>OX419719.1:49341778-50591778 GCA_948474765.1 Patella depressa | reverse complement strand
CAACATTAAAGGAAGCCAGAACATTAGAGTCCTTTAAAACATCCCTTAAGACTCACCTATTTAACTGTGAATACCAAACGTGACAGTGCGGCTCAGCGCCATCGAGTAGAACTGTTCTAGATGAGAGGCGCTATATAAATTCATTATTATTATATCAAGTGACATAACTCTGGAAGTAGTTATTGGGAAAATTTATCGGATATAATTAATTGTGCGTCCGTTATAATTGAAAATCGTTGAAAATCAAAACTTCTTCGTCTCATGACCCAAAACACTGTGTATAAATTTAAAGTCCATCGGATATCAATTTTAACCTCAAGAGCGCCCATGGACGAACCGACGGTCGGACTCGACGTCAATATACGATCACATTCCATATTGCCCAGATGGAAAGATACATACAAACGTTTATAACTTTGGCCATGTTTCCATTATTTCTATATTTATTGGATTAAAGCAAAAACGCTGAATAGTATTTCAGTTTGAACCTAAAATTCTCCATTTATGCAAGATCTCTAAGAATGATTGTGAGAAAACATCACAAAATAAATAAAAAAGCATTATTTCATTAAAATAGTACTTTATATTTGGTTAATCCACGTACCGGTCTCAGAATGCCTCTGTTGCTGGAACGTCCTACATTTGTTTTAATTACAATAATATTGTTCCCGCGCCAATAATCTCTGAGGAATTCTCAAGAACGTCTCCTTGTTTTCGTGCTGCAACTTCTTTAAACATTTTGTCCACATCATCTTCCGAATTCAATCACTTAATAATCACTTGGACATAATCATTGATACTTTTTTATACTTACCATAAGAAAATATTGAATCATGATATCCAATATCTAAGACAAGGTGAGACATTTATGACCCAGTACACGACAACGGGTGCACTGTCTTATACAGCTGGTGCACTATGTTATACAGTTTGATTTGAAGTAATTTAAAAGATTTTTGTAGTGCCTCATCTGTAGTAAGGAATGTTTTATTGAGAGGTGTAGTTATAGAGGTTCATCAGGTTTTTAATGACCCGGAGTAAATATATAAATATAACCACTCAACTGAAATGGATTACATTCTTAGCTATTAATGTTTAATTATTCAAGGAGAACGGGTTTGGATTACCTGACAAACTATATTCACGTCATCGAGGTCGAGTTATTTTTTTTTATAATAAAACTTCACAACTGATTTACTGCCAAGATTTAAGTGGGTCAGACACCATGAGTGCATCTGTTCCTTGGTGGTATTTGTACTTGCATTGCGTAAATATCTCTATTCCGTGAAATGAAATGAAAATAAATGTCCTGCATCACTGTTGAAACCACACCAGAAAATCTGGATGAACTTTCCAGGGGTGGATCGAGGGGGCGGGGGTGTCCACCCCCATCCCGCTCAGCTAAAAAATAATGCCTTGCATCAATGAAATTACATCACAAAGTGATCCTACATCAGTATAAAATGATTTCTCTGTTTAAAAAGCTCAATTTGTATGTATGCCTATGTAATTTAGAGACAATAATGGCAGATTTCCGTAACAGAAACCTGGCAAACCCTCTCCGGCAAAATGTCCTGGATCCATCCCTGCTTTCTTGGGTAATGCAGGGATCGAACACTCCAGGCTAGCGAGCCAGCGTCTTACCCACTTAGCCACGTGATCCCCAAATAAACAAGATTGCAAAACCGTCAAAAGAGACATTTATGTAGTCAAGTAAAGAAGCTTGTTCATTTTCTATTCGATTTGTAAATACAAAATCTCGAAATGACCAACGCACCGCTTGATTATCAACAACGCCATAATGTCCTATACCTGATTTTAAAATCGATAGATGTCATTCTATGATATAACTGTTCTATGATATAACTGCGTGTATATGGCATCGACCTGAATTAAATTGTAAAATCGAATATCTAAACTATTGGGACAAATTATAATCTATTTCTTACAAAACCCTTGTTGCTATATTGCCAAGAAGGGGTGAACGGTAACGGTATAATAGAGACCAAACTGCGGTGGACGCTGCGTTATAGTTGACTTTTTTCATTTATTGTGGGCTGAATAGTCAATTTGAGCCTATAATTTGATTTTTTGGGGTCTTTTAAAATAACAATTTCAGGTAAAGAAAAGTGAAGACGGTCGAACGTATGACCTAATGACCTAATTATGCTCATACATATCTATTAGTGGGTTACAGTAATTTCTGTCGAGTTTGTCAAGCGTAATGTAGTGCCACCATTCTATTCTATTTTTATATTCATCGTAGAAAATGTATCTGTTGGGCGGTAGCCAGATCATCTTAGCTAAAAAGGACCGAATGTAAGATAATAATACAATGAATACATACATAACGCTAATTCGATATTTAACGTATGCCCTGGAGTTTTGCTGCACACAATTGTACATTTTATGTATTTTGATGACAAATTAAATAAAAGAACCCATGTGTTATCTTATCCCACGAAACATTGGATGCAACATAATGTATGTGTCGGCCAGGATATGAGTGTGTCCCTTGATGCTATCGAGAATATATTTTTGTAATAGCTTACCGGACTGTACGACCAATTCTTGTTCTCGACAGATGTTATGTGACTATAACGAGAGATATTAACCTGCCGTATTCGGACTTCAAGAGGCATTATGTTAGTGGTAAATTTCCTTATTGCAGGTCTTTCTTTGGGCTTCAAAATGGTTCAATGTCAATTATATAGTACCAAGCAACTATAGTTTCAAATGTTATATAAATTATTAGACATTTATAAACCTCATGTTAAGCCCATATCCAACTCTCTAGCTCATATGATGGACGTGATTTTAACGGATTAAAACAAATGGTGATTTAATAATGGATAATCTAGACTTTGTTTATTCACAATCGAAACAATATCGACAAACCTTCAAAGGCGCATTACTTCGCTCAAAATGAATTAATTTGACTGAAAATTTCAATATATTAATTTCTATTATCTATTTTTAAATTATTATGGCAATAATGACCAGCTCATTATCTAAATCTTACATAATTTTTTGCTGAACATTATATGGGGAAGGGGTATTGGACCGGCCATGGAGCTATGATGATCATGTTGTATGTGGCCGGAGACTGGGGTCTAAAATGTCCTGGTATAAAAAACTTTCTGGGCCGAGTGTGCTTAGTGTGGGCCAGAATTCGGAATCCTGCAATGGGGATTCCGAATTTCATCCGAAAATTTCATCCTGTATAGGAGTTCTGCGAGCACCTATTTTTGTAGCAAAATGGCGATCGATAACTAACAAATCCTATTATATTATTCTATGAAAGAGTCCTACTATAGGAGTTCTAGCGAACACCTTTTTGTAGCAAGATGGCGGTCTATAACTAACTCGCATAGCCATCCAGTACAAAGTTTTGCAGGCTCTTTCATTTTTAAAATTTATAAAAGATAACATAGGCATTGTATACTGTTATATCTTCGAGGAATTTTGTCTACATATTAACCCGTAGTTTTAGATAATCGTTTTGCACCATTTGTAATATATTAAATTTCGTTCTTGTTACACCAGAAACGTAATAACCACTTTCCCGTTCATATCAACAATATTATAGTGTTTGAAATATCTTTTCACTATCAGATAAACATCTACCAACAAATTAAATGTCAAATTTTCTTTTTAAGAAACCCGTCCAATTTGTTTTTAAATTTTGATGGGTGATCGGATTGTTTTGTTTGTGAGTTTATTTGGTTTGTCACCTCTGTAACTTTCAATAACTCCAATTTGTTTCAGATTTTATCAGTTTAAATTGAAATTTTCCCCGGCGTTCATAGGGTGCAGCTGTTTAAAATAACCCAAATGACTTTTACTTATATTGAAAAAAAACCCTCTTTTCCATTGTGACTTTCTCTGGGCTTTACTTATTTTACAAAACTAAAACAGTTATATGGGACAACCTATGCCAGATAATGATACTTGTACCAGTGATTGTTATAGGTCTTACTTTCCTATCAATGGAGAAGGTTTGCTATCAGTAGGCTCTCGTAAATCGTTGTTTAAAGGGTGGGTGGGGTGGGGTGTAGTGAAATCGTTCAGATGGATCTAAATTATGCAAACATTTACGTGAACGGATTGTAATATACGAAATACAGGTAATAGTTCAAGTGTTTCAAGATGAGAATTTGAGTAGATTTTGTATTTTTAGCAATTTACAATATATCTTATATTAACCATAAATTATGCAAGAGCTAAATCTGCCAATTACAGGTCATACTCAACTCTTAGTCACCGATTAGTATCGGGTTTGATCCTCAACCTTCACATATTATTTTATCATTGAGTGGATAATCGACATTATGGGGTTTTTTTTATCGTACCGACTTTAGTAATGATGATCGATGCTTGGCCGAAAATTCAATCGCAAATTCCCTTTACATTATCTAGTTTTTAACTATTATAGTGAGAACTGCCAAATCTTTATCTAATCTACCATAATGTATCTTTGATAAATATTACTCTACATTACAATAATTCGTAAAATCAATTTCATGTTTGCTGGATAAACAAAGCAGGTGTTTTTTACGCAATTTGATGAATTGTAATTTAACTAGAGCTTTTGTTAATTAATGTTCAAAACTTGACAGCAACATTAAATTCACAGATATGGATATATGATAACAAAAATGATGATATACATTAACTTGTTTATTGTTTATGAAGGAATGTGTGAATGCGCATTTGTATCTTAATTACAAAGAAATAATATAAATAATACGCGATGTGTCGTATGTCTAAATATAAAATGTTGCGAAATAAAATACTCTATCGTACCATTTGTAAACATTGTCAATATTGTAATAAAATAATTTATCAGCAAGGACTTGAGTAATAATCAAATTAATAACCCACAATAAGAGTAAAAACACAGTTTAACCATAGTTACCCCTTTATTACAGATGTTTAAAAACTATATGAATATTCATTTCTGAAAATTAAAAATTAAATTATATTAAAGGAATCGATCGACGGGAGTAAAACAGAAATGATTACAGTGTCTTCTAATTTAATTTAAAGCTCCAATAGCATTTTTTTAAGTTATATTTTTAAAATGTATTAAAATAAAGCCCAAAAGTAGATTGAACCTATAAACAGTCCTACCTTGTTAAAGAATAATCCTATTAATCCTATAATTCAGTACTGCCAGTTGAGAAATTGGCAAAAATATCATTTTCAACTTCAAATTCAAACGTTTGAAGATGGCCGTCCATGGAGAGGAATGGGAAAACAAGGGAGGTAATTGAGTAACTATTTCCTCAATCACCCTGTGTCACCCTTTATAATGCCCTAAAATTTTTGCCCAGGACCGTATAATAGTGAGTTGACAACCTTTTGAGCAAAAGACATAGAAATAATTATGTTTTGACTTTCTTAGAAAATGTGAAATTGGAACTTTAATAAAAGGCTACCGATAGTCCCCATAATTAAAATTACATCCATCTGTTTCATTCCGGTCACTTAAATTATTCACAATGATTTTAGTGTGTAATAATATGATGGAGATGCCGACGGGGTAATTATATAGAACTAGACACAATAATAACCAGGTAATGATGGATCAGGGAGTCAGTTTATAATTCAAGGCAAAAAAAATACAATCACGGGTCAATCTGGACATTTTCATCAATCACTGTAAGAAATAATAATGTTTCTATATGGTCAGTGTTACTTTTTTTGAACAAGTAAGTGCTCAGTTTTCGTACTTATTCTTTATATTAACGACAAAAATTTGTTACTAAATATTTGATATTTTTACTTCTTGTTTACTCGTGACATTTGGAATTGCATATTTTGGTAACAGTGATCTGTAAGTTTAAAAAATGATACCGAGCCCCATTTTTAGTATTCAATTTTTGGTCTGAAATATACTGAAAAAATATATATGAAACTATGTATGAATATATAAACAAGAAGTCCATCAACCAAATACATATATTATTTATACGTGCTATGGAGAAATCGGGGAGGGGGGGGGGGTACATTATATTATGTGCGTTATTGAGTAGATTTCCTGAAATAGAAGAGTTTATAAACTTTACTGTGGTAGCGTACGCCCAAATAAATCCCGCTTTCCGCGATGTAAATCCGGACAGCAAGTTTTGCTTTTTAGATCATAGAAATAGATTTGGTTCAATAACGTATACTTGATAGGAATTTGGAGATTGGATGAAGGGAAGTTTTAAGGTATTATACATGTATGAAGGAGAAAGCATCGTTTGAGCTTCCACATTAATCATGTTTATAGATAATAAGAAATTACGAGAAATGAAACAGTTGTATTGAACCATATTGGGTTGCTTCAATTCCTCTAAATTTATTTAATCAAATAATGAGTTATTTTAATTTAGATAATGTTCGGTTTATGTTTATGTTCCAATTTCAAGATATATTTGGCACTGAAGTCAGTGTTTGATCAGAAATTTTCAAAAACAAAATTTGACATTTATTAAGTAAGCTATAGTGCACTTAAATCAATTTTACGGAAAGGATTTGAAAATTTAGAAATTTAAAATTTGTTGATTTTACGGAAAGGATTTGAAAATTTAGAAATTGAAATTTGTGGATTTTTTTCCTAATTTTTAAAAAAAAAATTATTTAATGGGGGGGGGGGGGTGCTTGAATATGTAAACCTACGGTGATCTTTTAGTGCCATGCGTTGATTTATGCTCTTTTCTTGTAATATACCTCACAATCATGTCAAAACTACTATAATTTAAAAAAATGTAAATCTTTTCTCCGCGGCGTAGGCAAAAACTTTTTGTAAAACTTTTCTCCCCCGCTTGCTTGTAAACCTTCCACTTTTCATGTTTATGGGTTTTTTTTTAATTTTTGCGGTTTTTTGGGGGGAATTTTTTTGTTCATCATGATCATAGTATTAGTTTTCACTGTGATTTCTCATGAGGTAAATTACAAGAACAACCGTATAAATCGGACTAATATATATCCTTTTCGGAATTTGGTCTGTTCTCGGCATTTTAGGTAGGCATTAGCGCCGCTGAGCGGGCAAAATTTCCCTCATAGCACACTGTATGGCGTATGCCCGTCTTCCATTGGCCCAGGTTAGGTGCAAAAGAGTAGGACGTTAAACCCCATTTCACTACATTACATTTTCTATTTCAAATTGCCTTTATTCTGAAAAATGGGAACTATGAATTATATGGATGTATTAAAAGTGCATGTGACAAGCGGGTAGCTAGATGGAATCACAGTTGATTACACACGGCATTTAATTTCTACAAAATTGGTATACAAAACTAAAACAAATACGTGTTACCTGTGTGAATTCCTCAAAAAATTAAAAGTGGGAGCGTTAAAGTATATGGAAGTAAAGGTGGTCAGTGATATATTAACCAGAACAGTGAGTTTCCTTGTATTTAAATTACAGCGAATCACTTAATTCATTCAAACATTGACAAATGAAATTTTACCAACATTGTTAAATGCATATTTTGTGCTTTAATAACGTCCGTGTATTCTTGTATGACCAGTATAATAAAATGAAATATACATGATACACCTATGATAGTTGTCTTAATAGTGTGTCGTAGAGGTAACCATTAATCTATTTTGATCGGAATATTAAACAATTTGGCAAATATTATTAACAATTTGGCAAATATTATTATGTAGCTTAACATGGCGTATATACATTGAAATAGCGACCTATAACGTAACAATAATGTACGGCGGTGAGGAAGATAGGGGAATGGGGTTTAACACCCATTCAACACAACCTGCGTAATTTCGGGAACAACATACAGTATGTCCAACTTTATTTTAGTAAATTGCTTGTTGGAGAAAGCCGTTTTTTTTTTATAAAATCCGGACAACCTTACCGCTGGTCAAGTACAAGCTTGGGATCCGAAACACGCTCCCTGACCTAAATGACAAATATCATGAATTCAAGTGTATCCGTTTGACCACGAGGCCACCGAACCCCAAATATGGTAGTGAAGTTATTTCATTCAATAAGATACTATAGTACTTATAGTAGTTTTAGATGTCTGTGAAATTCTGGTTTGACGACAATATTAAACAAGTTTTACATATTTTAATAACCAATAAGACATATTTGTGGAACATGTAAATCAGGATTTTACGTAAAACTCGTCCAGATACACGAAATTGTCGTACTTATTTTCCTCGTTTATTCAGACATTAAAACGTACTCCGTTAAGATGTAAAAAACGATCGCCATTTTACAACGCTCATCTTTTTCATTCTTAATTTAAACAATCATAAAATTGGGATGGCTCGGATTCAAAATATAATTGGTTCTAGTCCTTTCTGTTAGTTCGCATTATTGCTCCTGAAAGAGGAAACTTAAGAAATTTGAGGTCTTAAAATTACGAGCCGGTCGTGATATTTTTACATGTATATATATGATTAAAAATTAAGTGCGAATCGCTTTTATTTCCTTAAAAAAATCTCAAAAGTAACGGCCTTTGGCTTTAATGTCTAGGCATTTCGTGTTTTAATACAAAAAGAACTGTTGTATTACTTTATAGAAATATTTAACCACCATAACGATACCTTCAAAGTCGCTCAGAGTTGGGTTTTTTTTTTAGAATATTACGTAATTCTACGGCTTAGTCCACTCTTTATGACTTAGTACCGAAAACCCCCACCCCTGCCTTGCATTCGAATTCAGACTACCATTAACTTCCGCATTCACTTACGTGTTAATTGTGGTTTCTTAGCCTGGTTCCAACTTTTCGCAAAATTCTGGTTGGGTTGAAGGTTTTCCACTACAGATAGGGCAAAAAATGGAGTCATGCTTTTGCTCCAAATGCTCTGTGAGGGTAATCGCTGAAATTTTGAGGTGCACAGACTTGAATTTTAATATACTCAAAACATGTAACTATCTGCCGTACATACTATAAGTAGCCAACCTCTAAACTCTGTTATCTTCAGGCTTTAAACGACGAATATTTACCCAAATCTGGCAGAACATGTGAATTCAACCGCCATTCAATCGAAGGCCAAAATTATAAAGTTTTATGTGACACCGTATTCCTGAAGCAATGGCCCGCAAAATCCCTATCTGGTCATTGCTGGATTAGTGTCTGATACTTGAACTTTTGAGGGAGTGTGTCTATCCTTCCCGTTCAATCAAATCTATCACTTGAGTACAGCAACATGATAGTCCTACGTTTAATGTGGGTCTTCCCTAAAACCTTGGACAGTGATTTAAAGTATTATAAACGGTGAAAGTATTCAAAACAGCATGGTTTACATTTTATTAGATTTGATAGCCTTGTTTGTCACACAATTAGTTTTATTGCAATATTCTGCTATGCACTGGTTAATTGGTTAAATAAAATAGTGATCCATGACGTAACGTTATGTTTGGTTCAATTTGGCGTTCTGTTTAAGGGTAATGCTTTTTTTTAAAACTCAGTTAGCGAATGGTTGTTAATCGGACTATTGACCAATCATTATTTACAAGAATTTTCTCTCTTTACAGCAGTGGGTATTGGAATTAGGTCTAATCAAACGAAACACTGCGTGGAGTATGATGTGACACTGACTTGTTTATATTTCCTGCGGTTGATGCTGAATGATGAAAATTTTTCAACTGTAAGTAGTAAAGGGTCCGAGACCATTTTGGACTGATATTCCTTTTAAATATTCAACTTTTACTATTTTGTTGTTCTGCAAACGTCTTGGTCTGTGTTTTCAGTACAGACCGAATCCGAATATTGCCGATCTTTATTTTAGCTCCGAATGTTATATAAATTGTTATTTATACATTTAGTCAATTGACAGGTCAATCGTTGCCCATCCGTTGGCTAAGATATTGAGTCGATTAGACACACTCCGCCATATCTTAGGTAAACCTTACTATGGGCGATACACGGAGACAGCCGATTGAAGGACTGGGAATTGAGACTCCGTTTATTATCGTTACAATGGTACTTGACTGTACTTTGAACTAATTATATAGTAAGGATATCTTTACCAATAATCCAATATGCCATTTCCTTTGACAGGTGTGACGCAAAATAATTATATTACATGTGCTGTTCTCTTTACGTACGATACGACATTTATTAATAATAACTGTATAACCAGCCTCGGAACTATAAACATGTTGACTGCTGACTGCTGAACATGAGCTTAGTCAGGCAGGGTTACGTCCCTTGCTGGTCATTTTTCGGCATATACACCAATATTTGACAAAGACCTTTTTTGTAGTTTTATCATGTAGCATACAGTTCATTTTTATTTTCAGGTACGTGAATTGGATAGAGTAAAAAAGGGCAACCAAGTATCAATTTCCATCTCATTAAAAATCACCTTTCAGATGCTTAGGTTTTAGTTACACCACTAAACCAAAGAAATGACGAGAGTTCACTGAAGCATGTTCACCATCTTAAAATAACAATTTTATATCAAATGTCTCTCTTACATTCAAAAATTTGGTATTTAAAGCTTTATATCCCAAATGTTCAAATTTCTTTTTTAAACAGGCTTAATTTTATACATACGTTTACAATATTACAGTCGCAACAACTGGGCCCCTACTTTAAGCTTGTTTTCCTTCTTATGTCGGTATTAGATAATTTAATGCACCTAAATTAAGCCCAACAGTTTATCTTATTTAATTTCAGGAAATGGCGCGATGCTATACGTATATACTGGTAGAAAAGATGTTCAATGGATTGAAGTCATGAAATTATTATTTTAAATACATGCTCTTACAAGCATAAGGGTTGCTACTGAAGATTTGTTTATAGCCCCGTATGTTTATGCATTGGATAAGATTAGTAGAATTTTGAATTGGGGGGGGGGGGTCATATAGAACGACACAGTTTTATATCGGAGAGATAGAGAGAGAGAAATGGGGTTTAACGTCCACACGACACAAATTAGGTCATTGCGGGACTAACATATGGTTTAAATTTTATTTCAATAATTCGCTTGCGCGTAAGGTCTTAAGCAGTTGGGGGAAATCGGAGTACCCGGAGAAAACCCACGAGGTTGGACAGGCGACCTTACTCCTTGCCACGTATCAGGGCAAACATTTGCGTTTAGGCACCCTTAAAACCGACCGATTGATAAGTACCGTAAGAACATCACAATCGAGTGTATTATTATTTGAAAGGTTGTCATTTTTTTTGTGTGTGGGGGGGGGGCTTATATTTCTGGGGGTGCAATGGACCCCTGCACCCCCGCTGGGTACGGTCCTGTTCTCACAGGGAATAAAGCTCCAATAATTTTGTCCTATTTACTTTGTATCATGTCTAGATTGCCTTACATTTTTATTAACCAGTTGCCTTGAAAAACTTTCGCTCTACAGTTAACTTTTACAAAATGTCTGAATGCTTTGACATTGCTCTATTGTAAGTAAATAATTGAGATTTTATTTTCCTCAATTCTTATCATTATAAACCTTTGTGAATCACTGAGCTCACGATTTTCTTATAAAACCACCACCCCCTGGTGTAAGTCGAATAACTTTCTCCCCGATTTCTTATCTACGTTTGTATATAAATAATTAAACTGTTTAAGTAACCCCACCGAGAAGATAAATTGAAGGAGTCGACCCCGAGTCGTGAATTGGCGTGATGAATAGCATAATTTCTGAAACTTTGGTCCGTATTTCAACACAATGTCCAAATTAAATACAAAAAATTTGGAGCACATCAAGAATATTTTTCTCTTTCAATTTTCCAGTTAGATTGATGTGGGTTAGAAATAACAATAACATTACAATCTTGAAACTCTTTAAGTGTTTTATGTAATCTTTAAAGTGCAAAAAGACATATAAGTAGGCTTAGGTCTCTGCTATTTGGAGATAAGCATCTTTCTAATTGCTGTGTAGAAATTTGGAGTGAAATGTTTAAACAACGGAACCGTAGCCTAAATGTTACGGCGTGTGCGTTGCGATGCAAATTGCAGACCCTTTTAAATCCAATACTTAGAATAAGGAGCTTCGATTCTTACAGACCAAATTACAGCTTTAATTCCAGTAGATTGTTAACAGTATCTTGAGGTGATACGTCTTTATCTCCATAAAGTTAGTAACACAAACCTACACTCAGTATATAATTCCATATGACTCCAACCCTTGGAAGGCACACACACCAACACACATTATTTCTAAGCTGACGAAGGACTTTAAACAGGGAAATTTGGGTCAATTAGGAACATACATGCACCAAAAGGGTCCATATACCCTAGCGCGGGGAAATTGGGAGCTGTGTGGAACATCCTGGAGTAGATCCACGGTATATGTTTGATACTGGTTGGGGATTATAACGCTAAAACATGCATTGAAACCAGGTAATCTTTAACCATTTGACAGTGGATACAAAAGCTCTACAAAGCTCACAATTGAGTATCCCTCACTCAGCCTCTGACTTATCCATAACCCGAGATTAATGCAAACATCGCAACCCAATAACGATTAAATTTCATTTAATATTCTAATTAAAAATAAAGAAATATACATTTGAAAATACTTTAATATATATTATTAAAATAAACTTGAACTTTTGATTTTACATGATTATATATACATTTATATGATGTGATTTTGATTATGCTAGAAATATTCCCTGCGATAAAATACTATATTCTATATTATTTGGCACATTTCACTTGTATTCAACATATTCATTTTTATGTACACGTGGGGTTAAATTCAATACGTACGTATCATAGATCGAAATAGGCTTTCTGTTAGTAATAATGAAATGCTTTCCAAATTCAATAATTTGAGTTGACACCAACAATGTCTTGGTAGGTAAGGGTGTTGATGCCTTGGCATCGACGTTTTAATAGCACGTTTTGGTGATCAAACACAATGTTAGTTTTAATAAATTATAACTAAACCGTGTAATTATACAACAAAAAATTAGCATTCCATCTAAACAAGAACATATGTTGAGTTTAACAGTTTTCGATGAAAATACATCAGATTCTACAATAATAAAAGGCATATCTTATAACATACAGTTTTGATTCTTCATGTTGTCATCAAGTTTTACTTTGTTTGATATTATGACATATTCATTGACCAAATTAGAAATTAACCGAAATGATTATAACTAGCCGCGAGTGTACAAAAAAGTAAAATGGTCAAATCATATCGTGCCCATGCCCAATCATGTATTTCTCATATGCGGCTGGTGTGGTATTCACCGCGGGTCAGTGTTCAATGTGTGTATCCATTGCAGTTGCCCACACAAAATGCTTATCACGATAGCTTGCGTATCTTGATTTAAAAAATATATTTATAATTTGAAGATATTTAACAATTGTAAAATCAAACATCACTTTGTTCGTTGTGTTATCAGGCAGTATAAACAAATGGTCGGAATCACGGTTGTAAGACTTGTCATCTGACTGTTAAATCTGAAATAGATGGAAAATATATTTACAAAAGAATATTGGGAGAATCGAAATAGTCTCCAAAATGATTGCAATACATCCATGTGGGCTCCTGGATTTAATTTGTTTATATTATGACGTATTTTATTGTCACCATCCAGGATATTGATTACTGGGATATTTCTTATCGTTCTAGGTTATATTAAACCGTGTCACGATGCTTTGGCGTTCATTTGACTTTTTGTTCTTTCATGTAATGTTGTTATTTGTGTCAACAGGGGTTGGTTTCAATATGATTTGAAGCAATTTTCAATTTCATTTTTAAATACCAGGAAGAATCGGTGATTACCATTGTTAATTAGTTATTTCTTGCAAAATGGCGACCTGTTTGGTTTTGAATCCACACTCAATAACGATCATAGAAGATTTAACTCATGAGGTAACATGGAGTTTCGTAAAGTATAATACCCTTTTTTATATAAACAGTAGCCATAAGAGGCCCATCCATAAGGTCATTTATATAACAAAAAATAAAAGACGTATGTAAACGATCTCTCTTGAATAAATTGGAAACATTTATTGTATATGTGTTTTTTTCTAAAACTATCCCCTCAATGATATTTATTTATATAAAAGGGGTAATGAACCTTGGTGAAGAACGTGTTTCTTCGATTTGATAAAATGGCTAATTGAGATATCTTTACTTGACGTGTCAAAATAACTATAAACTACTTTAACTCAATCTGATAATGAAAGAAAACCAATCTCTAACAGCTGCTTACCTTTCTCCTGGACGGTCTACAACTATATCCGTAAGTAAGATGTCGACGATCGTCTGTTAATCTGTACCCTAAAAGAACTGCTTGTATAGTCGCCGATGCCCAGTTTCCACACACAATCAGCATGAGTGACAATCTCCATGTTCACTATTCAGATTACAGCTAGCTATCTCGTTCACAGTTCTCTATACATGATTCTGTCATGGTTAACGCTTGTCTTATCTGGATGAGCCCAGTATCGTTAAAGAAAGCACACCAAAATCAGTCTCCTGGTCTAGGATCTTATGCAGTGATATTCAATTACATTTGGATCACAACAAATAATGTGGTTAAATGATTAACCAGTGATCTACACATATACACGATTCTCGGGTACTACTGTGTCATCTCCGATAAAACGTTTATGCGCTTTACAATCTAAGTCCGTGAATCTGGTACTGTTCTTCATACACTCAAAACTACCTTTGTAGTAGAACAATCTAAATCAAGAGTCACATTTCAATTGCACATTGTGTTATTGCACTTGTTTCAAATTTTTGTTTAACAAACTGTATTAAGGTAAAAGTTCGTCTAAATTTAAGTTCATCAAATCGTCTGTGCACCCATCTGATAACAGGAAATCCGAGACTGGACTGAACGAATTTTCATCTCCAGAAGAACTGCTGTATGTTGATCCACCACTTGATTCGAAGCTCAAAGGATTATTTTCGCTGTAACCTAAAACCTCTCTCAGCGAATTGATGTAGTTCATAGCAAGTCGTAATAATGTTAGTTTGGTCACTTTACTGGGGTCTAACGCTGGTAGAGCTTCGCGCAATCGTTCAAATCCCACATTCATTTCATTCATACGAGTTCTCTCTCGAGCATTCGCTGATTTCCTTCTGTATTTACTTAATGGAGGTGGTTTAGTTTTCGGTTTCTGTTCTCTCGGCTGTTTACGTTTTTCTTCCACTTCGATTCGTTTGACTAGTGAACTTCGTCTTAAATTGTATTTTTCCACTTTGCTTCTTTTAGAATCGGAGCTGCCCACTGACTCTGTGGACTGGGAGTCGTCGCTGCTTCCTGGAATAATTTGCTGTGCTGCTGCTTCAGTACAGTTTGGTAAACTTGCAGGAACTTTTGAGTCCGTTGCTTTTTCCATATTGGTTGTCACTTGAGTGAAATTAAAATCCTTTTAGGCTTTTTAGCAATTAAGAGTTAACGAAAACAAAACGTGGATATGTATCGTCGCGTGTCGCACACTACTAAATCTACACAAAAAATAACATAACACACTTTATATATACACTTGCTTTATTTACCTTTAAATTAACCAATGGGAGTACTAGTAGTCGTTTATGTCACGCTCAAATTCACCTGTCACTTTAGACATACATGGCTGTCGTGTTTGAAGTCTGATAATGTGCGTGTTAAAGGGGTCCTAGCTAGGCGACTAAATACTTATCCACGCAAACTACGTAGTAGGCTTGTGATAAAATATTTCATCATCCAAGGATTGATTTCCGAAAAAGGAGACTATGAGGCAGTTTGGAGTCATTCCTCCCTTAGCGTTCCATAAGTCGATGCTCAGAACAGAGTTTAATAAAGCGGTTATGCAAAAAGTATAATCCCAGAATATCATCCTGTTTAATGAAATGAAATAAAATGAAATGGGGTTAACGTCCTACTGTTTTGCTCTTAATCCGAACTAATGAAGACAAACACACGCCATACAGTGTCCTATGAGTGAAATTTTGCCCAGGCAGCGGCGCTACGGTATACTGCCAAGGGATCTTTTCGTCCCATTGAACGACTAGACAGCTGTCCTTGTTAGGTCCTCCATCCTGCATCACTGACAAGAGGAAACCCCGCCTGAAAATCTGGATGAATTTCGTCTGTTTATTAGATATAATACACGTAAACGCTTGATTCCCAGCGTATCCGACTGCTTTATTTAAGGACCTACAGTGCAATCAAGTTCATCGATCGTTTCTACCTGTATTTTCATGGAAATGCCTATTTACGGTTTAAATACACCTCTGGTATTACCCTCCCCCAACCCACTTCCCCGCCAATCGGGCCATCTCTCCCTCTCCAATACAAACTTATACTACACTGTTGTTTCTCTCTATCTATATTTTACACCGGAATTGTGTCCATAGTATTACCATCCTATAGCTTTAAAACTGCTCTTCCTACGTTTTTTCTCCCGATTTGTAGAATTCTAGTCCACGCATCGCACCCATTTATGTTAATGGGAATAAGTTTTAAATGGCTTAAACCATGAATGAATGCAAATAGTTGAAGTTTATTTTTGGTAATTTGGTAATCTATTGCAATTGTTGTGGTTTTAAGTAATGCAAGGGAGTCTTTTTATAACGCAAGTTGTGATAAAACAGGTTAAGCTATATGTAAAGCATGGTTATTTGAAGTTCAGTTATTTCAGTCTCATCAATTTATGTTTGCTGTTCTCGACGGAGAGTGCGTATTTAGATTTTTAAACAAATGTTAATTTTATTGCATAAATCTTACTCACTAGAATAAAATTGACGAGACATCTTTATTACGCAGCAGATGCGGACGTGTTAATTATGAGGTAGGGTGTGGGGTCACTGTGTTATCATCATAATAGCTAAATGTGCATCACTCGCTTAACATATCTACTACGGGTCCCCGGTTCCTACCACAGCTATAGATAACAGTATTACTATATGGACAATACTATAGATAACGACTTACTTTAATACCGGTATGCACGAAGACCTACATATGAAACGGATATAAAGCCACATCGAAAATATCGCCCACGGCTCTACATGTAAGTCTCCTTTCAAGTAAAGCTTAAAAGATGTTTATGTGTAGGAATCTAAATACTAGATATGATTTCATTGATAAAACTGGTTGAAATGCAGGTTTGCGGGAGACATAATATATAACGTGGACACCAAGGTCGCCAGTCTAGTACAGTTCAAATATAAATGAAATGTGGTTTAACGTCATTATTTAAATGCACCGACTAGGCTAAATTAATGTGGTTTAACGTCATTCTTTAATGAACCGACTAGGCTAAATTGTGGTTTAACGTCATTCTTTAATGAACCGACTTGGCTAAATGAAGACAGATATGCAGACTCGGACAGTGGTCGGCTCTTATTTCGAATTCCAACTGTGAAGAATTAATTTATGTGCACACTAATGTGTATATGGTTTTTTGTTCCATTCGAACCACAAGACATACTGTCCTAAACAATTTACAAATGAAACCACGCTGCAACTTTCTCATCAGACACCAGGCTGTTATAAAGTGTAAGGAAGTAAATCAAGCAGAATAAATGCAACAGAGCGTCAGTTCCCTTTAAGATGTAAAATCTTAACGTTATATTTAATCCCCCGACTTTTTTGTACTAATGTTTGAAAATTGAAACCCTCTATTTTTCTCATTGACCTAATTTTAATCCTAAACCCAAATACTTTAAATAACAGTGCCGCTCCTCCAGCCTACTTCATAGATACTTTGAATATTTTGTGGTCAGTTGATGATCGTGATGTAGATAGTATTTACACTACCATTGTTAAAGTCGTAAAATAATAAAAAAAAAATCTTGTATGACAGTTGTGCTAAATTATGTTGTAATGTAATTTGCTATTAGCTCGAGGGCACCACGTGGACAAACGAAGGCGTGTAAAGGCACGTGACCTTGATAATCCACCAATTATCAAATTATTTTACATATAAAATAGTTGACATTTCTATATTTATGTACTTTTGTAGATTTATAGATAGAACAACAGTTATTGGCGTGGGGCAACGTATCTTTCCTAGAAATGTGTATTTCGATTAAAATACGTATCATCATACACACACTCCCAGTCAATGCTATCTGCCCGCGATAAAAATGGATATCATTGTGCACCACAATTATAATATATGCACGCACGCTTACTGTGAAACCTTTTAATAACTCGGATATAGACATAAGTGTCTTTGTATAAATACAGACGGTAAGTTGATCGCAAATTTCGGGAAGAATCCAGGCGCGGATTTCAAATGGGATGAGGAGTGAAAGGATGGCCCTCATTTTCACAAGAAAAAACAAAAACATTCAAAATATGTCAACTTGTTGTAAAAAGCGAAATAACGATCGATGGACAACTATGTAGGCAATATATATTCTGGATGGCGCACTGGATTTGAAACTGCCCCTCCCCACCCTGTCCATCTAGACCCGCTAAAGTCATGATCAGGTCACAAAATGGAGTATATATTCCGATAGCGGAAAAGTTTTTTCTAGTTTTATTACCAATAATAACTAGATAGGGGAATCGCCTAACATTACACATACCTAGGATGTGAAGAATCGAGTCATAAGTGCTCACTCGCTGTGTGAAATTAGACATTTCTAGTTGTTTTCATAAATGATTTCGAGTACCTTGCAATTTGTAATATACATGTTTGGGTGAGAACTGGGTCATTATGGCCCAGTCACTCTTAGTGAACTATTGAACAGTTCAGGGGGTTTGGTTCTCCATTATGAATTTCGTAATATACATCTTCCAAATATACCCGCGGTACCACCTTGTGTTCAGTTTGGGCTTACTCGTAGTGAACTTTTATTAAATAGTTCAGGAAGTTTGGTTCTCCATTAGGAATTTCGTAATAATATACATGTATACCATGCATGCAAATATACTACAAAGTTGCACATTTTTAAATTTTGCATGCTGACTATTTAGATCTTTGTACACCCTTTTATTGTTGTAGAAAAATTACAATCTCCCGTTTACCCCATGGCTTATGGAAACACGATAATTTCATATTTTCAAAGAAAGTCAAAACATAATTATTTCTATGTCGACTTACTATTATACGATCATAGGCATTATTCCTCACAGTTAAAAATCATTTACACAGGAAATGATAACACAATTACCTCCCTTGTTTTTCTAATACCCCCATGGTATAGCTATCTTCAAACGTTTGAATTTGAAGTTGAAAATGATAAATTTGCCAATTTATCAACTTTACTGACAATAGTGAATTATTGGATTATTAAGATTATTCTTTAATAAGGTAGGACTGCTTATAGGTAACATCTATTTTAAGGCTTTATTCTAATACATTATAAAAATATAACTCTAAAATATGAAATTGCAGCTTTAAGCCTACGAATAATAACTTTTAAGAGATATCATTTATTGTCAAATGTTAAAGAAGATATATCAGCCAAAGGTTAAAACCGATTCATAGATTTTAATAGAACCATATAAAATCTCTATAAAATGTAATTATTATAATATGGTTATAATGTCTTACACGTAGTCATGCATTCCATTCTGCACGAAACACGATTGTTCCACGTGACCGACTTCTACGGTCTTATGATCATCATAAATTATGAAGTAAGGCAAAATGATAATAAAACATTATTAACCAAAGAGAGATGGAGCGTTACATAAATTATTACCCATAGAATAATAACAAGCGACGAGAGAACATGAGAATTATTACCGAAAATTTTGAAATGGTATTTCGGGGATTGTCGTTAGCTAAAAGTACACTAGCTTGTTGATGTCTGCGATATCACAGTCATTTCGCTGTCAGGTGCGGATCCAGGAATTTTTGCAGGAGGGGGTTTGCCAGGTTTCTGTTACGGAAATCTGCCATCATCGTCTCTAAATTACATAGGCATACATACAAATTGAGCTTTTTAAACAGAGAAATCATTGTTATACTGATGTAGGATCACTTTGTGATGTAATTTCATTGATGCAAGGCATTATTTTTTTTTTATGTAGCTGAGCAGGGGGGGGGGTTTGGACCCCCCAAACCCCCCCTCTGGATCCGCGCCTGGCTGTATTAAATACCCAACCCCTCGTTTTCAAGTGTTATCAAGATCTGTAATATATTTATGCATCTCCGCTTAATCCTAGAATAAAAACCAAACAGAGAATGTGAAATGGGATTTTGTTTGGAGATAAAGCTGCATTTCTTGTTATCTCTTAACAATAACAAAATGACGTTTTGTAATTTCTATTTAATTTTTGATCCGAGACAGTACACACTATTGTAGCTTTATCCCTTGCCTAAAGCGCAGAAGGGAGGCAGCTCCCCATCCGACACCATTGTCTTCATTAGCCCAATAGGAGTAGAACGTTGAACCGCATTTCATTTCAAGTCATTTCTATAAACAGCGATCGGATCTTGTGTGATACACAACGATAGAAACTGTTACTTACACACAACGTTAAAAGCATCATATAATATAAAACACGATTTATACGTGCTTGAGGCAGTGGTTCCAACTTCACTTTTACATCTGAGGGTCTTTCTACTTTTTCAATTAACAATGTATGTGTTAAAACACATCTGACACCTTCTCGGGAGAGCCATGTCAGTTTAGCAGTAATGCACTAGCTCATGCAGGAGGTCTGGAGTTCAATATCTGTTTTCAACGGGAAAGCTCTCCGGGATTTTCCAGCGTGGTTTCCTCTTGTCACTTCACTGGTGGATGGTGCAGTTTTGTCCCTTGTATATCGTGTACGTAAAAAAAAGCAATCGGGAGTAACAATTCAATCGCTGTCCGCGCAAAATTCTCGTCTTCATTAGCCGAGTTGATGCAGAAAGGTGGAAGGTTATCCTTTCACAGTAATTCACGCCGTGTAAATAACATAGGAACTCAAACATCATCTCAAAAACAACCCGGTTGCATGTTAGTACGTGCTGTAAGTCTCTATATATGCACCATAATGCAATAAACCCGTCGACCCCCTGATACATTGTCTACTTGGTTTGAGTGGTATCCGGTAATCCGTGACATACAAATCGTTCACAAATATATCTTCATCTTATTCAATTTAAATCTCTGTTACACATAAACCCTCTCCCAATTCTTTACCCCATATAATCTTCAGGGATTTAAATAACCTTAGGATTTCGGTTATTTCTCTATTACAGTTTAACTTCGCCGTATTCTCCAACTCACATAATCTGGGGGATTTAAGAAAATCAATTTATTTAAGATATGTGATGTTGAAGTGCTGTATTTGATCACGCCCTGACCATGATAACTCAATAGCAGGTTTATAATTAATCCGCTATATTATGTTATCTTGTTCTTATCTCAACAAGAGGCAAACAGTACAGGGTTTTTTTTTAAAGGGAATTGAAACTGGGTTTAACGTCCTACGTCCTAACGTCCAATTTTCGCTCAGACAACGGCGCTACGGCCTAGTCGTATATCGATTCCATCTCCCAGGGAATCTTTTACGTGTACGCCGATGTGCATTCGGGACCTCGTCTTATCGGAACTGTCCAATGCCAGGCCTTCACGTTTTAAAGGCACATGGGTAATTTTCAGACTTATCTAGGTTTTATTTTAAAAAGGGCAAAGAAAACACAGAAATTCACCAATCAGCAGGCAAACGTGTTCTCTCTTCACGAGACAACCATATATATCTGAATGAATTGCAAATGGTGAACTTTTTAATTTAAAGGAGCTAAATGATCATGAAATTTGAATGCATATATAAACTGATTTACATTCAATCGTTTCTGTTTAATTTTAATCACTTATGTTCGGCTAAATACGAGAATAGTCCAAATTGAATGGCAGACTTTGGCGTCTGGTTATTCTGGTTTACACTGGTAGTATTCTCCTTGAGATATGTTTAGCCCCGCTTCATCGAATCGTTTCATTACAAATGGCGCATTTTGTTCTAACTGTTGAGTAGGAGAAACACATCTTTTCACGGTAAGATAACAACAACAATGTTGCTTGATTTAAATTGACCAATAAGTCGTGTTTGCAATGTCGAAGACTGTAGATAATATTGAGTTAGAGACTTCCCTATTAATTGAATCATTTTTATTCAAATAAATAAGTTCACTTAATCTCTGTGGGGTCTTCATCTGGCGGACACTCCTGGGCCAAAGCTCTTACAGTCCATGCCATCGTCCGGCTCCGAGTCCTGTAGCTTTTAGAAACTTATTTAAATGAATCGATGCTCTGTATGTTGATGTTAATATGTAGTAATTATAACCTCTTTAATCTTTAATACAATAAAATAAAAACAATAATGCCACAATAATAAAACAGTTAATCACCAACAGGACATCGTCCGTATAAATTAAGGAATCTGCCATTAGAAATAATCATCAAAAATATGCACTGACACAATAACAAGATGTCGCGCTAAAACAGAAGCGTTACCCGGCAACATAATCTGTTTATTGATTAAAGAAAATTTATATGCCGTGAATGGGTCATCTGTGATCTATTGAGTGTGAAAATGATGATGTTAAGATTAACAGAGGGATTTGTGCATGTAAATAAATATCACATTTACTATGATACTTGATTATTTCCTCTATCAGCGCTTTTTTATTTACATATTTATATATTTAAATTCGGTACTTTCTTGGAATTTTTATTAATTTTGAAAGACAGATAACCCGACATCAGTTCCGTTTCGACAGTACCGGTTGATAAGACATGCCCGTATTTGGGTAGTCAAAGTAACAATTAATATTTATCGTTTATGTTTGAATAAAAAGCATTTTGGTTTTGTCTTTCTTTGATTTTAGTTTGTTATGTGTTTGTTTTTTCAATTAAATTGCTATAAGATATAAGTATTTATATATTTATATTTGTCATCACTAATATTCGCCAGATAAATTGATGGAATTCCATGATTTTAATGTAAGTAGTTACAGATAATTGTGTGTGTGTGTGTGTGTGTGTGTGTGTGAGAGAGAGAGAGAGAGAAATTGGTTTAACGTCCACTCGACACAAACTAGGTCAATTCGGGACTAACATATGGTTTGATTTTATTTCAATAATTCGCTTGTGCGTAGGGGTCTTTAGCAGTGAGAGGAAACCGGAGGACCAAGAGAAAAGCCGCGAGGTTTGATAGGTGACACTACTCCTTGTCACGTACAACCGGAGATTCGAAACCACGCCAGTTAACTCAATGACAGGCTTTATGATACAGTACGCATGTGCTAACCATTCGGTCATCCAACCCCCAACAGATAATTGTACAAACGGTGATCGTAAGATCGAAACCAAAGATGATAAGAGAAAATACATCAAATATTACGGAATCAATGGCTGGTAAAAGCTTTGCTTGGCAATGAAATTTTGTCGTATTTCCATACAATAAACGATTTCACTTTACATACTATGTCATTTAGGGACTAACATACGGTTTAATTTTCATTTCAATAATTGTCTTAAGCGTAGTAGGAAGAAACCAGAAAACAAGCTACCAATAGCCTTCACTGGAAAGATAATATCATATGTCGGGGCGGCCAAGGGGATGGGGTGCATTTAAAGCTTGTGTGAACTAAATCTATTTTTCGAACTTTCAGAGGGCTATCATTATTAATGTACATCGTTAGTTTATTAGAATTTGATGAAGGAAATTAATAAAACGGTTTAACCTTCGTGTACTCTGCCGAGAATGAGAATCAATAACATTATGTCTATACAAATGTTTTATTTAATATAAAATTGTTTGAAATCCAATTGTTGCAGTTAGAATACAAGATGAACCCCCGATGTACTTTTATATAACAAAACCATCAATTATCGAACACAAATACTTCAAAGATGAGTGGGAACAACTTTCCACTTGAAATCTGAAAAAGAATATATTTTGCTAAATTGTTAGTTTTGGGATTAAACTATATAAAGTATAACTATAGAGTAGGGTGTGGTAAAACTTTTCAACTTTTTGAACTTTGAATAATTTTGTTCTTGAAAGTGACAAAAATCCATCTAGCGAAACTAAGTCTAGATTTATATTTGTTAATGTAAACTGACCTTCTCAACAGATAAAATCTTATAATTCTTTTCCTTTTTAACATTAACCCACGCGAGGTTCTCTCATGCAGACGGGTGTCAATTTTCTAAATCTTGTTCCTTCCAGCACATTAAAGTTCTGTTGTAGATATTTAATGTGAAAGTGATTATTTGAAAATAGCCTAAATTAGGCTAATACAATTGTGAAATATTTATTTGTTACTTCAATAATTTTAATATTTTATTAGATGGCAACTTGTTGCTGTCTCCTGACAATCAGCTGTTCTTGAATTATTATTGAAATAATCAAAATTGTAATATTTCATAGTTGGAGTCATTCTGATAAACTTATCCAATCTGTGGATGACGAACTAGTTCTTCAGTCCAACACAAATGATTCCTTTTCATGATAAAGTGGCATCATTAAACAACATACGCAAAAATAATCTTGGCATGATACGATACGGAAGATGATTATTCTAATATGGACGGGGCTTTACGTTTTATGACGCAATTCTATAGTTTCGAAAGCATTATTTTTTACACAATATTTTTATTCAGGATCAAAATATCTGAGTGGGGTTGGCGAACAGGAATAGTATATAAAAACATAATTAATTAGGCAAATACAACTATTATTGTTCACATCTAGACTGTGGGTTGTGGTGCCGAACATAAGAAAGTTTGTGTTTTTAAAATCGTGTTTCCTCCCACAGCTAAAGACCCCTACGCGCAAGCGAATTATTGAAATAAAATTAAACCATATGTTAGTCCCGAAATGACCTAGTTTGTGTTGAGTGGACGTTAAACCCAATTCCTCTCTCTCTTTAAAATCGTATTGTAGTTTTTCTATAGGGTTTCCTTTCTTGCATTTGAATGTAAAAGAGCACCACAGGTGGTAATGATCGGGCTCCTCAAATATATGACCACATATGCAAGTCACAGCATCGGGATCTAAGTTTAGTGTGAATTATTTGGAACTTCCGCTAACCCTTACAGTAAAACAATGGATCACTTTCGGAGAGATATGAACGCAGAGGAATGTAGCAGGAGGATACGTTTACTATAAATTATTTGGAACTTCCGGTGACTTTTATACAGTAAAACGATGGAACTTGATTTGGAAAATGGTCGGAGAACATTTTAAAAGTTCTCGAGTCTCTTGAAGTGGTATTGAGTTTATTCCATTCTCTTATACCGGATGCGATAAATAATTTTTAAAAAATTTCAGTACTACACCTAATTGCTTTTACTTTATCTTCGTTTCGAAGGGATTAATATGTATTTGTTGGTTTAAGATTTATGAGATCGTTCTGGTAGCTGGTAGGAGGGGGGGGGGGGTAGATTATTAATAAGTTTGTGCAGTAGTTTTAATTTTTGTCTATTTCGTCTTCTGCATAGAGGGGAGCATGCTATCCTTAAGTGTCCCGCAAATAGTGCGTAGTGCGTCAAGGTGCCGGTAATTCAATAAGTAGTAAGTGCACCCGTTCCAATTAACACCGGCACAAACATGCACAGGCAGCGAAATGATGCTGAAATTCAGGCTGAAATCTCCAACGTTTGACATTAAAACATCTATAATTTTGTATCATTATGGTTTCTAAAACGACAAATTATTCCGAATCATCATTGTTGTTTTGTGTTCATGATAATTGCCATGATATCCGATACATGCATGTAGTCTCTTCCTTCCTCTGGCTGATATTTGAGTAGATTATGAGCGAAAGAGGGAAGAAGGAAAACCAATTTGATTTATTATGCAATTATATGTTAACCATCTGTAAAAACAAATCTTTTTTTTTATTTTTGCCTACAATGAGTTAACTTGAGCTAACGTGGACAAAAATTAAAACCATTTAAAAACAGGAAAGGAAAAGTCAACATCCTTTAAGTTGAGAGAAATTATTAAAGTATGATATTTTTTATAATCAGGAAGATTTAAATTAAATAGAATAAATCGCTCAATGACGTTTGGTGGGGTGATGGGAAGGGTTGGGTTGTCTAGATATTTATATTTTCGCTCAATGCTATATCTTTATTCCCAAACAGTATTTAAAACTTATATTTGTTGGTGGTCCAAAATGAAATCGTTGTGTGCAATGGCCCTTAAGCTTAATTTTCCCCTCATACTCTCTGAAAAGGCTGCTAACAATTTATATTTTTTGCCGATTTCGTGAATATATATTTTTTATGTTAGTATGTCTGCTAAAACTGATTTTAATTCTCTTTTATTATATCATGATATGATGGAGTCGTATGTCAGTCAATAAAATATGATCTTTATCTTCAATTAAATTCTGTGTTTTATGACACCTTGATGATAATTTACACCTTAATGTAATCTACACACAATACCTTCCATGTTCTTCTAAACACCTCACATATACATCATATCATTATCTAATCATATTTATACTCGTTTTCATTGTCCGCCCCTAAACCAGGCGAATATCCTCATTTGCATATTAATATTATATTATGATAAAGCGTCTAATCCCGTATATAGACATTCCTGCTCGCGCTGCATAGAATATTCTATTGTTATTTGTTTATAATTCACTTTACTTATCTCACCTCGTTTACTCAAATTACTAAATATAATAACAAACCTAATACTTTACTCTCAGAGTTGTTATACCTGCCTCTAATATTACTAAATATCACAATAATCCACATAATAGTCTGAACCGTATTTTTTTCCGACTCGGTTTTCGGGTTGACAAATGAAATAGGGTGGCTTCGCTTTCTGAAATAAAAGTCAGTCGTGAAGTGTATCGTGTACGATGCAGTTATGATTCGTGCGATCTATCATAAAGCTTGTCATTGAGTCAACTGGCGGGGTTTCGAATTTCCTGTTGTACGTGACAAGGAGTAGGGTCGCCTGTCCAACCTCGAGAATTTTCTCCGGTTTCCTCCCACTGCTAAAACCCCTACGCGCTAGCGAATTATTGAAATAGAATTAAACCATATGTTAGTCCCGAAATGACCCATCTCTCTCCCCCTCTACCCTCTCTCTCTCTCTCTCTCTCTCTCTCTCTCTCTCTCTCGCAGTTATGAATACTCTTTTCAGATCACCCGATACCAATTCGTATTAAGGTTTGCATAGCTAACACTTTCGGTTTATATTTGTGTTGAAATGAAGTTAAACCTCAGTAATAACAGACGTGTTAAGACATGTCTGCCTTTTGTTACCTCGTTGTGTTTGCCGCGTTGTGTTTGTCTCAATCGAATGGGAGACAATGGCTTAGGTCTCACCCATGACATGAAAATATAATAAAGAGATGGACATGGAAATATAATAAAGAGATGGAAAGGAGTCAACATATACGTAACCAGAATAATGGTTAAAAATATAGACGAGTTTGAAACCATACAAAATCAAAGGTCCCTTTATTTATAAAAAAAGTTTACCAATTCTAACATAAAATAAAGCCATTTAAATTTGATGTTTGTTTTTGTTAATGTCAAACCGCCAATTTTATGTGTGATAGACATATATAATAGCAATAATTTTGCTATCTGTTTCGTCAGGTCTAGCCAATTCTTCTTCACATTTTTGGGGATATCCTGCTGTAGGCCTGCTTTTAAAGATACCCCCCCCCCCGCCCGCATACAAACTGGGTGATTGTATGATATATTTGGACTAAAATCATATTCTAACCTAGGGGGTATTAGGCTGAGAGATAAGACAATCTTCGCGTGCATACTTTGAAGTCTCCCGAGCAGACATTTTTGTTCTGAACGCACTCCATGCATGGTGTTTTCTGTGGAATAAGTCTGGGTGTTTCTACTTTCGACATATACCAAAATTGACATACTTTTTTGAGAAATAATTACCTGATAAATACTTTTGTGGGAAGGTATCTCTACTAAGTAAATAACACCAATTAAATTAAAATAGAAAATGTAACATAATGTAAAGAATCTGACGGGCTGTGCCTTTAAGGTCGATGTCTGCGCTTTCTACAGATAAATTCACTTCTGTAACACACAGGATCGCCTAATTTCATATTTAATTTTGATGGTGATTATTGCTTTGAGCAAGGTTCTACCTTCCCTTGCACATTAAGGAATATGATTAATACAACATAGACTAATATGTATATACAAAAATATATGCATCATAATTAATGTTCCAATGAATTTTATCACCTTGATAGTATCATGCAGGCTGTAGCATATAATTAAACAAGAGGATTAGACATTTTGAATGAATGAATGAATGAAAATACTTATAATGCGCCATTTCCAGAAAACTGCTCAACCGCGCATGGAAAATCATCAATGACACAAAGGTGAATACTAGTCAAAGCTTAAAGTCTGTCGCCGTAGGCTTCACGGAAAAAATGAGTCTTCAGTCTTGATTTGAAGATATCAATTTTGTCCAAAGCTCTAAGCTCCAGGGGGAGCCGGTTCCACAAATAAGGACCAGCAACCATGAAAGAGCGGTCTCCAAAGCTACGAGATCCGGATGGTGGCACATATAGGAGACGGCTCTCAGATGACCGGAGAACTCGGGCTGGCTTATAACTGGTTACGAGGTCGGCGAGATACTGAGGAGCCTGGTTGTTGATGCATTTGAAGACAAGTAGGAGGATCTTGTATCTTATCCTGTATAACACAGGGAGCCAGTGAAGTTTGGCACGGACATGTGTAATGTGGTCGAACTGCTTTGTATTTGTAACCAGTCTGGCTGCAGCATTCTGTACACGTTGTAACCGTTGGATGATGTAGTCGGGTAGTCCGTAAAGCAGAGAATTACAGTAGTCTAGGCAGGGGGTGATGTAGGCATTGACTAGCGTGGAGGCAGTGGCTTCGTTCAAGTACTTTCTAATAAGACTGATATTCCGCAGATGATAGAAAGATTTCCGACAAATAGTCCTGATATGCGATTCAAATGTCATGTGTGAATCGAAGATGACTCCCAGGTTTTTAGCTTCTGTTGTTGGGGGAATAACTTGGTCATCAATGCGGAATTCAGGGAGAGTCATGCGAGTGGATGCACGTCTGGGAGATATTATGAGTACCTCAGTTTTGGTACTGTTCAATTTCAGGTAGTGGGTTGACATCCAGTCCTTAATGTCGGTCACACAGGCTTCAAGTCTAGAGATAGATTCAAGTGCAGACTGCTGATCAGTTGGTTTAAATGCAAGATAAAGTTGAGTGTCATCTGCATAGAGATGAAAGGACAGGTTATGTGATCTAACAATGTCACCAAGCGGAGAAGTGTAAATGATGAAAAGGATAGGCCCAAGCACAGACCCCTGGGGCACTCCATGGAGCAGATCTCTGGAGTCGGAGGAATGATCACCGATGATGACACGTTGGCTCCTGCCTGTGAGATATGACTTAATCCACTCGAGGGCAAATCCCCAAAGACCAAGCCTTTTTTCAAGAATCAAGAACAGCATACCGTGATCGATGGTATCAAATGCTGCTGACAAGTCGAGCAATACAAGAATTGCAGCACCACCTGTATCCACTGCCTGAAGGATGTCATTCTGCACTCTGAGCAGTGCTGTCTCTGTGCTGTGGAATGAGCGATAGGCTGACTGCAAGGGTTCCAGACAAGAATGTGCTGCCATGTGCTGTTTGAGTCTTTCTGCAACCACACGTTCAATCAATTTGGACAAGAAGGAGAGATTAGAAACAGGTCGGTAATTCTTTAAGATGTTTGCGTCAAGGGATGGTTTCTTTAAAAGAGGGGTAATTATAGCTTCCTTTAGAGATGCAGGTACGTGGCCTTCTGACAACGACATATTAATGATAGAAGTTATAGTTGGCACTAATGGTTTAGAACAGATCTTCAGGAGCCAAGTAGGCATAGCGTCCAAAGAGCACGATTTGTTGGGACATCGTTGAAGGAGTTTATTAACCTAATACGGTCTAATAGTAGCGCGAGTTCATCCAAGGCGAAACTTGTCCTGAGTGGTGGTCTATAAATTGTTAGTAAATTGACAACTTCTGATTCAGTCATAAATCTCAGCGAGAGGAGTTCAAATGTATTGGTCTGTTTAAAGGTCTTAACACTGCTGCATTTGAAATTGTCTCTGTGGATAACAGCTATCCCTCCCCCTCGTTTCCCCTTTCGTGTAACCTGTGTAAACTGGTATCCATTCGGTGTCAGTTTGTTGATAGCTATGTGATCCGACCCGTTATTTTCTGTACTTAAGATAATAGAAATCATAATATATTACATTCTGTCACAGTGAAAAACATTTCACCGTGCTATTGACCTCGCTAAACCCGATAAAACAAAACGTTCGGATGTTTGACCATTTTAGAGCAGTTTCGTAAATCAAGACGGGACGAAAGAGACATCGATGTAAGGGAGATAACACAATTAGTGATGTCAGGATGAAGACCACCAACTATTCGTTTTAATGTTAATTCTATTTTCATGAGGCTGGACGCTCTCCACCGCAATTCAACAACTATCAATTCCGCACCCAAACCTGTATGAGGTTGACCACAAACAGTTTGGGACAAATCACTTACTAACTACAGAAATGTAAGTATTATAATACCAAGGCAAGCCCCCGAGTCAAGTTTCAATATAGTTTTTTTTTATTCAAACTTGAGATAACAAACTTTGGACTTGGACCAGAAATATCTAGATTTAAGCAAATGAGGATGACAATTGTGCCAGACCTCAAAGAATGCACCCTGAAGAAGTTCAGAACGATTCATGTGCGAAATCTTATAAATACAATGTAATGTGTGTATCAATTTATAATTTGTAATAATCGATCTTTTGCGTTACCTAAAGATAAACGAATCATTTTATTGATCATATTAATTCTTTAAGGGTCCTTAATTCAGCTGACCAGCCATCCCAAACCCTCTGAATGGACCTGTTCTTATGTTAAGTGTCAACATCTATTTTATATAGAATTATATACATGGAGGTATCAGCAGTTAGACAAGAGGCGGGTATTTGAGATTTTAGAGTATATGGGGGGGGGATATTATACATCTTGAAACATTCTAAATGTTGTCAGCCGACCACGTCTTCCATACTTCTTATATCGCGAATTCCCGCCTACAAAACCGGAAGTTTCCTTTCGCGTCCTTGGTGGTATTACGTGCATTAACATTGGATGAACCTTGTTGAGACAACTAGAAGGTGACGTAGGGAAGACAGACGCACAGCAATATTTCCAGAAACAGATACATGTTGTTATTAACATTATACAAGCAGTTAAACCACAGCCAAGACCTAGCATTATGTTGTTCATAATTTCTTTCTCTCGCATCTGCTGTTGCTGCTGTTCCTCCTCCTCCTCCTGCTCCTGCTCCTCCTCCACCACCTTCTCGTTTTTAAATCGCTGCAAAAAAGTAATGCAATATCCAATAATGCGAAAATTCTTTTTATTACATGGTTTCTTAGTTGACGATGCGTATTCACGTGGCCTCTCCCTCGACCCGCTACCCCAAGCTACCATATAAATTTTTTTCATATCGAAAGTGATATAGTAGGTTGTTACAAAAACAGCGGCTAACAGAAACATACTGGATGGTTAGAGCATAATTATCAACGGTAGTGTGCATATTTGTAAATGCTCATGACACAATTAAATACCCTTGAACCGTGAAAGGTCTAGAGAAAATTATCAGTCCTAAATGTCCCACTATTCAGTTCTAAATACATACAAAGAAAGCAAGAAACGGCTTACCTGATCATACCATTCGGGTTCACTATTCTTTTTGTCAGTAAAACGACTACCTGATGCCTCTGTTAATGAAGTTTTGAAATCATTGTTACGGGTGATTTCTTTTCGGTGATGTAGAATCTTTGAAGATGGTGAGATAAACACTTCTTTGTCGTTATATTCATCAAAAATAGTTTTAGTCGTCACAAAGTTGTCATTCCTCAAACTAGACGGTACTACCTCGTCACGCTCTTTCTTCAATGATTGTACCTCGGATGAAAATGATATTGACGTTGGGATTACTGATAATGGAGGCGTTCCAGTGTCTGATGCACGAACGTGTGTTATTTTCAGTGTATTTAGCCACGCTGAAGATATCAAAGTTGGCGTCAACGATGAAAAAGATATATGCGACGGTGTCGCTGTAAACACAAATATGTGTGAAATGGTCCCATCAGAAGCAACGCCAACAACAACACTAGTTTCATTCCCACCCGGACTTAATTTTTGTGTCTTGGTGATAAAGGTTTGGTCAGAAAGTTCCAATCTTACTGATGACGTGACGCTAGTGTACGTCACATAACTATTAATGCTGTTTTGGTTGACCTCTAAAACTGATGTTATTGTTGTTTTGGTGAATTGTTCTTCGTACGCCACTTCCGATCCACTGTCCACAGGTAATGATTCAACAGGGGCCGTTGATGGGGTAAGCGATGCTGTAATTTTGTTGGAGCTCAGACTAATAGAACTTTTGTATGAACATGAACATATAGTCGATTTTATGACCGAAATTTGCATACTAGCGTCTACTGACTTAGAATCAACTGGCGTAATCAGAATCAGAATTAATAAACATACATGTATTATCAAACGGGTACACATCTTGAAGTACACTATTATTGTGGAAGCAATGTATTCCATCTATCCTTGCCTATTCACACTCCATCTTCATTAGTCAAGTCAAAGCAGAAATGTGAGATGTTATACCCCATTTCATTTCATTTATATTCACGTTGTCATTATGGAATTATTCATTTGGTTGTTTCTTCAAAATTTATGTATACCAATAAGATAACTGTTGAGGATAATGCTGGCGAAGCGTTGTCTTGGTCCGTCAATAAAGGAATGTACAGAAATAAGTCCACCGGTCTACATTTCTCTACTAATAATGTCAAATAAAGATAAATTGGACACTCGCCCTTTTTAACTTCACGATGGAATCGATTTTGATATAGCCATATATAAATAATGCCAGACCAGCTGCTAATGTGAAGCTGTTTCTCTTTGGAGTGACGTTTGGTTTGAAGTTTGCTGTAGACTGTATTATTTCTGTTCGTGACATGTCATCGGTTATTAGAAGTTTCAATAAGGCGCTATAACGTCACCTGTTGAGTCTTCCCATAAATCAGACAACTTCCCCTAACTCGAGAATGTGCTATAAATTGTTCATATCGGCGGGTGACCTTATCGAACCAACATTATGTTTTAATAAAATGGGTAAATGATCGCTTGAGAGATGGTAGTAGTGGTGTATTTTCCTACACAAGGCATTCAACGGGGTCTAGTTATTTCCTATATCGAGCTGATCCATAAATGCATGACTAAAATACCATTTGGCGGATGCTAAGATAAACGCAGACCCACACTATAACGGGTATGCATACTTTGGTAACGGGAAAAGTGCGCAAGTTATTCTTTTTGTCTGATATGCACTGTCATTTTGTCTGATAATGTCTGGCATTGAGTTAATTCCTCGATTGCGCGTGACATGGTGTAGGGTCGCCTGGGTTTTATTCGGATCCCCCCACTGCAAATAATCCCTACACACAAAAGACATATTGAAATGAATATTGAATCTCTCTCTCTCTCTCTCTCTCTCTCTCTCCCTCTCTCTCTATCTCCCTTTATTATTTCATTGAAGTAATAGAGACATAATTGTAAAGCATGATTAAGTAAAATTATAAATAGTAGTAAATAAAGGGTGTAATTCATTGTGAGATATTATGATTGTTAGTTTACGTTTTATGGGTTTGACTGTGAAATACCTGAACCTTGTTTCTCACGTTTAAACATTATTTTTATTAAAGCAGTCACTTCACTTGAATTTTTTTGTATTATTATTTTGTTGAAAATTTTGGTATAATAAAAAAAAAAAGTAGCTTATTTCAATTATATTTATTTATTTTTTGATAACGACTGAGCTCTGTTCACTTAAGTGGGTGGATTTCCATTGACCCATAACAAGTTTTAATTTCAATTTTCCCACGGAAGCAAACTATTATGGATGGCTATCTTGGTGCACTTATATAGCTGTTACCATACACACAATTATGTGTACAGGGGCGTTTTAAGGTTTATCATGGCGGAGGCTATAGTATTTAGAGGGCCCCTTTTCGCGGGGAGGGGTGGTCTTGATTGATGACTTTTATGCCAATGCAATCACTGCATTCTCATTCAGTAATGGATTCGACAGTAACAGTGTATAGAAAACTATTGACTCGGACTCGGGGGCCCGTTCACTTGGCCAGAGGGGCCCTTTAGTCAGACGTGGGGCCCTTTTGTCTGCCTTTAGGCCCCTCTAACTAGGGTACATTTTCATTTTTCTCATCGTTTTTAGCATTTTTCTCCCGTTTTATTTTTCCAACTTCTTTGATTTTTTTTTCGCGAGGAGGCTGGCGCCTTCAGCGCCTTCAGCGCCTCAGCTATAAAACGCCTTTGTTACCGTATTTGTAAAACATATCCAAAAACAAACAATAACTGTTTTAAAAAGAAAACCACAAGAAATCATTAATCATATGTAAATGATGCATTAAAGCAGCATTTTGCAAGATTAGATAAAAGAGATAATGAAAAGAGAATCTGCTGAAAATTTCTGTCAAATTAATTCACTCTGAGCCAACCGAAACGAAACGAAATGGGTTTAACGTCCTACTGTTCTGCTCCGAACTGGGCTAATGAAGACGGACTGAGCCAACCAATTGCCGACTTTTTTACGATGACAAAAGTCTCGATTATCCATTTTTATTGTTATTTCAATTTCATCAACCACAAAACGTATTGAAATCTACTAAATGTCGATCGGAACCATCGACAGTCGATTATGGTCTTTCAAGCCAAAAGAAAGGCCTTCAATTGGCAGGTTTAGCTCTTAAATGATGTATGTTGAAGTGGTCGAATTACTGTGCGTCACCAGTGTGACAGATTGCTAGTAAGCATTACAATATTGTTAAATGAAGGGAAGAGGAGATCCCCAAGCACTTAATCCACGCGTGGGTTTTGAGAAGTAAATTCTATCGCACGACCTACTTTTTCGCGAGGTGTGTCTGCCATCTGCTATTCGACGATAAAATACTAATCTCGTTCCAATCTGTTTCACAGAGAATATTCACTGCGGGATCAGTTTGATCTCGGTCATCTGAAAATTTGGATATAGAAAAATAGTTGTTTCGGGTAGAATTAATGTCGATTTGCTAAATGTGTCATAGAATATAAGAACACGATTATTGATCAGCACCGATGTCATATTCTAGTAGCAAAGACATTGTCAGATCATTTGCCATTGCTACACTTGGTTTTTCTTAACAGTTGTCTATCGGTTCCTGCGCGTATCGGCACGCTAACAGAACTACCATTTTATGATGTTACATAATAAACAATTACCTACAGATTTCAAACTGAAAATAACCTTGCTCATGCAGCTTGATCTGATAGCAGTACGCTTGTGTCGACTGTTTCGATTAGTCTACCACCAAACTCGGTGGACAAATGAAAATAATAGGCTAACAAGAGTGCTCATAGTTAGGCAGAAAAAAGTGTTAATTCAACGTACAGAACAATCATTACTAAGACAGTAAGACTGCTGCTACCTGTAGTGTCTTACTAATTACCGACAAATTTTGGATATTATGTGCGAAAACTAATGCATCTATAAATAATATACCCTTCAATAATTTGAATCCTGGTCTTTTCGGTTCGTGTCGAAGATTTTTAGGACCGTTGCTTAACGATGAACCAGCCGATAGTTGGGACCATCTTTAAAATTGTTGCTAGTATGATAATGAATATGTCACCTGAATGCAAGCCGCCCACAAAGATTAGTCTGTATTTTTGTATTAAATAAGGTTAAAACGAGACTGATTTACTGTTACCCGTGATTACAGCAGGTGCAAAGAAATCAATGTACTGAATGATTCAGAAGATTGCTGATAGCTGCCTAGTCTTTTATATCTGATTAAGGAATATATATAGCTTAAATGTACATGGATACCGACTGAGCGTTTCGGTTCGTTTTGGGTTTCGATTTAATTAAGTTATCGCATAAATTTTGCCACCCTGCGAAAAATGGTTAAAAACCGTATTAGACAGAGAACAACATGATCAACTAATATTATCTGTGGAACGAATAATGGCGGATAATAATCAAAATATGTGTAAAACTAGGGTAAAAATACATTTTTACATTGATTAAAGAATTGCAAAATAGAAATCAATGCAAAAACATATATAATGGTACTTTTACTAACGCTAGGTGGCGAGGAGTAGGGAATATCTCTGGGCACTCCTGTTGCTAACAAAAACAGCATGCGCATGCAAATTATTGAAAAACTAGTCATGTCATCATTGCGTGCTCATGGCTGCCAAGGTGGCCAACAAATCCCACCAAAAAGACAGACATTTTGGGGGGAAAACGAATTTTCGTCCTTGCATTAAATACTATATTTTTGTATGTGAAAGGTTATATCAAGCAATCTGGTACCACTCTGAACGAACGTATGTCAAAATCTTGTAACACACAGTAGGACATTATCTAATTTTATACATGGGAAATATAAAAGAAAAAAATAACGCTCTCAATAACCACACGTCACAAATATATCTAAACAATGGACTATAAATTATATAACAATACATTAATCCCCTTCTTCACTATATTAATCCTCTTAATCCAAATACCAATCTCATTTAATCCAGTTTGCCCTCGACCTGTTCAGTTGGAGACACGGGTACACAATAACTTTAACAAACCAATGGATATTATTTACACAGACCCTCCAGAGAAATAGTGATAAACAACATACACGAAGGTAAAAAACAAATACCCTTTTTTCCAATAATTGCATGGTGTCTCGAACGAGAACAGATAGCGGGATTGATGTGTAGTTTGAAATGGATTTCTGAAGACGAGATTGTTAGAGTATATCACCAATAATGTTTATTGTCGTTTATTGTCGAACGAAACGACCATACGAAACTCTCCCAAATTTATCTGACTCTGTTAACTTGTAAGTTAATTAACAATTTAACCAGGCCAAGTTCACGTGCGTTTACCCAGGTCAGTTTTTTTGGTATTTATGTACTTTGATATGATGTAGGAAGGTTCAATTTTACACCAATTACGGACATAAAAAATCAAGCTAAAATGTGAACTGAGAAAATCATAATTGTCGTTTCAAAATTTCTGAGACTGCTAGATGATCTTTAGTGGAAATTCTGGTTTAATATTTTGAAGTTATAAAATTGCTCAATTTGAATAAAAGTCGCATCAGTATAAACCTTTAATGTTTCATATTACTTTTAATTTTCATATTGTGTTTACAGGTATGACGGCTGGATTAAAGTGGGGCAAATAATGGTATTGGTCTGCGAATGATCAGTTTTGACATTACTAGGATCTGTTATTCGAGTCAAAAAGGAAACAACTATATTTATATTTGATTTACGGGATGGAGAAAAACACGAATTCGGAAAATACCCACATCATCCAAGCTGCCGATGATGACAAAATACAACAGGCTGGGGTTTCAAATGACGGGGAAATCCCTTATGTACCCCCTCTAGAAATCAACCAACCAAAAACCTCGGCCCATATGCCGTTTGTATATTTTGTGGTGGCAGAAAACAAAATGCCAGTACAAGTAAGTCTATTGGACGGTACGAGTCAAGCCTGTAATCACGCCATTAGAGTGCGTAAACAGTTCATTAACGACAAGAAAAAACAAGCCAAACGGTGCCAAGAGGTGAGAAAAATAATCAAAGAACAGAACTCTATGCTCGGTCTGTGTCTCGGACCCGTAAAGGACAGCGACGGCAACACAGCAACAGCGTTAACAAATGATCTTCATCCTCTTTGCAACAGTTCAAATAACGGCAAGTCAACGAGTGAAAAATCAGATTATTCAAAGAAACACACACGCTTTTATGGACTGTCCGATTACGAACAAGAGTTTGATTCGGATCCAAGTGTCATAGAAAGCGTAAAAAAATGCAACAGTATCATCAATTTGAAACTTTCGGTTTCCGAGAAGAAGGACAAAGCGATAAGGATTCCTTCTGCGCAGCTTCCAACAGAACGTGATCATTCAAAACGGGTTCAGTTCTCAGAATATTCTTCTGATGGAACACATCCAAAAAGATGCTTATCGAAATCATCAGCTACCTCGAGCCGCTTTCCTAGCAGATTGTCGATGTATAGCACTCGTAGTGAACCTCGTTATCCGAGTCCAGATAAACCCGACCCTAGCAACGGACCCATGGCCTCCTCCAGACCCCAACTAGGCAACAAATCAGAAATGGCATTACCTAAGATAGATCTGATGGGCGACATGTACGATGAAGTCATCATCAAAGCAATCGACACCTTCATGACATCCAGGAAGATCTCTGCTAAACGGCGACCCCAAATGGAGCGACGGTTGATTTCACGGTTAGCCATGGCCAGAAAATACCAAATGGAAGTCGACGCTAAAATCAGAAATAATTCAGCGACAACATGCCACAGCCGCGCGTCTGTTCATCCAGATAGGACATCATTAGAAAAAGAAGACGAACAACGAAGTAAATCAATTCCTTTAAAGCCAACAGCCTTTTCCATGGTTTCACCGGGTATGCAGATAACCCGATAAACTTTTAAGAACTTTCTAAGCATTATTTTTGTAACTATACTATATTTATTTATTGGCATTTTATTCTAATTCACAAATAAAAATCTAGAACCGAATTGATTAAAACATATGATGGGCTAACTTTATTTCATCCCTCTTCCATACCGAAGAGCTGACAATAGGGTCGTGGCTGTACAGTGCAGGGCTAAGAGTGTGGTCAGATCTGTGGGCTACAATATAAGGCTATAAAATAGGAAATTGAAGAAACATTTTAAACGACCCCTAAGTATTTTGCAACCGGCATAATAAACATGTGCAAAAAAAAAAAAAAAAAAAAAAAATATATTAGCATTTTGTAGCCAGCCAAAGCAAAATTTATAAACAGTCAATCGGATAATGACTTAAACCTCTGAAGCTTCCTCGGTGAATTTCAAATTGATAAAGGGCGATAACTCTGTATAATTATCAAAATGACAAAGGCTTCTTTGAAATGAAATGAAGTTTAACGTCCTGTTTGTTTTTTGTGCATCGATTTAACCGTAAAGGTTTATTTCACCTACACGCCAATGTGTACACAGGACCTCGGTTTTTCGTCCCATCCGAACGATTAGATATTGTTCCTTGCCAGACACTCCGTCTTGAACCACTGACACGAGAAAACCACACCGGAAAATCTCGAGGAACTACCTTGGCCAACACTGGGCCGAACACGAGACCTCAAGGTTAGCTTAGCGACTGTCTTACATACTCCGCGCAGCGTTTCGTTTGATTAGAGGTAATCCCACTGCTATAATGAGTGGATATTGTTGTTTTAAATTTTGATTGGCCAGTAGTCCGACTACCAACCAATCACTGGCTGCCCTACAAAAGCTTTACATTTAAAACGAGTGCCAATATTGGACCAAATATGTTTACATAACGTTACGTCATGGCTCACGATTTTATTATGCCTAATTAACCCGTGCATAGCAGAATACTACAGTAAAACTAATTGCGTAACAAACGAGACTATCAAGTAGAATGAAATGTAAACAATACTGTTTGGAAGCGAACATACTTTCACCGTTTTTAATACCTTAAATCACTGCCCAAAGTTTTAGGGAAGAGCCAGATTAAACGAAGGACTGTCATATGTTGTTGTACTTAGGTGATAGCTTTCATTGAACGGAAAGAATAGACACACTCCCGCATAAGTTCAAGAAACAGACGCTATTCCAGCAATGGCCAGAGAGGGATTTCTCGGGCCATTGCTTCAGGAATATGCTGTCTTACGAGGAGCCAATGGCTAAGACGTCGACTCGCTAGCCCGGGGGTCGCATATTCGATCCTTGCATTAGCCGAAAAAGTTCATCGGGATTTTCCGACTTGGTTTGCCCTTGTCAGTGGTGAATAATGTAGGGTCTGACAACGATAGTCGTTTGGGTGGGAAGAAAGGCCGGGATTCCGTGTACACATTGACGTACACGTTAAATATCCAATAAAAGTTTCAATAATCGAAAGTGACGAACGCGAAAGGAAAACACGAGTTATCCCTCTACATAGCCTAACTGACTGAAGTGACTTGTGATAACAGATACATTTTCTGCTCACTAATAATTCCTCCAAAAATAAATAGTTGTTGTGTAAGACTATGAAAGGATATGACAATTAATAAAAATAATTGACTGCCACTAGATAAGAGAACACGAAAGAAAAACAGAAAAATCCGTGCATTACCATGTTTTTATGAGGTATAGAAGGAATAAAAACAGGTGAATGTACATACTATTTCTATTTTTCTCGTCTTCTCTTATCTAATGACATTCAATTGTTTTATTCAATTGTTAGATATCCGTGCAGTCCCATATATAAACTTTTAGTCTTCGAAGGAATTATTAGTAAGCAGAAATTCAGCCGTGTATCTGTTATCACTCGCCATTTCAGTCAGATATATAGAAGGATAACTCGAGTTTTCCTTTCGCGTTCGCCACTTCCGATTGTTGAAACCTTTATTACTCACCTATCGTAGCAATGATATCCGTATTAAAATCATATTTGGAATGTGTTTAACCAGGCCCCAAGTTCACAAAGCATTCTCAGACTTAATTTGAGAATTTACTCAACTTTCAATCACTGTTTATGAGAAATATCTTTGATCCAGAAACACAAAAGTTTGCACATAGTTTCTTATTGATGTATTTGATGCGTTAAAACAACAAAAAATTTTTTTTTATAAAGATCTATATTTTAGTTAAAATAAGGCAAACAATTCTCAACTTAAGTCTGAGAATGCTTTGTGAACTCGGGGCCAGGTCTATCACATGTGATAATGACTGACACCAATATTGTCCTTTAAGTCTAATCTCGAGACGTTCGAAAATGGGACTGTTTAAAAAAACTAACCTACCGCGCGGATTGTCCTTAATTGTAAATAAAACCAAAAGACACTTAAATAACTGAAGAAAAACATATTTATTACACCATTTTAAAATTAACACAAATATGCTATAAAAATAGAACTGATCTATTATTTAAAGTGCAGTATTACAAAACTATTTACTGTGATTTATTTACGGGGATATTATAGTAATTCAGAATCTCCTTTAAAAACGGACGAGATCAATGTTTTAGGTTATTATGGCGTATACATAAAGCTATATTTGTACATGTATTCGCCAAATCTACTGATGATTACCAAGGTCACAGACCTTATCCGACTTTCAATATGTGAGACCATTACTTAATAGAAAGCATAGACTATCAAAACGATTATTACATAACTTTCGTCCTGAAATTTCCAAGTAACACAAATAATGAATAAAATGAAAAAGCAAAAAGTATTGGCTACAAAGGAATTTAATATTTCAACAAGTACTATCGAAATGTGGGGAATGAAAATGTCTCCCTGGTTAAGTAAGACCGGTCCTTAAATAGAAGTCACACGGTGGGTATATTGTTCCCAAAACTATCAAAAAAGACACCTAGGAAAACAATACAGAAAAACAACAAACATATTTCAGTATTACGATAATTTGATATACACTCAACGAAAAAGTTATCTAAGTTTAATAAACCACCGGAGAAAATAAATGCCAACATCGACAAGATTTACAAACATTGATGGAGAATGAACTGTGAAACTTATACCGTCGCCTTCACTGAAACAAACAATGTACTTTTCTATCGGGTGCAGAAACCATGACCGCAATCAAAACTTTATAATTTAATGAAACTTTCTTCACATTGTATCTCATCCTTCCGACGGCGTGTGGGAAACGTAAAGTGGATTACATCATTGAATTCAGCGATTTTGTAACCGTTGCACTCATTGCTATCTTTGTCAATAAAAAGCTACATTTAACGCAAGGATGAAAACAACCGGACAATGTTGAAAAATTTGGCTTTGACATTATAACACCTGGAGGAATACGAGGCCCGCCGTGGAAACTAGCGTCAGTTTGTGACAATGCCCATAGGTCTATCCACAATGTTTATAAATATTTGATATATTCGGGCGTTTCTTAGGCCTTGACAAATGTTTGAATTTGTTTGGGTTTTTTTTTTGTTGGACATTGGCTATAAATGGAATTACATCATACATCTACCAGTGTATTTATTTATATTTTAAGGGAATGTTTGAACAAATAAACGAATGGACATAAAACACAATAAAACTGTGTCCGAAGCAACAAGTATTAACAACATTACAGTTAGGTAAATTAAATCAAATTAGTCGTTATAACTTCAAAATATATAATCAAATCAAATAAATGGTTAATACTTCAAAACAAAATTACATAATTATGTTTAAATCAAGTTAATCATTATAACTTCAAAACATAAATTACATATAATAAAATCCAATTAATGCTTTTAACTTTCATAACCTACATTACAAAAATATATAGACAATAAAAATGTAAACAATACATCTAAATTATTCTCTTTTGACAAAATGGACCATTAAAAAAAAACGTAGGTTTGATACTATTTTGGCCTTGATGTTCTTGGATATAAATCAGTTACCCTTGAGAAGTTGAAAAATGGTTACCGGTACTAAGAAAAAAAGATGGCAGAATAAAATTAAAGGAATGTGGAACGTAAATGGCCATAACTTACTTTGAGTTTGATTGATTCAGATAAATGTTTTGGGGCTAATAAATAGTTGCCCTTTATTATGGAATAATGGGTCAGACTCTCCATCTTACTACACACTTATATAAAGATAGAGAAAAGGTATGGTCTTTTTCAATTTAATACACAGTTTATATGGTAAACACTAGAGTATTGGAATGATAAGACAGCTAATTATAGTTTGTCTATATAAACAGGAATGAAAGTTCTAGATGTAGACAAAATAATTAAATATACATGTAATATAAACAATAAAACTACTTTCAAAGTAGAACATATAAACACAATCAAATATAAAGGAAATTACTGGAACTGGAACATATAGACATTATCAAATATAATTACTAGAACTGGAATTTTAAGTGAATTAACTTAAAATACATCTGGGACCTTATTTGTGAAAACACACAGAATAATATTTCAAAACTACCTTGATGAACAGACTTCAAATCAACTTTAATAGTAAGTGCAGGAGGACCGCACTACACGAAAAACAAAAACCTATAAGATTGACCTGCGGAAAATATCAAATCAAGTGAGTGATGAAATAATATTAAACTTAAATGCAAATAAATTGGTTTAAAAAGACAGGAATGCTAAATTATAATCAGGGAGTTTGGCAAAAATGGAATCCGATTAATTTCTATGTGACAAAATAAACATAGTGAAAATTAATGGAATTTCTCAACTTTTGGTACTTAAGGAATATAATGGATTGGCATGGGAACTAACTCTAAATGGAATCATACAATCCTTTAAATCAGATTTCCAATTCTCTGGGTGAAAAAGTAAAGTTGGGAAGCTCATCAGTTGTGTGGATAACACACAGAATCTAGTATAAATGTCATGAAAATTATTTTTTTACATTGTTGACTTCCATAGCAGAGCTCTCAGGAGCCATTCAAACCATCTACCTGTTAAGGCGTTTGGTTAGTTAGCGTCCAATTTGAAATCAATCATTTTCAGAAGAGGCATCTACTTACAGACAATCAAACAAACATTAACTTGAAGTTCTTTTGCGACAAACATATCATATATTCATTTATCTATTAAAGCATTAAAAGAGAGGATGGGGGCTTTTTTTTTTGCATACTCCATTTGTAACTGGCAAGAAATCTTTTATGTGCCTTAATAACATAAACACAACAGAGAATGTCAGTATTTCAGCCCTGGTCATACTATTCATGCATCATCAATCTGTGACGGGTGAACATACTTATTTTATCGGAATGGGTTACAAAGTTTACCATTATTAACATGATAAAAGTAGAAATATGATTATTTAATTATTGATATAATATGTAAATATAAATATATTCTCTATACAGGTGGATTGTGGTTAAATATATATATAAATCTAGATATCTTTCTTGTTCATCTTAAGTAATATAGGGTAATGGATGTTTTCATCATATAAACTATCTTCCTTGAACTGAAATATAAAGAAAATAAATGTTTTAACTCTTAAGATGGTTTATTCAAAACAAACATACAGCAAAAAGAAAAAGATCGGGTAATAATTTGTTTCAAAATTTCTCTAGTAGTGCAGTTCCAGAACTGTTAATATATTTTAAAGGAAATAACTCTTTCAGTAATTCAGTTTGACCACTGCTACCAGACCTGTCAACCCCTCGGAGCTGAAATTCAGTATTGTATTGTACAAATTGCAGTAGCAACCATGATTTGGCAGTAGATTTCCAAAATTTGCACTTCCCAGGGTAATTAATTTAGAAATGATACATTGAACTGCAGGCCCAACAATACAAAAATTGCATTAAATGGCCAGGTAATAGACAAAACATACACAAGTAATGGTAACCATATCTAAAATTTATCTAAATAAATGAAAATTGAATATGTAGACTACAGAAAGAAATAATTAGTAACTTAAAAAAATAATTAAAATTAACAAGTACTGGCAGTACCACTTTTCTTTTATTTTAACTTAGCATGATTTTAGAAATATCCTTGTGACGTGTTCCCCATCCCGGGAGAGATAATTGATTTGCTTATTAGATTCTATAGTATTTCTACATTAGGAATAGAGAGGGGGGAGGGGATGTAAAAAATTAGTTTTGCATAACGACTAAATATTGGCTTTGATTTAATCATGTCAGAATCGGTGAGACATATTCCCATCTAGAAATTAAAGTTCCAGGTTGTGTTGCATTCGAAATATTGTATTAGATGCTGTACGCGCAAACAGAAATGTCAGCCACTGCTGCCATAAATTGGTCACTACTTACTTGGTTTAACGCTACAGGTATGCATTTTAAGAGTATTTGGAACACATGACAATAATTATATCTGCCTTATTAACTCTAAAATAGGTTGAAAGGAATTTGAGAACAAATCTCTCCACTAAATTACAATATCCTTAATCGACGTTGATAACCAAAAGTCACGATCTTTTTTGTTTACATGCAAAGAGTTGCTTCCCTTAGTTTCATAGTTTTGGCGAGAAAATTAAAAAAAATCTTTGTTTGAAAGTGTGGTAGAAATCTATTACCACGCGTCACTTTACCGTGTGATGCGGTACAGTTGACAGGTCTGACTGCTACTGTTCAATACTCTAATGTGAGAATTAAACTAATCATTAGTCTAAGACAATTGATCAGTATTACTCATTTAAGCAATCTGGATTATCAGCCAGTTGATTAATTCATAGAATCTGCTGCCAGATACTGAATGTAATTGTAATGGTTAATCCAGGATAAACACGATTAAAATTTTAAGATTTTTTCTGCCAGTTCTCAAAAAGAATCGCCAGTAGCGCAAAACATTATCGCCAAAATCAAATGGACTTGAAGATTTCTAAAAGTATCCATCTCATACGATAATATATAACAACTAACCTTTGAATGTAATTGCCAGATTGTTGCATTGTAATTGGTTTTGATTTCTGTGTGGAATATTTCCTGAGCTAGCTGCATGAAATTATTAAAGGTTTCTCCTCTTCTTGGTGCAAATACTATCACCTCCCCCTGAAAGCAATGTACACATTAAAGTCTTTTTGTAAATATCCCACTGATAATAATAAGATGAATGTTATTAAATGGCTTAGATAAATATAATATTAGGGAAATGGAACAGATCACCTTATATCTCTCATCATATTTTTGGGAAGTGTAGCTAGCTGTAATAGTAAGTGCAGGAGGACCACATTACACACAATCAACACTCATATGACAAACTTAGGACAAGACACACAAACATAAGCAGTAATGGTTGTAGACGTTGTAGTACATCAGTCAGAGTATGCCCAATGTTTCTGGAATCCTTGATATAATTTTGCATTTGTGCATCATGCAATGTACATTAAAATATAATACAATCTGATTAAAACACAGATCCAATTTCGTTTCGTTTTTTATAGTTCAAAATTTCGTTTTTACTCGTCTTTACTACTCTTGGATCTGGAAGACTTGTTATTTAACTCGTGTTCTGCCTGAAATGAGGGGTCAGCCAATCAAATGGTCTGTCGAATTGACCGTTTGACCTTTTCATGTGTGGAACTGTGGGTAGATATTACCAGCGGATAGAAATCAAAACAAAACAAAAGTAGATTTTAAAAAGCATGGCGGTCGCTAATTGGTTAATCGAATGACTGACGTTATCGGGTCAAATGTCCCGTGCTTTATACCTGACGTCATAGAACGTGAGCTCCCACTATAACTTGTTAGATCTACATGAGTGTAGGCCATCGAAAGTATAAAAGATAGGTTGCCAGGCAACGAAACATACGCCCACAGCAGCTAAATCGTCCGGGCAGTCAACAAGGGTTGTCGCATATTTTTACTTTTTTTGGGAGTGAAACATTTGTAATACACTAAAATCTGATTAAGAGTAACAACTCATTATGTAATTATCTGAAAATGATTAGAATTTGTTTGCTTTTTATAAAGTTTTGCCCCACGCTAACAATTAGTATAGGAAATATTTAACATCATGGATTTAGCTGTTCAGTTATCAAAATTCATTGAAAATCAAAATACTTGTTCGTTTCAACACCTTAAACTCTGTGTATCAATCTGAAGTCAATCAGATGATAAGTTTGTCATCTATAGCGTCACAAGGTTTTTTGAAGTGATCAAGGGAGATAACTCTGGAAGTAATTTTTTGAAATCGCTGAAAATCAGTAGGCTTCTTCGTCTCATGACCTTCAATCGGATATTAACTTTGGCCTCTAGAGCATCCACAGGATTTTTTGATGTGATCAAGGGCCATAACTCTGGCAATAATTTTCAGAGATCGCTGAAAATCAATAGGTTTCTTCGTCTCATGACCTTAAACACTGTGTATAAATTTAAAGTCAATCAGATATTAACTTTGGCCTCTAGAGCATCCACAAGATTTTTTGAAGTGATCAAGGGACACAACTCTGGCACTAATTATCAGAAATCGCTGAAAATCAATAGGCTTCTTCGTCTCATAACCTTAAACACTGTGTATAAATTTGAAGTCAATCGGACATCATCTTTGTCCTCTAGAGCATCCACAAGATTATTTGAAGTGATCAAGGGCCATAACTCTGGCACTAATTATCGGAAATCCGTGAAAATCAATAGGCTTCTTCGTCTTATGACCTTAAACACTGTGTATAAATTTAAAGTCAATCGGATATTAACTTTAGCCTCTCGAGCATTCACAAGATTTTTCAAAGTGATCAAGGGTCATAACACTGGCAGTAATTATCGGATATTGCTGAAAATCAATAGGCTTCTTCGTATCATGACCCTGAACACTGTGTATAAATTTAAAGTCAATCCAATATTAACTTTAGCCTCTAGAGCTTTCACAAGATTTTTCAAAGTGATCAAGGGTCATAACTCTGGCAGTAATTATCGGATATCGCTGAAAATCAATAGGTTTCTTCGTCTCATGACCTTAAACACTGTGTATAAATTTAAAGTCAATCAGATATTAACTTTGGCCTCTAGAGCATCCACAAGATTTTTTGAAGTGATCAAGGGACACAACTCTGGCACTAATTATCAGAAATCGCTGAAAATCAATAGGCTTCTTCGTCTCATAACCTTAAACACTGTGTATAAATTTGAAGTCAATCGGACATCATCTTTGTCCTCTAGAGCATCCACAAGATTATTTGAAGTGATCAAGGGCCATAACTCTGGCACTAATTATCGGAAATCCGTGAAAATCAATAGGCTTCTTCGTCTTATGACCTTAAACACTGTGTATAAATTTAAAGTCAATCGGATATTAACTTTAGCCTCTCGAGCATTCACAAGATTTTTCAAAGTGATCAAGGGTCATAACACTGGCAGTAATTATCGGATATTGCTGAAAATCAATAGGCTTCTTCGTATCATGACCCTGAACACTGTGTATAAATTTAAAGTCAATCCAATATTAACTTTAGCCTCTAGAGCTTTCACAAGATTTTTCAAAGTGATCAAGGGTCATAACTCTGGCAGTAATTATCGGATATCGCTGAAAATCAATAGGCTTCTTCGTCTCATGACCTTAAACACTGTGTATAAATTTAAGGTCAATCGGATATTAACTTTAGCCTCTAGAGCGTTCACAAGATTTTTCAAAGTGATCAAGGGTCATAACTCTGGCAGTAATTATCGGATATTGCTGAAAATCAATAGACTTCTTCGTCTCATGACCTTAAACACTGTGTATAAATTTAAGGTCAATCGGATATTAACTTTAGCCTCTAGAGCGTTCACAAGATTTTTCAAAGTGATCAAGGGTCATAACTCTGGCAGTAATTATCGGATATTGCTGAAAATCAATAGGCTTCTTCGTCTCATGACCTTAAACACTGTGTATAAATTTAAAGTCAATCGGATATTAACCCTGGCCTCTAGTGCGTTCACAAGAAATTGTGGACGATGGACGGACGGACGGACGGACGGACGGACCGACGGACAGACGGACGGACGGGGGCGACGGCAATATACGTCCACATTTCTATGTGGGCGTATAAAAACGAAACGAAATATAGATCTTTATTTTAATTAGATTGAATATAATAAAGTTTAAGACTAATCAGCGTACCTGAAGCTTCAATCATTTATACATTCACTTTGTCCTAATTCTAGCATTTTCAATATAGAATTTATGAAAGTTTTAATAAATCATGCATTCATTTTGTTCGAATTTCAGCATTTTAGATAAAATGCAGAATAAAATATAAAAAACTTTTAAAAAATCATACATTTAATTTGTTCTACTTTTAATATATTATAAGAAAATATACAAAAGTTTTGATAAATCATGCATTCAGTTTGTTCTACTTTTGCAATTGAGATAGAAGACAGAATGAATTAAAATATAGTTTAACAGTAATAAGCGTAAATCATACATTCATTCTGTTCTACTTCTGCATTTGAGATAATAAAAACGACAGAATAAAATATAAAAAAGAAGGCTTATGAGAAATCAGCATACCTGAGGTTTTAATAAATTATACATTGATTTGATTAGATCTTTTCTACCCTCTTCAAAAAACAAACTGAAAAAAAAAACCAACATGGTTTTAATTACACATTTAAAATAAAGGTTTCATTTTTTTCACCAATAAAATGAACTGTAATTCGTGTACAAGGTATATACTCTTCTGGAAATAAATACAACTTTTAGCTTTGGTGTCCATCTAAGAATTGACTATTTTACAATTATGTTGGTTCATATGTCACAGTACTGCACTGGCGAAATAAATAACCTGCAAAGCATATTATGTATTATACTGTAATGTTTGGCATGTAAGTTACTGCTGTATATAACCCAGTATACCATCAAAAATCAATTCTTATGTATACAGTACGTATACTTGAAAAATGAATGTAATTGATTTAACATTTTAATAAGGCTCTTTACTTATAACTGGTCTTGGTCAGGGACTGAAGGTGCCAGGAATGAGCTCCAAAGTATGTATCAAAGAGTTAATGAGATTTTCATTTAATTTTATCACTGTGTAAAATATTTTAGACTGGCCTAGTCATTTTCTACACAAGTTGTCTAAACCAAAAATATGTTTCTAATTTCAGATTTACCTTGTAAACAAGAACTTACCAATCAGAACATAAAACAACATCAAAATTTTCTTGAAGATTTCCCTCTAATCTATCTGGTCCCCAACGAAATAAACTAAAAGTAAAAATATTTAAAAGTTGCTTCAAATGATGTGTAGACTATGGTATGTAAGGTATTTCATCGAATTCAGTTCAGAGTAACCCAATAACTCAGATTTAAATCAATAATAGCTTTTAATTAAAGTATTCTAGTTTGTGATCTCTTGATGTCAGACTGATTACATGTGTTGAGAACAACCAATCAGCACACAGTGAGCTATCTACTTTGAGGATAGATCTGTACCCTGAATGGTCGCCATATTGAAAAATTTGTGAACTACTTTGTTATGCAGTTCTAATCTGTATCATACACACAAAAACTAAATAAACAGTTCCAATTCCAGTGGGGGGGGGGCTTGTACAAAAAATCTTTCTTCAAATTCAACCCTCTGTGGTTATTCATCTGATTAGTGATTGGCTAAGAATTGAACGATCATGCATTGAACACAAGGCCGGTAGGATGTGGCCAAACTATATACTGTAATATAGGTCTAAATTTAATCAGGGCAACTGGACACTAATGATTCTGATTGGATGACAACTAACCTTGATTCAACTTGTGTTTCACCATAATTTTCTTTATTCCTCTCTCTCATAATCTCAAGATCTAAATAAAATAGACATATTTAACATTATCAACATTTAACTGGAGAGCTTTCTCAAATTAATGACTACATGTATTTAAAAGTGTAACCAATAAGCCCACTGAACCTCACTGCTTTAGACCATTCTATTATCTAGATACAGATTCCTAGGCACTGTCTGTGATAAATGGCAAATGGCGGTAAAAATCTTACTTTTAACAGAATCTTCATTTCCATCGGTGATTTGTACCCGTTGTGCCTCGGTCCCCACTGCTATCTATAAATACAATATAAAAGTAATAATTATCTTACTATGAGATAGATGGATTTCTCTACTTATAAGTACAATAAGTCAAACATGAATTATATTATAAATAAAGTTTCCTTAACATCACTGGGACAAACCCCACCCTGCTCAGCTACATAACAAAAATCGATGCCTTACATAAATAGAATTAAATCACAATATGATCCTATATCATTATAAAAATGATTTCTCTCTTTAAAAAGCTCAATTTGTATGTATGCCTATGTAATTTAGAGACAATGATGACAGATTTCCTTAACTTGAACCTGGCAAACTCCCTACTACAAAAATTCCAGGAATCGCCCCTGCATCTTTTAACTACAATTCATATGTAGACTGCTGTCCTTGTCAGGCCCTCCATTCTACACCACTGAGAAGGGGAAACCACATCTGACCCTAGGCATATTAAGCTTAATTTGATCCTTCTTGGCATTGTTTACAAATGATATGAATTACACTACAGGTTTAGGAGGACCATTTAATCTACACTACAATGTGAGTTAGGTTAATATGTAAACAAAATATGAACTTACTGAAAAGCCTGCCAGACAAGACATACCACCACCAATTTCTATCACTGATTTATTTCTGAAATTTTTGTTTTCAAACAACACTATCATTTTCTAATTCTCTTGAATTTGATAATCTTAAAACTACCTTGTACATGTATTATAAATTTTAAGTTAAAAGGAATCACAAATGTGCTGAATGGTGTGAAAATATGCTCAGGCTACTATTCAAGCAATTTAGTTATTTAACTTATACCCAGCAGATCTGATTTCTCTTTAAAACTTACCGAAAATATGCTGCATTTAACAAACAATAATAAGACATTATTTCTTCTGCTGGCCAGATACCTTGAGAAGAAAAATAATTGTACTCTTAGATACATGTATAGATAGCTATGAAGTACATGGTATTAATAATATGTGATTATTTGTGATACAGGAATACATGAAGTACTTAAATTTAAGAAATTACAACAATTATTTGTAAGGTTTCTGAAGTTCACAAAAAAGAAAAGAAGTGGTATCATGTGTACTAGACAAGCACAGTATGGACTAAATCGCCACTCTTCCTGATGCACAATCACATTTTACAGCCTTGGGACATTTTTACCAGAGAAGCTTTTTGATGCTTGGACTATTTGAGCATGTAAAATATTTGAAGTTTGAAAATCAGAACTTACAAACATTGCCTGTGTTATTAAAACCTTGTAATTTATCAGCTTTTAAACATCCACATAATTGTCTACAATAAAATACAAATAAATATCAAGTATTACAATATCATAACATGCATTATGCAAGAGTTACATCTGCCTATTGCAGGTCTTTCCTTAGGCCTGGAATGTTAAATACATTATCAATTAGTTAGACATTTATTAACTTATGAAGACCATAATCAACTCTCAATGCCGGATGCCTGCGATATTTACATGTAGTAGCTTCAAATATATTTTGTGGTCGATGCAGTTACCGTAAAAATGGATAGTCGAGACTTTATTATCGTAACAATGGTAGTAATGACAATCAAGGGTAGTCTATAAATGTATCGCTAATGTTGAGGCTTAGAGTGAAAGAATTTGACACACTGGCGAAAAATGGAGTTTTTTCGACAAAGAACAACATAAAAGAATGATAAAACTGAAAATGGTGAACACATGTACTACTATTCCGATGAATACATAGCTCAAAATGAAAAAACAGACTTGTCTTTGTGACGAAAAGGTGAGTGAAGAAATTCCCAAGCGCTCTGACAGATAAAAGACGCCATCTTGAGCCGGAGGAAATACTGGCCAGTGGCACTATACTTCAGTTGATCTTTGAGAGAAAAAGAGCCTACCAAAAGTAATTCGTGCCTCCTCGTCTTAAAAAAACAATGCAGAATCAATTAAATCGTACATGACAACAAATCTTATGTAACCTCAACAGAGATGGCACAAATCACGGAAACAATTCTAAGCAAGTTCCAAAACGTGGAAGACCTCATAGAAAATAGAGTTTGCTCAAAAATTGAAGAACTTAAAACTGAAATGAAAGTAGAAATTTGGGGTATTCAAAATGAAATTTTACAGATAAAAGAAACGGTTACAGAAAACAAAAAGAAAATCATAGGAAATGAAGAAAAAAAAAACATTGAAGAAACTCTGCCTCAAAACAAAAATATTCTACGAGAGAAAATAAAATAATTAGAAGAATTATTGATCAAAGAAATTCATGATAGAAAGAGAAATATGTTAATTTATGGAGTAAAAGAAGAAAAAGAGGAAAATATCCAAGCAGTGGTCACACATTTCTGTATTAACCAGTTTAGAACTCTCAAAGGAGGAAATGATGAAAATATAACTATGTCAGTCCCAAAATGACCAATTTGTGTCGAGTGGACGTTAAACCCCATTTTTCTGTCTCCCCTTCACACTTTCCCCTTGGGACCCAACAAACCATCAAGAGTTTTCACAAGAGTGTCCTTATCTAAGCAAAACTGACTATCGCTAACAATTTAAGAATATTTTCGGTGAACTGTCAGGGACTTGGGAATGGTAAGAAGCGGCGTGATGTATTTAACATGCTCAAACAGCAGAATGCAGACATTATTTGCTTGCAGGATAAGCACTTGGGACAAAAATTAGACAAATATATAGCAGCTGAATGGGGCAATACTGATATTGAAATGTGTGGTAATTCCTCTAAACAGAGAGGAGTTACTATCTTGTTCAGGAATAAATTAGAATACAAAAAAAAATATAAAGTTACAACAAAAAAACTGGACCAATAGAAACTACATATTTGTAGTGATCACATGTATTCCAAAACCAGGGAAAAATCGAACACATTTAAAAAAGTGGAGGCCCATGACACTGTTGAATTCTTGCTACAAAGCCATATCAGACTGCATTGCCAATCGTGTTAAATCCGTTCTACCCCAATTAATCCACATGAGGACTAGAAAGGGCTCCTTTCTGGCAGATATATTGGTGAATGTACAAGGCTGACTTATGACATCCTATTTGAAACAAAGAGACAGGATATATATCTTGGCCGTGCTACTATTAATAGACTTTGAAAAAGCGTTTGACAGTGTGTCATGGAAATTAATTGAAAAGGTTATCTGCGCATTCAATTTCGGGCCCTCCATGCAAAACTGGATAAAAATACTTAACAAAATGCACAGTCATGTGTTATACAAAATGGCCATCTGTCTAAATTCTTTAAGCTGGAAAGAGGCTGAGAACAACGCGACCCTCTGATCCGTACATATTCCTACTATGCGCAGATGGGTCAATGATTATGATAGAATTAAAGAAGTATATATATTTGATAGGCAATTTAAAATAGCACAATATGCTGACAACACATCACTTTTCTTGGATTAGTCAGAAGAATCACTGTGAGAAAATATGAATAGTCTGGAATTATTCTTCAGAATGTCAGGATTAAGAGTGAATATAGATAAAACAAGTGCTATCTGGATGGGCCGATATGCAGGTGTAATGAATTTACATTTCATTAGCCTGAAAGCAAGTCTACATCTCTTGGCATCAATTTTAGTACAAATTTAGAAGAAATTATGGATCTTAACTTTCATCCAAAATTGAATGATCTTGAGAAACTAACATATATTTGGACTAAACGGAAACTAACATATATTTGGACATTCTTAAGAGTATAAACCTACCGAAAATTAATCACTTATTCTCAGCATTACTCAACCCTGAATGCTCTGATCTCAAAACGCTTGAAAAAATATGTTTCAAATTTATATGGAATCATGTGAATGACCAAATTAAACGCTCAAGAGTCACAAAATCAATTGAAAACGGAGGTCTGAATTTTACAGATATCAATTCAATGCATTCAATAAGAGTATGAAAATATCTTGGATCAGAAGAATACATAGTCAAAACAGTAATTGGACTCCTTTTTTAAACCATTATTTGAAAATACTCCCCTTTGAAATTTCTGCAGTAGGTTCTAATCTAAGCTCCAAAATATTTGGAGTGTAAGAAAATACCTTCTGGAGAGACACACCTATAAAGCATGGGTTGAGTTTGTTGAGAATGTACTCGAAAGGGATAACAAAGATATGATCATGGAAAATATTCTATTATCTGGTATAATAAAATAAACAGATTTGGATTCATTGAAGAATGGTTCAAAAAGGGAGTCAGAATTGTTACCACGGAAAAATATCTTTACACTATCAAACTAAGCAATGAGAAACAGTGTTCGATCTGTGGGAAAAAAGGTGAAACTCTTGGAACACTTATATCATGAATGCTCTGACACAAAATATTGGACAAATATGTCTAATGCTCTTGAAAAATATGGGTTGCTTAATGTCCATTCACATGTAAGGATATAATGCTTGGAAAGCAGGAAACCCCCACTGTTGTCAATTTTATTATCATATGTAGCAAATATTACATCTTCCGAAGTAGTTTAACCAGCAACTCCCTTAATTTCCAAGCCGTATTGAAGTTTATTCATTTTTATTACAGAATTAAAAAGTACATATAAAGAAAAATGGAAACATGCATATCTTTAATAGAAAATGGAATATGATTACTAAGTTGTTTGATAATATGTAAAGAACAGAATATTGCTGAGTTGCTTGATAATATGTAAAGAATAGAATATTTTGAAAATTGCATATTGTAGCTTGATGAGACAGAGATATTTGTGATAAATGTAAATGTGTATGGAATAATAAAAAAAAATATTAAAAAAGTTTATAGTGAGGACTGTCAATTATTTATCTAATCTTACCTACATGTAATGCTGCTTTAATCCACACTAAAATGTATTCAAATTGATTATTTAATATTTAATCAAGATAAATGAGGTTGAATGTCTCTGCAAAATGAAACAGTGTGGTCAATGCAACCACTGAAGAATAATACTTAATATAAACTCTTGACATTAATGTTGAGAATTCATGTAAAATGAGTATAACGACATGAGAATTATATACATGTAGTTTATTTACCTGACAATGAGGGTAAAGTTGTTGATTAAATCTGTTTTATATTCCCACCATTTACATTCCTCTTCTTCAGATATAATATCAACACGAAACAAACCAAATGTCTCAAATCTTCGGATGGAAATAACATTTTTACAAGCATCTTTCCTTCGATCACCATTGTTGATAATCTGTTTATAATAACATAAAGAACAGTTTACAGTTACTGGCCCACACCTTTCTGTTGCTCATCGTGGATGATATTAATTACCGTAATGTAGTGCACACAAAAATATTCAAATAAGTTTATTCACCTTAAAATAGTTCCTATAAAGTATAACAATTTACAGCTTGGTTTTTCATTATTTGAAATAAGACACAGAGAGAGAAATAGGGTTTAACGTACACTCAACAAAAAGTAGTAGGACATTTCGGGACTAGCATATAGTTTAATTTTATTTCAATAATTCGCTTGCACGTAGGAGTCTTTACCAGTGGGTAGAAACCGGAGGACACTGAGAAAACCTATCTGGTTGGAATTTGAAATAAGGGTCACACAATCATGCAATTAGTGTAGACCAAGATGTCTTATATATGTTTCTTGTATGCCTACGCCAATCCAAATACTTAAAGGAGATAAATTGCTAGTAGGTAGCAACACATATAATAATGTAATCTGAGTGTATATGAACTGATTTACATCTAATTGTTTCTGCCTTGACTCTACTTTAAAATCAGTTATGTCCAGTGAAATAAGGCACGAGTCTCAACCAAATAGAAATGACACTGAAACGCGCTATGGTACACGATTCGTGTACCAATGGTAAAATGTTTATTTTGTCTTAAATAATGGATATCATTAGCCTACTTTTTCAAGGTAAGATAAAAAAATTAATGTTGATTTGAATTGACAAATAATTCATGTTTTCAACGTGCAAGACTTTGGACGATATTGAGTTTGAGACTTAGCTACTTTAAGTTCATCGTCTCATGGATAGGGTGCCCCGTGGCCGAAACTTTCCCTACTAAAAGTTGTACACGACACATTGAATGTGTACGCTTCAATGGCTTAACTCTAATTGATTTCAGACTATTTAAAGCTTGGTATAAGTATTGTGGTGTAATAGTCGAGATATTTGAAGATATTTATTTATGGTGGGGCACCCTATCTATCATGGACTCTATTCTCTATCTAACTAATATTCTAGATTGACAATTATTTGGTGAATGAATCCATGGGCAAATATTCCACAGACGAAAAATGCTACAAAAGTTAAGTCAAAATAGTCTGACATTGAAAATTTGACTACACTGCAAATCAGTAAAAAATCTGTAGATGGGCGAACAGCCTTTCCAGATTTCTCTCAGCTACTAGTTTCGTTCGTGTTTGAACTCGTCAGGCTTGAAATGAGAATGTGCGGTGGCCCCTATATATAGGCTTGGTGGGCACCGGAGCACATGTGACGTCACAGGTGGACCGGAGTCAATCTTTGGCACCGGAGTCGATTATTCCGAAAAATGTGCAAAGATTACCGGCTTAAAGATGCCGTAATGGATATGCATATTTGCATTGACTCAAAGCTTCTAACCCCTTTAAAACATAAAAGTTTAAAATTTTCTCAACTTGCGAGGGCTATTCAATAACCATTTTAGGTTTAAGGGTGTGTATGTACTAATTTTGTGTTAGTTTTCGCTGTGGGGGTCCCACAGCTAAAATGTTTGGAAACTCGTTCCTGTTTTCAGTCCCTGCCTTTAGTTAGGCTTAGGATTATGCTACTATCTCGCATACTTTCGAAAGTGGCTCTAGGAAAATCTTTTTTGAATTCGACAAGGAGCTCACAGACTTGTTTTTGTGTTTCTCGATTGAAACGTTGTAAGAAAACCCAGTCTTCATTACTGATAGTGGATTCAGCCAAATCATCGCGATTCATTGTGCGAAAAACTGGCCAGGCCTCTAATTCGAGACAAGGATCGACTCCTTCGCAAAAAGCCTCCCAGTTACTCATTGTTGGGAATGGTATTGGACAAGGCGATCTGTCATATTTTTCCTCCGTGGTTTCGGAGACATTGTCCGTAATAACTTCATCCTTGTTTGCAAATCAGGCAACGGTAATCTTGAGGCAGTCCGAGTCTGAATCTCATTCTCAATCAATATTATAATGAATAACTTCCCCAAACATTCTTTACAATTAATTAATTATAGTTTATAGAATACAAACCTGTGCCAATAAACTCCATCTTTGCCTGGCTATTCTAGGTTTCGAAACAATACAGGAAGTGATGTGATCCGTTTCATCTGAAATCATCTTCGCTACTTCCACTCATCGAAGCAAGCTCTTTACAACAAACCGTTTTCCAAATAAACTTGAAAAAGATTTTTGTTTGTTTACATATTTCTTACTTAACCCATTTCCGAAAAGTGAAAATAGTAAGAGGGAGGTAACTCTAAAAGAAAATCGACGGCGTCGGACAACAACATTTACCATAGTAACAAAATACATATGTATCAAACTTTTAGGCGACCGGCTTCAAGTAAATAAAAAGACATTGTAAATCACGCCCTCCCTCACTATTGAAACTTTCAACATATATTTTTATTGAAGACCATGTCATCAAAAGCAAATAAATGTAATCTCAGATATAATCAGATTACATGTACCGACCGGTACTTCAAATTACCACTAATAACTTACCCGTTATTTAGACTAGAGAGAAAAAAATAGGGGTAGGGTCAGATAATCCCTTGAAAACTAATACATTTTATATATTACTAATACAGCTTTAATTAATCATTAAATAGCTGTAAGTAACGTCCATGATATGAAAAGTTTCATACCAAGTTAATCCATGTCAATATGTACTTAGACTGACTTTATAACATTTGAGAAAAAAATAATATCAAAATAAGATTCAATCTGATTAAAAAAAAGACTCCCATTGGCTTCTACTGACCATATCCTATCTATATGGTTTGAACTGATATTTGTTAAAGAGTTTACAATAATGAAATTTAAAAATCCCGGTCACACAGTATCACAAACAGACTTTGGTAGAATTGAAGATTCTTTCATCAGACGACGTTTCGGGTATAGATACCCTTTATCAAATGATAATGTTGTTTGCAATGGATTGAAGTAATAATGTTGTTTGTAATGGATTAAAGTAATAATGTTGTTTGCAATGGATTAAAAAAAAAACTCATATGACAAATTAATGGGTTACCTGCAATCACAACACATAGTTGTTTTTTTGCAATGGATTTAATAATAAAAATAACTCATGTGATGATCAAAACCTTTAATAAGAGTCCAGGGAATGTGTTAACTGTGATCAACATGCACATATTGTTGGGTTTTTTCTTATTTAAAAATCCCCAAAACAATTTATACCATGTTGGCATGTTCATAGACTTTTTAAAGTAGCTTAAGAGTCAAGGAAATGGGTTAACTGCAGTCTTGATGTCCTAAGAATATGACTTTGTCATAAACATCCTGCATACTTGGAAAACATATTAGAAACAATGTTGGCGTACAAAACAAACAAAAATACTTCATAGGACAATCATAGACTTTAATAGTTTAGTATCCATGAAAAACGGGTTAACTGTTGTCAATGTCCTAGATTATGACTCAACCATAAACATACTGCATACTTGGAAGGCATATTGGAAACAAAATCCCTGAACATTATTAGTAACCAACAGTAAAATGCTAGTACTAAATTTATAAATGTAGAACATATGAGTCATGTATATAATTTTGCCAATATTCTAGGGGACATCTGTGTGATATAAGTAATACCGGGCAGTAAATTTATCTGAAAGCTTGAGAACTGGTATGGATGATCTTGTTGGAATTCAAGCTGCGTTTTAATTTGATTTTTTTTTTTTTTTTTGCTATTCCTCTTTAAAGGGATAATCCAGATGATTTTTCAGAGAATAAAACTGCTTAATTTGTGTTAAAATCTCCAACCCCATGGGTCAAGCAACGAACTCAATATTTGTGATATGTTTTCATCTGGAAATGGAGACCGGTGTCTCAAGCTGTATTATGCGGTTAAAACAAAACATTTTTTTTATATAAAGATAATGTGTAGGTGAAATTTACTTTTCGTTATTAAGTACAGCACATGGATCATTCACTGTATAGACCTCTCAAAGAGCAGAAATCGATTATCGGATCATCCAAGGAAAATTTAACCGAAATTTTAAAAGGGTTACGTGTCCGGATAAGCCGTTTTGCCATTCACGCCCAAACGACTCAATATTTTGAGTTGAAATTTTGAGACAGGGTAGATATACCATTCCTCTATACATACTCGGGCTTTCATTTTTGAGCCTCTGTTTAATCGGGATAGTCCCTTTAAGTTGCACTGTAAATCTCAACATATTTACAAGTAGGACACTACGACGGAAATGCAGCAACCCACAAATCAGTTTCTCGCCAGTCCCATAGCGCTCAATTTCTCCCTCTTAAATTGGCAATTATAGGTCAAGAAGAAAATGGCTAATGACTTAAAAGCTGGACTCTTTTCCTAACCTTTATATTTAAAATTAGAGGATAGTTGAGCAAAGAGAACACCATTAATTATTGGTTTGCCAAAAACAGGATTTCTTATTGGCGGCTGTTGGTCTGATGATTGCAAACTTCTATTATTTCTTCTTAGCAAATAAGAGCTTTTTTAAAAATATAAAGAAATTTGTTCAGCAAAATGAAAGAAATTTCCGGTTATTGGTATGTCGTGCACGAAAATTATTTTGATTGTATAAAAGCTATTCAGTAGTTCTATCAGTTCCTTGCATTTTCTTAGCAGATAAAGCCTAATAGTAGTTTGCTACAGTTATTCAGTAAAATAAAGGAAATTCAGCAGATATTTATGGTGTTATCTGTGCACTTCTTAGTGTACGAATTCACACAGTTAATTATGATTTTGTTGTATATACAAAAATATACATATATAAAATAAATTGTATAAAACACACTGAAATGTTTATTGCACAAGTTACAGTATTTACAAACATTTATTGAAATATTTTGTAACATGTAGATAAACCAATTTCCTCTGGAGTCCATTGCATTCAAGGATAAGCTACGTCCGCAACCATAACATGCACTTTTTTGGACAACCATAATGAATTAAATTTTAATTTGTTCTGTCAAGCTAAATATATGTGTGTCTTCTTATTGAGTTTAATCAATCAGAAACAATTAAAGTACATACAAATGGACAAGAAAAGATTCACAATCATAGGCTAACTGAGGTTTAATGTCCTAATTTTCTGCACTGACTGGGTTAATGAATGGAAAATGATTTGTGGATAAATGTAGGTTAAAGTTGTAGAATGTCATTACCATGTAGGAAATTCATACATGTATGATATTGATATTCTTCAACTTTAACCTAGAAATATTTCAGGTTAAATCCAATGGTATAGGAATATTGACTCTTTTTATAACATTACAGGAGAGAATTCCTACTGCCTTTTGACTACATTTTAATTGTTAGTCTATCAATCAATTTACTGACCCTAAACTATATTTTGACTGGCTTAATTATTAAACTATATGTAAGTTGTCAGTTGGCAACACAAATCAATAATAACAGATATAATATCATTGATTCTATTCTCAATTTAGAATCAACTTTTTGAAACTTTAGTTATTATCAGCAATGTCTTGTTCAAATTATGTTGATTTTGTACTACAAGAAGTTTTTTTATACTTTAAATTGTCTTTTTAAACCAACAGAATAATCAAATAATTTTGAATTATGGAAAACTCCATTCTTATCCAAAAGAAAGTAAAACCATTTTCCTTTAATCTTCATTGGAATCTGGACTCCTGACTCATTCCGGGCACGTATACAGTTAATATATTCAACTGGGATAATAAAACTCTTGTATTTTTTTGCAAATCCATATGTTGCTATACCAACCCTCTTCCCTCCTTTTATTAACCAAAGCTGACGTACAGTACGTGTTGGATACAGTACACTCACATTAAGGATTATATAACCTGAAAATAAAAGAAAGGCATTTTAATATGGAGGTAATCTAAGAATAACATTTGAGGTTTGTTGTGTATTTCAAAGGGATCGATACTTGAATGTGTCCACCAATTCTTTAAAAATTATATAATACACTTTAAAGCTGCAATTTCATATTTTTATGTTATATTTATATTTTTAAAATTTATTAAAATAAAGCCTTGAAATAGATGGTATCTATAAACAGTCATGCCTTGTTAAAGAATAATCCTAATTCATTATTGCCAGATGAGAAATTGGCAAAAATGTCATTTTCAACTTCAACTTCAAACGTTTGAAGATAGCTATTGCATGGGGGCAATAGAAAAAACAAGGGAGGTAATTGTGTTATCATTTCCTGTGTTAATAAGTTATAAGGGTGGGGAGTAATGCCTATGATCGTATAGTAGTGAGTTGACAACAAGTGAGCAAAAGACAGAAATAATTATGTTTTGACTTTCTTTGAAAATATGAAATTATCGCTTTAAGTTGTATGTTCAATGTATGTTTCAATACAGTTTACCTTGGAGGAGTGGAGACCCAGAGCTTGAAAATAAGGGGTTTTTTAGGGAAAACTTTACAGAATTATCAAAAAGTCTCATCTAAGACCTTTCATCTGTCGCTCCAGACAGCATAGGCCTACATGTATCTATCTGGACTGCAAATATATCCTAGAAAAATAGAAAAATTTACATGGCTCTAGATATTTGCTACCCACAAAACAAAGCCCTTTTATCAGAAGTTGTATTCAATTCAATCAAATTTTGAAAATGAAATTGATTTTACCTATCGAAAAAAACAACACACTGAGTGCATTTTTATAATGCATTTGAAATGCATTGATGACACTTATCCATGAATCTGCAGGAACTTCAATTTTGGACGGTGACTTGTCTTCCTTGAAATTTTGATAAACAAATAATGCCAAATATCCCCAAAACACAAATTGTCCTATCCCAAAGTATGGTACAAATTTTAAAAAAGTTTTATTTTCATTTGAATATATCAGCACATTTTTCGGCACGTTAGAGTTTATTTCATATGGTCGAGTTGACTTTGTGGTGTAGTATGATACTATTTTTCTATAGCCGGTTTGGTACCTTGAACAATAACTGATCTGATAACCTAATAATATTCGACTACAGGTGCAATTGGGTTGGATAGAACTAAAACTAAAAGTAGAACTAAATAAAAGTCTTTTGGGGGTCAATTGCATAGATTGTGATAAAATACGCGTCAAGTGACGTGCATGGAAGTGGGCTTTTAAAAAGGGTAATGCCACTTTTAATGCCATAATTGTCTTTTAAATAACAAACAATAAGTTTAACAAACACGGTTCCAAACTTTCCAGATATGGTACTGTTATCTAAACAAACACCCTAAACCTAAAACACGTTCCATTATATGTGACTAAATTTTATGTCATTATTTAGCAAAACGCAACGGTAAATGAAAACTGTAATTTTTATTTAAAAATTGTGTAATTCGAGATTATCTTGGTGAAAATAAAATATATCAGTGCATCTCTAAATGAATTTACATAACATTCCAAAAAAAGTTATATTTATAGTATTTCGTTCCGTTTTCTATGTTTTGCAGATTCAAATATCTGCAAAACCGTTATCTTTATTAACTTCATTTGAAAAGAGTAAGGGAGAACTTCGGGAATTTATGCAGTATTAGAGAATATTTTATATTTTATACAACTTTAATAGTAATATAACCGATAAAGTTAGACCATATATTTCGAAAATAACATAATGTAAATATTTCACACAAAATAAGAGTTATGATATAGATATATTCATTTCATAAAGAAACCAGAATGAATGATCCCTATGGGACATTCCAAAGTAAGAAGACTGTAAACAAACAAACAAATCACTGAAAAAGTGAAAGAAAATTGAATTCTGTTTTCGTGAGACTGAAAAAGCTTGTGATCATTTACGCAGCAAGAAGATGGAAGAGGAAACGTTTGATTTAGGGCAAACAAAAGCGAGGGTAACATTGAATTAAATTTTATTTCAGAATCAAGTAGGCCTAATCCTATAAATTTACTATACCGGTACCACTATAGTATAGCCATAGACCTAAGTATAAGCTTAAAGGCTCAATACCACTCTTGTTGTAACTGAATAATATGTCCCAATCTTTATTTTAGATAACAAAATGTACTATTTTACAATATTCCAATTAATTGATGATACAAATTTCATCTTTCAACTAATTTAAAAAATTAGAAAAATTCAACTAAACTAAATGATTTGAAAAGCCTACTATACCGTAAACCTTTTCAAATGTGACTTGGATTTTTAAATATTTTCGAACCCTCTGGACAAGTAAAATAGGATGTAATGGATAATTTACACAAAGGGTAGGACACTTAACCATCTAGTACTTAACTTAGAATAAGGCTATTATTTCTTGAGCAGCCAAACCAGCAAGAGTGTTATTGTCCCTTTAATTATTATAATTAATTGAAATAAATAGAATTTCATTTGAAAACACAAGCAACTTTTTGCTATTCTCGGTCATCGGTGTCCACTACATGTATCACGATTCTTTGATTAATCATGGTGGTCCTATCAGTCATCTAAACGCATCTGCACGTTCCAGGCCATGCCCATGGACCCAAACACATCACACAGCAGTGGGAAACCTGAGTAGAGCGAAGCTGTTGGGATTATTGTCAAATATATAAAACCTTCATAGTTTCCCGAGTGATACACAAGTGAAGTACTGTTAAAGAAATTTCGTTTTTCCGAATTGATTTCAATTTAGATCAAAATTAAAATGATTTATTTTATTTTGTTATTAAGTGGATCAATTATTACCTTCAATTGGGATTATGTTTTCACCCAGTAGTTAATGGGATTGTGGTATATATATTATGTCAAATATATACGATTCATATATGTAGGCCCCCTTCAGTCCCTGCACTAGTGCAAATCAGGTCCGGCTTATTTACTCGGCAACAGTATTAATTTCTTTTCACTTTTCAACAGAATGCAAAACAGGGTCGACGGGCCAGAAACAGAAAAGAACCCACCCAAGTTGATGAAGATGACACACAAGAAGAGCAGATGCCTCCTATTTCAAGTGATAACGTAAGAAGTTAAAACTCATTCTACTTACTGGTACTTGTGCCTGATAGGACAATTAATGTTAAAATGTTTGAGATATGGGTTTTGATTACATACAATCCAATTTGAACATGTGTACTGGTACAATATATCGTTGAATCAATGTGTCACATTTCACCTTCTTGTGAATTGCGAGATACTGAATCGATGTATTGTCATTCTATTATTATGTTTTGTCGCTTCAATAACTAACTTTTTACTCTTAATTATTCATGTTAGACCTACATGTAGACCATATTTTGATCAACATAAATATCATGTTGCAGGACTAAAAAGATCAATTATTCATTTATCCTGTAGTTTTTTGGTATTGACCTGGCTATAAATCGTGATACAAATCATATCATAGCACCATAATCTCAATACATAGTGTATCATGATTGCAGTGGCAATACCCACCACTAGCGAAATCAGGGCAAATCCAAAAGTATAATTTTACCAACTAATACAGATTGCTAATGCCTCTTTAGGACTATAATTAGGCATCAATATTAACTTTTTTTCTTCTGCATAATAAATTCTAGACACTCTGAATTTTTGGAAATATAATTAACGGTGTTTGAAATGGATAACAAATTATTTCCTATTTACATGTAATATAAATAAAATAGTAAATGGAGGTGTGAAATGAGTAAAAGACCCAAATTTTGTCTGGACCAGCATGTATTACATGTACTAGCTATTAATATGTCCTATGTAAACAATGCACATGTTATTAACGCCATATGATGTGACATCACACACGAAACCATACTGAGCATGATCTTTAAGCTCAATAATCTAGTACAATGGTTGTTAAAGAATGCTTTCAGACTGCCTCTGTCAAACAGTTTGAAGATTAACTTCAGTCAAAGACAACTATAGTGGCTCTTGCTTTTTATACAAGTTTGTTTGAATATACCTTAAATAGTCCTATTTTCTTTTTCTAGTTAGAAACTTCTGGACCTCCTGGTAGACCAGCTAAAGCTGTATCAGGTTGGGGAGAGGAAACACCCAGACGTCCACGGTAAAAAAGAATTCTATTTATTTTTGTAATGTTACGATTGTTGCCTGGATTTAACATCAAGTTAGTTGAATTAAATATGCTAAAAAGCATAAACATATTATGGGCAGCTTTTTCAGTTGCCTGAAGATTTGATGTGGGTTTTTATTATACATGTATATGCATGAATCAATGACTCTCCACCTAAAAATACTAACTATTCTACAGTGTTGCTGAATGGAGTAATGTAATTGTGAATTTTAATACTGGTACACTAAAAGCATGATTGTCAAACTTTGACGTATTTTATCTAAATGTATGTATACCTTTAATCCCCATTCTACAGAACTCGTCAACTAGGAGAAGGGCTTGAGGTCTATGAAGAGTGAGTTAAAAATATATTATCACTGAGTTTAGAAATCTATCATTTTGCTACTTGATATTATATTTTATATTATTAGCTTGTTTTATTTCGATTTTTTAAAATATCTTTCATTCTGTCGTTAACTTAGCTCTTTCAGTGTGACATTTATACCTTGCTTTTATTATTTTTATTTTTGCGTGTTGAGATTTAAGTTTGTTGTAGCGTGTAGTTTAAGATTTGATCAATTGGACAGCTTTAAGGAACTAAAACTCTTTGATTTAGATTTAAATAGAATGTTGACTTCCACAGGCTTATCAGACATGTTATTTGGATTAGTAATGGGACATGATCTATACTAAAAGATTTGGATAAAAAGCTGAACGTTCTCGCTTTAATATTCCAAAAATACATGCAGATTATAATGCAAAATGCATATATTGTAAATTTCATTCAAATTACTTTTTTTTGACCAAAGTTACCATTGGTTGTACATCTATGCATTAACAACCGTACTGATCATTTACGTCTAAGCCTCACTTCTCCATGTTTAGATTAAATCATTAATGACCACTCCATTCTGATCTACTTAATGGCATTGAGAGATGAATTTGGCCTTTTCATGTTAATGTCTAGTTAATAATTTATATATTATTTAAAGCCCCCAAAAGACCTTAGGTCTTACATAATGTCTGTTTATGGGGCAGTCAATTTGTTTACATATATTTTTTCATTTTTGACTTTATAAGTTATATTAAGTGGATAAGGTGCTGGTTCGCTAGCCTGGAGGTCGGGTGTTTGATCCCTGCATTGCCGAAGAAAGTTCATCTCCATTTTCCGGCGTGATTTCCCCTTGTCAGTGATGCAGAAGGAGGGTTTGACAAGGACAGCTGCCTAGTCATTTGGATGAGATAAAAAACTTAGGTCCTGTGTACACATTGGAGTGCACATAAAAGTAAAAGATCCCTTGGCAGTTGGAATTCGATATAAGAGTAGGCCGTAGCGCTGCTGTCCGGGCAAAATTTCCCTCATAGCGCACTGTATGGCGTATGCCCATATTCCATTAGTCCAGGTTAGGTGCAGAAGAGTAGGACATTAAACACCATTTCATTTCATTTCATTGACATTTTAATTATTATCAAAATCCAAGAGTTTTAGTTATTTTGAGTTTGAAAGATGTACCACATACATCCATATTTAGGAATAAGGGATGAAAGATTTAGTTATGTGAATTTATACATATAAATGTGATTATAAAATAACTGATTAACAAGGTTTTATATAAAATAGCTGACTGTTTACATGAGCAAGGCAGTTTAGAAATGCGCATAGTTTTCTTGATATACTTTGAAATAGTGTGTATAACAAATAATTGATTCTGTCCTGGCGTGCATGAGAATGAGATAGTAAATTTTGTGATTATATGAATCATGGGTTTTACAAAATTCGGATAACACACAGTCTACATGTACTTGACAATGCAGATCAATATAATTGAATGATGGTCTGTTTTAAAGATAATTATGTCATTTCTTTTATCAGTGTATTACTAACTGTGAGGTAAATTAATACAGAGAATCAAATACATGTTAATGTTATACAGGAATTGTGTATCTGATAAAAATAGTGACCTAATTATCTTTGAAAGTAACCATATAATTAATGTTTGCAGTTATCACACATTGCATTGTTATGCCAGCTGACCAGCTCCCACTATCATCTGCCTAACAAGGACAGCTGTCTAGTCGTTTGGATGGTACAAAAAACCAAGGTCCTGTGTACACATTGGTGTGCACGTAAAAGATCCCTTGGCAGTTGGAATTCAATATAAGAGTAGGCCGTAGTACCGCTGCCCGGACAAAATTTCCCTCATAGCACAGTGTATGGTATATGCCCGTCTTCCATTAGCCCAGGTTAGGTGCAGAAAAGTAGGACGTAAAATGAACTGTACAGAAATTCTCTTGTAAGATATAATAATTTTTGCAACAATTAAACTTTTGAATGTATGGTTTTATATACTTTTCAGTCACAGTTATGCAATAATGATCTTTGTTCTTAAGGAAATATATCTTTAATAAGTAGTGTTGTTAGATGTTTTTAAAAGCATTCCACTATAAGATACAAAAAGTGTGTTGTATTTAATTAGTCCATTATATTTCCATATCTCTTTTCCAAAATGGAATAACTTATTTCTTTTTCGAAAGCATTCTTTAATTCTTTACAAGTTTCTCACAAACATTATTTGTAAAAGAATTGATGAAAAATCATTGGCCTCTGGTATGCATAGAAAGTTGCCTTAGATAATTATTAAGAAGCATTTCAGAAATTATATTTGGTAATTATATTTTGTAAGAAACTTTTGTAGTTATATTTCTTTACATCTGTAGAACATTCTCTGAAAAATCTGAAGCACAGTTTAAATTTTGTTTTCCATTCGCCTATTTTGTTCCATCCCCAGTATATCCTTAGATCTGAAGTATTATGATGTATTGCTATTTCACAGCATAAATTGCTCTTTCTCACAAAAACAGGTACTCACAGAATCTCTTCCAAAGGGTCTACCCACAGTGATACCATCTTATGCACTCAATTTTTAATTTTAAACTCTTCACAATAATTTTGTAAATGGCTGGTAATATAAGAAAAATACAATCAATGAACTTGCATGAACAATTAAGAAGTGCACCAAATCTTTAAGGGGTTTATTTCAAGGTGCGTAATTCATTGAGAGCGAATTTCAGTAAGTAAAATTCTGACTTTTTGAAAAGACAAAGCTTTTGTAACAGGACATTTAAACACTCAAATTAAGTCCCAATAACATCTGATCTATGATTATTGAATCACATATTATTTATTTGCGGAGTTGGTCTGTTTTAACAGAATGGAAGAAACATACATTATAAAAATCGTTTGTAATTTAGATTTATTTTGTAATTATTTCAGTGAGAGATTACGACCTAGAAGTCCTGCAATTGATAATGATGAATCAGATAACGGTTAGTAATATTTAATGTGTTTTTTCCCAACCCAGCAGACAGTCAAATATATATATGAACTTGCAGATAATGTTTAGTCTACATTTCTATTTAATATGTGATATATCAGAACTTTCAAGGAGCCATTTTATATACGAATAATACATGTATTATACAGCCTCTCAAATTGTAGTATATTGTATAATGTTTTATTCATAAGATATACCAATAATACCTGAGTTAGAAGACCAACAAGATGAGGATATGACATCAGCTGTAGCTTCGGCACCAAAGTTAGTTCCTGTTATTTTATCTTGTTCAGATTTGTTTACATAAACTTACTGGCTCCAATTAAAGATTTGAATACTTTTTAAAATTTCATAAAATTTTAAATTAAATATAAAATCCAAATTTTAGTGATTTGATTGGATATAATATTAGTATTAGATTGATTTTAGTGCTTAGCCAATCCAAATTGAAGTATTTACTAAAATTTGGATTTTACCTTTATGTACCATTTTATAAAGAAATTTATACTTGACATCGGCTCTATGGCCTACTCTTACTTCCATTTCCATCTATAAAGGCATCTTTCGTGTGAATGGATAATCCCAATGGACTTTTCTCCAGATTGTGTTTGACTCACTCAGCCACCGATGGCTCCCTATAGGTATTGATTTGGATGAACGATAATGATCTAATTCATTGTTGATGTTTTGATATTTCAGTGTAGCTGTAAATCGTGTGGCAACATTCCGTGAACTGGATGATGATTTATTACGACAGGCAGCTTTCCTTACTTTAGTAAGTTTAGTCTTACTGATCATAGATTCCATTATAAATTCTAACTTTTCAAGCAGTGATGTCTCTGTGACAAACTGTCTTCAAAAATTCACTTGCACGTAGGGGTCTTTATCTGTGCACTGTGAGAGGACCCAGAGTAAACCCACAAGGTTAGACAGGTGACCTCTCTCCTGGTCATGTGCAAGCGGGGGATCGAAACCATGCCAGTTGACTTAATGACAGACCTTGTGATCTAACATGAACAGGTTTATTCCCCCTCCCCCCATTACTCTAAAGAAAGTTAAGCCACACCAATTTATTTTTCTGTTTATCGATTGAAGACAAAGTATGTTTTCTACCTAAACAAGCTGTACAGAAATATTTGACAAAGTGAAATTATGTATTAAATGATTTTTACTTACAGGATAATGAAATTGATTTAAAACTTTTAACCAAATCTTTATCACCCAAAGAAGACCTTATTGAGGTAATTCTAATTTTATATTTTCAAGATAATGTAAATACGATATATTTCATGTTGCAACATCATTCATGATTCTGTCCAGCTTTGCTACAAATCGTTGGCGTGTCTGTCAAATGTTCCTGTAATCCCTCTACAAACTACAGTTCTTGTTGGATTTAAAATTCACAGAAATTGTTCATTTTGTGATAATGAAGAATCATGTTGAAAGTTGGAACATTATCTCTTCATTTAAATTAGAGTAAATTTCTTCATATAATTTGTTAATAGTTTATACTTATTTCATTGCTTCGACATTTCATTGTACAATACGTAAGGGTTATCAACTGAGACAGAGGGGTTCAAGTTAGATGAACACCCGGGCTCGTGCAAAGTTGTACACTGAGAACGCGCAGCGTTCGAAGTGTTCAATGCACGGGCGCGGGTGTTTATCTAACTTGGCCCCGAAGTCAAGGTTGATAACTGACTTACACACTGGATTCTTTGTGTAAGAAGTTGAATGAGTGAATGAAAATGGACGAATACGAGAGAGGCGCATTATTATCACAGACCCTTTTTCACACACAATTGTTTTACCAATTCGTCTATAACAGGTACCAATATGCTTTATTTTGCACGTCATATATTGTTGTTTACTCAGCAAATTGGGGAGTGGGTAAATAACTGAATATGTGTATACCGGTTTCTTTACGATGCATAGAAATCAGATTTTTCAAATGTCAGGTTTTTGAAAAACAATTTTAAGAAAGTTGGATTGGTATATGGATAAATGTCAGAATGGTTAGCGCTTGCGCTTTGTGTCATAAGGTCTGCCATTCAGTCAACTGGTGTGGTTTCGATTCCTCGGTGGTACGTGACAAGGTGTAGGGCCTCCGGTTTCCTCCGGCTGCTAAAGACCCCTACGTCAAGTGAACGTTAAATCCCATTTCTCTCCTTATCGACAAAAGAAAAAATATGCAACACCCCTTATTCACTGTAATATTTAATTTGTGCGAATGGGGTATGCGGCATTGGCTGGAATACGTTTTACATTCGCGAATTGTCAGCCACAAACTATCCATGTGCGAAAAAAAAATATCATGTGTGATGATGTAGGATTGGTATTTTACAAGCTGACAATTATCTAAAAAAAATGTTCAAACAGAAATTTATCCCAATTCGCTAGGTTTCGCGCATTTGTTTCTTATACTGTTGGTTGCGTTTTCTAGCTAATGATATTTTTTCACAATCTACTGTGAAAAAATATTTATTTGTCGTTTTAACTACATGTACATGTATTTATCTTTTTAAAATTAACACGGTGTTTCTTGTTATTGCTAATACACAGTGCACACACGAAAATGCGCGGTTGTCTGTTTTGACAATCACCGGGTTAGTATGTTGGGGTGTTCATTTATATGAACACCCACTTTTCCTCAAATGATCACCTGTGTACGTGCTAAAACAACACAATACAGGTTGATCAGTAACTTGAACACCCGAGTGGGGAGAAAGGGTCCAGTGTGTAAAAAAGAATTAAAACGAAAGTGCTAACAACTTATAAACGTCTTCTCCTTATAAATAGTTAATTGATGAGAATATTTCAATTTGTTTATTAGGATATTAAGAAAAAACTAGGGTTATCCGTCCTTTTTCATTCAAATGTATGGAATTTTGTGTTTGTGTTTTCAAGAGAATTTTTTAAAACTCATTGCAGTTTTTAAGATATAATTGAGAGATATCACTTGTTTACTTTTCAAATTCATGAAATCTTGTGAAAGAAATACAAGGTAGGTTTCCCCAAAGTATACTTGATGGATTTACTCATTGTGACATAAGAAAAACCTCTATCAAATTTCAAAAGTAAATTTGTTCTGTGGATTGTTGCTAGTTTTTATTGTGTTGGTAAATATCCTGCCTACAGCCATGCCAAAAATCACATCACAGCATTTCTGTATACATTGAATTAATAACTTCATAGTTTCTAGAAATCTGAAATTCATCAAAAACAGTCCATAAATAGATGGTTTTAATTGGATCGCTAATTTAGAACACCAAAATAGTAAAATAGAATTTAATTATCTTTTTAGGCTTAAAATAAACGAAGTATAGTATTGATTTGGATTCTATTTTACACTGCACTGAAATATTTTTTCTTTGTTTTCTCTTAGGATGATAAACCATGGGACTGGGATAGACTATTTACAGAAGTTACATCAGACCTTATAACAGAATGGGAGAAAAATGAAAGCATAGAAACAAAAGAGGAATAACTCTCATAATGTTATTTATATTATTTATTTCTTCATGTTATACACTTATCCGTCCGTTGGTTTCATGTTTTAATAATAAACACTATCACATCACTATATCTTGATTGATTTATTCTGTGGCCATTTAGTCACCCCCTTATAATATTGGTCCAGTCATAGTCATGGGTGCCAGTTTTCCTCGAGAGGCGAAGAAGCAGAGCTTACCTTTTATGGACACCCCCCTCCCCCCCAAAGAAAATTTTGGAATATTTGACGGTTGCAAACATGTTTTACTGCGATTTCAGCCCGTGAACAAGGCAATGTCAAAGCGGTCTAATACAGCCCAATAAAGGTGGCTGACTCGAATTACAATCGATCTTACAGTCCACGAATACGGAACCGTTGGGGGAAAATTTTGAAAATTTAACTGCAGCAAACATGTTTTTTTTGCTATTCCAGCCTGTGAATACAATAATGTCCTGTATAGTCTACCTGGCTGACCCAAATTCCAAATAACCAATCAATTGTCGCTGGGTTTTGGGGGGTCTTACTGTGTTTTCTGCTATTCTAGCCTGTGTAAGCAACTCCAAAAGTATCCAATGGATTTGTAACCGAAATCCCACTCTTTATTCCAACCTTCCAATCACTCTTGCAGCTGCATTCACAAATAATAATTGATGCTCGAAAATTTTTTAATCCATAGCCAACTCAGTACAAATTTGTGGTATTCAATTAAAAGAAAAGTAAAATTAGTGTTATATTAGGGCTCGATGACAGTTAGAGAAGCAAAACTATAAATGCCCGAAAAAATTCGGGTTTACAGTACAGACAGCGCTGCCTGTTTTCTTCGCACGGCAAAAAAGCAGAACTGACCTTGTATGGAACACCACCACCCCACCCAGACAATTTTGGAATAATTGATGTCCGCAAACGCATTTTCCTGCTATTCCAGCCTGTAGACTTAGTGTTTTATAGATTTCAGGCACTTTATTTTGCCCGAAAAATCAGCTTGCCCGAAAGTAAGGGGGGTGGGGATAGCTGCCCCCCCGGCTCTTATGCCTATAGGTCCAGTATATTTTGTTGTGGAGCTGTCATGTGGAAACTCAAGACTCTCAACTATAATTTCCTGGGTTCAATACCTACATCGTCCCAAAATATCACTCAGAATTTTTTCAGGAACAGAGCCCACAACAGTATTTATTCAAAGAAGTCCAAGCCAGGTAAAGTCTAGATGAGGTTTTAAACCCATTCCATTTTGATGTAGTGAATTCCTATTGATATCGGCATGTTCATCGTTCACAAGAACTTGTGTAGACTCCGTTTAACATCCTAACTTAAAATTTGTATGGTACATTTATATATATATATGAACTTTCTAAGTTATTGTCCTTGATCACTTTCTAGAATCTTGTGGACAATGTAGCAACAAAAGTTGTCATCCAATCTGCTTGAAATGTGTATGCATTGTTCAGATAGTGTTGGAACAAAGGCTTATGATTTCTAGCATTACAGCCCTTGTGAATGCATTAACAGCAACAGTCATCCTCTGATGTATTTCAAATTTTGTAGTTTTAATTATTGCAGTATATAACAATTACAATCATTTCTGAGTTGTTTATACCAAAGAATATTGTCCAATTGCCAATGATGCATTACAGATTAAATGTTTTGCTTTTTATTCACAGTGCAACCACCTTTATGCACTGCTCGTAAGTGGGCATGTTTCATTGCCTGGCAACCTATCTTAATAACAGGCAAACAACATGTGCAAAGTGGGTTGCACTCTGTACATATCTCCAGTGTAAGTGTTACAAGATGAAAGCTTATCTTATAGGCTTTAAATTAACACAACCAAGCATATGAAACAGAAGACAAATACTGGAATTGATTAATAATTTATTTTCTGACATTCTGGAATAGAATATATGATGTGAGGAGGTTTTCAATTTAGGGTTGAAAGGTAACCAGTTAGAGGTTAGTGTTTCAGCCCCAGGAATTTATCAACAGAACATGTTTTATGACATTGTGGTGTGGTATATATATACTGTATAGATAAAAGGAATTATATAATGTATACACACATAATTATATCACATAATTTATACTTAAATTACAAACAATAATTGGCGATAATTTACACATGTCCACTTTCAAGATACACATAATCCTTATAAGACTTATAGAAATAGATATCATAAGTGTGTTTACTTTTAAGATACACATGGCTAACACTTTTGAAATGATCACATGAAAACCATTTTATACAAATATTGCTCTTTGACATAGAGACAGTGTAAGTAAACACAGTGAGAAATAAAAACTTTAATAAATTAACTTCTTAAAATTTCTTTAAAGTGGCACCATAGAGTTAAAGTTATTTTGAATATAAACTGCACACATAGGTCAATGTTTGGATTTTTTAACTCGAGCAAGACTAATATTATTTGGCCTATTATATGGCAATTTCTATTTCCTAATGATGTCCCCTTTAGAATAAATAAAATATGGAATAGCAGAACGGCACATAAGTAATCAGTCCTGCTCTATGACTTTGCCCACTTTAATTTACACATTTTTAAGTATAATGTCTCTTTTACATTTCATCCCCAAAGACAAGTTATGGAACAATACTATCCTGTCCCTTTAAAATAGATTTCATTATACTTCATTTTGTTTTTACAAACAATAACAATTTATATATCAAATAAATTTATACAATTAGATTATCACAGATTTTATACAATTTTATAACAATAATAAAACAAAAAACACACTTTATTTTTCAAAAAGTTGTGTTTACCAGTTTAAACCAGATATAAACAATTAAAGGGTCATTTCATTTTGCACACTTTCTATGCTATGATGGTTTATAATTCATCACACCTGGCCTTGCGAGTAGGTATCATTTAATTTATCGAATACAGGTATTGGAGGAACCAGTGTTTTAAATGGCTGAAAAAACAAATATAAAACAACTATATGGTATGTTATTGTTTATAATATCTACTGTTTTTCATTTGGGTGATTTTGGATCCCTTACAAAGTACATAACTCTGATAAATGTTAATGACAATCATAAATGATACTAGATAATCATACATTCCTATAAACAACACTTTGATTTGTATAGAAGTCATATAGTCAAATAGCGAACCTTTGACAAAATAAAAACCACCCTCCTTCTTCGTCAGATTTGTTTTAAAGATTGCTTAAATATTTTTATTGAGTACATTTCAGTTCAAATTAAGCTGTCAAATTAAATGTCTGATAAAATGTCAATGACGATTAGGTGCTTCAATAGCCCTGTCAGAGTTGAAGAATATCATTAAACAAGAAATATTCACCACTAGGATTGAATCCCAGGTATCCAGGTCAGTAAGCTAGCGCAGCGTGGTCACTTAGACAAAATGCTTTGTGTTAAAAACAAACGATGTATTATATAATACAAAGGGGAAATTTATCAAAAAGCTTTCAATAAGCAATGACCTACCATTGGTGTTATATGTTTGTCAAGAAATTCTTCACGAAAATATTTAGTTCCATAAGGTAGATGACCATATTTAGATGTTGTATAAAGAAGTTTTTGATAATGTGGATCTCTAGGTTTAACTGGTAAAAATCTGTAAGAGAAGAATTACCGGTATATATATATATCTTCACTCATTCAAATTAATTCATTTTCCAAACATTTAGTTGAATATGATGTGGACCACAGTGGATTTGATCCAACAATGTATCCTTGTTTTGTACCATAGTTTATGTTAAAATTTGGTTGAAAGAGATATTCTGTAAACTATTCAACTTACATATCATCATTAATTCTAGCCACCCATTCCTCAGCTTTCATCTGTTTTCTGGCCTCATCTAGAGAATAATAGTTTGTAGCAACACGTAGCGATGGTTTAAAACCTTTATATCTCTGTTCCTGTACCTCCTGTGGTTCTCGGAAAGGACCCTATAAAAGATAAATTATCATTGAATGTTTGTAACATAAACAACAACAAATACAAGTGAAAATAATGATAAAACAAACAAAAACAATACACATTTTACACACAAAGATTACATGAATTTAATTTTGATAACAATCTGATTAGAACCTACATCCTATTTCTTTCGTTATGTATAGTTCAAAATTGCATTTAACTTTGTTTTCACAATAGTAGGATCTGGAAGAGTTGTTATATATCCAACATTCTGGTTAATCAAACTGCCTGTTACGGCGAATTCTTGGCATGTGATGCACGGAACTGTGGATAAACCACGAGAAATGCGACCTCCAACCAGTCACATCTTCAATTATGTGGGCCAACGAAACGAAATATAGATCTGTATTTTAATCAGATTGTTTTGATAATATAAGCTTAAATGTTCTTGTTTAAGACATTTCTTAAAGACTGACATAATAATAGGACTATTTTGGACAGCTGTTTGTAGTCTATTCTACTCTTCATGCGCAGCATATTTAAACAAGCCAACAGTGAGGCTGATGTCCCCCGCCGAAATCCCAAAATAAATAGATGACACATATTAATTAATCGCACATTTATTTTTTTCAAACGTATCGACCAATCAAACTGAACACAAAGTGTCATCCAAAAATTGCTTATCTCTGCCTACCGTAAGAAGAAAATGCTCATCTTCGAACTCCATCAAGGCATTGACCTAATAAGCATACACACCAATTTTGAACATTTTAACTCAATTCGAAGGAGAGTTATTGTGTTCCAAAGTCTCGGCAAATCAAATTGCTTATCGCTCTGCTTACCCTGAGCAGAAAATGATAATTATCGATCTTAGTCAAGGTAAACTATACACCAAGTTTCATCACTCTCACTTAATTAGAACTAAAGTTATTGTGTCTCAAAGCATCAACCAATCAAATTGCTTATCTCTGCCTACCCTAAGCGGAAAATGCTCATCTTCGAACTCCATCAAGGCATTGACCTAATAAGCATATACACCAAGTTTGAACATTTTAACTTAATTAGAAGGAGAGTTATTGTGTTCCAAAGTCTCAACCAATCAAATTGCGTATCGCTCTGCTTACCCTGAGCAGAAAATGCTCATTATCGAACTTAGTCAAGGTATTACTGTAATGAAACTATACACCAAGTTTCATCACTCTCACTTAATTAGAACTAAAGTTATCGTGTCCCAAAGCATCAACCAATCAAATTGCTTATCTCTGCTTACCCTAAGCAGAAAATGCTCATCTTCGAACTCCATCAAGGCATTGACCTAATAAGCATATACACCAAGTTTGAACATATTAACTCAATTAGAAGGAGAGTTATTGTGTTCCAAATTCTCGACCAATCAAATTGCGTATAGCTCTGCTTACCCTGAGCAGAAAATGCTCATTATCGAACTTAGTCAAGGTATTACTATAATGAAACTATACACCAAGTTTCATCACTCTCACTTAATTAGAACTAAAGTTATCGTGTCCCAAAGCATCAACCAATCAAATTGCTTATCTCTGCTTACCCTAAGCGGAAAATGCTCATCTTCGAACTCCATCAAGGCATTGACCTAATAAGCATATACACCAAGTTTGAACATATTAACTCAATTAGAAGGAGAGTTATTGTGTTCCAAATTCTCGACCAATCAAATTGCGTATAGCTCTGCTTACCCTGAGCAGAAAATGCTCATTATCGAACTTAGTCAAGGTATTACTATAATGAAACTATACACCAAGTTTCATCAATCTCACTTAATTAGAACTAAAGTTATCGTGTCCCAAAGCATCAACCAATCAAATTGCTTATCTCTGCTTACCCTAAGCGGAAAATGCTCATCTTCGAACTCCATCAAGGCATTGACCTAATAAACACATACACCAAGTTTGAACATTCTAGCTCAATTAGGAAGAGAGTTATTGTGTCCCAAAAAGTGTGACGGACAGACAGACGGACCGACAGACGGACGGACGGACGAACCCATTTTAATAGTCCCCCAACTTTCTTCGAAAGGCGGGGGACAAAAAGCAATTGATACCAATTCACTGATTGTGAGCCAACAAGGGCAGTATTATAAAAATAACTTTGGACCACTTTCTATTATATGAGTACTCTACCTGTGGTTTAGAAACCAGTGGAGGAAGCTTTTCTGGACGGGGTAAATCATAACTTTTCCATGCAGGATCAAACCGATTCGATTTATCTCCCTTTTTCCTTCGAATACCTAATGGTTTTACACTTCGTAATTCATATTCTTGTTCTGATGGGAAACTAAAAAGATATATCATGAAAAAAAATGGTTCAAAATGGTATACAAGAAGTAAAGACAGTGTCAGATATAAAGAAAATAAAGTGCCATCAGCAATATTTGTAGTGGTGCAGAGAGCCCAACAAGGACAACTATATAGACATTGGGATGGGACGACAAACCAAGGTACAGTGTTCGTTCACATTGGCATGCATGTAAAAGAAACCTTGACAGTTGAAATTCAATATAGAGTAGGACTTAGCACCTCATAGTAAACTACATGACATATGCCTGTCTTCATTATCCCAGTCATTGCAGAAAAGAAGGATGCTAAACCCCATTTCATTTTATTTGGCATTGCTGGCACAGGTTAAAATACCTGGGGCCTCTTTCACAAAATTTTAACTAAGATAAGATCTGAATTTTAATTATTTGATTGGACAATATTAAATTGATTTTAGTTCTTAGCCAATCAAAATTGAAGTATCTGCTAAAATTTGAATTTTATCTTTCGTTAAAATTTCGTGAAACAGGGCCCTGTTATAATATTGCTTCTAAGGTAATATTGTACTTACGGTAAGAAAGGAGAGTTGTAGATACCCGGTATAACTTCTGTACTAAGAAGATGATGATTTTTCCGGGCTGCATATATTTTATTATGCCGCTCCTGCTCGTCCGCCATTCGCTGTTGAATCTGTGCTTGTTGTTCAGCATATTCATCCAACTCAGATCTGTTCAATAAATAATTCAACAAGAACTGTAAGCTTATGTAGGATGTTTTACTGTGATATTGGAGGCTAATTTAAGTCTGCTTTTATGTTATGGACCCTACATTATACTCCTGACTCCAAATTGCAACAAACATATATTTAGACTCATCACATTTTTAAAACAATAAAGAAACTGTGACAAATCACCTGTCATACTTTTATGGTCCTCAATATGGTCTATTAATTTTGACTTTTTCTTCACAAACTCCATTGAATCCTGACGACGATGCTCACTTTAAATCTATTACAAATCTTACTGTTAATTTTAATTGATATATTGTCGCTCTTCATTCATTTTACCGGTAAAGAGAGAAATGGAGTTTTTTCCACTCTACACAAAAGGTCATTTCAGTACTAACTAACATATGTTTAATTTTATTTCAATAATATGCTTGGTTTAGGGGTCTTTAGCAGTGGGAGGAAACCAGAGGACCCGGAGAAAATCCATGAAGCTGGACAGGCGACCCTACTCCTTGTCACGTACAAAGGGGAATTCGAAACCATGCCAGTTGCTTCAATGACAGGCTTTATGACCATTTGGCCCCCTCCCCCATTTTACAGGTAAATGACTATTTTAGGTGTGAATCTCATAAAAATGTATTACTCAATCATACCTGACAATTTCATTTTTGACTTGAAGAGCTTCTAGATATCGTTTTCTACTGTAGTAATTAAATATATATTTTCTGATGTAATAACCTCGCCATACTTTCTGGATCTGTTTAAAGACAAGCAACATAAATTCTGATATCACCTTGAAATAAGGAATACTAAGCAAGAATTAATTTTTGATGTCAGACCATATTTTGTAGTTCCTGTTTTGAAAAGTTTCAGATCCTACAATTATGTGATTTTAATCAATATGGCATTAGTTCAATATATCAATAAAATGAAAAATTCATTAGCGATTATTTTTTCCCTTTGTTCATATGTATTAACTAACGCTATGGATACAACTGATCTTTTTTGTTTGCTCTTTCAATTCCGCCTTACCTAGCTAATCTAGTTACCGTAACAACACACCTGGATAACCAAGTCTTAATGGCCACTCTTATCTCAATCAAAATTGGTTTATCTTATTTAAATTGCAATATTATATGGACAGCCCCAGAATAATGTATCATTTCAATCTGATTATAACACGAATCCTATTTCGTTTTGTTTTTATAGTTCAAAATCTTGTTTTACTTGTCTTTACTACACTAGGACCTGGAAATGATGTTACATGTAGCCTAACCCACGTTCTGGATGATGTGATGGATTAGCCAATGAAACGGTCTGTTACTGTAAGTTTCTAGTGTGTGGTAACCCACTGGAAACATCAATGTTGAGTGGTTAATCAAATGTCTGATGTCACAGGATCAAAAGCCTCTCATCATGACCCCTGATGTGACCTTCCACTACAATTGGTCAGATCTTCATGTAGAAGAAACCATCGAAAGTATAAAACAACGGAACGAAATATAGATGTGTATTTTGTTCAGATTGGTATAATTTCACATAAATAATTCATTTCACTGGATAAATTTAATGTATCGTATCGATAACTTACTTACCTTTGATGCCATAGAATTATAATAATTTAATTTGAGTATAAATACAGCGTTCTGAAATAAAAAAATATAAATAATCTATTATAGTTATGGAAGAACTAAAGCTGCCTATCGCAAGTTTTTTTTCAGTGTATAAGGGCAACAAATTTAAAGAAACATAGTAGTATTGTAAAAGTGAAAAGTGACCCTCTAATATTTAGGAATACCAGACCCAAATGGTTCAATCCCACTTAGTATTTATATGTGGAACATAAATTCCAATGTTCTATGTTGCTGACTATGCAATAAGCACATTCTTTGTCAACGAAAAGTCAATGATGTGCCTCTTTAAATCCGATTGAATCCAATTCAAGCAGAGACATTATAATTGAATTCTCAACTACTGTAAATGTTAAGCGTGGATTAAGCTGTGAGAGATTTGAAATGTTACTGTTGAGACAAATGCCATTGGCGCACTGTTACTTTTAAAGGATATCGATACAAAATGTAGTACTTTGGTTGTAAAACAAAAAGATCAATTTAACAACCTGAATAAGGATTCTGAAGTATTTCCTTCCTAAAAATCCTCTCCATTTTCTTTGTATGTTTACAGCAGAACTGTTTAAGTGTCTGAAAAGCAAAATATTTTTAAAATTATTGGATTTGCTCAAATCTTTGAAATCAATATAGCTTATTAATAATAAATCTAACATCTACAATGAATTGAATAAAATTACACTTTTGCTCAGACTGGTGCATGGTCTACATGTGAAAAATTATCATTTCTAAAACTTGCACGAATCACCCTACAAGCTTATCAAATAAGTTTGCATGAACAGTATAAGCTTTAGAATTTAGATTGTTTGTGTTTTTGCTAAAATATTTTAGTTGAATGATGTTCTTGCATTATATTATTATAACCTCATAATAATATTTAGCATACAATGAAGATAAATGATTTACTTTAAGTAGGATCGACATCTTGTTGCCCGAAACCATGACTGAATTTTAACAGCAGAAACATATTCTGGATTTCTGCTCTCCTCGGCTTCACTGAAATAAAAAACAAAGCAAAATTAGTAATTAGTTAACTAAAAGATTTATCTAGAAAAGCAGAAATCTCATTTTTCAGCATAAAAAGCATAATGCTAGTTTGATTTGATAAAAAGTTCAATGTTAATATCAACTGGAATGGCTTTATTTTATAGTTGTGTGCACCATGTTTTTTTTTAATTTATTGCCTTTAAGTAAGTTAATACAATCAATGATATTAATAAAACAATATGATGTGCTGATAGGCCAGGCAGTTTTAACTATTAATTTTTATGGCTGATCCAAAAGTGAGTGTCATGGAATCATTATAAGCACTCGCTAAACTCTGTCAAAAAGTTAAAGGAGCAAAATCGCTAATATTTGGGGCCTAGAAATTGACACAAATGGGTCGCAAGCTATATAATAATGTAATATGAATGTATATAAACTGATTTACATTCAATCGTTTCCGTTTTTACTCTGATATCTAATCAGTTATATTTGGCGAAGTACACCAGAAGTCTCAATTGAATCACAATATATATAGCGTCTGGTTATTCCAGTCTGGGGGGTTGGGATGGCCTAGTGGTCTAGAGTGCCGCGCTTTGAACTCTAGCTGGCCGGTCACCTCTGGCTTGCGGCTGTGGTTTCGAGCCTTGATGTGAGCGTATGTGGCATGGAGATAGGGGCGCCTTCTCAACCTCGTGGGTTTCCTCCGGGCACTCCGGTTTCCTCCCACTGCTAAAGACCCCTACGCGCAAACGAATTATTGAAATAAAATTAAAACCATATGCTAGACCCGAAATGACCTAGTTTGTGTTAAGTGGACGTTAAACCCCATTTCTCTCTCTCTATTCCAGTCTACATAGTATTTATTGTGCATGCTCACCGTAACACCGTTTGAGATGTAATGTCGAGTATACCTAGCCTAATTATTGTTCTTATCTTAATGACTTAATGAGTCTGAAACGCCGTATGGTACGATTCGTGTAGCAAGCAATAATGGTAAAAAAAAATATTTCGTCTTAAACATTGGATATCAGAAGCCCATCTTTTCCTGGTAAGACCACACTATCAATGTTGATTTAAATTGACAAATAATTTGTGTTTTCAACGTAGAAGACTTTCGATGATATTGAGTTAGCTACTTTAAAATTAAAAATTCAACCAGACTGATACCCATTTTCACGCATTTTCTACACGTTTTGCGTTCCAATTCTTTTTATTTCAGGCAGCTGTATAATTGCTGAATAAATCATAATAACCACAGAATAAATTCTTACTTTTTTCGGGCATAAGTTTCCTCGACAAGGCTGTTGATTTGACGTTGAAGTCGTACCATCGCCGCCATGATGTTTATTGTTGTCAAGTACAAGAACATGAAATAAGGACTACTTCCGCTTCCGTTACTTGTGGCAACTGCCTGTAAACAACATGGCGACCACCAGTGTGCGTAAGTTTAGAAATAAACAATAACTTAACTGGCAATAGCTACTTATTGAGACTAAGGATCGGGTTATAAGTTAATTGAAAAAAATGGCAATTTATATGCCACCTCTTGCAAGAAAGAAAAAAGTACCAGATCACTTTCAGTAAGTTTTAATAAAAGCAGATTGGTGGCAGTAAAATAAAAATACAGATCATTATATTATTATCATAATCATGATCATGATCATCTATAGTTAAAGTAGCTAAGTCTGTAACTCAATATCATTTAATTATCATCCAAAATCTTTAACATAAACATTTTACTTCTTTTGGTACACGAATTGCATACCATAAAGCCATAATGAATTCATTTTTCAGCCGCAGCTTCTGAGCTTGTTGAGTTGAGGGACGTATGTAGACTGGAACAACCAGACGTTAGAAATTTGCATTTGATTTTCGACTGTTGGCTTATTTCGCCGAATATAACTGATTTGAAATTGGAGTAAAAACGGAAACCATTTCTAAGTCCCAGATGTTAGCGATTTTAGCTCCTTACTTTAATATTATCATCTATATTCTATTGATTGATCTATTTATTTTGTATTTAAAATAGAACGATTGAAACTAGTAGCTGAGAGAAATCTGGGAAGGCTGTTCGCCCATTTTTACAGATTTTTTACTTAAGTCTAACTCTAACTTGTCAAAAGTGTCAATGAGATTTGATTGTCAGATTAAGAATAATCTCCATCTAGATACAAAATCCCTGGTCATGCGGTGTCGTTTGAATTACAAAATTTTCAGAATAGCTGTAGAAGGCTATAAGCTTATCTATTACTATTAAAGTTACATTATGGGAAATAAAATAAAGAGATGACAGTTGTCACTATAATAGTTAAAAGCTAGATAGTGTAAAGGTAATTTGCTGAAAATTTCAGTGAAATTGATCCATTATTAGCCTGAGAAAAAAGCGTTTGAAATATTCACATAGCCTTGGTCATCATTACTCAAATCATTAATATAAACAGCATAGTCTCGATTATCCACTTGATTGATTTAATTATCAACGGCCATTAAGCGGCATATAGAAATTTAATCCGCCAACATCGAAGGCTAGCCAAAACATGAAGAGTTTATTATGGTCTGGATATGTTAATTAATGTCTAATTCATTATTTAGATAACATTTCAGGCCTAAAGAAAGACCTGAGATAAGCAGATTTTGCTCAATTGCATAATGCTATTTTAAGTAGACAAAATGAAATTTTAAAATTGGCACACAAATTACCTGCTAGCATGCTTTCAAGTGCCATTTGTATAAAGGCTAAACTCATATCCCATGTATGGCAATACTAACGGTGTACGGTAGCTGTGCTGTGTAACTTCGAGAACATAGCTAAAGACATTGAGATAGAGATACTGATATAATGTTTGTTTTTAGCTACGATTGGGTGCCTCCAGTTTCAACTGGCAAACTCAGTTTCTTTTTTAATACATGTAACATCTAAAAAATAAATTAATTTTATACTGTGATACGTCTAATTAAACTCTTTTTTGTCCAACTTGACCAATGACCTCTAGAAACTTACATCTAAAATCAATTGTATGACGGTAAGTGATATCATGGACCTTAAATATGGTTAATGATGACATGCAGCTACACCTATACAATTGTGATGCGGCTACGGGTTTATTTATTAATAAAACTTCGAAAGAAATTCTCAAAATAATGGTGTTGTTCAAAGAGTGTGTGGAGGTTTCATTGCAGGGTTGTTGGGAACTGGAGTTAACTGAGGTGTGCCGAATTGCTTCTTATAATATAATAACATGTTGCATTTCAAAATGACTTCCTATTGACGATTTAAAATACGATGATTTATACCCATTTCAGTAGGATTATACGCTTAATTGTAGTTGGATGGGGCAGAAATGTTATAAATAACAATAATCAATCATTGTTTTTGATTCATTGCACCTAATGAAGCCCGATGTAATCTACATCAGGGATTGCCAGCTAAAGCTATATATAGCACCATCACCTATCTCAAAACACAGGAGGGTTGAGCGTTGAGGTTTGTTATGTACTACCAATGTTGACTGGAATAACCAGATGCCAAACACTGCCATTCAATTTGGATTTTTTTGAATTTTGTCGATTAGAAATTACAATAAGAACAGAAACAACTGAATGTAAATCAGGTTATATAACTACATTCAATTTCATATTACACTATTATATGCATTGCCACCCATTATTTGTGTCCGTTTCTAGGTGCAAAAGAATACCGATTTAGCTCCTGCGCAGCACCAGATCAGTACCAGTATCATCCAAAAATATTTTTCAGTTAACCCCCCAAAAACCATGTATTGTTCTTTCTGTTTTGCAGTCCTGATTCTTTCCGAGTTATAAGTCGAGAAGCAGAAGATCATGAACATTTTACAAATTCCTGTTTTCATGGACTCGGTCGACGACCCTGGTCACAGTCAAACATATTACCTAACATACTTGGAAGAGAAACTCGTGTTTTACCTCATGTAATGCCAGATTATCGAGCAAATAAACCACAACCAAGCACATGTAACTTTCTAACACATAATGTTCGACTTCTTAATGAACCTGTTTGCACAGTTACAACCCAGAAAACACTGTCTGAGCAACCATACTGGTGGTGCGCCAACAAGCCAGAAGAATGTAATGATAAACCATCTTATAGTTTAGATACCTTATATAGAAATGATTTCCAAAATCGAAGTGAACATCGGCTCCACCTTTCTTCCAGACATTCGTCAAATCCAAACAAGGATCCAGCTTATGGAATAAGTAAGTATCATTAGGTTTACTGCAAACTGTGTGGTGGCTGAGTGATAAGTCTAAAGACTTCTAAGTTTTAGTGTAATTGGCTGTGATTTTATTTTGCTGTAGTTATATATTTAGCAATAATCAATGTAAAATAATGATGTTTTGAGAATTAAAGCCATGATCTATCTAAAAACAAAATTTTGAAGAATTTGTTTTTCCTTACCATTACAGATTGAGATCACCATTCGGTGTAAGAAAGTTAAATATATCAATTTGATCATAAGCAAATGTTAAATAGTCTCAAAAGAACAAAGAAATTTGAAATAGAATGAATTTTTTCAAATCTAGCAAAATTAATAAGTCCAGTTTTAAAGTCAGCAGAATAATAGCTTACTGTAGTGTACTAAATTCTTTTACCTGTTTATTTTCTTTCCAGTACCAATCAATCAACTTGGTGGTCGTAAACATAAACAGCGATTATTTACAGAGAAAATGTCATACGAACATGAATATAATAGCCGTAAAGATCCTAATTATCCTATTCGTGGCAGAGTGAGTGTATATATCATATATTTTATCTAATTACTGTTAGTAATGCCAAAAATATGTAAGGTAAAGACGAGGCATTGGCTCTCTTCAGATCATTGCCAATGGCTACTAAAAAAATATTTTAATATATATATATATATATATATGCAGTATTTATTATGTACTGTCACATTTGAAAAAATTATATAAATATTTCAACTATTAATTTACAAGGTGTACATTATTTTTTTGTCTTCAAAATTCATTACTCTGCAGATCTGTGCTTGCATTGTCGTTGATAAGCCAAACAAGTCTTGGGTTATCTACATTTATGTTCTTTGAGGAATTGACAACAACTTTGTCTTAATGGAGATCATTCACAAGCAAAAATAAAATAATGTCTCAATAAAGAATAAAAGATCCATGACCAGCTTAAGTTGTAATTGAATCAAGGGTATGGTTTAAATGATCTGTTTAAACTTATTTATTATATGATTCATCTTTTTTGTTATAGCGACAGGGAAACTTTGTTTGGAATGAAATGAAGCCAGACAAATTACAGGAATTTATCGATTATCATCAGAGTTTGAATCAATACCAAGATCCACAGAAACAAAATTATCCATCTTCAGTATTAACACCACTTCGCCAAAATTCAAGTCCTATGACTGAGGTACCTGAAGTGTTACCATCAGTTATGCAAGAGAAACCGCAACAGTTTGAAAATAATTTAAATGGAACTGATGATGGCACTAGACAAGTAGAAATTAAAGATGAAAATATATCTAATAATTGTCTAATATCACAACCACAGTTTAGTACAGATTTACCACAAAATGAAAATAGCCAAATAGATTTGGAAACAAGTACAGAATAGAAACACTTTAACTGTAATCTTATGTTTCAATTTATTTAAAAAGCACATCACTCTTCCCTTTAGTATTGTCAAAAGAAACAAACATTTTATGCATTAGTCTTTCTTAAACTGAGTCTAATATAACAGTCACTGTATCACTATTTATTTGTTAAGTCACAGTATCTTTAGCTTCAAGTTAACATGACATCTACCAAACTGGTGCATGTCTCTAATATGTTTAAATTTTACTTGCCTCAGATTTTTTTTAGGTATTTAAAATTAATCAGAGTTTTTAATCATGCTCCTGCAAGATTTTAAAGGAGCATTAATCTTTTTGATTTAAGTCTATATAAACTGTGAATATGGGACGTAACTTATAATTCAAAATAGAGATCCAGTTTATCCTTAAAAATTATCTTAAACAAAATAGTTTTCATGGAAATGTGTCCCAGGATTATAATATATTTTTGTAAGAATTTTATAAATAATTGTTGTTAACATCATTATGAAAAGTGTCTTATTTTATAACTTGTGGCTTATATACAACATTTTATATTCACCTATATTTATTGTTATTACTATTAAATATTGTTCTATTTACAAGGAGTAAAATTGATTGTTATGTTTTTGTTACATACAATGTTTGTGGAGTGTTTATACTGCATGAAATGTATGTGTAAGATCTACTGGGGGTTTATTTAATCTCATGAATTTTATAGATTTCATGAAAATGGCCTTGATTTAAAACTTTTTAAGAAGGCAGGATCAAACCTGGTTGCTTCATCTATTGTCTCTAACTGTGATATATTTGTTAATAACTGTGATATATTTGTTAATGATATGTTTGTTATGATTGTTGCTTGTCATATTTATTGTCGGTTTATCATTATCATGAATAGCATCCTCTGCAAATTATTTCTTATGAGCTTTGTTACAGAACAGAATTCTCAAAAATACTTTTTTTTTTTTAATATCCAAGGAATGTTATTATTCATTCATGTGGAAAAAAAAAAATCAAAGCACACACTTGTCGCTTACTCGATGTTTGTGGTAATCATTTGGCAAACTTTTAGGAGCCTGTATGTATTTATTTTGCCAAATGTTAATGTTATGTGTCAAATTCTTGGAGGTAATTATTGAAATTATTTACAGTTCAAATGTCTCAATTCTATGAAGATGTCTTATTGTTGGAGATCAGGCAATATTTTAGAAATACTATTCTATGCGAGAAATTATGTAATATGAACTTCAGAGCATTAGTTTGTTCAATAGATTTATTTAATCAAAATGTTTGATGTACCTGTGAATTGGTATAGTAATCGAGATTTACCAAAATACTGTAGAAAACAGTCATCAAATTTGGTAAAAACTGTAAACTTGAAAGAATTGTCCATTGTTATAATCATGGTTATTTTATGTAAAGACAAAGCACCTGACAATATTTCTCATGTTTGTGGGGAAGTCAACATATTAGGTAATGTGTGTTTATCTGGAATATGTGTTTATAGAGGCTTGATGGTCACATTTATATACTGGCTGTGATATATACTGGTTCATACTAATCTTTTGACATGTAAAAAAAAAGAAAAAAGAAATATACATATTATTAAAAATCCATCTGAGTTTTTATTTACATGTAGTATTATGGTCATAAAAGATAATAATAATGACGACATTGATTTATAATAATGTGCTAAATAGTAAATTCCACCCCACCAAAGCAGTTTCTATGAATCTGGTAAAGCCATAGGATTATCCCCTCCCCCTTCTCTTTCACCTCTGATGTTTTTCTATCAATCTAACTGTACTAGGGTGCAGCATGTTTCTGTATAAGAACATACACCATCCATTTATCTATTTCTGATATGTACAGTAAATATATTATACTTTTAAGTCTACAAAAAAGTCATTTTGTTTTCTGTGTGTGTGAATTCACTGTGATGCATCAGAATTGTCACCATATGGACCTTATAATACATCGGTCAATGTTGTCACCATACATAAACAATTGACAAACAGGATCGGTCTATGTTGTCACCATAATAAACGATTGACAAACAGGATAGGCCTACAAAGCTCTCTTAATTTTGTTCAATGAAATCATTAGATGGACTAAGACTACGAATGTAGTGTGAGTTATAAATAGACAATTTTCCCTTATTATTTTTCTCCCCTCTTCCTACATTTTTGGGTTGACTTTTTGGTCTAGAATTCGTCAATGGGCGAATAATTACTAGTCTGAGTCCAAATTACTCTATATAGTTACCTCCCTTGACACACTATTAAATCGTCTCACCCAGTAATTCCTACGTTATTCAATGATTTCAATGCGTGTTCTATGATTTTCAAAGTTGAGTTTCCCATGACGCTTATTTTGATAATATTGTGATAATATTTTTCATAATCATTAATACACATTTGTTATAAAACAACTATTTTTTTTATCTCCCGTTAGACTATTCCAAGACAGCATTCTTTTATTTAATGAAATTAATATTGTTCGCACTGTAATAACTTTTCAAAATTGCATCAATCTGTAGTTTTACTACTGATAAGGTTAAAACTCCGGGCTCAAACGTAATAAATAGGTCGAAAAGTTTGATCGTGTTAGGGTTGGAGGGGGGGGGGCAACTCCATTTATTTTCCATTGTCAAAGTTTCAAGTCAAGGAAGGTAGCACAATGATCCGCAGTGAATATCACTCGGCCGCTACAAGACGTCCGTTGCATAATCTCTGTGAAACAGATTGGGAAGGTAGATGCCACTCTACTCGCTAAATGCCACTTACCTTATAATATAGGTAGATGTACACCAAATATTTCTACGCCGTCACCATTAAACAAGGGCCAAGGCTATTTTTAGTCTTTCTCTCCCCCCCCCCCTCTTTTGTCTGTCGAATTTTGTTTACTTTTTGGTGTACAATGGAAAGAAAAAAAAGAGGTTTGAAAATGTATTTTCTGCCAGGTTTTGGCGAATATTCATAATTTTGAGGCGGAAGGATACAAGAGTTAAGAGTTGATTAGGCTGAAATGTAGGACCGAATATTGCATGTTTTTTTGTCTCTACTTCCAGCTTGTGTATCACATACATGCTTTTAGGCAAGAGGTTGTCACATGTTGTTCCAGCTGATCTAAGAGACGAGAATTAACATTAAAGGGACAATAACATTCTTGCTGGCTTGGTAGCTCCAGAAAATAAATAATACCCCTATTCTAAGTGCTAGATGTTTAAATGTCCTACCTGTTGTGTAAATTATCCATTACAACCTATTTTATTTGTCCAGTGGGTTCGAAAATATTTTAAAATCCAAGTCACATTTGAAAAGGTTTACGTTATACTTTTCAAATCAATTGGTTGAATTTTTCCAATTTTTTAAATTAGGTGTGTTAAGATGAAATTTATATCATCATTTAATTGGAATATTCTAAAATAATACGATTTGTGGACCAGAATGAAGATTGGGACATATTTTTCAGTTACAACAAGAGTGTTATTGGGGCTTTAAAGTCAATGGGAAATCTTTAGTGATCTGTGGCCAGATAAGGTAAACTTAACAAAATAAACTTTTACTTTAGCTTTCATGGTTTGGGTTTGAATGAAGTTTAAAAGATATATCCTCTCAAGAATTACCCTAAATTGTAATTGACAATAATAATAGTACTCTAAAGATGAATGTCTGTTGCTTACAATCAAGGATAATAATATCACAGTATCTGAAGGTGTTAAAATGTAGAAATGTGCCGTGCTTGAAACTCTTACAGTCTGATTTTGCTAGTAGTAGTCCGTGTAGTAGACATTATAGTGACGATCCTTCAGACAATAATGACCCCAAAAATGATACTTCGAAATTCTCACGTAGGAAATCTCTTTCTCCGTCAGATAGACTACAATCTATGTTTCATCAATCTTCAGAAACATTTTTGGATAAGACTCAAGAAGAAAGAAATAATCCCAAGGAAATCGAAGTTCCCAGCAAGGATAACCTATTAACAAGGAATAAACCGGACTACTTTAAGCGAAAAATGCGTAGAAGTTTATCACCTCTACAACGCTATAGTGACATTTTAATAACTGAGGATGAGAATGCAACTGGTAATAGGTCATTTAAAGATTTGAAGAAACTTGATGAAGATTTGAAAGATACTTATAATTATAAGTATAAGAAAGATTGAACTGACATGGAAATGTCTTTACTGAAGGGTCCGGGTCAGTAACCCCTCAAAATCGAATTAGCCTCCTCAAATATTTCACCAAAAATAATGATTTATTAGGAGTGTTCTTAGCCGGCCACATCCTCAGCCCCTCCAAAAAATTCTGCATACCCACCAAATTTTATGAGCTGGCTACGGGCCGTAGTTTGAAGTCAGAGGTAGATCCAGGGGGCGTTTCCCCCGCCTCCCCTAACTGTGCTGACAGTTTAGACATTCCCACATGGCATCATCTACCTTTTCAGAGAGACATTTGGAGGCTATGTTTTAGTGAGCCTTCAATATGAAACAGGAATCTGTGTTTATTTACAACCATGATGCATATTTCATTTTATGATGGTGATATGCTTTAAGCCTGATTATGTTGACATGTAATATTCAAAGTCAACATAGAGAATTGTGCCTGGTTAAAAACACAGAATCAACCAATCAAGGATGTAATCAAATTGATATTGGTAATTTGAAATAGTAATATTGTACACTTGCAAAACAATGTGAGAGGTGGTGCATGGTGGGTAATAGGTTCTAGTCAAAACCATGTCGCTTTGGATATTATATTGTGCTAATTTGCAGACAGATAACAGCCCAAGATAAATCAATTCGACAGGAATTAAAATAATCTTACCCAGCCCCTCGTAGTCTGATTTGTAAATGAAACACAATAAAATATTTCTGTAATTTTTTCATCAAGTTTATCATGGATTATTTACATAACAATAAACAATGTTATTAAATTGTGTTAATCACCATCCTTATATATAAGTTAAATTATTTGAATAACCTATGTACAAATATCACAGTCTTGCATTAGTATTATTTAATTATAAACAACAAACAGAAATCTTAGAAGAAAATAGTTCCTAACTTGTTGTATAGTGGAGTTAAATGTTTCTGTCAAGTGGTGGTAACTATTATTTGATTTGATGAATTAAATTGAATTTTCACATTAATATCATATAATGCTATAGTTTCAGGTTTTATATAAAATATGCATTAGACATTTATTCAGATGACCAGCATATAATGTTTGCCATATTTTGGTTTAGTTAAATTGGGAAATAAAGACTCTAGGCTATTTATTCTCAATGTTTAAAACATTCATAACTTCACTCAGAATAAAGTCATTTTACATTTTGAATAAATTTTCAATGTATATTAGCTCATGTAAATCTTATATGATGCATATTTAGCATTTAGTTTTAATTTAAATAATAGTCCATGGCATCTTTTAATGTACCAAATTAGAATAATTTAATTATTATGAAACTAGGGTAAGATGTGTATAACACTCAGTGTTTTATTCCTCTATAATAAAGTATATACAGTGAGTTCTAGCTCAGTTTTCTTTCATCATTTTTATATAATATAATAATATTAAATATTGTGAACAAATAACACTGTAATACATTAAATTTATCACTTATTATTAATAAATACTGTCGCAGACTTTTCAAAAATTGTCACAGACTTAAGATATAAATATATATAATACTTGATCTACTGTAATATATATACATGAAATAATATATTTACATAAATGGTTGGCTTCAATATAATTTATTTCTTACAAGCTTATCTTAAAACTATATTATGATTAAAATATAATAAACCAGTGTTGGGGTTATGCTGGCATGTTTTCTATTTTAACATGTTTTCAAGCCAGTCTGTAAATGATCATTGGGATCACGATTTTCATGGTAAAATCTTTATCCAAATTAAGGGATTTTGGCAATTTATATTTAATTGGTGCAATATATATTTAATTGGTGGTCTATTCATTTGTATTTGGTTCATTCAAGAAATTGCTCTAGTGTAATTTGAGAAATATCTTGTAGATCACTGAATTATCTTTCCTATTCTATAATATTACTAGTAAATGCATAAAAGCTGTCATTGTTATTGCAAGATTGTTCCACAAGACCAAATATTAATTGTTTGTCTGTTGGGCTTTTTGTCATTCTTCTATACTAGAAGATGGCCAAACATCATCCCCATCACCTTTAGACAATGGTAGAGTTTTCTTTAATCCTAGAAAGAAAAGAAAAAACAATATAAGAAATTACTATGACCACACCACCTTACCATTTGTGATAAGAAATAAACGTTGACCCTTTCAAGACTTTCCTGCGTAGATGCCACTTAACATTCCCACTAAATTTTGAAACATTCCACTATAACCTCTGTACCCCTTTATCACGTAAATTAATTGTCACATTCATAATTTTTAACGTAAATAGGTGGACAACTCAATCATTAATTCGTTCAAATTTGAAAGAAATTGATCAAGAAGAGGGCTACACACTTTTGTGATGCATATAATTCTTTTTTTTAACATTTAGTATTTCTATTATATACGCTTATTAAATGTTTATCTGTAAAATCATTTAATATCAACTTATGTAAATATTAAAGTAACGAGGCGCATTTATCGCTTAAATGTTAAAATACATATATATCTATCGGCTAAATGTACGCTTATTTGTGCACTCCTCTTGATATGATGTCCCGGCTTTGATTCAATCTGATTAAAACAGGCCTATCCTTAAATGGCAGTTGGCTTATTGCATAGCAGCAGAATAGGTCGATGAAATTCCAATTCCACATCTTAGTAAATACTGGACGGAATTGAACTGTTATTGGACTGACATGATACCTATTAGAGATTTATCTTTCACAACATTGTAGTTTGCAAGTGTTTCATATTGTTTACCAGTGGTTGCCACTTGCTAGGAAAGATGCGCTCACATTTTGCAAGATATGGATAGAGAACAAGTTTAAAAAACGCGCCTTTTCGTCCAATAGGAGTCGAAAATTATGGTCTGAAATGCGCAAATATCGAAAGTGATTGAGATCTTTGGGATATCAAGATATATTTTAAGTTTTAATACAATCGGACAAAAATTGTGACCACTATAGAGGGTCCACATCCTTCGTATTATATATTTTACACAATTTGCATACAAGGAGCGGCCATTTTATCGGGCAGTTTCGTTTCGATTTTCCCGAATTTCGATCTCAATATTCATTATGAGGCAATGGTGATATCATTAATCGGATTGGGCGTGGAACGCTGAATATCAATTGGGTTCATCCTCTTTCCTGATAACCACAATGCTTCACATCAAATCTGAAAAGAATCTGTTAAAAAGATATGTAGCCCCTATCGTGCTTACAAGGTATTCGGCAATGGGGGCGTGGGGGGTAACTGCCGAATCGACAGTCATGGAAGCAGGGCCTGCATGGAAGGCTGCATATCAATAGGGTTCGCCTCAAAAGCCAATTTGAAAAGAAGCGATTAAAAATTGTTTTCGGCAAAGGGCGCATCATTCTGGAACAGCATATCGAAGGACTTTAAATATCATTGGTAGGTTCATCCTCACATGACCTCAATACTTCCCACAAAACTTGAAAAACATCCGTTACAAACAATAGGGTTTCGGCAAAGGGGGCACAACACGCACACAATACTTTTCCGACAGCCTAATAAATCCACCCATCTAATCCATAGGCGTACGGGCTTGATGACAGTTAGGGGGACAGAACCTGAATTGCCCAAAAATTTTCGGCTTTACAGACACACACACCCCACTCCTCAAGAAAATTTTGGAATATTTGACGGATGCAAACACGCTTTCCTGCTATTTCAACCCGTGAACAAAGCAACTTCAAAGTGGTCTAATATAGCTGAATTAAGGTGACTGACTCGAATTTCAATGAATCGTTTACAGTCCACGAAGACGAGAAAATTTTTGAAAACTTAAAAGTCGCAAACGCGCCTCCATGCTATTCCAGTCTGTGGATAAAGCAGCTTCAATTTGGTCCAATACAGCCTACCTGCTGAGCCGAATTCCAAACAACCAATCAATCGTCGCGGAGTATGGGGGCCTCGCCCTCCCGGAGAAAATTTTGAAAATTAAACCACCGCAAATGCGTTTTCTGCTATTCTAGCCCGTGTAAGTAACTCCAAAAGTATCCAATGATTTTGTAAGCGAAATCACACTCCGAATTCCAACCATCCAATCAGACTGTTGCAGCTGCATTCACAAATACTAATCGATGCGCGAAAAGTAGAGTGTCTCCAGACAAAATGTTTTAATCCATAGTACAAATTCATGGTATTCAATTAAAGTAGGGTAATATTAGTGTTTTGTTAGGGAAGCAAAACTAGAAATGCCCGAAAAAATTTCAGGTATACAGACAGCGGCGCCGGTTTTCTTCCAGAGGCGAAGAAACGGAGCTGACCATGTATAGACCCCCACCCCCATCCCCAAGAAAATTTTGGAATGTTTTACGGCTATTCCAGCCCGTAAAATTAGTGTTTTATTAGTTTTCGGGCACTTAATTTTGCCAAGTAGATGAAATATTTTTTTTTTCTCACTTTACCTGTCTGCCCGAAAAGTCGGCTTGCCCGAAAGTTAGGGGGGGGGGCAGCTGCCCCTGCCCCCTGGCTCGTACGCCTATGATCTAATCTGCATACAGTTTATTTTAAAGTGGTAAATATAAACTGTGGATGTGCCAGCAGACTGGCAATATTACGTTCACATATCTGTGATATAAATGCAAAGCCGTAATATAATTAATTAAATGTTGTACCTTGCATGTTAAAGAATATATCTGACTGATCGTGTTCTCTAGTACAGTTTTTATGTTCTGGAGAAGATTCATTAGAAGAAATGTACCAAGCCGTATCAGTTGGGCTGGCGGAATCATATTGACTATCCGTGACATCACATTCACGACATAATCTCGGTGACGCTTCGGGTCCTCTGGGATAACCGTCATCTTCTGGATCTCTCATATAGTTCCTGAGAGCCCCAGCATGGTGTAGAGGGCGCACCCGCCTCCAATATATATTACTAGGGGTCAGCGCCATAATCTGAAATAAAAATATATGACATACATACCAAAGTTCCCTCATTAGACAATTGCCCTTCACAAGCTTTAAAAGTAAAAGTACGAAGTTTAAAATTCGATAGGGTACACCCTTATTTCCCATTGGCGTGTATGCATCTTAAAAGAACCATTGACAGTGAATTCTGAATACTGGTAGGCCGTAGCGCCGCTGTCCGGACATGGCGTTGGCCCGTCTTTATTAGCCCGGTTGATGCAGAAAAGCAGGACGTTCAACCCCATGGCCACGTCATTTCATTTATGTCATATTGAACAACCCCAATAAGTTGAACGAACACTCTATCTGTATCGTTTTTATGTTTGAACATAAATGGGAATATAACTAAACGATTTTCTATTGCAATATTCTGAATTTAGATTGGGTTCTTCTTCTTGCATTTGTAGGGGGTATGAAAAGATATTGCCAGTGAGCAGAGCTGTATTGGGTTGGGTCTGTGGTCTAGGGTGTCGCGCTTGGAGTTCTAGTTGGTCAGTCACCTCTTGCGGTTTTGGTTTCGCCAAGATAATAGGACAAGTTGACTTTGATATCATCCTCAATGGCCCCCTTACATTTGCATTATCTCACATCTAGAAAAAGACAAGCCATCACGAAAGCCGTCGACGGTTTTCCGCGTTCGGGTTCGCGATGGACGCGTTCGAGTTCGCACTCTGTATGAACAGGACTTAAGACCAACATTTTCGCCGCCCATAACGCGCGCGGAAACGCCTAAAGTCCTGTTTATACAGAGTGCGATGTCGAACGCGTCCATCGCGAACACAAACGCAAACCCGAACGCGGAAAACCGTCGACGGCTTTCGTGATGGCTTGTCTGTTTCTAGATGTGAGAGATAAATGATGTTATTTGCTATCATGGCTCCGGTGGAATCAGACACTGTATCTGTAAGTAAATAAAACAACGAAAGAGGCGAATATCAGTGCATGAAATCTTACAGAGAAGAAGTGAGTTTGGAGAATACCATCACCTCGTAGAAGAACTATATTTTCATCTGGAATTTTACACACTAGTGGTAACGATAAGGCCTAACGGTTTCTATTCGTGGAAATGGTGTCATATTAAGTCATTTTAAGAGGCCCCGTTTATACAGAGCGCGAACCCGAACCATAACAAATATTGGTTCTCGCGCAAACAACCGCCTTGATTGCCTCCCGAACAAATTTTTCAGAAGTTCGCGCGAAATTTTTCCCAATGAACCAATCAGCGGGCACTTCTCGTGACATAATTTCCACGAATAGAAACCGCTAGGCCTGATCTTCCCAGTAGTGTGCAATATTTACAGTTCTGTTTGCAAATGTCGTCTCTAATCCATTGCTCCTCTGTCCTTCATAAATAATGTTGGAATTTTTCCAGATGAAAATATAGTTCTTCTACGAGGTGATGGTATTCTCGAAACTCACTTCTTCTCTGTAAAATTTCACACACTGATATTCGCCTCTTTCTCTTCCTTCGCTGTTGTATGTACAAATACAGTGCCAAGATCTCGTCTGTGTCTGATTCCGCCTGATGCATGATAGCAAATGACAAAATTTATCTTTCACAGCTAGAAAAAGACTAGCCATCACGAAAGCCGTCGACGGTTTTCCGAGTTCGGGTTCGCGCCCTTTTAGAACGGTGAAACTGCTTAAGTTGAATTTGCGTTCGGGTTCGCAGTGGGCGCGTTCGAGATTGCACTCTGTATAAAGAGGGCTTAATGAAATGTAATAAGACCGTTTCCATGTAACCGGCGAAAACGCGTACGTACATGGAGACTGGGCTTAAGAATTACCTCATCACAGCACCGTCTACTAACAATAGCTCTATATCCAATCCTTTTAAACAGCCGATCTCTCTTTAACAAAAACTGGGGATATTTATCTTTCCATTTTCTTCCAAGAGCCCATGGAAATATTTCATATTTTAAATCTTCATCGTCTTCTTCTATGTCATTAGCTAAATAACTGGAATGAAAAGGGGATATTCATTGTCAGTGTTTCCCTAATGGAGCGAACAATAGTCAAAAGCGTAAACAAAGTTGTTCTAAAAAATCTAGGGGGTAGGCGGTCGACTGGTTTAATGCATGTGCTTTAGATCATAAAGTCTGTAATTAATTGAGTCAAGGGACGTGGTTTCAAATTCCTGCTTATACGTGACAAGGAATAGGATCGCCTGTCAGCCTCCGATTTTGATTCTCCCCTGCCAATCATTGTTTGTATCGAGTGAACGTTATACATCGTTTCTCTTTCTTTCTCTAAAACTCTCGACCGTCAGGAGCAAAAAAATCACTTTTTTAAATCCGATTTCTTTGAGCACAATCAAAGCAAATTACTTTGCAACCAGTTTACAATGAACAAAGCTGCTTGTGGTTACACTACAGATGAAATGTGAAGCCATTTCCTTATGGCCATATGAATATTGTATGTAAATAAATGGGGATTCAAATACGATATACATGTATCGCTCTGCAGAAAATTTTGGAAACTACTGTCCAGATTAATTCAAACAAATGTCTTTTTAATTTAAAACACGACGTTGAATAATTATATGAGAATGTTTTATTACTTTAATGTTAGTACGTTCTTTTAATAAGTATTTTATAAACCCCAAAATGTTCATTATTTATCAAATATACCTACAGTGCAACGAAGAAGTTCGTTCTCGTGTATTCTCGTATAGAAAAACAGGCTCGTTTAAAATAGGCAAATACCATAGCCAGGAGGTACTGAAATAACAATTAACGACATTGATCTTTTGAATTTTAAAATAAATATTATCTTTTTCAAATCTTATATCAATAAATATCAAAAATGAAACTTTCTAAAACTTGTTAGTTATGAATATATGCCTTTTATTGCAAACTTGGGCAGCATTTTCGACAAATATTATATGCCCCATGGCAGTTTATAATCTGTTGATACATGTTGAAGCAAAGTAAATTATCATAATCTAGACAACATTGCTTGACCGCTTTTGTACTTCTATAACTAATCCAACTAATAGATGCGACGTTTCTTAAAGTGACGCAATGGCGATAGCTCACGGACAGCCTTTAAAGGTTACTTTCATTTGTTTGTGGTATTCTTTACTTTTTTGGATATTTAAACTTACTTTATCGGATATTTTAATACAGCTGTCAACTTCTAAAAAATCTTGAATCAATTCATCAGCTGAAGATTTTAAAAACAAGCAGATACATTTTTAACAATTTCAAGCTGTGACATTTGCACAGCACTATATATTTATTTTGGGACCAGGGTGGGTATACAACCTCAGTCTGTTTATATGTGGTCTTATTAGCTTTAATTTATCATTAAGCTGTAAGTGCGAGTCCGGGGTGTGGGCGCGGGTATTCTGACAAAACAGAGTTTTCCCTACTTTTCTTCACTTTGGTACTGTTAAAGGCGCATGCCAGTGAGTACACAAATGGACCTGGGTTTTTTGTCCTATCCGAACGACTAGACGTATTTGCTTTGTCAACCTCAGGGCGCTACCCGACAAGTTAAGACTGGACTTAAAAACTTCTGGTGGTTCTCGTCTCAAGCCAGGTTTGGAATCTGGGATATTTTAGTGGTCGGTTCCCCTCACGTTTCAGCTTAATTTAATGTTATAAATAAGGAATGGTTGTGTAATTAAGATAACGGATTTAAAACCCCAAATATGTATGCCCTACTTTTGGGTACGTAACAAAGGTGTTCTTCAAATTGAAAGTGCATATCTTGACACCCGTCACTGCTAATAATAACTGGAGCAGATTGAGAAACCGTGGGCCATGCAGGGCCAAACCCATCTGCAATTGGCGCTTCGGCAGCAGGCCTGTGATTTAAAATTCAAACGTATAGCACACAAAGCGTGCTTTGGTCAATCTTTATATTATTCAGGAAGAGCTTAAATGGGTGATGGAGGTCTGAGGAGAGAAGAATTAAAACTATATTCTACCTAGTAAACCAAAAAATGCCCGCATTTCTTTGGGCTTTACAATAAAACTCGATTTCTTGGCTCTTTTTGCAGGAACAACGGGAAGCTCTATCTTGACAAATTCATTCTTTTTAGCAGTTATGTTTTGTAAGTTAGAAACGGTTCTTAAGCGCTTCATTCCACGTGCTTGAATGCTTAAGTGTCTTGAGAGATGGTAATTTGAAAATTGTTGAATCGCTTGACGTCCTGATCCTGGATAAATAACTGGAATATTTGAGTAGTCAAAAAACCAAGGTACAACAAAATCACTCTGGTACGGGTATTCAAGCCAAGGTGTTCCCTCTTTCCAACAATTTTGATGATTAATTCTTGGCTGTACAAAAGTTTCTGAGAAGCTTGGCGGGCGAAATGACATTTGAGATGCGTTTAGGATCTTGCTTTTAAGCAAACTGATTATTGCAACCCATACAGGAATGTTTTATTAAGATTTATTTTAATATCCTATCTAATAATATCAGGTGGGCTAATAACAGTCGGGCGTCTTAATTGGGACACTTCCTCAATTAACTTGCAATTTCTTTCTGTGTTGCATCTTTTGCCTGAAGTAAAACAAGACTGGTTTAAATACTAGCCACGGGTAGAGTTTCGGTGGTACCGTAAAGAGGAACTACTACACAAAAACAAATATATGGACAAGATATCATACTCAGAGACCACAAACAAACAATTCAAAAGATTGAATGGATCCGGGGGCTAGCCGTGAGCGTCCATCGCGCTGTAGAGTCCCAGGCCTGTGGTGACATAGACTTCACTCAAATTTATTTGAAAACAATAGGGAATACAAACAACCCAAAGAAAGAATTGTATAATCATAATGCCAGCTAGAAATGGTTTCACTACTGTGATGTCTTCCGTCTTACTCTAGCCGTGTTGCAAGTATAGTCATAGTGTCAGCATAAGTCATGATTATGATCCGTGCTGCAAGAAATACTAAATTAAATAGGCCTACGAATGCAAGATTGATTGTATTAATTCCGCTATACAACAAGTAAGTAACCACAACGGTAAAATGTATCAGCACTATCTCTCGATCAGGGAAGTAGTCCAATCCAAAAAACTAAATAATGCAATCAATAATCAATAAAGCCAAGAAATAAGAAACGGTTTAGGCATACATTCATAATTATACACGAATGTCAAGAAGACAAGGGAATCGATTCGAATTCGAAACATTAGGCTAATGTGAGGCCTAGGCCAATTAGGTTACATAACATATATTCAAACCGTCTAGTCTAGGCTAGCCTTGGCTATGCTATGGCTAGTCCTTAATTTTGTAGGCTATAGTCATAGTCAGTATAGGCCTAGGCCTACATTATACATACTGTTTGAATCTTGAAATTAGATAGCCTATCTATGCTTCTTACTTACGTTCTGAATGTCTTATTATTTAGGTCTAAATTAGGTTAGGGCTAGGTTACGGACCCACGGCCACACTGTCCACAGTCAGTACTAAGTACTAGTGACTAGCAGTACTAGCAGTCACTGTATAGTAGACATAGACATAGGGCCTAGTCATAGTGTCTAAATAAATTGACATTATTAGTATTAGACATTAGAATTAGACCCGGTCACCATTGAATCCATTTCCACAACCTACCTATTATTATAATTATTGTCACCCATCACTCATTCACTGCATTATCAGTACCGTTTCCCTATCGCCGCACTGTTGTAGAAGAACCTCGATTAAAAACTAAAATAAATGGGTCTATTTACAAAATGAAAAAAGGGGAAGAGACGTGATCCCGATCCCGTCACCGTCGGCTGCGTCATAAGCACGTGTCGTCTGCTATGTTGTTAAACACTACAGTGCCACCTTTCTTACAGAAAAAAAGCAAGAGTTGTCTCTCACAACTATACTTACTTACTAGTCATAATTTTCATCATTTGCTCTAAGTGGCGTAAAAACAGATATTAATAAATAATTTCATTAACTTTGTTCGAATCTATTCTACATTTAAATCAAAATAGTATTTACCTCGATGCTCGATAACAAAACATTTTCTCAAAATACCCGTTAAAGCATTATAATGGCTGAGTGTAAAATGAAAGTAGTTTTCTATCCAATGACACGAGGCCACGAAAAGTTTATTTATAGAAGACCGAATTCTGTTTTATGACATCCAGGCGGATTTTGAAATGACAAGTTCTAATGAACTGGATAATGTAGACTTATTGATGTGGTGGCGGCCATATTGCTGATTCACTTTCGTAAACAAGAAAGTCAGTTTGTGTGAAAACGGCTTCCAAACAAAATAATGAGGTCGTTTTTGATTACGGGGGCGAGTTTTGTCCTCTCAGGAATGGTAATATGCAATGCGTACTATCAGAAGAAACAATTTTACCCGTCCGTTGTGTATATAACTAAATCCAATCCCAGTATGGCAGTAAGTTTGATGTATTTAATTACCGGGTTTTAATGTTTTTTTGGGTTTTTTTTTTTTAACTCTCATGATTGACTTATGACAGCTGCCACGATGACATATGTTTTGAGTGTCATGCAGAAACATTGTTGTGGTGTTGTCACGTTATAGCGCTTAGACACCAACAATAAATCATGAGCTTCCCAGGAGGTTTCAACTTTTCAAACCTGGTAGCCTACTCATTGTGGTGGTAGTGGTGGGCTAAATAAGAAGAGAGCATAGAATTCTTGTAAATGTCACATGGACACATGTGTCAAAAATATTTTCTACATACCCTGGTACAAGAAGACAATCTCTTCTGTTAATGTAACCTAGGGAATTTGCCTCTTTTTGCAGCCCACTTCCATGTAAGACATTTACTAAACAGTAATTACTATAATATTATAGACTACTCCTAGAAGTTCCTTCAGGGACGTTCTCTGGTCATCTATTCGATATATAGAATTTTACTTCATACATATATCAGCACCTTAAAGTAGCTAAGTCTGTAACTCAATATCATCCAAAATCTTCAACATTGAAAACACAAATTACTTGTCAAATTAAATCAAAATTGGTGATGTGATCTTACCGGAAAAAGATGGGCTTCTTATATCCAATATTTTACCATTGGTACACAAATCGTGTTCGTGTACCATAAATGCGTTTCAGCCCCAGTTCTAGCAAGATACTCGAGGAATGAGGCTAGAAACATTGTACCCAATCAAATGGCGCATGTAGATTGGAATATAACTAGACGCTAGAAATTTACATTCGATTGACATTGCTGGCTTATATCCCGAACATAACTGATTTGAAATTAAAATAAAAACAGAAACCATTGAATGTAAATGAGTTTATATATATATATATATATATTAGAGTATTGTGTTGCAACCCACTTGTGTCAATTTTTAGGTCCCAAATGTTAGCAATTTAGCTCCTTTAAGTAGATAGCTTGATAACTTTTCGAAATGTCGTCCAAATATCGCCCAAATGAATAAGTTAAATCTTTTCCGTAAGCTTCTGTTATATTGCTCTCTATTCACTCCAGTTATTATTAAATTAAATACCTCTAAAATATTACTTTATGTAGACTTACTTACATGTACAGGGCTAGGTAGCACCTTTGGACTCATCACAAACAAAGTTTCAGACTTAATTGATGACTTTTCAGACTCGATGAAAATATATGTGTACAACTACAATATAGCCAGTATAGCTGTGTTTTTTTGTTTTGAGCGGGGCGGATATTTAAACAAATACATGTATATTATTGTTACTGTCTGACCCATGGTAAATTTTAAAAGGGTTTCATCGATTTCGAACAAACTAGTTAACTTTGGTTATTATAAACTAACTGTCTGAAATTACTCCCGTTAAATAAAATCCATTGTAAAACTAAATATCCCAACGAATAAAGACACTTTTCTCTTGGAAAGTTTGGCAACCACGTGTTGTAATCAAAAGAAGGCACGATCATTTGAGTTTGAGCGACGAAAAATATCAATTGAAGGCAATTACATAGGAGCTTTATATTGAAACCATCTTATTCACAATGAAAATATCACTGATTGCATGGATACTCGTAAAAATAAAGTCGTATATAAACTACAAATATTCTATCTTCTTTATGTTACAAATAATTCAACAAGGATCATGAAGCTCACCTCTGAAGTCTCTGAATGTATTGTTAATTTGATCTTTCGATCAAATAACAATCGCTTCAGTGACATTTTTATAGGTGTTAAGACAGCCATGAAAGTGCCAATTGGGTGGGTATACAATGCCAATATCATATCATATATTAAAGATGGGTAATATTTAAGGCCCGTAAAAGGAATGTAGTTGTGCCTCATACATGTTAAAAAGAAAATTATCCCATCCAAATCGCTACTGGTAATCAAATAAATAAGACGGTAACAGAATAAAAAAGAATGCGGGTTGTTATGTGTGCGAAGCCTCAAACTCAATGCCGAGTAGAGACATGCAGCTTATTTTTAAACCAAACTTGAATTGTCGTAAAAGTGCCAAAAAACCTTCCAATTTCCAATGCTGTCACCCTTAATACGAAATGATATCTCCCGAAACGTGACGTAACCAGCTTCCATATTGGTATTTTTCTTAGCCAAAAGTTTGTGGTATTTCAATTTTTCAAGAGAGAGCTGTTTTTATTTGTTGGGATATTTAGTTGTGCAATGGATTTTATTTAACAGGAGTTTATTTCAAACACACAGGTAAGTTTATAAACCAAAGTTAACTAGTTTGTTCATAATCGAGAAAATCTGTTTGAAATATACGATGGGTCAGGCAGTAGTTGTCTTTTATTTATTTTAACAAATGCTGTAAAAGATTAAAAACAAAACCAAGCAACCCAACATTGCTATTTGACTTTTGTTTTATTTAATTGAAAGGCAATTGTTGAGAACGTTGAAGATACATTGTAGATTAACACTGCTAATTGTGTTTTGTTTTGTTTAATAGAGTTGAAATGAAATGAAATTTAAATCCCACTCACCTACTGTTCTGCTCCAACTGAGCTTATTAAGATGAGCATATGTCATACAGTGTGCTAAGGGGGAAATATTGCCTGGGTGGAGGCAATATGGTCTACTCATATATCAAAGTCCAACTGCCGAGGGATCATTTACATGCACACCAATTATACACAAGGACTTGGGGGTTTTTTTTACCTCTTCCATATGATTGCAGCTGTCCTTGTCAGGACCTTTTGTTTAATAGCAACTAGTTATTTTAATAGAGAATTCTTCTATTATTGTATTTTATGGTTTTATTTTCACTTTCAGGTATTATATTTACAAGCTTTTGTTTTTATTATATTGTTGGGAAAACTCATGAGGAAGATATTTTTTGGTCAACTTAGAGCAGCAGAAATGGAGGTAAATTACTGGTTATAATGATATTAAAATAAGTAGTTAGAATGCAATTGATGACTGCTAAACCTGCTTCTTGAAATGAAAACTGAAAATATTGCAAGAGTGTCTGTGACAGGTTGCAATATGTACTAATACTTCTATGCTAAATTACCTTTATTCGCTTGAGGATATGCCAAATTGGTTCATCCTTTTTTTCCCCAATAATGATAATAATAATGATGTGAATATTCGTATAGCGTTATTCCACACTATAGGTTCTTTGTTTCTCTTTCACGCATCAATAAAATGTCATTTTTGGATCTTTTTTTCTTTCCAGCATTTAATAGAGAAATCCTGGTATGCTGTTACGGAAACATGTCTGGCATTTACAGTATTTCGTGATGATTTTAGTCCCCGATTTGTAGCCATGTTTACATTGTTATTATTTTTAAAATGTTTTCATTGGCTAGCAGAGGACCGAGTTGACTACGTATGTATTTATATGTTCTGATCACCTTACTTTGCACACCCAAAAAATGGATAAGCTGTGTTAACTGAGATTAAGCAATGTATCATGAAATAGACAGAACCATTTAAAACTTCTTTATTTTTAATCAAACCAACTTCTGTTTTAACAACATGCTCATCATTAACAAGATATTTAACCCTTTGAAACCTGAAAATATTTCGGGTGACACATACCCTACTCTGACTTTACAGCACGATTTTGTAAAAATGACGTCATATATGGAACTAAATGTTAGGTGTGATTTTAATATTATATGTGTTTATAATTGTAAGAAATAACTTTGGAATGAGTGCCAATCATACCAACAGCTTTGAACTCTGCTAATATCACAACCACACCCTATTCCACAATTTCTATCATAAGCCATGTAGATCAACATTATTTACAAATTGAATAGTGTAGTGTTATCATCGCTGTTATTTTTTTTTGTTATTTTCGTCAGAATCTCGGGTATGTTCTCTTTCAAAATCACTTCAATTGTCGGGATTCAGGCCACCAATTTCTTTTTCATTATCGCTTGTTATAAGAGCTAGCACATCCTTTGCATTTAGTCGTTTAGAACACACAATTCGTCGAAAAATTTTGTCAAAATGAAATGTAAACAAGTGAAAGGAGTCGCTATTTACAACACACCCGGCGCAGACGGTAAACGGCATTTTGATTGGCTATTTTGTAATTGTTAAGGAAGTGTGTTTTGAAAACACGCCCACAAACCACAACACTGACATTTCGGCTATATGCAATACAACGTCAAGCCGGTTTTGCGGCATTTCAGGTTCTAAGAGTTAAGGTTTTTGCTCCCCATTGTCTTTATATACCAAAAGAGGGGTCAAGTTGTTTAAAGCATGTGCTTTGCATAATAAGGTCCATTATTGGGTTGAGTTTATGGTTTCAATATCCATCTTGTAAGCTTACGTAACAAGGAGTAGTGTTGTCTGCCCAACATTCTCAGTTTCTCTGGGGCCCCCCTACTGCTAAAGACTGCTTACAGCAAACAAATTATTGTAATGAAATGGTAAGATATGTTAGTCGCAAAATGGCATAATTTGTGTCAAGAGGAAGTTTTACTGTATATAGTTTTACTTTGGACAACTCGAATGACTTAATCTATCTATTAATCTTCGTTATTATATATTTGTTTTATTTCTTGTTTAACAGATGGAAAGGAGTCCAGTCATATCATTTTTATTTCACACCCGAGTTTTGTGTAAGTATAGATTATTTTGTTATTGATTTGGGATGCTTCAGAAATGTCTCACGGTCAATTAAATGTACTTAAATCCGGAGTACAGATGCCAATTTCAATCAAAAAGAATCAAATTGTTTTTTCAAGCTTGCTTTTGCAATAAATCTGACAATATAGTATGTTGTTTAGATGTAGGAGTACCATATCAGTTGGCAATAAATTCTTATAACAAGAATTAGAAGATGAACACAAACTATATGTTAGTCTCAAAATGGTATATGGTATATAAATAAAGACAATGTTTACCAGTTTAAACCGACTTTTGTTACAGTTTGTCAGTGGCCATTTTATGTGTATAATTATTTGTTCTTTCTTTTCAGCCCTGTTAGTAGGTCTAGGTGCTGTAGATCTGTATTTTATAAACCATGCCTACTATAGTACTTTATTGCGTGGTGCTTCTGTGCAACTTGTCTTTGGCTTTGAGGTGAGTAAAGATGATTTCACTACCTTTGTACGTCTTTCCTTTAACACTATTTAAAGCAATGCTGACTAACACTGTGAAGCAAATTATAATATTACATGAAATGAAATGGGGGTTTAACTTCCTTCTGTTCTGCTCCGACTGGGTAAATAAAGATGGATATACGCCATACAGTGTGCTGTGAGAGAAAGTTTGCCCGGACAGCAACGCTACAGGATACTCATATTTCAAATTCCAACGGCCAACGGATCGTTTACATGCAGGCCAATGTGTACACAGGACATTGTTTTTTTCATTCCATCCAAAGACTAGATACATGTAGTTGACCTTATCATGACCTTTGTACCCACGTCTTGCACCTTTATTCCCCGTTCCCCGTTCCCCAATACCTTAGTTTTTCCAAAGGAAAAGGGTGCTGAATAATCATGAACTACTTTCTCAGAGAGCCCAGGACCTCCTAGTTTGTGAGACTGAGGCAAAACAACTGAGTGATAAGCTTTGTGTAATGAATGTTTTTATCATATTCCAGTATGCCATTCTTCTAACAGTAGTATTGATGACGTTTTTTAAATATCTACTGCATTCTGTGGATCTACAGAGTGAAAACCCATGGGAAGGAAAAGCAGTTTATCTTTTATATACAGAATTATTTATGGGTAAGTGCGGTGAAGGACTAATACTGAAATGATTTTGATACATGTATTTTTTTATGATATGCTATTTTTTTCTTTTTTCTTCTAATGTTGTAGAAAAAAATCTGTGTTTGTTGCTGATGGAAAGATTTTATTGAATTATTTTAAGTCTTTTTCATCATTGAATTAATGATTGATTGAAATCTGAAACAAAACCTTAATGGGTGCATGTTTCGTTTAATTTCTCTGTATAATTATAAGGGAGTAGGGTACATTAATAGTTACCAGTTGCTATCTAGATTTTGAAATTATACAAGTCCAATGGATCATGAACCTAGAAATATGTATTTGCTATTGCATGGTGATATTGTATGTGTGTTACATGTATTTATATTTACATGGTTAATTGTGTGTGTTATTTATATTTAAATGGTTAATATATGGGTGATATTGTGTATGCTATTTATATTTACAGGGTTAGTATGGGTGATATTGTATGTTTTATTTATATTGTTGATATAGGTGATATTATATGAAGTATCTATATTTACATGGTTAATATGAGTGATATTGCATCTGTAATGTTACCTGGTTATATGGGTGATACTACAGGGGTTATTTATACTTACATGGATAATTTTATAGTTGATATTGCATGTGTTAATTAATAGTGGTATAAGACCAGTAGGGATGATACTGTAAGTGGGCTTTTATGTATTAAGGTGATTGATAGGGGTAAAATTGCATGTGTTTTTCTATTTACAGAGTTAAAGCTCCAATAGCATTTTTTTAAGTTATATTTTTAAAATAAAGCCCAAAAATAGATTGAACCTATAAACAGTCCTACCTTGTTAAAGAATAATCCTATTAATCCTATAATTCAGTACTGCCAGTTGAGAAATTGGCAAAAATATCATTTTCAACTTCAAATTCAAACGTTTGAAGATGGCCGTCCATGGAGAGGAATGGGAAAACAAGGGAGGTAATTGAGTAACTATTTCCTCAATCACCCTGTGTCACCCTTTATAATGCCCAAAAAATTTTGCCCAGAACCGTATAATAGTGAGTTGACAACCTTTTGAGCAAAAGACATAGAAATAATTATGTTTTGACTTTCTTAGAAAATGTGAAATTGGAACTTTAATAGGGTGGTTTTATAAATTGGTTAATATGTGTTATTTATATTTACAGGGTTGATAAGAGTGATATTATACGTGTTGTTTATGTTTATTATGATCAAAGTTCACACCTTCCCTCTGTTTGCTGTTAGACCAATGTATTTAGCTATGAGGTATGTTTATACTATCAATTTTTAGAAAACTATATTTAATATTGATATGAATCATTTTTATACGCCCACATTTTCATGTGGACGTATTATGTCGTCGCCCCTGTCCGTCCGGACGTCCGTCCGTCCGTCCGTCCGGACGTCCGTCCGTCCGTCCGTCCGTCCGTCCGTCCACAATTTGTTTGTGGACTCTCTACAGGTCACAATTCTTATCCGATTTTGACGAAACTTGAAATATAGGTTTATCCCCAAAAGATCTCGGCTGCTTTCGATATTGGCATGTATCGGATCAAAACTTCATGGATTATGGCCCCTGATTGTACGAAAAATCACGTTTTTAGTTTGTGGATCCTATAGAGGTCACAATTTTGAACCGATTTTGATGAAACTTGACATGCATGTTTGTAACCCAAAGATCTTGGTTCCTTTCGATATTTGCGGCTATCGGAATGTAATTTCCTGAATTATGGCCCCTGATTGTCCGAAAATTCACCCTTTTTAGCTTGCGGTCCCTCTGGAGGTCACAATTATTATTCGATTTAAAAAACCGTTTGAATATATCACCGTTACACCCTAAGGAAGGTTGAGTTCGAATTTCGGGAAAATCGGACGAAAATTGCCATACAAAATGGCTGCCGTTTGTACGCGAATACTGTAAAAAATGGTATATCAAGGTTGTGGACCCTGTGGAGGTCACAATTTTGATTCGATTTTGATGAAACTTGAAATTCATGGTTATAACCCAAAGATCTTGCTTCCTTTCGATATTTGCGCATATCGGATCGTAACTTCCTGAATTATGGCCCTTGATTATACGCAAAATCGCCTTTTTTTTAGCTTGGAGGTCACAATTATTATTCGATTTAAAAAAACGTTTGATTATATTACCGTCACACCCTAAGGAAGGTTGAGTTGAAATTTCTGGAAAATCGGACGAAAATTGCCATACAAAATGGCCGCCATTTGTACGCGAATACTGTTAAAAAATGGTATATCAAGGTTGTGGACCCTGTGGAGGTCACAATTTTGATTCGATTTTGATGAAATTTGAAATTCATGGTTATAACCCAAAGATCTTGCTTCCTTTCGATATTTGCGCATATCGGATCATAACTTCCTGAATTATGGCCCCTGATTATACGCAAAATCGCCTTTTTTTTAGCTTGGAGGTCACAATTATTATCCGATTTAAAAAAACGTTTGATTATATCACCGTTACACCGTAAGGAAGGTTGAGGTCGAATTTCGGGAAAATCAGACCAAAATTGCCATACAAAATGGCCGCCGTTTGTACGCGAATACTGTTAAAAAATGGTATATCAAGGTTGTGGACCCTGTAAAGGTCACAATTTTAATTCGATTTTGATGAAACTTGAAATTCATCGTTATAACCCAAAGATCTTGGTTCTTTTCAATATTTGCGCATATCGGATCGTAACTTCCTGAATTATGGCCCCTGGTTATACGCAAAATCCCCCTTTCTTTAGCTTGTAGTCCCTCTGGAGGTCACAATTATTATCCAATTTAAAAAAACGTTTGATTATATCACCGTTACACTGTAAGGAAGGTTGAGTTTGAATTTCGGGAAAATCGGACCAAAATTGACAGACAAAATGGCCGCCGTTTGTACGCGAATACTGTTAAAAAAATGATATATCATGGTTGTGGACCCTGTATAGGTCACAATTTTAATTCAATTTTGATGAGGAAGGTTGAGTTCTAATTTTGTGAAAATCGTACCAAAATTGCTGGACGAAATGGTCGCCGTTTGTACGCGAATAGTGTAAAAATATGGTATATCATGGTTGTGGACTCGCTACAGGTCACAATTCTTATCCGATTTTGATGAAAAGTCACATTTCTAGGTTGTGTACCGTCACACCATAATCATTGTCGGTTTCGAGTTTCATTAATATCAGACTGGAACTGACCAACTAAATGGCTGCTCCCAATACAGTATGAAATACAGGACTTAAAGATGTAGGAAAAATCACTTTCGGTATTGCTTGTTCTCTGTCCATCTCTCGAAAATGTGGGCGTATCCTGCCTGGCAGTGCCAGCCTATCTTTTTGATAAAGGCTTGCACCCTTTGATAACCCTAGCTATCGTTCTAGGTAAGTTGTAAACTTCAACTTTCTGCTAATGTCAAATCTACAATTATTTGGGTTATTAAATAAATGTGGATACTACGTTTGTAGACATTATGCCAAGTTTCTTTTAATTTCTCTCGACAATAATTTATTTTAATTTCTTCAGTTATTTTAACAGTTATGTTAAATTGTCCTAATGATTTTGTTTTAGGGCATTTAAGAAAGCATTACATGATGTAATAATGTCAAGACGAGCCATCAGAAATATGAATACATTGTAAGTATTAATAAATACCTATTATCCGATATCACTGATATGATACAACTGAATACATGTATCTACTACTGAGTTATGATTGTTTGAATCAGGTCTTTTACTATTTGCTGAGATTATGAGCATTTCAAATGAGATGTGATCTTGTTTTGACTGGCAGTGTAATTGACTGAATTTTGCGACAACTTAACAATTTCCTAGCTATAACAGTGTAATACAACATAAATAGAAATTGGACCAAAACTGCCGGACAAAATTGCTGCCGCTTGTACGTACGTGAATAGTGTATTATTTTGTTACTTTCCAAAAAATATTAGCCTGCACTGTTCCAGGGATTCTTTGACCCATCAACTGTACTTTTAGTAGGAGGCTATTTCAGGCCATCTTGGAAATGACTGTAACATTTCTATTTCAGATATCCTGATGCGACAGCTGAAGATCTGGCGAGTAGTGATAATGTTTGTATTATCTGTAGGGAGGAGATGGACACCAATTGCAAAAAACTTCCATGTAATCATATCTTCCATACATCATGTCTGCGAACGTGGTTCCAACGTCAACAAACATGTCCAACATGTAGAATGGATGTATTACGTCTTCCCCGACCACAGACACCTACTCCACCACCTGCTCAACCAGCTCAACCACCTATGCCACCAAACAGTAAGTTCAAAATACAGATAACTCATTTCCACGTAAAAGATTTATTGATATCACATCTGAAATATCAATGTATTAAACTAAAAGCAACATAATATACAAAATATCTGTATTCTTTTATTTCTGCTGCATTTGTATTTTTTGGATTTGGAGAACAATTTATTAACCTGGCAAATTCTTTGGACAGAGTTCTTCAGAGCAAGAGATAACAATCTGATTAAAATACAGATCTATAATTCGTTTTGTTTTTTTATACTTTCGATGGCCTATACTACGTGAAGATCTGACCGGTGGTTGCGATAGGTCACATCAGAGGTCGTTCAAGTTGTTTTTGACACTATAACGATTGACATCAGACATTTGATTAACCAATCACCAGCATTGATGTTACCAGTGGATTATCCACATTCCTGTGTAAAACATGCCTAAAGCTCTCCTTAACAGACCATTTCATTGGCTAATCGCTCACACCATTTCGAATGGTCAATGATAGCTGACTTTAAGACATGGATGTAAAAAATAAGATTATTTATGCTTTTATATTTCAGTGTTTCAAGGATTTCAATATGGCTGGCTGCCTAATCAACAACCACAAACAGGTAAGAATTTTAATTTTAGTTTAAAAAGTTTTTAATAGATATCCAGTTAAATTCAGCAGACTCGATCAACTGCCATTGGTCGATTTATGATCAGTCTGTCACATGCAGAACAAGAAGCTAAGCATAAGCGCAATCATTTTATGAAATGAAATAAAATTTAATCTCTAGTGTTTAGCTCCAACTGGGCTAATGAAGACAGGCATATCCACACAATGTGCTATGAGGGAAACTTCACCTGGACAGCAGCTATACAGGCAAACCATATTTTGAATTCCAACTGTTCGCGGTGCATGCGAATGTGTACACAGGACTTTGTTTTTTTGTCCCATCTAAATGACTATACATTGTCCCTTGCCAGGCCCTCCCTTCTGCATTACTGACAAGGAAAAGCACAAGTTCGATAATGAGCATTTTTGGCTCAGGGTAAGCTGAGCGATAAGCAATTTGATTGGCCGAGACTGTTGAATACAATAACTCTCCTTCTAATTGAGGTAGAGTGTTCAAACGTGGTGTAGGTGTTTATTAGGTCATTGTCTTGACAAAGTTCAAAGATGAGCATTTACTGCTTAAGGTAAGCAGAGATAAACAATTTGATTGGTTGATGCTTTGGGCTACTATAACTTTAATTCTAATTGATGAAACTTGGCGTATAGTTTCATTACATTAATACCTTGACTAAGTTCGACAATGAGCATTTTCTGTTCAGGGTAAGCGGAGGGATAAGAAATTTGATTGTTCTAGACTTTGGAACACAATAACTCTCCCTTCATTGAGATAAATGTTGAAACTTGGTGTTGGCATTCATTAGGTCAATGCCTTGATGGAATTCGAAGATGAGCATTTTCTGCTGTTTAAACTTGATGTAGATGTTCATTAGGTGAATGTCTTGACTGGGTTCAATGATTAACATTTCGAACTAATGCTAAGCAATTTCATTGGTCGAAGCTTTGGCACAAGATAAACTTGATTCTATCTAAAAGAGAGTGATGAAACTTAGTGTATAGTTTGATTGCTCGATATTTTTAAAAGAAATAAATGTGTGATTAATTGATATGTGTCATCTATTTATTTTGGGATTTCGACGGGGGACATCAACCTCACTGTTGGCTTGTTTATTTCAGAAGTTCCACCTGGACAGAGTTCAACAGCTTCTTCTACAGCACCAACAACATCTACTACAACCACTCCTTTATCATCTCCTCCTTCACCACCATTCTTACCACCCATGATGCCACCTTCACCATTCATGCCATTTAGTAAGTTTTGCTATTACCTTTTGACAAGTAAATAATATCTCTTGCCCAGTCCAATCCTAAGGACCTATAGGGTCCAAGAAATTGCAACAGAATTCTACATGTAAATTTCAAATAATTTTTGCATTAATCCGGTAAGAAATCTATGCTATTCCTTTTGAAATTATTTTTTGGCCCTGTTCATTGTGTTGGATGCGATTGAATTTTGCAAAGTTACAGTTAGTAAAAGGGTTTCTAACACAGTCATTACAAGTACCGATAGTACTTAATTCAAGCATAGTCAGTAATATTTACATGTTTATTACTGTGTATCCCCAGCAACCTAGTAGTATGTCTGGTCTATCTATAATATTTATATGTTTATTACAGTGTATCCCCAACCACCTAGTAGCATGTCTGGTCTATCTATAGATGAATTACATACTATGGAAGGAGAAGAAAGAAGTAATATAGAGGCTAGAATACAGTGGTTACGTGATATACAGTCATTATTAGATGGTGCTATGTTATTAATACATCAATATAATACAGTAGCTACACAGTGCAGGTATGTTAATGTTAAATTCTCCATAGTCTTAAAAATATTAATATATCATCTAGATATTGCAGAATTCATATGTATAAATAGAATTGTAGTTATTGGGTCAGAAAGAAAGCTATAGTCTCTTCAAATTCATGCATCAAGGGGAAGGGAATTGTCTGTTAATACATAATGAGAATGTATGATTATAGCTGTAGTTCAAGGCAGTACTCTAATGATTTTCAAAATTTTTTATATTATAAATTTCAAACTTGCTTTGCAGAATCATCTTTCAAGCTATAGTCTCTTCAAATTCATGCATCAAGGGGAAGGGAATTGTCTGTTAATACATAATGAGAATGTATGATTATAGCTGTAGTTCAAGGCAGTACTCTAATGATTTTCAAAATTTTTTATATTATAAATTTCAAACTTGCTTTGCAGAATCATCTTTCAAGTCATATTTTGTTCTTTAATTCTTGTAAATGTGATACAGGACAAAATAATTGATGAAACTGTTGAATTGGACTTATCAGTTCAGAATTTATTCCCTTGTTTATGTTCCAATTGATGCAATGTTATCCCTACATCAATCAGAACACTGTCCAGGCATTGCTAAAACTACCATAAAAATGGTGCTGTCATGGCTCAGAATTAAATTTAGCTATTCTTAGTGTGTAGATTATAGGTTGACTTAGTCTGTACTCGTAAAGTGTGATAACTCCCAATAAATTCAAATTCATATTAAATAATTTTGTGTATATATATTTGATGACAGGAGATATTTCTGTGTTTCTGTATATATGATATATTTATTGTTTATATTTTTTAGTATGCCTGGTGTGAGAATACCTAATCCTAGTAATACGTCCCATAGTAATAATAATACATCACAACAAACTGATACTAAAAATACAGCTGATGTTACATTAAACAGTGGGTCATTAGGAGGTGCTCGACCTAAAACAACATCTTTATCTAATAATACTAAACAATCTTCTAGTCCAGTTAAAACAGAAAAATTAGGTACAGTCTTCATTTTATTTCCTTGATCTTCTATATAGTGGAAGGTAACTGTCCAAGATTTCTCTCCTCATCACAGCCTCAAATCTTTTGTTGATTATATGGTGATGTCTTAACTTAAAGAGCATGTCAAGCCAAACCAAAATAGGAGATTATGTGTACATTGTAATGGTTCTGTGATGTTACAATATTGTTTACATACAGTTATGTCTTGGAATCTGGTCTTCAGAAGTATTTTCTATGCTGATAAACATTGATAAACATTATTGCTGAATACAATCGTTGATTAGCATTTAGAGATTTAGCACATCAATCTGATTAAAACAAAGATACTATTTCATTTTGTTTATCAAAATTTCATTTTGCTTGTCTTCACTACACAAGGATCTGAACTGAAAGGGTTGTTATATTACCGGTTTTTTGGTTGAAATGAGGGTTTAGCCAGTCAAATGGTCTGTTGGGTCAAGTTCTTAGGTCACGATGCATGGAACTATGGGTATACATTAATGGAAGATAAAGTTGTATTTCCAAATACCCACTGGAATCATTGATTGGTTAATCGAATCACTGACGTGCTTGGATCAAAAGTTGCTTGTATAACCCCAGACACTACCTCCCACAACAAACGGTTAGATTTTCATGAAGTGAAGTCTTAAGGCCATTGAAAATATATATAAAATAAAAAAGCGATCTGTATTTTAATCAGATTGTTTTAAAACATTTACACGCCTTTCAATAAGAAAAGTTAGCTCTATATATATAGGCCCAATATAGGGTCTACATGTACGTGAACCATTTGTGTAAACTCATCACTGTCCAAACTTCCCAAGGCAGTGGGTTATAAAAATTTTAATTAAAGATAAATAATGGGAGATTAAATAAAGAACTGACAGTTCTCACTATAATAGATAATGTAAAGGGAATTTGCTGAAATTTCAGTGAAATTGATCTGCTCTGAACTATATCTCAAAACTGAATAAATTTTTTTCTTTTATTTATCCGGTGTATGAGTGATGGTACTATTAGGTTTGAAACGTACAGTGAAAAAAAAATAATTTAGCGCTTGAATTTTCGGCCTAGCCTCGATCATCATTGATCATTACAAAAGGTCTGTATGATTAAAAGCATAGCCTAGATTATCCATTTCGTAATCAAATCGTGAATGAAAGTTAGGCAGCGAATTGGATCATAATCCAGTAAATATTTCAGGCTAGCGATGACATGGAGAGTTTATTGTGGTTGGATAAGTTAATTAATGTCTAATTAATAATTGAGATAACTTTTCAGGCCAAAAGAAAGACCTGCAATAAGCAGATTTAGCTCTTGCATAATGTTCGTTTAATATAATTATATTACTCCTTTTTTTGGTAGGTGATTTATCAAATTTAGGTGCAACAGGTTTTACTGTACCAAAGGAAGAAGTAATTCCTGAGTGGCATGATCCTAGGAAAGAAGAAGAGGAAGAAGATTTACATGAAGTTAGAAAAAGACGCTTACAGAAATTTTCTTCCACAGAGAGAACAAAAGCGGATAATATAGATCTAGATTGATAAATTACTGAAAGTTATTATTGGCGTAAAACGGCAACCAAATAGTTTATGTGAGATTATCATATTGTTATTATGGACTAAGATATGTGGAGTATAAACTTATGCAAAGTTAGTACATAAATTAATCAATGAAATATATATGTGACCAAAGGTAATACTATATACAGTGATAAATGGTTAACTCTTGTTTGTTGAATGTATTAATATATATTAAATGGTTATTTTGGCACTGTATACATGTACCATCTTATCTGAAGGACTTTTTGCGTCTTATTGTATGAAGGATATAGACGAAAAATATACATTCATTCATTTTTTGGAAGGTGACGTAAGGTTATTAAAAGTATAATAATATAATAATGTGTTTTCCATAAACCTCTTTGCATCTGGGCAGACAATTTGGGGTAATGCCTTAAAAAAAGATTTCTTCTGCAAGTGCAAATTTGACACTAGTCATAATATCTGGAATAATTGTGTTTACACTGGTTCTGTCATTGCAAGAAAATTCTGTTTTTGCGGACTTAAATTCATAAACGGTTTGATTTTGATGAATACCATAAATTTAATTAGTTATATACCCGGTATATATTTGCTATGCGGATATCTTACTGTTGTGAAATGCTAACCTTCATAGATCGAATCAAAGTTAAGATATAAGCAACCCCTCTTTCAACTGGGAATAAAACTAAATTTTCACATAATGGTGATATGAAGGTTGAGTGTTATTCACAATTTGTTTGGTATCATTATTGAAATACTATATCAAAACTGAAGAAATTTTTTTCTTTTATTTACCCTATGTGTGGGTGATGGTACTATTAGGTTTGAAACGTACAGTGAAAAAAAAATAATTAAAAGCTTGAAAATGTATTTAATTTAACAATTGTCCTGTCAAATTTAAGGTTGGAAGCCTAAAACATTTTTTTTACTTGGTTGAATTTTTACTTAAATTTCCAATTATTCCTATGCATAAAATTTTGTAAGTTTAAAAATTCTATGCTATTATGTCAGTAGATCTGTATTTGTTTCATTTTGGATGTGGTTGAAATTTAAGTGGAAACCCTGAGTATAAAATTTATTGTCTGATAATTTAGATTGTTCGAAGATAGTATAAAAATGTATTTGTTAAAGATTGTAATATATATTATATTTTGTACATAGTAAATGATGTATAGATCAGCGCATTTATTTTAGAAACCCATCATCAGACACTGAAACCTTAATTCTTTGCAACATTATGTGAAATAAGCTTTTGTATAGAACTCTATATCCAATAAAAGGACTGATTTTTGGAGTTTTTAGTTTCAGAGTTGGTCATTAGTAGATTGTACTGTATATCTAATTGCTTTACTAGTCTGTTAGGAACAAGGTTGTTTGTAGATGATAGGTTTCTATGAGAGAATGATAAATCTATTTTATCTATAATGACATCATCTTTTTATCATTTTGTCTGTTTATTTATAATAAAACACAGACAATGAAACCTCTCGGTTTGGTTTTGTTTTTTTTTTACTGTAGAATATCATAAAAATTGGATAGCATGTAATTTAGAATGTCAAACATCACATTGCCCAATCACTGTTATTCAGGTTGAACAATCACTGCATAATATGATATATTTTCTTCCAATTCACTTATCTCTCTTATCTGGTCTACCAGCTGAGCTGTCATTTCGGGGGCCACATCTCTATCACCACCACCAATAATGGAGAGATATGTTTTTTGGAGGGAGCCAAAATCTGTTTCGTCCAGTACAGGTAATATTATTTGTTGGCAATAATCAGAGAACTTTTATGTCATAAATAGTTCTGTGAAATTGCAGCCTTCATATTGAAGTGTCTAATAATGCTGTCAAAATCAGTATAATATACAATGAAAAATATGCCCCAATAAATAATTACACGAAAGTTCGGAAGAATTATACGACCCTATGAACAACTTTAAGAATTGTAGACCTTACAGGTTGTTGGTCAAAATAGTTCTGTCGACAAGGACAAGTATGGATAAGACAAGAACAGCCAATGGACACAGATATAGGCCTACCTATGCAACCATGTATCATAAGAAAATATTTTTCACGTCAAACTTTATAAACTAGAATTATTTATTACACTATTTTTGCACATTTTATAAATGGGAAGAAAACATTCATTTTCGATTTTATGCTTCAGCTATTCGTTTCAAATCAATAATATCTGGCTTCTTGCTTGTCATCTGAAGAATAAAACAGTGACGTTCTGTATGTATGGCAAGATTAAAACTTTCAATAAAAATAGTAGGGATGCAGAACTATTACAAATGTCATCAAGTGATCACGCTCGACTAGAATAGCCTTTAAAGTAGTATGACGATAAACCCATGCTATGCTCGGGTGAATAATCACGATACGGTATTTATCTCGTTCTAAAAAAACGCGATTTAAGAATATATTTTCCATGAAAATAGGGCAATCATGTTTGATCTGACTCCTTTTACATTCCATCACTTTTACATTTACCCCCCCCACCCAAAAAAACCCCAATCCCCTTTTTTTTATTAACCCCCACAGATATTTTTTTAATACCCCACTTTTACATTCTACCGGGGATATTATCCCCCAGAACTATTCTATTATTCTTTGGGATTAGGTATTAACATTTGGTCATTGGTTGATACATATGTTCACCGATCCATTGTTCAGGTTCCATATATATAAGAGTGTATGGTTGATGTCACTCTTTCCTGAGCCTAGACACTATGGTTGTTCTCACTCCTTCCTGTACTGTGTCATATGTAAAAGAGTCATATCAAACATAGAGGCACAACAATTCCAAAGTACAAGGGAGTCTGAACAACCCACACCCACTCCATGAACCTATAAATTCGGGTTAGGGTTAAGGTCGGTTATATAAGATTAAAGCCTATAAATTCAGGGTTAGGGTTACGGTCGAGTATATAAGATTAAAGCCTATAAATTCAAGGTTAGGGTTAGGGTCAGTCGTGTCAGATTTAAACCTATACATTTAGGGTTAGGGTCAGCTATATCACAATAAAGCCTATAAATTCAGGGCTTGGGGTTTAATATTACAACAAATGAGTAACAACGTGAATCAAAATTTTCATTTTTTCGAAAAATAACATTACATTGATAAGTCTCCTGTATTACAATTTGACATTTTTTCATCTTTTATTATTTAAAAAAATAATATTTCATGACATAACTTGTCTACAAAACCTCTTGCATGCGACCGGAAGTCTAATTACGCTCTTTCATGCGATCTGCAGTCTATTTCACCTGACTCCATTCTCCCTATACGAGAAAAAGGAGTCAAAGCAATGAATCATAGTGCCACAAACATATATCTTTCGACAGAACACTGAAATTCAACATATTTTTTTTAAAAAAAACACTCGTACATGAAAAAACTAATCGTCTTTTCATACCAACTTGTTATTTACTTTCTGTGGTGCGACAACAATGAAATATTGAGACACAAAAATGGGAGTCACATCAAACATAAATGCCGAAAATAGTATTTTAAAGGAGACAGACTTGTAATGTTAAATTGATCAGTGACATGTTTTTGATTCTTGTCTGTGATATCACTATATTGACGAGGCGGGTGTTAAATAAAGTTGTCTTTTTAATTGTCAAAATGACGTTCTTGTCTGAAAATTTAATTTGGTTGTGAAACTAACAATTTACTTCTTCACGTCCAATATGTTCTAATGATTTGTGAAATTATCTTTCTAATAATATGACAACATTCATTACAAATCTTTTACAATGAAATAATTTGCATGGGGCTTGAAAAAAAATTATTAGGGGTGTTTTTATTTACGTAAGATTTCAGAAAACTCTACTCAAAAACGTGGCGAAAAGCCAAAGCCTGGTCGATGCTAAATACATGATTTATGTTTGCCTGTATATACTATAGAGTCTATAGTATATACACACGAAGATACACCCCAAGCCCTGAATTTATAGGCTTTAATGTGATATAGCTGACCCTAACCCTAACCCTGAATGTATAGACACTGTTCATAATATAAATAATCTTTGAAGGGATCCCTCAATTCCTCTACCAAGGGTTATAGGCTTCCTGAAAATCGTATGTCCACCTATCCTCCCGCCCCAACAGAAGATAGAATAGATATAAGAAGATATTATAACACTATCTAACCTTTTGACTTTGTTTTTTGGGGAAATCCTCTTCAAAATCTGCAACTTCTAGTAAATAAAAATGATTGTTATATCAAGATTATGTTCCTTATATCTCCTACCAGGGCCGTCGGGCAGGGCAGGTTGGACGATCGCTCGAAGGGCCGGTCGGACAAAAAATGAAAAAAAAATAATTTTGTCCAATTCATCTAAAAAAACAACCCTTTTCTGCTGAACATTATATGGGAGAGGGGGGTATTGGACCGACCATGGAGCCATGATGATCATGTATGTGGCCAGTGGCTTTAACGGGCCGCCACGCCATCACTGGAGTCTGGAATGGGCTGGTATAATAGACTTTCTGGACCGTGTGTGCTTGGTGTGGGACAGAATTCAGAATCCTGCAACGGGTATACGAATTTCAACCGAAAATTTCATCGGATTCACCCGAAACTGTCTCCGGCAAATTTACTAATTATTTAGTCAACTGCACCCTGTTTGTGGGGATACGACAGAATCCAAAATTAAAAAGCAGCGTTTATGAGTTTCATTTTCGTCACTCTGTACCAATGTGTTTCGTGGTCTTCCATCACAGGAGGAATCAACTAGCGCTCACGGCAACAAAAATGGGACATTTTTCAATGAAAATATTCCTGCTGATTCAATATTTCTCACCGGTTAATCAAATAGTCAAAATTTTCTCAACTATATATATAGTCCCATTTTTCAACCAATTAAATTCTCTTCACTCTTAACGATACAATGATAATAATGTTAATTAATTATATGACGATGTGATAATTTCACAGGTTGATGGGAGTAAATTACTTGCAGGTCGTGGTTTTGGCCGATTTATGAAATATATTATTTGACAGAGATTATAATCAGATATTGCACCATGTCGCATATTTGGGTTTCATTTTTTCAAAAATGTCCAAGGGGAAAGCACCCGGACCCCCCCCCCCTCGGACTCATCGGTCAGTAAAAGGGGCACAAAGCCGTTTCGCAAGTGGACAACACTCGTTGAGACAAATTTCATATTGACTTTTAAGGAGTTTCTTTTATGGCCAACCTTAATTTTGCATTAAAACATTTGATATTCCCAAAACATGAGCTATTTTTGTCAAATTTCAACTTCTAAAAGTCATTAAAAACTTAGTGTAATCATGTCTTACATTAATTAATGATAGATTTAAGGCGTAATTACTAATTAGTGCTGAATTATTGTCTTTCTTTCTATACTAAGAAAACGTTGTCCCGAGAGTATAACCTACTACGTGTGCATTTGGACTTGTATTTTTAAAATTATTGGGTCGGAAATGATCAAATTACTGCCCATGTCAACAAAATATGCTCACACAAAGCCTCCAGACTAAAATACATTCTTACCGATAAAAGATGAGAAGTAAGACTTCGTTTAGTTGTTTGCGAGTTTTCTTGGACTGTTTCTTGTATGTTTGCATTAGTTTGCTTGAAACTTTGCATCCTGACATCGTATTTTGCAATGGCAAGGTTCAGGGCTTCATTTCTTTTCTCGAAATATAACTTGAAACAATCATCGGCACCTATTGTGCGTTTCAACATCGACTGTTGACATTTGTCTAGTTCCGCGCTTGATTTATTTAAATATTCCATAAGTGGATTTTTCAACCTTTGATTATCGGCGACATAATCGGCGCAACTGCTTTCACTCTCCGCTATTAATTTTGTCTGTTTCTTTGTGTCTTTCAATACCGGAGTTTCCAGTTCACGTCGCCTCCTTACAGAAATATGTTTTTGGATTTTTTCAGAAATAAATATCTGTTCTTGAGTATCATCGGTCGTGGTAATTTCTCCTAAAGCACTTGAAATGACATTTTCTTTCCAAGCATTAGTTGTGGAATTTTCTTTCAAAGCATTAGTCTTTGTACTTTCTTTCGACTCTTCATAACAAATGTTTTTTGAATTATTCACTTTAATCTCTGCAAAATCGCCATTACCTGAAACTTCCAAAGCTCTGGCACTTGTTGTGATGTTTTCGTTCAAAACACAGTTCATGGTATTTTCTCCCAAAGAATTGGTCGTTGTATTTTCTTCAGACCTGTCCGAACACATGGTTTTTGGATTATGTATTTTATTCTCAGTATTATCTCCATCACCTGAAATTTTACTGTACAGATCCCTTGATGGCGAGTGTGTTACACTAACATGTATTCCATCACAATATCCGCCTGTCTGTTTATTGACTTCTCGAGTTTTTAATTTTCGTTTTACCGATGACTTCATTTTTCAGCGTTCGGTGTAGTAATCAGTTATTATTACGTTATAATCCTATTATGACGTAATTCTATTATTTCACGTTGCAGCTAATTATTACGTTTATAATTTGGATAGTTCATGCAGTAGTCAAAATATAATGGACGAATTCGGCAAAATCGAGTAACAGCAAGTGGACACGCCACGAGAAAATTGTTGTCATGTTTTTTAGACGTTGGCTCGCGATCCTGGGGGTCCCATGTTTGATCCCTATTGGCCGAGAAAGTTTATCCGGGATTTTCCGGCGTGGTTCCCTCTTGTCAGTCTTGCAGGTTAGCGAACAAGCTTCTTACCCACTTACCGACGGTGATCCACATTTCGTTTAAGACGTCCGCATACCAAGGAAAATTTGTTGACGAACGACAGCCTGATTTACGCCGAGCAAACAACACTGCGCACAAGATACAGACTTCTCGTCACAGACGTTTCATTTCTGATTGTTTGTCGTGCACGTTAATTTTATGATGGTTTGACGGTTATGTATTGTCTGTGAGTTTCGCTCAACCGACGAATCGTTCGAACAAATCTGTCATATGTATGAATCTTGGAAAGAATATCTTTGGTGTGTACAGCCATTTTGTCATGAAGAGTTTCCATTGAACACTTCAGGTTTGGGTTGTTTCTCCACTGGTCATCTCAATGTTATAATTCTCTCTATATACGAAGGGCGTTTGGGTGATATTGTTTTACCCTTAAATACCGGAAACCCCTTTGGAAACGTAAGAACAGATTTATATTTCATTATAAAATATGAAGTCTACAGTATACTCTGCACTAGTAATTAGTATATAGACGTATACAATCTGAACTCTCATCTACCACGCTCTTCCAAGCTGCAAAGGCAAATCATAAACTGGTTTCACAATTTATTCACCATATTATGTGCAAACTTGTAAATAATTCTTAACATTAACAAAAAGTTACATGTTTCATAAATAAAATATTTACGACGGTCATAAATTATTTTACAGTGAAATATATTGGTAATGGTGGTATATACTGAGCGATAAATAAAGCATTTGTCTCCTTCTATTTGACAAACAGAAGCTCTTGAATACAACAAGAATGTGGACATTGTCATAAATTCTACAACAGAGAATAATAAGAACCTCAACGTCGGTCCATCCCAGACAATATTAAATGCACCATACTAGTAAATAATCTTCATTAATAATCTCTAACTTTTTTTTTACAAAACACAAACTTTTGTCTTCAATGTCTAATCACAACAAACTCTTTAAACTCTAATTTATCTATGGTTCTCTCATTTTTAAAAACACAATTTTTAATGACTGATTTGGGACTTCCCTTTGTCTTCAACCAATTTTTCCTGAAATAAAATTTAAAAACACACAATCAAATAAAATACTTGCAATATACTGCCATACATCCTAAGCTTCAATTTGTCAGAGAGGAGTTGTAGGTTAAGGAGCAGCCCATGTGTGCACTGTAATATAGATCATAAGATGTTTGACATTGAGGGTAGCTCGACGCTAAAAATCGTAACCATAAATCGGTACAATGATAATCAATGGGACCGTATGAAAATCAGTTTTCAAATCGACGATGATATGCTACTCTTTTCAATCGCCACACTGGGGTGCACTTGGTTCTACAGAATACGCCATTGTCGTTTCAAGGTTCTAAGTCAATCAGTCTTGCAGAACTGTGTACTTTAACTACATAGAGAACTACCTGGCAAGTGGAAGAGGAGATCGAATTGTTGTTAATGGTTAAAAACATTTTCCGATATCCCATTTTTCCTCACTACACTACCCCCTACACATTATATGAAGTTCGTTAGGACGGGCCTGTCGGGTCGAAAGCACCATCTAGGCTGTGATTTAGCCACGAAAATCGTTTCATTTTGTCCCAGCAAATTCCAGGCGAAAATCTGACGCTTTGCTGCACAAGTAAACAAGTAAGTCGTCACTGTAGTACACATTTCTATTGCGATGTTTTGTACAATCAGACCAACACTCGAATTACGCCTCGGACTATATTTGTCAAGTGTAGCCATAATGTGGTGAAGAAATCATATTCTAAGCCAATCAGAAACCATAAAAGCAATCAACGTCATTAGGTCAGGGGTCAATAGCCATAAATAGACCAGGGAATACCTTTTACGAGACGGAACACGTTGGCTTGTTTACATTTGTATGAGAGAATTTTTCTGCAAATATGCCTGAATTACGGGACAATAACATCAGAAAAATGTTGTGCTGACACCGTGAATACGGCTGGCCCGTGATTTGCGGAAAAAATATGGTCAAAAGCGAAATTGTATCAATGAATGTGATATTTCCTGGAAAAAGTATTTTTTCCATTTTATTTCAATAAAACAATATGCAAAAGAAATATAAATATAGTATACAGATGAAAACGTTTTTGGCATGATTGAAATACTGGTTTGGTATAATAATTATATATAATGTTGAGAAAAAAACAAAAAAAATAATACTATCTACATGAGCCCACTGATACAACAGAATATTAATAATGATTCACCTAACAACCCTGAACATGCAATTATACTTGTTTTTTTTAAAAAAAAACAATAAAGACATATTATAAGAGATGTCAAATAAGTATACACTTATTTTATAGAAAGAAATACAGTACTAAAAAATAAGAAATGAATGCAATTTTATATACTTCCTCATACAGTATTCCACAACAACACTCGATGGCATGAGATTTCTCCGATATTAAATAGATTAAAATGATTCAGCGATACTTTGATTTAATCAAATATGGAGGACCGTGACTTAGCTTTGATCAAACAGTACAGTGGTTGAAATTGTTGAACATGACTGCCAAACCTTTAAAGGCTAATATCTTTGCTTGCAATAGAGTAATTTGAATGAAATTTATTCATTCAAATTATTCATTTTACATTATCTACTTTTGAACTATTATAGCAAGAATGGCTAGTTCTTTATCTAAATCTTATATAATGTATCTTTAATGAAAAATGTATATAATAATAATAACATCATTTATATAGTGTATTAATACTGGAGAATGGTTTCTAATCTGCTTTTCAGATTTTTATATCCACAGAATCGGGCCCGTCGCCAGCTCATAAAATTGGGGGGGGGGGGGTATAGAATTTTTTGGAGGGGCTGAGGATGTGGCCGGCTAAGAATACTCCAAAGAAATCATCAATTTTTTTTTTTGGGGGGGGGGGGGGGGCTAAACCGCACAGACTACTTGTATTTACACACAGATCAGGTCTTGTGTCCGTATACACTGTACAAAATTAAAAGATATATGCCAGTAAAGAAAAGTACATATAAGAGAAAAACAAACAGTTAACTAAATAAAATGGTTCCAGTAATATGAATGTACATGTACGCTATACAGTGTACTACGAGGAAAATTTTGCCTGGGCACATCACTATGGCCTACTCTTATATCGAATTCCAACTGCCTAGGGACCTTTTTACGTGCACACCAATGTTACACAGGAATTCGGTTTTTCGTCACATTTGAACGACTAGACAGCAGTCCTTGTACCTTGTCAGCCCCTCTGCCTGCACCACTGACAAGGAGAAACCACGTCTGAATTGAATTGGAATAAAAAAGGAAAATAAAAACATATATGTCAACTTAAAATAGCTAAATATGATATGAACATTTATCGACATGTACAGTACATTTAAGTAAAACATGTTTAAAATACAAAAATACATATGTATACAGGTTGAGGCCTACTCATAAAAATCACAATTTCATCAATTTGATTTGGCTGTCACTTTCATAATTGAACAATTTTCACAAATCCATACTAGAAAACTTTCACTTCTAAAAAATACATCTATCTGTAGCTCCTATATACATGTACTGGATTAAGGAAGACGGGCGTGCGCTATACAGTTTATTATGAGGGAAATTTTGCCTGGGCACAGCACTATGGCCTACTCTTATATCGAATTCCAACTGCCAAGGGGTCTTTTTACATGCACACCAATGTCCAAACCGCTTACAAAAATACATACAGGTGTAGGACTATTCATAAAAAATCATGTAATTTCATCAATATCATTTGACTGTCACTTTCATATTCAAACAATTTTCACAAATCCATACTAGAAAGCTTTCACTTGTAACAAATACAACTATCTGTAGCTAATGCAGCCTGATTTGCATCCACAGAGAAAATATTGTTTGGTTCTTGGTCTCTATAGTCAACCTAACCCTGTCATTTGTTACAGTTGAGTTTAACAAGAAGGGCATAAATTTCTGCAGATACAGCAAGGCAACTTTAAAGTAATGCACATGGTATTTCACCTCAATGGTGACACAGTCATTTCCATAGTGGTCTTTTGTCTTGGTCTGAGTTGTCATACATTTAGGAATAGGAGAATATCTTCATCAACTTGCATTTGCAATAAAATTGGAAAATGTTAAGATAATGATCCCCTTAACAAATTAACCAGACCTATTATTCTTTTTCTTATTTCGCTGGTAAAATATTAGCTGCTCTAAACATAGTTCTTTATTCATACACAGTTGTTGGGTTTTTTTTACGTTGGTAATGTATGTGAGAAGTCTGTATTGTTAGAATGAGAGAGAGTTTTGTCTGCACATTCCTGCAATTCTTTGTCCAACATATCAATATTTCCATCTAATTTGATCCACTGGTTAGCACATACCCTAGATTTTTCCCAGTTTCTCACAGTAAACGGTTTTACATCGGTGTTTTAAACAAAATCTACACGGAGTATACACTAATACAGTTCTAGTTATTCTTCCGCTTGTTTACTATCAAAACGTAAACAAACCGGTGACTTTCACTCTACACGACCCGTTGACCTTTCGTCGTGTGCGTCTGATTGGTGAGCTTTGTCACGTGATCTATTAAAACCAAATCACCGCGAAATTCAAATACCATCGCACATTGATAAGTAAGCCCATTTTTATTTTGACGTTTTCTGTCAAACGTCAAAGAATTGGTAAAAGAAAAGTTGTGTGGAAATACAAAGTAATACTAGAAGAATTAGATTATGTAGTTTGTTTTCCGCCTGAAAATCGTCGGGATGGAGCAACAGAAGCAAGCTTGCTAGAAATTTCACATCACGGCCTAATCATCAATGTTTGGAAGTAAACGTTAAACCACTTGTACTGTGGAACCCCAGTACAGAAATTGTATTCATCTGTATACACGAGGTCTTTACTCTTATCGGATTTCTGACGAATGTTGATTTGAAATAACTGCAATTTACTTACATAATTTGCATTTTATCTTCAGGTCCCTGTACTACACCAACCACTGTTTTATTTGGAGTATTTTTAACCCAACCAACTAACCCATGACCCACAGCTGTCTTTTTAGTGTGCTGAATTACAACATAGTATTTTATTGAAAGGGTATTATTACGCAAGTTATAGGAAACACATAAAACGATTTTTTTTTTATCCTTAAAGAAAGTTCCTCTAGATTTTCCGATATGTTTTCTGTCCATGGAGCAGACAGACGGAAAAACCGAGGTCCATCCGTGCATTCCCGGTTGATGTGGAAAAGTGGGAGAGAAAAGGAAATTGAGTTTAACGTCCACTCGACACAAACTTGGTGATTTCGGGACTGACATGGTTATATTTCATTTCAATCATTCGCTGGGTGTGGGATATTTAGTAGTGGGTGGAAACCGGATGACCCGGAAAAAAACCCACGTTGGACAGGCAACCCTACCCCTTGTCACGTTCAACCGGGGAATCAAAACCATGCTAGTTGACTCAATGACAGACCTTATGATTCAGCGCGCACGTGCTAACCATTCGGCCACCCCCCCTTCCTTCAGAAAAGTAGGACGTTAAACCCATTACATTTCATGCATAAACTTTGTAAGGATTAGATTATGTTATAATGTACAGTATCGTGAAACGTGCTCAGTCGAGATTACACAACGGTACAAATGGAATCTTGGACACGTACCTTTCTGAAAAACACACCTGAAAAGATAAATAAATATATTTTATACTCTAATAGTTTAGTACTTAGACCATGGGTAAAAAGCACTTTACCTTCCACTTCCAGACCATTATCATTAAGAAATTCCAGTGTAAGGCAAAAGCCCGTTCTGACTTTTCCGGTGGATAGGATTAAACCCTATTTCGCTCATTGTTATTTCCTCCCACGCATGAGAAGCGTTTTCAGACGAACTATTTCCCCAAGACTTTGCAATATTTAGAAAGAGGTTTTACATGTTACAAGATGCGTTGATGTCCGTGTGATTTCCGGCGCTATTATATTGCGGTTTCGCACCCCCACCAGCAGGCTACTCAACTGTTCCCGTGGTTGTGTAGAGACATAAAATTTTCGAGGGATGTCTTGTGACCAGTCCCCTCCTGTGAAGTTAAATAAATGATTAAAGTTGCTTTCCTGGGTACAAACTCGGTGATTCGATGATATATTAGGACTAAAAATGTAATCAAACTAATTGATTTGTCATAATTTTGCTTCAAATCCTTCTCCAAACACGTAATTGCCAGGTATACCCTGCTATGAAAAGAGGCCACGTCTGCGTCAGGGGATTATCCCTCTCCGTCCCTATGGCAATCGCGGGCGGAGACCGGTGAGAATTCATTGCATAGGCCTACACAAGACAATGTTGTCTGTAGCCTAATTGCTGACTATTTATTACAAATATCGAATCCTAATTAAATTCTCGGATTATCCACTGCCTACGTCTTTTTCCGTGATTTTTATCTCAGAAAGTGTTGTACGTCTAACACTTTATAGAGTTCATCAACATGTATACACAAAGCGCTCAATGTACTCGTACAGCCTTCAACGTCACGCGTGGGGATAGCCCTAATTGTCGGGCTGTTGATAAGCGAAACCCTTATTTTTTTGTCCTGTATACGCTCAATGAGTATTTTTTTTTTTAGGGCATCCAGTATTGTTCTAGTAAGATTGGATATCTCTACGTTCCATATATACCAAAAATGTCATGCTTTTATTGGCAATAACCACCCGATAAATACTTTGCTGGGAACCCATCTTTAAATGTCGGTAAAAGTAAAAGTAAAATTTGTTAATTGATTTGGCGTGAGGTCATGGCTAGAGTAGATAACCCGAACCCCTCCTGAAAATTGCAAGTCTCTATCGATCAGTACCACGGGAACTGGTAGAGGTGCGGAACTGCAATAGCGCTCAAGCACCTGTGACCCAGACTGTGTACCAGGCCCGTAGCCAGGGGGTGGCGAGGGGGGGCAATGCCCCCCTGAAAAAATGTTTTGCCCCCCCGAAAGAAAATTTGCCAACCATAAGTCTAAAATAGCTACTGTAGACTGTAACGAGTATGCCCCTCCTAAAAACCTCACTGACCCTCCGAAGCCAGCATGCTGGCTACGGGCCTGCTGTGTACATAGTTTCCCTCGGTGCATGCATGATGATCATCATGATGACGAGTTGAGTGAATCGTAACGTTAAAATTAATTTAATAAAAATGAAAGTAAAACATTATAATATTGTATTATAAAGCTATACATGTATGTACATTACATGTTTGGCCATTACTTTGAAGAAATCTGGGGATGAAATGGAAAGGTTAAAATGACAGTTTTCAGAACAAATACTTATGACTTACCTTGAACTGTGCCAAAAACTTCATAATCAACCGAAAGTAGTCTTCTAGCAGCGGCCATGACAGTTTGTTTACGTGTTGTTAAGAATATTACCCCGGTTGTCATTGGCTTAATAATTTACAATAACCAATCAAAATGAAGCGCTACCCTACGGGAGATAACACCTGTTCTATCTTATGGGTATAGACCACAATAACCGTTCAAATTACCTTCCTAAAATACAACATAGGCCCTACTGGCTGGTATCACTAAGATTTCATTGAACGTCACAAAACTTTATCTGGATGAAAAACTTCTATATACCAAATTTGAATAACAGCCATCTTTTAGCATTCAGAGTGCAGCAAGTCTAAAAGTATAGGCCCAGGCCTACATATTCCCCCAAAATCACCAGAAATTAACTCCCTTCTAATCTTCATTAAATGTTGATTTAGGTTACTTTATATTCACATCCATTTGAGGAAACTGACAGAAAAAAATATCATGAAAATTTGAAAAGCGTTTGCTATGCAAGTTAAGCCTACATTTTGCAAGAGGAGGACTGAGAACAAGCTAAAAGAAAAGAGAAGCTAAAAGAAAAAAAGAACCAGTTAAAAAAAAAAGAACAACCAGGGGCCATAACCTTGCTATTATATACTTTAATTCTATTTCCGTACAAGGAGCAGGCCATTTTGTCCTGCACTTTTTGGTCTGATTTTCACGAAATTTGAATTCAATCATCATGGTATAACGGTTTTATAAATCGGATAAAATTGTAACCTCTAGCGAGGAACCACAAGTTAAAAACGTGATTTGAGGTACAATCAGAGCCATTTAGGGGTTATAAACAAGGAAACTGCATCCCAATATGCATGAATATCGATAGGAACCGTGATCTTATCGTTATTAACATTATATTTCAAGTTTCTTCTAAGTTGTATACGATTGTGACCTCTACAGTGTCCACAGCTAAACACATGATTTTTTGTACAATTGGGTCATTATCCAAGATGTTTTGATCATATGCATGCCAATATCAAAAGGAACCAAGATCTCTAGGAGATAAACCTATATTTCAAGTTTAGTCAATATCTAATAATAATTGTGACCTGTAGATTGCCCACAAAAAAATTGTGGATGGAAGATCAAGGGCCACAACAATATAGGTCCACATGAAAATGTGGGATGTGGATGTATAAAAACAAGTAGTTCTGCAAAATCACACTCCAGACCAGTTGATCACCCAAGGTGTTATAAGACTCAGGTCATGCTGTGTCCAGTACCATAATGAAGACAACATACTACAGGCTTAATAAAAACAGCATTTGATTTATTTCATATATTTTATAAAGTGGTTATTATTTTTAATATAAAACAATATTTTTCTATCTATTTACCTATCTACATCTGACAATTTCTTTAAGCCACATTGTGATTTGGACAGGAAAATGATGGCAAGCATTAACATTAACAATCATCTATTTAACTACTTGTACCATATGATCATTTAACAACAACATAACATACATCAACACTCAACAGATGTTGAGAATACTTGATGAAAAATTATAATGATATTCTCCATTTCTTTAAAGAAAAGAAGGATACATATCTACATTCTACTTGTTTTGTTATACCGGTACTTTAGGTATCATGGCTATGTCTACTTTTTTTCAAGCACTGACTATTTATTATGGAAACAAAATTGGGCTTATGCAGTAAATGTATGAAGGTTAGGACATGTGAATAACAACTCAAGCAAATTTACAATTTTTAATTAACACTCTTAAAAGGCAAAGACTGAAGATAAATAAATATGATTTATTTATGGATGGACATTCTTAGTAGGTTACCAGGTATTAGGGATTTATTAATTGCAAATGGAATGCACAAAAATAAATATTTTTTTTAATTTGTTAAAGTTGTAAAAATTTAATAAATAGGTTAACAAATTCACATAGTTAAAAAGTAAAACAATGATATAAAATATAAATTTATTTGCTTTAAATGAACATAGAGAAACATTTGACCCATGGGGTTTAATGTCCACTTGTCACAAATATAGGTCATTTCAGAAATTTTTCGGGGCCCAGAAATAAACCTTACCTCAAAATCTCAACAGTTATTCTAAATTTTCATTAGCTCTGAATCTATAGATTTGTGTACCATCCATGCCTACCAATAACTCATTTATAAGTACAATAAATATTGGTCTTGCAATGTTCAAGATAAAAATATGCTTATAAGGACATCTCATTATAGAATGATATACTAATATGAATATGACATAATGAATAGGTAATCAGATCTAGTTTTAATTTAATGACGAATTAGAAAAAAATTAATAAAATAGTAGGGCTTTCAACTATTGTAAGACTAGTACAAAATACAGCATGAAAACAAGCCATGAAATTCATGAAACTTCCCATCCCCAATCATTAGGCGTAAACTCATCTTGGATCTAATTAAGCCTCTACGAGGAAGTCCACCATTTTAAAAGAGGATGATGTATCCTTAAAATTCATTTATTTCTTTCTAGGCAAGTTACAAGCCAAATACTCTTATTAATAAATAAAATATCAATCAATTAAAAATAAGTTATAATCCTATATCATATTTACATGGAAGTTTTAGATTACCAAATATTATAGAAAATTTATTATACTACATGTATATTAACTATATTATTAATCCTACAACATAGGCCTACAGGATTTGGTTCTAAATTACCCCGCAAAAAATGTATTTGTACCTCAATTGTTATTTTCCTTAAAGATACATTATGTAAGATTTAGATAAAGAGCTGGCCATTCTTGCTATAATAGTTCAAAAGTAGACAATGTAAAAAAAATTTTCGGCTAATAGTGGATCAATTTGACTTGAAATTTTCAGCAAATTACCTTTTCACTATTTAGTTTTTAACTATTATAGTGAGAACTGCCATCTCTCTATCTTATCTCCAATAATGTAACTTTAATTAATGTATAATTAATAGTTTTTATAACATTTCAGGCCTAAAGAAAGATCTACAATAGTCCGATTTTGCTCTTGCATAATGTATGTTTAATTAACGTCTGATTAATAATTTACAAAACATTTCAGGCCTAGATCAAGACCTGCAATAGGCAGATTTAGCTCTTGCAGAACGTGTATTTAATGAAATGTCTTTGAATGGGGAGGCCACTCCTCTTTAAGGTCTGCCCTATAGCCCTATAGCCCTATATTAATGAAAAAGTGCAGATTATATGAGTTTTAGCAACATAATTCAAATTACCGGTATGTACTTTAAACTAAATACAATAGATGTTTTTGTAAGGTTTAAAATGAGTTAAATCCCTGTAGTAAAAATATGGCTTCTATATACAATTACAATGAAAATACACAATTAACAGTACATATTATACATTAATATTATATGATGTATTTACAATACAGATAAACCTGGATTAAAACTATTACAAACTATCCCAAAAAATAAATCAACATTTGAAATTTATTACAAACTACCCCAAAAAATAAATCAACATTTGAAATTTACAAAGGTGTTGATTACAGTGATTTATCACCCAAACACACATTGGACAGTAGATATCACTTGTGTGATTTGAAGGAACTACTTTCTTTCATTTAAAAGAAACCACTTATTTTAAATAAAAAGTAACTTCTATTTTTGTTAAAAAGAAGCTGTTTTTATTTAATTGATCTTGAAGGAAATACTGGATCGATATGTAGGACTTTGCAATAAGTAAACTGCTGTCAAAAAATGATGTATCACTACACTGTAATGTAATCAGATTCAGTAAAAGTGAAATCTATACCAAAGAATTATATTCATTTATTTGTGGATGTAAGAAAGGATTGTGTGTTAAATAAAATCTCCAACTTGTCTTTTTTGAGTCTCGTTTTTTTTTTTTTACTTTATCAACTTGTGTTGATATTTTTTGATATCAAAAAAGGCTTGTAGGAGATTCTATATATATATACAACAATTACTAAATATTTATAACGACACCAACAAATTAATGGTGATTAAAATTTTTAATTTATGCTAAGTTTGTTTTTAACTTCAAACTTATCGTGTAAGCTTCTTCTATAACAGAATGTCTATGATTGAAATATTCAATTTCTTTTTATACAGTCTGGGCTAAACAAATGATATATAATATATGTAATGATTCATAAAATATGTAATCTACAGTTAACACACAGAACAAGTTTTTCTGCCTCTATGGAATATACATTGTGAAACAGCATCATCTGAATTATAAGGCTGCAAGTTTCCTCAGAATTTTCTTTTTGAATAAAACATTTCTGCCTGCAATAATGTTTTCTTTTCTGTTCAGAACATTCTTTGAATGATGCAAAATCTTTCTGTCTGTTATAGTGTTGGAAAACAATTCTATACACACAAAGACAAATTATGTAACTGTTTGGCACCGCCTCATATGTCACCAAGAAATCTGAGAGTCTGCATGTTATTGTAATACTTGATAATCTTAATCTAGAGACTCTAGATTAGTCTAGTATTTTTAAGATATTGTATAAGAGTATTATGTATAAATTGATATTGTCCGAGTGTTTGAACCATGTACATTCTCTGTTGACGAATTCCTGTTAAAGCTTTGGGTAAATCAACACTCTGTAAAAGAAAAAAAAAAAGTGAATAATTCACACTTGCTCTCTGTAATTTACACGTTTCACCCTTTCATTGTGTCTACCCAGTAATACCGGGTATTATAAAATGTCGTGAAAAAGGCATGTACACGGCATAACTGGGTACACAGTAGTACGACCTTCGCTAAAATTAATTTCCATGTGTTTCAAAGCAGCAAACCGTCTATACATATATTTGTGTCTGCATGATTGTATTTATTATAATATTGTACTTTTCAGATCTTATTTAGATAATTAGTCACTTACATGATTATGTTCTAAACACCATTTCATGACAGCTGTTAATATTACTACACCAGTTCTACCTACACCAGCACTACAATGTACAACTACTGGAGCCTTTTTACCACTGCCTTCTTCACTCTCCGCCAATCTACGGACAGACTCAATTTCATCAAGAAAACCTGAAACAAGTCAAATGTAATGTAATATCATTGTAAAAATTGTATTCCCTGGTAAAGTAGCAAATAAATCGAAATCACTATTGTAATTAATTTAGAAATGTTCTTAGGTGACCTGTCTTTTGCATGACACAAGCCATTTATTGGATTTTTTCAGATGCTCTAAGCTGCTGCTGGAAAACAGCTAGCCATTGCATACACATAAACTAAATATATAGCATCTTAATTTGAACTATTTCTGGATGTTTTGTTAAACTGGCTGCAAAATCTTTGCTTTTTAAAAGCACAAGACGATTTATGATCCTAGAATACAAAGATTATCAATATATTGGGTATACAAAAACGAGGAAAATCAAATAGAAATGAAATGATATGGTGTTTAATGTCCTACTGTTCTGCTCAGGCTGTGCTAATGAAGACACTGTGCTATGAGGAAAATCTTGCCCGGGCAGCACCACTATGGCCTATTCTTATATCAAATCCCAAATGAAAAGGGATCTTTTATATGCACTCCAATGTTTACATGGGACCTCAGCTTTTCGTTCAATCCAAAAGACTAGACATGTCCGAAAATCGAACGAAAACGCAACCTCCAGACTAGCGAGCCAGCATCTTAGTCACTTGGCCATCGCCCATCGCCCATCGGACTCCCAGATCAAATACACAACCATTCGATTGTATCATGGCCAAATGGACCTAATTTCTTCAATTAAAGTGCAAGAAAAACATGTGCTATTTACCTAAGAAACCATATATATCATCTGGGCAACCATGATCAGGCCAATCTGTATATTGTAGATGCCAGATTTGTCTTGATTTACCAGATGGTAAATGACGAACTGTAATTCTCCGTGTCACATAACATAAAGAATCATCTGTCAATAACAGTTCGATCTCAAACTGATAAAACAAAGAAACTTGTTAATACATTTATAATTTATATAATTTTCAAATCAATTAGATGATGATACCTTTCGCCACTCAAAATTATGTCAAAGTGATCAAGGGCAATAACACTGAAAATCAAGCGGATTCTGTGTCATGAATGAATAAATTTCATGTCAACTGCATGACAACTTGAGCTGTCACAGCGTTCACAAAATTTGTCAAAGTTATTGAGGGCTAACATGTTAACAAGCCTTTACAAAGAGAACAAGGAACAGAAATTGCTGAAATTTAACTTTACAAAGAAAAATGTCGCATTATTGTGAATAATGCACATGCTTTTCAAATAAATAAGATGATAATTGTTTTCAGTAGACTTTCGACATTATTCCATGAAGTAGTCAAGAAATTGTGTACAGAGGACTCACAAATAGGGGTGATGGAAATATACAACAACATTTCAACGGTCTTTAAGAGGCATTTAGTAACTGGATAGAGCAATAAACTATAACACATACTTATGGAAAACAGCTACTAAATTATTTTGGTCGATGTTTTGAAGTGTATTCTCTCACATATACAGCTAATAGTCTTCAAAACATAATACTGTTAGTTGTTTTCCAAAAGTATGTGTTATAGTTTATAACATTTCAATGGTTTGTAACCAAAATGAAAATGCATCAAGGAAACATTTTAAAAAAAACCTGAAAAAATCAGTTTTAAAAGAAGACTGAATCTATCTTAAAAAAACTTACATCACCATAAATCTTTCTGTGACTTGGACCAGGTTCATCAGGTCGATAAGGAAAACATTTTTGACGACCTTGTTCCTGTAAATAACAATAAATTATAATTAGATTCTCAAACGAATTTCTAAATGAATAAGTTAATTAATTAAATAAAATCATATAGATCAATTAATCACAAACACACATCAAACAACAGTTTTATACAATAAATAATATTTACCGTTAATGCTGTTAGCATAGCAACTACATCTACTTCCTGTTCCCAGATCATCTGCCAGAAATCGCTGACAGTATTCTCCAATGGTGCTTGAGTAGCAATGAACCACCAGTCCATATTTTCTGCTGTTAACTAAATACATGAGAAAAAACCTCCACAATAAATTTTTATTCTTAGAATCTTATATTCAATCATTATTTACTATGGTAATGTATGCACTACAAAAAAAAGATACTAAAATAATCTCAAATACCAATCTGACTAAAAGACAGATCTTATTTTGTATTTTATCGTTCAAAATTTCGTTTTACTTGTCTACACTACACTAGGATCTGGAAGAGTTGTTTTGGTTGAAGTGAGGGATTAGCCAATGAAACGGTCTGTTATGGGGACTTCTTGCACGGAACTGTGGGTAAACCACTAGAAAAGTCAACTCTGATTGATTAATCAATGTATGACATCATTGGGTAAAAAGACACTTGTACGACCCCTAACACAACCTACCAGTACAAAGAAATATAGATCTCTACTTAAATAAGATTGCTCAAATACTTCACTCACTGAAAAAGTTTCATCTTGTGTTAGAAAAATGAGTGAAAAATACTTCTCAGTCATCATTGGGATCAAACCTGGTTATCTATAATGAACCTGAGATAAGTGGATGGGGACAGATAATAACTAATAACTCCATGTAACCTTACCTTAACATGTGAAGCGTTGATATAACCAGCAGGGTTATCTTTCCTTGGTGTTAATTTTACTCGGGTATTATCGTACGGTAAAACATCTTTAAAACGATTTCGAGGATTATTTTCTGGTAATTTGGCAACATTATATTCCAGATTTGGAGCTCTTTTGTAAATTTCTTCAAATTCCACAAAAACTTGTCCTTCTGATATCTTACTCTCCAAAATCTTTCTCTGAAAATAAAAATCACATTTGACTAAAGCTAAACTAACAATACCCTTTTTACACAGAAAATGAATATGCTTCTTCGTCAGATTGGATGATAACTTCCACAGATAGAGCATCACCAAATTTTTGCAAAAAAATCAAGAGTAATCAAGAATGTAATTACCAGAATGTGTTTGGAAATAAATAAAAAATGTTATCTTTTATTTAATTGCAGGCATTTGTTTTCTCTAAATTCCCCCGATTGATGCATCCTACCATCCAACTCCCAGATTTTCTTCTTTGATATGGTTCAGTTTGAAATGTTGTGTCGCACTATAGACCTAGATATTTTTAATTATCAATATTAGAAAAATGTCTTTTAAGCCAGCAAAATTTTGAATAAGTATTTGAATGATGAAATCAGTTGCAGACAGTAGTGGTTTACCTATTTTGGATTCTCAGTCCTCAAAGACATGCATAATTTCAAGTGGTTACAAAACAAATCAAAGGTGACCCCAACTCCAAAGCATAAAAATTTAGACTATCAGTTATCAAAAAACAAAAGACAGATTTACAAATTTAGGCCCTATATTATTAGGCCTATCAAATTGCATAGACAATAAGAGTACCAAGAACATGAAAATCTAAGGCTTATCTAAACAAATCTAAGTTGAAAATTTTAGCCACATTAAATTGCCAATGAAAACAAAATTAAAGCAAATCAGGATCATACTCTAGAATAATAATAAGGTATCCATTTTAAGAAATAAGAAAAATTTCAATCAATTAAAATTCAAGAGGAGTTATCTCCCCTATTGTACACAAGAAATTGAGGTCTGCTGGCCTCCTACACATGCACATGTGTATGCCCATATTTGGTATCTGTCATATCACCTGTGTAGGGAAAGGATGTTTTCTTTTAGTTTTGATAATGGCAAGAAGTGGCAGTTGTAGCCTAATTCATGGGCAAAGAAGAAGAAGATGAGGGCATTTTAAGGTTAGGCTGGTGTTTTTGAATTTCAATATATAGATAGAACTGCAGTTGCATGACCTGTGTCATGCTCACAAATTACTATTCTGGACTGATCATTCATTGACCCAATGAAACCTATCATATGCAGATATTTGAAACAAAGAACAAATTAAAGCAATAATTCCATATTTTCAAAGAAAGTCAAAACATAATTATTTCTATGTCTTTTGCTCAATGGGTTGTCAACTCACTATTATAATTATATGATCATAGGCATTATTGCCCACTCTTATAACTCAGGAAATGATAACACAATTACCCCCTTGTTTTTCTATTGCCGCCCCCCCCCCCCCCATGCAATAGCTATCTTAAACGTTTGAATTTGAAGTTGAAAATGACATTTTTGACAATTTCTCAACTGGCAATAGTGAATTGTTGGATTAATAACAAGGTAGGACTGTTTATATAGACCATCTATTTTAAGGCTTTATTTAAATAAATTTTAAAAATACAACTTTAAAAAAAATGAAATGGTACCTTTAAATTAGACCTTCACCCCACCCACCCCAAATAAACAAACACTATAATAAACATACAAAACAAAACACATCCTATTTCATTTGGCCAGGTACATGTAGGTAAAGGTTCCCACAACAAATGCCACAATAAGAACTTTTTACATTTAAATTACAAACACATGTGTAGGCCCTACTGCAAATTTAATAAACACATTTCAGTTATTTGTGTCCCGTTAGTAATTGTGATAAATGCTAAATAATATATTCTTTAACATGTGAAAACAGCCAGTATATCACTATAAATATAAAATATACTGGTACATAATTAACTCTATATAGTCTTGATTGTGTGTGAAACCTGGGGGAAGATTCCACGTATATGTTCAGTGAGTGATCATCCAGTCATTTGGCGGGTGTATGATGTATGAGATGGTCTGTCCCCACTATGGATGCTAGTTACACCCGATCCTATGCATGTATGGCTTTCTAGATAGAAAGGGAGGCCATAAGTGGTCAGCGCGAGTCTTCCTTGTGTCTCTCTATCACAGTGATAGATTGAGATATGCAGGGTTTCATTGATCATCAACTGAGTAATCAAAATAATTTTAACAACTTTCTATTGCTTTGCCCTCATAAATAAATATGTTATCCAAGTACCACAAGGTAAGTAAAAGAAATTGCCATAATTATTATGAATATACAGAATAGAAGAGGAAACATTGTTCTCTGACAGTACAACTCTACACAGTACGAGCTGCTATCATAACTACTTTCAAAAGGTAATTAAATTCAGAATATTTTCTAAAAATCAAATGTTGTAATTCAGTGGTGGCAGAGCTGTTGTGTCATAAATATCTTTACTTTTTAAAGGAGCTTAGTCTCTAACTTAATATCATCCAAAATCTTCAACATTGAAAACACGAATTATTGGTCAATTTAAATCAACATTGATGCTGTGATCTTACCGGGAAAAGATGGGCTTCTGATATTCAATATTTAAGATAAAATAAACATTTTCTCATTGGTACACGAATCGTGTACCATAATGCGTTTCAGCCCCAGTTCTAGCAAGAGACTCGAGGAACGAGGCTAGAAACATTGCAGCAAATCAAACAGCGTATGTAGACTGGAATAACCAGACGCTAGTAATAAGCACCCCAATGAGACTGTCGGCTTATTTCGCCGAACATAACTGTTTTGAAATTAGAGTAAAAACGTAAACCGTTGAATGTAAATCAGTTCATATATATTCATATTACAGTGTTATATTATGTTGCGACTTGTGTCAATTTCTAGATCCCAAATGTTAGCGATTCAGCTCCTTTAAATGAACTGAATGTTTGAAAAATGCCAAAACCCAAAACTTCAGCTCAAAATACTCAAGGTAGGGTAATTCATTACTTTCCTATAACTTTTTAAACTTTAATTTTGTCAATATAGTTGTAAGATTGGGGAGTGGAACAAATCTACAGTGTAGCCTACTATAAACAGAATCCGAAAAATATTAAAGTATTATCATTATAAACTTCTATGTTATTTTCAGATGACAATTTTATGGCTTGTAACGAAATTTAAATAATTAGATGTTACAACCAATTTTTTAGCAAAATTTATACATGTGTAGAAATTTATTTATAAACTTTTTAGGAATTTAGGTTAGTATGGCCTGTTGATGCTTTTGAAAGTGAAACTTAAATTTCCAGAAAATGAAACATAGCGGCGTATTCAATAAATTGATATGGTGACTTATATAATTATTAATATATTTTATCGTAATTAAATCTATAAAAATTATCAATGTCTTTTAATGAAATTAAGTACAGTTTGCATAGAAAGCAATGACATTCATACTATGTATTAAACATCACTTACTCGTTCATCTTTAGGGGCTCGGCTTTCATCATTCATTAAAGCCAATACCATCGGCCGAGATAAAGTTAACCCATTCATAGCAGCTCTCTTTAATGGTCCGATACTTCTTCTTCTAATAGTACCATCCTACATACAAACAAACAAATTTAATTCATGTTCAGGTTAATAAAGCTGCATGCATACAATTCAGATTCACCAATTACAATGAAAGGGAAATTCACTTGTACTGTTAATCAGTGTTCAAATACAAGTCAATTTTAGTCTTCTTTCTTTCCTCAAATTACGATGAGTTATGAATTAAACCTTGGATGAAGCGAACAAGCACTTTACACAGTAAACAATTAATAGAATATGATATTAGTGTTGACAAATACAATAAGTTATTTACACATATGACAAGCAGAGAAGTAAATAGGGATAAATACTAAATCTGTAATAATTCATTGAATTTAGTATGTATACATGTATATGAAAACATGGATATTCATAGTTCCCTTCATCACAATATCAAGGAGATGGAATGTAATGCCAACCAATTACATGTATGTGTCAGCTAATCACATTATAAAGTGACTGTGGAAAGTTATGTTCAAATACAGCACTGATAATGATAGACCTAAGAAAATAAACACTATAATAATTTCAATAAAAATATTTAAGGCCTGGAAATTCTTTTTTCTTATGGTGGATGGTAAATTATAGGCTTTCATTGCCTTATATCAGTCATTCACATTTAAGGTGCACTTTCGCTCCTGCTCCTCTCAACGCAGCTCAAATTTTCTTTGCAGGAGTCATTCAAGACACTGGCAAATTAGCTAAATCGCTTTCCTAAAAATTGAGATTAATAAACTACTTTCAGTTTTTGTTTATTTTAAACTGCACAGTGTGAGTTATCAAACATGCAAGTCAATATCTTCCATAAGAACATATAGAGGGAATATTAAGCATGACGAAAGCATAAATACAGTTTGGCTCTCCTTTGTTCAAGAAAATGTAGAATTACTCTTGCAATATAATTAAGACCGCTTTTTTTTTTTAAATTAGCAGGAGCTTTTTATGGCTCCAGCACAGTTTTATAAATGTGGAGGACTGTTATATCTATTTCAAAAAAACAGATTCTTGTAGTAAAATATCTATTTCACCCTGTGTTGACATCTCCTTTCTCCTAAAATCTCCATCACTCAGAAATTTGAGTCTAACTATTAATAAAAATATAATGGGCATGATAAAACAAACTTACTGCAAAATCTGAAAGATCAGAATCAGAGTCTTCTTGTTGTGATGTGGAACTATCCATTGATAATGCTTGTGTGTGAACTACTTGATTAGACTCTAAACATTTTATGCTACCTGTATCAGACATATGTCTAGGTGATGTCACATGATCTGATGGTTGAATGACGTCTGGGATGGGTAACGATGTTGAAGGGGGGTCCACTAATATAACAGGATTAGATTTAGTGGCCGGCACTGATTCTTCTACTTTGGACAAGGTGATGTCACTTGAATCTTTTGTCACAGACTTAACATGGCTGTCACCTGGTTTTGAACTCATAATTGGCCCAGCTCTCGCAATCATCATCCTTCGAAAGCTCTCACGTAAGGTGGCTACTTCTTTGCTTTTAGAAGGGGGTGGAGCTTCTTTAGGACCAACTAATCGAACCTGAATTTTCTTTCTTTCGGATTCTTCTCTTCGTAATTTTTCTGTATCATCATCTGAACTATCATCTTTGACATGAAATGTAGCATATGAATGTTCACTGGATGTATCATCCTGATCAACAATTTCCGAACTCGGAGACTTCACATTTGACTCCATGTCATTTAGATTTTCAATACTTTTATCAAAACGTGATTGTTGAGCTAGATTACCAAATTGTTCACCTTGTTGGGCCACAATATCTGGGATTTCATTATTGTGTGATGTTATAGCCTGTACTGCCAGGTCTGGTGTACTGCTACTAGTTCGGGGGTAAGGCGGAGGGGGACGGTATTGATAGGGAAGAGGATCTTGTATCATATCTGATGTAAATTGTTCCTGTAATCCTTGGGTATTTAATTCAGGTGAACTGTAAGTTGAATGGACAGGAAGATGATTAGATCGTTCCCCTGTTCGATTGTTTATATTATCGTGGCCATCTTGAAAACCACTTGCATATACTGAGTGACTATAATTTCTAATTGCCATGGCGTTTGCATATTGTGTTTCGTCTTTATAGTCACTGATTGGCTGCCGTATCTCAGGTTCGCTGTTAAATGTTACAGCATCTTGATTATTATATATTTGAGCACTACCGAGGCTTTGAGCACTTTCCGTTGTAGACACTTGTGTGTGTTGTTGCTGTGGATTGGTAGCCATTCTCTGCGCCATTAAAGTTTCATAATCTGGCGTATGTCGGTATGCTGGTAATAAAGCAGCACGTGTTGCTATGTCTTGTTGCTGGGTGATGTTACCAGGTTGATGGTTCATATAAATACCTTCATTGATGTGAGATTCTGACCCAGAATTGGGTATATGCTGGAAGTCCGGAAGAACATCTAAACTTTGCTGTGAGTTTGTATAAAAATCTTCAGTAACAGTCATCTGTTGTACATCTACCAAAGAAAATTATAAATTATTTATGCTGTCCCTATAAGTTTCATCAAACTAAACTTGCCACAATGTGCACAAAATATGTTATTGACCAAATAAAAAGGAATCATGCAGATCCCTAAATGTAAGATTACCTGATCTTAGAGGGTACCTAGATCAAATGTCAAACCTAAAATTGGGTGTTTCAAAGCAGCACACTAATGAGTTTGGCAAATTTCTCAATAATAATTTTATTAATCTGAACTGACCTGGAGTATATCGTTGATCTGGTATATATGCTAATGATGTTTGGGACTCTGTCTATAAAATATTAATATCAACCATCTAAGTATCATTCTTTAATAAACATTAGTTAAATACAAACAATTATGCAAGATGTACAACACTACAAGTGTACCTACATGTAGTGAAACAGAATCTCATTTCACAAAGCATGTGATTTGGGTACACTATTTATGTAGGTACACATAATTTTACCTGTGGTTTTTGAAATGGGTCCCTGGTTGACTTTTCATATTGATATTTGGAGATGTTTATAATTGTCCTAGTCTTTATGATGACAACTTTCAAGTAATGGCGGCAAGACATTAACATGGTTAGAAATCAAAGGTGTAGTTGACTAAGACATGGTTTTTCTTCTGGATTTGTTTCCTGTCATGAAAAGATTATTCCCAATCTTACTACATTGGATAATATTCTAAGTGGCATTTAGTAACTGGGTAGATAAAAAAAACTATAGCACATACTCATGGAAACAGCTACTGATTTATTTAGGCAACGTTTCGAAGTGTATTCTCTCAAAGTCTAAAAGCTAATACAATATAACAAAATATGAATAAATAAATCTGTAGCTGTTTTCCATAAGTATGTGATATAGTTTATACATTAGATAAGTAAATATATAATTTACCAGTTCGGAATATTCTGTTTGTGGAAGAGCTACCTGAGCTTCTCTGAAATAAAAACAAAAAACAATTCTGAATTATTGTACTCTAAAATGAACACTCCAGGTAATCTAAATTTATGTTACAAAAAATGAGCAATAGTTTATTAATCTCAATATTTAGGAGAGCGATTTAGCCAATTTGCTGGACCCCTCGAAGGAAAGCTGATGTGCGTTGAGAGGAGCAGGAGCAAAAGCTCCCCTTAAACGCAAAGGACTGGTCAGCGACCAGCTAACCCTATTCAGAGATGGAAAGAAATTTAACTATAATTCAATTCATTTAAAGAATTGGAAACAATTCAATAATGGTTTCAAATAGTATAGGTTGTAACTATTCAATCATGTGAAACAAATTATAAAACTAATCATTAAAGTACGATAGATATTAAGTAGATAGTTCAAAAGTGTCAGTTTTAAACACTGGTAGGTGGCAAATAAATACTATGCCATTGAGACTTTATCATTCATATTTTCATGCTAAGAATAGTTATCATGCAATTATTAATAATGTTTCTGCGTGTATAATGTTCTATAAAATAAGTTAAAGTTTCACTGGGACTGGGATACTAAGATACACCAAGAGTAATTGTGCGAAATCATTGCACCCATAGTATATTAAATTGAAAATTATCATCACTGATGAACATACAATCAGACCAATTAGGACAATATGCTTTAAATATTTTTGTTCAGGATTTTTTTATGGCTAATCTGGATTGCAGGTATACAGTACTTTAATTTGCTGGTATTTTCTTATATCAAAATATGAAACTAACAGTTTTAAACTAAGTCAATAATGAAATAACTGATATAATTAACTTCACTGATTTGATGTTTCTAGTCAAATGTCTTTTTTTCCCTTTAATTAATAAACATATCTTAAGATTGACTGTTTATTTCAATCACAGTTACACTTTTGGAATTCAAAAATAATAACTTTCAATTTAAATGATAACTACAACAACATGTCGACTGATTTGTTAATCATGTATCTGAGTAGTCTGGTAAATGTTAGTTTCCTTACGTTGTATTATTGTTGTCAGTTTCTATGTCACCTCGAACGTCTGTCATGCTCACACTGGAATTAATGAAAACATGCCATCAACAAAATCAAAACAACAAAATAAAACAGGCATAGAAATAGGAGAAATATGTTGACGTCAAATGAATCAACATTAAATGATATGTTGAGTTATATAAATATTTGCATGGAGTTGAATTGCATAGGGAAACATTCATGGGGCCACACCACAGAGAAATTTTGTTCAGCATAAAAATGTCATCTCTTTACCCATATTAATGGCATTATTAGCAGAATCTGCCCATGAGAATTAATATTTTTATTTGAACTATTATTAAAAGACTTTATGTTTTAGCATTTATGTGATATATATGCATGAATATGGATTTCTAAATATATAAACCCATAAAAATAATATCCGATATTACAAAATTGTTATTATAAAACAACCATATTTCATATTATTAAAAGTATCTTGAAAGTACAAACAATAAAATGTTAGACAATCCATGCATTAGATATCAAAAAGTAGAATAAAAACAGATTGTGTTCAGTCCTACATGCATTATAGACAAATGTTCACAGACCTATTTCTTAAAAAAATTATAATCTAAGATATGTAAGAATAAAACTTTTTCATTGGCAGAGTAAAAACGTAGCAAAAATTGCATTTCTTAATTTATTCTACTGGTTAGGAATTATATGCAGTTCTTGTTTGAGACTAAAAATTCAATCATGTACATGTAGTAACTGATTTTAGACTATTTGTAGAACTCTTTTTACAACAACTTACTTGAGATTAGCCTTACTGGATTTATAGAACTTGATTTGATAATTGATGATACGACATAAATATTTACTGGTATCTGTGTCTTCCTGTAAAATCATATTCAAAATAAAAAAATTATATTAAAATAAAAAATTAAAAATTATATTAAAAGTAAAAGTTATATTAAAAATAGAAAATTATATTAAAAATAAAAAATACATTATAAATAAAATTATAAAATTATATTAAAAATAAATATTAAATTAAAAATAAAAATTATATTAAAATAAACTACATATAAAACAAACATTACATACTGACAAAACATAGTATGCAAACCTGTGTATATGGAGTACACTATTCAGTTTAAAAATTATGAATAAATCATACAATACAGAATTTAACATTTTTAGTATATTCAATATGGTAATTTAAACCTAATAGAATCAGAAAACTTACAAGTGTATATTGAGCTGAACTTTTTGATGTATCCACTTCTAAATTCTTTTTATTTTGTGAAACTCTGGCAATTTCTGCCCATCTGAAATAAATCAACATTCTAAATCATATTCCTTCAAACCTGCATGGCAGACCATATTTTATGTAAAGGTAATGATTTACATGTTAATTTTGGTATATAAGAGAATATCTACTTAAAGAATCTTTTATTATTATTATGAGTACAACTGTACATACCGAAAAAAAACTGGTGGTTGACGATCCAGAAATCTAGCAAAGAGGCCAATATATGACGTTCCTAGGTACAACTCCTTTCCTGAATCATCCTAGAATACAATAATTAATCCATAGATATATAATTACATCCAATTCATAGTAATAATTACATCCTAAAGAATTGTAACTGAAAGTCATCAAAAATTAAATGGTTTAAATAGAAGTTTCACTTTCATGTTGATAACGTCAGAAAAATAAAAAGTTTAGTCAACTTTAAATGTTAGGTCAATTGTATAAAAAAAATCCTCTGATATTTATCGTGAATAAATAGGATGGTTGTGGGAAGGAGGGAGCGATGGAATTGGGTATCATATTGATTTTATTATTTTTTTATACCTTCAAAAATTATACAGGTCAAACTTTTATAGAATACAATTACTGCTTATTACTGTATCTTTAACTTGAAATTCGTACAACTAGCTCATTCCTTCATAAATTGGAAAACGATTCATCTTCATAAATGCAAGTACATAAAAAGGCGCGGTGGGAGAGGTACGAGGGCGACAACAATGAAACTAGATATAAAATTTGATTATATAAAACTAACTCTTGTTGTAAAAATTCACTAATGATTTGATAAAAATGTAGACCTTCAACATTGAAGCTTCTTGAATATATCCCTCACTTTTTCAACAGAATGATACCAAATGAGTATGTTCCCCACCTTAGCTATGTAATATTCTGTACCAAATCCATCCATTTGTTGAACTTCTTTAATATACTGTATTTCTGCTTTAATTCCATGAACTCCATGTAATCGATAGTGACCATTGATAACATCTGATAATAGTTCCATAAATGTTGATTCATCTTTTGTCATAGACTAAAAAAATCAAACGCTTCTGACATTAAGCATAGAAATTATAATATTCTTTTTAAAAAATACAAATATTTATAAATTTTCAAAACCCATAAGCCATAGAAGAGAATTTGTGGCATCATACTCTATATCATTTTTGCATTATATGGCTTAAATCATTTACTGATTGCCTAGAGTTTGAACTATAAATAATATAGGACTTACTTTAGGCAAAAGAGGGTGATCTTTAAAATATGCTGGATTCTGTTTATCATACTCACAGTCGCCAAATTCAGCTGAATAAAGAAAATAACATTAAAGATATATTATGGGAGATTAGATAAAGAGCTGGCAGTTCTCACTATGATAGTTAATAACTAAATAATGAAAAGCGAATTTGCTGAAAATTTAAGTCTAAGATATACTATGGGAGATTAGATAAAGAGCTGGCAGTTCTCACTATGATAGTTAAAAACTAGATAATGTAAAACTAATTTGCTGAAAATTCCAGTCAAATTGATCCGCTCTGAACCAAGATTTTAGTGGTTGAATTTTCGGCCTAGCCTCGATCATCATTACTAAAGTCAGTAAGATAAAAATCATGAATGAAAGTTGAGCAGCAGACCCGATCCTAATCCAATAAATATCGCAGTCTAGCATTGACATGAAGAGTTGATTATGGTCTAGATATGTTAATTAATGTCGAATTAATAATTCACATACCATTTCAGGCCTAAAGAAATGTATGTTTAACATACTGGTTGTAAATATTATTGCACTTCAGAGTTCTGGCAATAACCGTTTATAAAATTGCTCATGACACTAAATTTCAGTACCGATTGGATACTATGAAATAATAATTAAAAGCAGCTATTAAGCTATAATCAGGATAGATATAAACAATAACAAGATGCACAACCTGCACATACAGAAGATCTAATAAGCAATTACGCCAACATTTTGCAAGAGATCGATAGAGAACACGCAAAACATAAATCGATTTTTCGAACAATCAAGGGTCATTATTTCACAAAATTCGAACTCAACCATCATTAAGGTGTAATGATGATATATTCAAACTCGGAATAAAATTGTGACTCCAAAGAGTCCACAAGCCAAAAAAAATGTGATTTTTCGTACAATCAGGGGCCATAATTCCAAAAGTTACGGTCCCATATGTGTGAATATCGAGAGGAACCAAGATCTTTGGATTATAAACTTACAGGTCAAATTTGAACAAAATCGGATAAAAATTGCGATTTCTGTAGCGTCCACAAGCCAAAAACATGATTTTTAGTGCAATGAGGGGCCGATACATATGAATATCGAAAGGAACCAAGATCTTAGGGAGATTAACCAATATTTCAACATTCGTTGAAATCAGATAAAAATTGTGACCCGTAGAGAGTCCACAAACAATTGTGGATGGATGGACAGGGACGACGACAAAATATTATGTCCACATGAAAATGTGGGCCTATAAAAATGTTGATCAATTCGAGGGTAAACATGGTATTCGAAATATTATGTAGTTATGGTATTACCTTGTAAACTCAAAGCAGCCAATCGTACAGCTTGTTCTACAGAACATGGCAGACGACCATCAATGATATCATTCTTTAACTGTAAGTAATAGTGAAATCTGAAAATAATAAATATGAATTTAAATTTAATAACTACAACTTTAACATATATTATTATTTACCAGCATTTATACAGCACCGTATCCACAAAAGTAATGACGCTTTACAAAAAAAATAATATGATATAAAGCAATGACAAGCCAAATAAAGGATTAAAAATATACAAAAGTGAATAATATACATGTACATAAAAGATGAGTAAAAAGAATTAATGTATAAAATTATAGATATAATTACCACATAAATAATCAATCAAAAGTTTTTTTTAAGGAAGTTTGTTTCACAGTTTCGGGGCAGCCACCTCAAAAGCTTTCTTGACGACACTGACATGATTTATGTCAACAACAAACAAATTATCACTAGAAGACCGTAATTGTCGACAAGGTTCATACAAACATAAAAGAATACTAAGATAAGTAGGTGCAATTCTATTTATATATTTAAAATCTAATATTAAAAACTTCTATTCTATTCTAAAAATTACCAGAGGAGGTCAGTTTAGTTTATATAAAATAGGTGTGATATGATCCATATATGTTCTTAGCAGAATTTGTTTGCTTTTTATAAAGTTTTGCCCCACGTTAACAATTAGTATATTAAACATTTAATATTTAGCTGTTCACTTATCAAAATTCATTGAAAATCAAAATACTTGTTCATTGCAACACCTTAAACTCTGTGTATCAATCTGAAGTCAATCGGATGATAAGTTTGGCCTCTATAGCGTCATAAGGTTTTTTGAAGTGATCAAAGGAGATAACTCTGAAAGTAATTATTTGAAATCGCTGAAAATGATTAGGCTTCTTCGTCTCATGATCTTAAACATTGTGTGTAAATTTAAAGTCAATTGGATATTAACTTTGGCCTCTAGAGCGTCCACAGGATTTTTTTGATGTGATCAAGGGCCATAACTCTGGCAGTAATTATTGAAAATCAATAGACGTCTTCGTCTCATGACTGTAAACACTGTGTATAAATTTAAAGTCAATCGGATATTAACTTTGGCCTCTAGAGCATCCACAAGAATTTTTGAAGTTATCAAGGGCCATAACTCTGGCACTAATTATCGGAAATCGCTGAAAATCTAGAAATTTAGAAAAATACTGGATACATTTAGGGCTGTCTGCTCGAGTGACATCAAAGGTTACACGCATACATGTAGATTGTCTGACCTCTGTTTAGGAAATGTGTAATGTATATATGTTTATGAACATTTTAGTGAGTAGACTTGGAAAAAGTGAGAGACTTAAACATACAACAGATGCTAAGACTAAACAAGGGGAAAATGACTTAGGCGTCGATATTTATGGTAAATTGACAGCAAATAAAGACAACAGCATTTTTTATATGCACACAATGAATTTGCCTTCCGTCTGACAGTTTCTGTTACCATCAAGTCACTTGACACAAACATGACTTCTTTAAATAGATGTTTTATAGCATAGGGTATTTCCTCGCAAGTACAAAGTTTTAAGTGGCATTTGAAGCAAATTATTGACAGATTTATTAGTGTGAACATGTTTGTAGTCTAGTTACATATGTAGGCTATATATTCCTACCACCCAATTTGTAGACAGGAATAGGCTTCATTAATAGGCTTTAGATAACTCTTTAGTAGCAAAACATTATCTAAACTAGATTTAAACAAGGAGGTAAATATGTTAAAATTGATGTAAATATTTTTATAATGATCACACAGATTTCCCCCCAAAATAGTCTGAGTACATATAAAATTTGAGTACATGAACATATAAAATTTGAGTGCCTAAATATAGAGGAATGGTACATTTACCTTGTCCCGAAATTTCAACTCAAAACATTGAGTCGTTTGGATGTGAATGTCAAAACTGCTTATCCGGACACGTAACCCTTTTAAGATATCGAATAAATTTTTGGGTTGGGTGGCCTGATAATCGATTCCCGTACCTTAGAGGTCTATACAAGGAATGGGCCATGTGCTGTACTGGATAACGAAAGGTAAGTCTAGTTTTATCTAAAAACTGCATTATACAGCTGAGCTTAGAACACCAGTCTCCATCTCTACATGGGTTTAAGTTGAAAACATATCACATATATTAAGTTAGTTGCTCTGCCCTGAGGTAGAGGATTTTAAGGGATTTTAACTCAAAATTAAGCAGTTTTATTCTCCAAAAATATTATTGGGATTGGCCCTTTTTATTATTCTTAAATGAACACACTCCAGCACCCCCCCCCCCCTCCCCAACAAACAAAAAGATGTGTCCTTATCACATATTTTGTATAAATAAAAATAAATAATTACCTGGCAACTTCATCTGGGATTCTGTGAGCACTAGCAACATAAAATTGAACTCCAAAATATAAACATGGTGGATGGCAGGATATCTGTGCTTGTTTATCCAGTTGTTTCTTTAATGGTCTCTCTAAATCTACCCAGTGAAAATGTAATTTCTTCGTCACATATCGTAATCCAAAGAAATGAGTCTGAAAACAGTTATTAATAAGATGAAAATCGAATGTAGGTACATGTACATGTAATTAATAATCCCCCCAGTAAAAATCCAGGTGGTAATACCATAGTAAAAATGTAACCTTTTAGAAAGCAGGTAAAAATCACCCTTATTATATTTTGAGATATTTTTTTCCAAAAATTCAAAAATAGGTTGCCAGGCAACGAAACATACGCCCACACAGCAGCCAAATCGTCCGGGCAGTCAACAAGAGTTGTTGCATATTAAGGAATTATCAAAAAATCATTAGAATTTGTTTTTATAATCAAACATTTTTTTTAAATCAGATAATAATTGTGACCTCCAGAGGGACCACAAGCTAAACAGGGTGATTTTTCATACAATCAGGGGACATAATTCAGGAAGTAATGACCCGATGGGCGCAAATATTGAAAGGAACCAAGATCTTTGGGTTATAAACATACATGTAAAGTTTCATCAAAATCGATTCAAAATTGTGACCTCTATAGGGTCCACAACCTTGATATAACATATTTTCACACTATTCGTGTACAAACGGCGGCCATTTTGTCCGTCAATTCTAGTCCGATTTTCACGTAATTCATAGTCTCTCTTCATTACCATGTAACGGTGATATAGTCAAACGTTTTTTTAAATCGGATAATAATTTTGACCTCCAGAGGGACCAAAAGCTAACAAAAGCGATTTTTCAGACAATCCGGGGACATAATTCAGGAAGTTATGATCCAATGGGCGCAAATATCGAAAGGAACCAAGATCTTTGGGTTATAAACATACATGTCAAGTTTCATCAAAATCGGTTCAAAATTGTGACCTCTATAAGGTCCACAACCTTTATATAACATATTTTCACACTATTCGCGTACAAACATCGGCCATTTTGTCCGTCAATTTTGGTCCGATTTTCACAAAATTCAAACTCAACCTTCATAACCATGGAATGGTGATATAATCAAACGTTTTTTTAAATCGGATAACAATTTTGACCTACAGAGGGACCACAAGCTAAAAAGGGCGATTTCTTGGACAATCAGGGGCCATAATTCAGGAAGTTACGATCCGATGGGCGCAAATATCGAAAGGAACCAAGATCTTTGGGTTATAAACATACATGTCAAGTTTCATCAAAATTGGTTCAAAATTGTGACCTCTATAAGGTCCACAACCTTGATATAACATATTTTCACACTATTCGCGTACAAACGGCGGCCATTTGATATAATCAAACGTTTTTTTAATTCGGATAACAATTTTGACCTCCAGAGGGACCACAAGCGAAAAAGGGTGATTTTTCGGAAAATCAGGGGCCATAATTCAGGAAGTTACGATCCGATTGGCGCAACTATCGAAAGGAACCAAGATCTTTGGGTTATAAACATGCATTTCAAGTTTCATCCAAATCGGTTCAAAATTGTGACCTCTACACTGTTCATAAGCTAAAAAACGTGATTTTTCGTACAATCAGGGGCCATAACCCATGAAGTTACAGTCCGATACATGCCAATATCGAAAGGAACCGAGATCTTAGGGTGATAAACCTATATTTTAAGTTTCATTGAAATCAGATAAAAATTGTGACCTGTAGACTGTTCTCAGCTAAAACCTGTACCGGAAGTGTCACATGGTCTACCAACAATCCTCACTCATCGCTAAACTCCTTACTTGGAGGGAGGAATGTGGTTGTATACGCACTGTTGTCTGTTGACTCGGGGGGCCCTTTTCTTTTTATCAGTTTCATGTTCCCACCCACCCACCCACCTACCGCTTTTGTCTCGACATCCTATTTCTACAGCAATTTTAACAATATATTTCCCAGACCTAATATCTGTAGGGATAGGATGTTTGATGAGACCAGAATACTGTTCACAAACAATTGTGGACGGACGGACGTACAGGGGCGACGACAATATACGTCCACATGAAAATGTGGGCGTATAAAAACAATTTGACCAAGATAAAAAAAAAAAATTTCTGCTAAAGTGTGAACACAAAATATTTTGTCAATTTTTTTTAAGTTCTTTCTAACAATTATCATCAAAATATAAAAAAAAAATTATGTTTTGTCCCAAAATATGTTTTAAGATTAAAATTAACTTCACCAGATTTGATTAATATTCCCTGGCTTTACTCTTTAACACAAGAAACAGAAGAATAATGCCAATTTAAAAATCTGATAGGAATAATTTTATTACGAATATTTACACAGAAATTTGTACAAAAATGTTTGTAATTTTAAGATAGTAAGCACAGAAACCACATATGTACTTTCCAAAAGGGGGGGGGGATTTTACTGGGGTGATTATTACCGTATACCGTCAAAAGACACATATTAATGTAATATGAATGTATATGAAGTATCCGAATTGAATGGCAGTATTTGGCGCATGGATATTCCAGTCTGCAACGGTAGTGAGGTATTTCAGCCTTGTTCATCGAGTCGCATCATTACAATTTAAATGGTGCTCAAAAACTTACTGACAAGCAATTTGTGTGCCAATTTTAAAATGTTCATTTTGTCTTAAATATGAATATCAGAAGCCAGTCTTTTCCCAGTAAGACAACATTAACCAATAAGTCACATTAGCAATGTCAAAGACTGTGGGTGATATTGAGTTATTGAAGTGCCTTCTTTAATCAATGATGTATATATATCAGAATGAAAAAGTATAAGTTGTGGATTATTTTAACAAGACATTTCTAATTTTGTAATACACATATTTTTTTCTTGTTTAAGCTAAAGAGATATAATTTGTATATACCTATATACATGTACATATATATACAAGGTTGGTACATATATTTTTGGACATTGTAGTATAAATATGTTCTTGTCCACTTCTACACTGTACATACATGTAGTGCTGTGCGTACAGTATGTAGGTACAACAGACTATACTGTTAATATCTCTACATGTTTGTAATTTGACCTTGTTACCAGGGGTCAACATCTAATGGGAGTACCCACTAATTAAAGTGACAGTCAATGATGACTCATAAAATATTTTGCTTTGTTAATAGGAACAGGATAGACTGATTATAATTGGGAGAAAGGTACACAGCAGAGAGCCCGAACATATATACATGCATCAACAGCAACTGGTGTACATGTACATACAGTTGCAGCAATCCAATATCCCCTCCTTGTTCGTCACTGTCTCACATTACTCCTTCATGGCCCTGACATGTAATTTGTACTGCAGTATGGTACATGTAGTATATATTAGATACTATAGATAGTTATGTTATAGACTTTAGGATTTATTTTCAGAAAAAAAAATCCATTACTTGCTTCTCCCTCAGCAATACCAGTATAGAACTACATGTACCAATATACATCATATAAAAATAACCAATGGCATCGATGATACATGTACTTGAACTTAAATGATTTTTATTTAATGCCATTTTCTTTCTGGAAATTGAAGCAAAATGGATGTACCTGCGAAAATTTTGCCGAGATATCCTCGAGAAAATTAAAAAAAAAAACCCAATAAAAAAACAATTTTAAGTTGTTTGCAAATTAAATGGATGTTGTTGAAAACAATGGCCTGTAATCTTGACTTTTGATCAAGGTCTGTTAATCTCTAAGCTTAAATTACTTTAATGATGATCTAGATAAAAGATTACAGAAGGGCCAGACAGACAAATAATCTCCCATTGTGTGTTTTGGCAACTGTTTCCATAGTGATGATGTGTGACAGTAATCTGGGGAATGTTGTAACCTGGGTAATTTTAGAGGTTATACAGCTCTTTGTGAATTTTGTTAATTTTCACTATGTTATAGGCTATATATTATCTATACTATCTATATACTATTTATTGTTTACTTTAAATTTTCTAACACAATTCTTTACTGTCTTATTTCAACTTAATGATACTAAATACCTTAAAGATACATTATGGGAGATTTTGACAAGGAGTTAGCCATTCTTGCTATAAAAGTTCAAAAATAGATGTTGAAACAAGAATATATTGAAAATTTCAGTCAAATTACTTTATCCTGAACAAAGTTGTTACCACTATAATTTTTTACTAGAAACTTCATTGACACTCTTTTTCCACTACGGCCGATTGTTGATTGACAGGCGTTAACTCCACCTACATAGTCTCGATCATCAAGTAATGTTTAAACGGTATCTAGTGAAGCTTGTGTATAGCCTCGGTCATCACTGTCCTTTATGAATAATTTCCGGAAGTATGATGACGTCAACGTCACGGAGAAACCCCACCCACGACGCCATAGTGATTAAATCAGTCGACGAAATCCTGTTTTAATCCGAGCCCAATCCAAGCCATCCGCGGGTCTACAGTGTTCATTTTGGGCTTGTTGTTTAAATAAAGATCTAATTTATAATTTCTATGACATCTGAGGCTCAAAGGAAGACCGACAAAAGTCAGTTTTTGCTCTTCCATAATGTATGTTTAAAGATGTATTGTGTCAAGCTAAATCTGCCAATTGCAGGTCTTTTATTTTGACTTTAGATCAAACGATGTCTGAGATATAAATGGATTTGAACAATCTCAAATTGCTAAATTAAAAAATTTAATGATAAAATCTATACTAGAAATAGAAAATAAGTCTCAGTTGTCAAGTACAACTGCTACAATAACAAACTACATGTACTCTACATATTCAAACAGTCATAATTACGCCCAGAATAAAGTAATTTGAATAAAACTTTCAAAATAGTCATTTTCATTATCTATTTTTGATCTACTGGTATTATAGCTAAAACAGCCAGCTCTTTATACTTACAAACTAAATCATACATAATGCATCTTTAAGATATGCTGAATTAAAGACATTTTTAACTAGAAATGTCAACACAGTGAAGTTAATTAGTACATCATTATATTTAATCATTCATTATTAATCAGAAAATACGAGCAAAATTGGAATCAGTAGTACTTCTGAAGTACTGTACATTTTAAATCAGATTAGCCAAAAAAAAAATCTGATAAAAGAGAGCCAGGCTTTACACCTGAAGTTAGCAACATTGATAAATGTTGCGTTACACTTTACGTAAAACTCGAAACGAAATTCTAGGCATTAGTCCAGCAATTAGTACTGCAGCAATTTGTGCAATCCTTAGATACAATACGTACAATACCAATAATCGAACAAAATATTTTCAACAAAAGAAAGATCCCTTGCAAAAAAGGTGGGATTAAAGTTGTAATGTTGCACATATTAACTTTAGCGTATGGCCTATATATTTTTCCTTAAAACAAATTTTTATTTCAGAATTCATATTGACCAAGTCAGATGAAGAACAAATAGAAACTATGTGTATGTTTCTGCACTGTTTGAACAAGCTTCAATCCCATAAAATTGTAAACAATTTAAAATTCTGAATTTCATCCCAATGAAACTTATGAATTAAAATAGGCCTTCATAAATTTACAAGTATGACTGTTAAGGGGGCCATAAAGCATACGCCCAAAACAGCCAGTCATCTGAGCAGGCCGCAAATGTTGTCAAATATTGATTCTTTTGTACAAACATCCCATAAAGTAATTACTAACATACAGGAGAAATAATTAGAATTTGAATGGATTCTACATGGATTCTTCAAAATGTGTAATGGTAATCATAATGATAATAAATACACTTCTTTGACGCATGAACATAAACACTGCATAAACTTGAGTACAACTGGACGGCAACTTTAGTCTCTAATAGAGTGTCCACAAATACCAAGTACATGTAATTGTTGACAATGGATGGACGAACAGGGGTGAAAACAATATACAACAATTACATTTCACTTGACTATATAAATATATAATATGACAGAAAAAAATGTAGTGTAAAAAAAATGAAATGTCCCCCCCCCCCCCCCGAAATGCAACTTTTGACATAAAAATCGCTGCCTTATCTACATGTATACCCATCCAATTCTAAACATTTCACTGTGTCCAGTATCTTGTGAATAAATGTAAAACAATTATGCCAAATTTGAAAAACATCCATCAGGTGTTCGAGAAGGGTTTAGCACAAACCTGCCTTTTGTACAACACCATACATGTATGAACTCTATATATGTTTATATAGACAGTGCATTGACATTTGACAAACATGTAATAAAAAGTGAAGAATAAAAACAAAACTACACAAAATAACCTGTTGATTTAAGAAAATATTTAAAAAGCAAACATCTTACATGTATATTTGTAGTTATAACCAAGCTTGCAAATGTCAGGAATTTGTTTAAGACAATCATGTATTATGAAGGGGTAAAAATGTGATTAAAAAAATGAAAACATCTATTCTACAGTTTCACTGATTGAGAATTTTATCTATTTATGTGTGGATGTAGAAGCGATATATAAATTTGCATAAGCCACTTACCTCTGTTATTTCAATTCTTTGAGCAATGCTATCCAAACACTCATGCCCTGTGCTATCCGATGTTAACGTGCATTCTAAGAAACTATTATCCAGTAAATAAACTCCCACAATGAAGGCATTCTTTGTTGAAATCTCGTAACGTTTTGTTTTCTTTAATCTCCATTTAAAGGGCATTGTAATTGATCACATCTACCCGACTCAACTGTTTTTCAGTCAATCAGAGGAATTTCTTTTGTTGTTCTCTTTTTCTTTACTTTATTTCCCTTTGTCTTTTCTATCTAAAATTATACAAAATTAATAAGAGATTATTAATAGATTATTAATTTACTACCCATCTAAATAAATAACCAACTAATAATGCTGAACCTCTACATGTAGGTATTTTATTTTTGAAATAAGACACCAAAACCCAAATAGACCTACATTACCAAGTAGGCCTACATTGCACACTGTAGGCCTTTAATACGAAAATACAAGTATGTAAAATAATATGTAGTATTATTTTAAAATATTTTTGATGTCTCAGGTAAATGTAGATCACTTATTGTCAGTTGTCACAGTATAATGTTGTCAGCACACAAACAGATTACTCAGAACATAACAGGTCCTTATTAACTGTTGTACCAAACAAGTTTCATCAGCAACTAAATTAACCAAAACCTGTTTTAAAAGCTGACAATGCGGACCACCTGAATTAATAACCTTGGTTATCTTTAAGTTTATCTGTTATCTTTCATTGAAAAACAATGAAAACAATTCAATTCTAACACTTGATTTTTAATCTCATATTGAATTCACGATTCCCCCCCCCCTCTATTAATTCCATGTTTACAAAGAGCATAATTATAATAATTGTTATATTTGTACATAAAGTTTAACAAAAGTAGTGTTACAAATTTTATTCAAATCTCAGCTAAGAACATTAACATACATTAATTTATTCATTAATATACATATATTCACAAGATGTGGAATATTTGCATACAAATTCAAGAGGTGTTATATTGATTATAAGATGGATGTCATAACTCATAAGCATTGGTATTAAACAAAAGATAATACTGTGTAAAATACTGACCACCTGGTATATTATGCATTTTATCATGTAGTACAATACATTTATATTAAATAATGTATGAAATTCAAGCAACTACAAGATGTGGGGAGCTTAAATGTAGACCTGGTCCATGTATAAATAAATAATATAGAAATATACAATTCGTGGTCAATTTACGGCTCTAGTCTATACACATACAACAGCATACAGTGTAGGATACCTGACAAATCCTCTCTCTACCCCAAACAACATGATCTTACCATAACACCTTCATCAACAAAACCCACAAATTTTCAAATCTTCATGAAATTGTCATTGAGTTTGCCTTTTCGTCAAGTAGAATGGTTAAAACAAATATAGCACTTGGCATACATATCTTGTTATGGTTGATTTTGGCTCTGCATATGAAAATAATTTAACAACAAAAAATCATATGGTATTGGTACAGAGAAACCTACATGTACATACAATGCACAGTCCATATTACTTAAACTTGCATCTGTATATTTTGAAACTAAATATGATTGTCATTACCTGTAGTCTGTCATATTGAAACCATATATATATACACCTTCATGATTGAAACTCATTGAAAATCAATCTATATTGCAGTACAAAACCTGCCTAATCAGACAATTTAATCAATTGTTTTCTTATAACATTGCGCATAATATAACTTATACGTGTATTTTACTTGATAATAAACATAATCAATAAAAAAACATACAATACAATTTCAACTCCTTTGACGGTTAATGGTATTAAGTTTCAATATTAGTATAACTTGGATTAATTAACAACTTAATTTAGTGCACATGATGATAATAAGGGTAAAATTGGGTATTCAACAACGTAAGCAGAGCAGAGACCAAATACAGCCCACATCTTGTTCCTGTACTGTATATGATTATGAAAACATGTAATTTACCAGATGAAAGTAATTATTCAAGCATGCAAGTCAAACCTGTAGATACAGCTAACACTCATTATATAAATGTTTAGAGTTAGTTAAAAGATTATCAATTAATACAGCAAATTTAAGACTTGACTTATACTTATTTATTATAATAATATATTATATTATAAAATATTATTAAAGCTTGAGGTAAAAATAATAAAAAAACTTGCCATTTAAATCTGTAACACTTTAATAATAGAAACATTCAATATTTTCCTACACAGACTGACACAAAACGCCAGATGACACTAGAGGGTGACACATCTAAATATTGCATTTCAAGTTCAACACCTCAAAATTCCATGCATAACATAAACAATGTAGGTTGGAAGGGAGTTTTCAAGATGTGTGATGAAACAGGCACCTGCTTATTGGATAATTGGATAAGTTAAAATGACAGATCTACTAATCATATGATAGTCATGCTTACCGGCATTTATGTGTCATAATATTCAACTTTTTAGGAGTGTCACATCAACTTTTGTTATCATTTCGTCTTTACGACTATTTAAAGACTCGATCTAAAAGTCGCTTTCACGTTGTGACAATCGGGACTATAACCACTTGCTACCGTAAAACGTTCTCTGTTTCTTTGTGTCGTAAAATACATTCATCGACTGACAAATTGAAGAAAGGAAATCAATGCGATGGAAATGGTATTTTCATTGGAATTAAATCAATATCAAATTTGCAATTTGATAACCTATTATTTATTGAAATTTTCCGACTTAAACCAAACCAGATATTGACCCATCAACGACAATCGTTGTAAAACAGTATTATTGTCAGTAAACTGAAAGTTTCAATAGTAAATTTTTTTCGGCGTGTTTTTGTATTATTTAATTTTTGTGAAAACGAAGGAAAGAAAATGCCACCATCAGACATTATGAAATTAGATCTTTATGGGTTACTTGATGTCACAGCAGAGGCAACAGAAAAAGAGGTGAAATTTTACTAGTCTTAGCTTCGGCACAGTGACAGTTCTCACTGATAGTGATATTCATTCTAATTTCTAATATTCGCACTAGGCTAGTTAAAAAATTAAAGAGCACATCAAATGGCCTCAATTTGTTTTCTATACATGTATGTATAGTCCATGTTTTTTTTTATCCACTTTACGGCAAATTCACATCAATCCGACTAAAATTGATTTAACTATCTTCACTCAAAGTCGTATCCCGTAAAAACGACTTTGCCAGTTATCGAAAACACTCTTAATCCCCTAGGACGCCAGTGACGTCACAGTGACCGAATGCTTATTCGGAATGTTTATTCCTTAATTACCTATATTCACCCGGCGTGTGTATTCATTAACGCTTGACTGATTCCTTAATCCCCCGAATTAAATAGAACAATTGACTACGGCTACGGAATAATTTGTCTTGTAATTCATTTTAATTCAAGCTCCAATTTAAAAAATTTGTTTCATTATTTTCGGTCGTTCTGTTTTCCCACGGCAGCGATTTTAATACACTCTACCATCGTGTGCAGTCAAAATGATTCAAGATACATTTTCGTCAGAAGAGTATTGTGGTTCTAATTTAGAAGGGTAGTTATCATTTTTTTTTACGCCGGCCAGATCAATTAGGTATGCTCACCGATGTTTTTGTAATAATGAATATAAAATACACTTGATCAAATGTGGAGTTCCTGGTGCCGTTTGGTGAGTGATTGAACTGTCAGTTTAATTGTAAAATACCTTTATTCTTCAAAAAGTTAAATGATGTTAGACAATTTATAACCTTATCTTATCACAAGCTTATATCCATCGAATGATGTATATTTAGATGTTGTTTTAACCCCAATCAACAAATAATATGAGGCTACTTCATTACAAAAACATCGGTGAGCAAAGCTAATTGATCTGGCCAGCGTAAAAAAAAGATGATTACCTAATCAACATTCTTTTAAGAATTAATTTATGACCCAGTCTCTGTGCAACTTTAGTCTGGATTTATTAATGACAGGTATAAACGACACTTCCCTTGCGATACACATAGATAGTTAGGTGACCCTTACGAATCTTGTTTCAATCATGTTTGATGTTTATGATATATTTTGCGTGACCACATCTTTTTACTACTGTACTCTTTCACGCTGGGAAATTCGAACCACAATTCTCTTCGGACGAAAATGTATCTCGAATCGTTTAGACTGCACACGATGGTAGAGTGTATTAAAATTGCTATTGTGAGAAAACAGAACGACCATACTTTATGAAAAAAAATTCTAAATTGGACCATGAATTAAAATGAATAAAACAAATTATTTCGTATTCAATTGTTTTATTTAATTAGGGGGATTAAGGAATCAGTCAGGCGCTAATGAATACACATGCCGGGTGTATATAGGTAATTAAGGAATAAACATTACGACTTTGAGTGAAGATAGCTCAATTAATTTTGGTCGGATTGATGTGAATTTGCCGTAAAGTGAATAAAATAACCATGAACTGCTCACATAGAAAAATTTTCAGGACCATTTTATGTGCACTTTAAATTGCAGGAAAAATTTATAATATTGCTTATTATGTGAATCACACCAGGCGCAGGGTTCTAGCCTCCTGCTGGAAGAACCTACACACTGATCCGCAATTGAATATTCGCTTGGCTGCTACAATCATAGATGTGGATCACATATCTGGATAAAAAATATTCCATATTTAGCATAAATAGGCAGAAAATAGTACACAGAGGCGTAAAATGGGTAAAAAAATATAATTCTGTCCATTCATATTACTACGTTTAGATGTTAACAACGCACATGTGACCATCAATTATGTGATGTCACCCGTAGAACTAAAGTGGTCTGACCTACACTTGGATAGAGATAAAAGACGCCTGTCGCATAATCTCTGTGAAACAGATTGAGTAGTACCATCTCTTTATCTTAAAGTTACATTCCCGGGTACAAAACATTGTAATTGCCAAGCATACCCTGCTTTAAAAATCTATCAAAAGAGGCCATGTTTGTGTCAGGAGATTACCCCTCTCCGTACCTATAGCAATGAAGGTGGAGACAGGGGAGAATTCATTACATACACAAGACGATGTTGTCTGTAATCGCTGCATGACTATTTACTACAAATATCAAATCCTAATTAAGTTCTCGGATTATCCACTGCCCAGGTCTTTTTCCGTGATTTTTATCCCAGAAAGTGTTGTACTTATATTCCTTCATGAAGTTTATCAACATTTACACAAAGCGCTCAAGTTCGCATGCAGCCTTCGACGGTACGCTTGCAGGTATTCTTAATCGTCGGCTGACTATTAAAGGGAATTAACCCCTTACATTTTTGTCCTGTATAGGCTCCATGAATGAGTGTTTTTCAGGGAATCCAGTATTTTTCTAGTATTTCTATATATACCAAAATTGTCATACTTTTATAGGCAATAACCACCCAATAAATACTTATCTGGGAACCCATCTCTAAGACATGCAAGGTCGAGAGATGAGGTTTCTTTTTTACAATGGGCATGGTCTGTTAATAGCCTGAAACGTTGGACGAGTGGTTAAAAAAGCCAAACGAGTATCCATAATCAATGTAAATAAAGTTATCCCTGATTTAAACCATTATATTTATATTGAAAGTAAGATACTTGTAGGCCTACCAGTGCTAATCCCATTCAATGGAATTTAGTTCCAGGGATATACTTTTGTGTCCTCTACTAAATCGTATCACAATCCTTCAGAAGAGCCTTCAGGAAATTTTCTGGAAATGTCCCCCACCCTATCCTAACAATATTTCTCCATAAAATTAACTATGATGCAATTACTAGGCCTAGTGATGTGGGTACAAAAAAGTAAAATTTTAACTTTGAAGCTTCAAAAAAAAAAAGTGAAAGAAAAACAGAGACTTTTGACTCAGCCCTGGACTTCACCTACCACAATAGGCATTAAAAAGATTATTGTATGTTCGATGTTACTCTTATTAGGGTTTGAAGTTCCTTCCTTCCACGAACTGGGAAAAACAAAAGAAAACAAAAAATACCTGAACTAGAATACAGTTAACTGTGCTATATATATACCAGTATGTTAAGTGTATTCATATAATATGTTATTCAATTTTTATACGCCCACATTGAAATGTGGTCGTATATTGTCGTCGGTTCGGCAATTGTGGACGCTCTAGAGGCTAAAGTTAATATCCGATTGACTTTAAATTTATACACAGTGTTTAAGGTCATGAGACGAAGAAGCCTATTGTTTTTCAGCGATTTTCGATAATAACTACCAGAGTTATGGCCCTTGATCGCTTCAAAAAATCTTGTGGACGCTCTAGAGGCCAAAGTTAATATCCGATTGGCTTTAAATTTATACACAGTGTTTAAGGTCATAAGACAAAGAATCCTATTGATTTTCAGCGATTTCCGATAATTAGTGCCAGAGTTATGGCTCTTGATCACTTCAAAAAATCTTGTAGACGTTCTAAAAGCCAAAGTTAATATCCGATTGACTTTAAATTTATACTCAGTGTTTAAGGTCATGAGACGAAGAAGCCTTTTGATTGTCAGCGATTTCTGATAATTAGTGCCAGATTTGTGGCCCTTGATCACTTCAAAAAATCTTGTGGATGCTCTGGAGGCCAAAGTTGATATCCAATTGACTTTAAATTTATACACAGTGTTTAAGGTAAAAATATGCGACAACCCTTGTTGACTGCCCGGACGATTAAGCTGCTGTATGCGTATGTTTCGTTGCCTGGCAACCTATCTTTTACTTATAGATTGTCAGTGCCTACAGGAAAAAAGCCAGAAAATGTCACCCAGATAAAAATCCTGATAATCCGAAAGCAGGTAATTTATAAATATCTCTTACACTGTCATCTGGTAGTATAAAATGTTGTTTGGGGGGGGTTACAAAGATAAAGGAAATTGTATTCATTTTTAAGACAATATTGATCAATTTGTTCATTTTCTTTTACAGCTGAATTGTTTCATGAATTATCAAAAGCTCTTGAATTGTTGACAGATGCAGCTGCTAGAGTAAGTATAAATTACAATGAAAATGTTTTATGAAATTGGGTTTGGTATAGTTAAAGTGATTAGCACTCTGGGGTCATTTCTATAATGTCCCAAACTGGAATCCCAGTGGACTGTTAGAACCCAATTTACAAATGTAAGGAAAGTTGGTCTTCTTTTATAATCCACATGTTTATGTAAATATTGCTTAAAATAGACTCCTAAACAGTAGGAGTTCGAGGGTGGGGTGGGTGGAGGTTAATGCTTATCCTTTCCCTTACACACAGAACTATACATGTAGAAAAGGAAGGTTGGAGGAGTTTGACATCCACTCAACACAGCTAGGTAATTTGAGACTAGCATTTAGTAATTTTACTTTAACTATTATTTGTGTTTACAGGCAGCCTATGATAAAGCTTTAAAAGCCAAGAAAGCTGCAGAATTACGTCACCGTGAACTTGATAGTAAGAGAAAAAAACTTAAAGAAGGTAATTATGCAAAAGTATTTTGGACTTGTCAAATAAACAAGAAGTGGTATAGTAATCTTTTAGAGGCATTTAGTAACTGGAAGGATCATTAAACTATAACACATACTTATGGAAGAACAATTACTGATTTATTTAGGCGGTGTTTCGAAGAGTATTTTCTCCTAATGTTTTCATGCTGTTTTATGCCTTTGATCCTGTTGTTGTCATGCATGGTTTCAGAATTGTTGTTATTGCTTGTCTATATATAATTGCCATACACAATTGTTGCTGTACTTGCTTGAAAACGTTGAGAGAATACTCTTCGAAACGTCGCCTAAATAAATCAGTAATTGTTCTTCCATAAGTATGTGTTATAGTTAATGTGGTATAGTGTGCACCAGAAAGAGTAAGCAAAGCATGTCTCATGCATTACACATGTCACTGCCAAATGGAGTAATAACTTGGATTTGGACTTTTGTAGTTCTAATGTGATTGTTGTTCCTTTCATTCAAGTCTTTCTATTAGATGTAGTTCGCAAGATTCTTACTTGGCCTGATGTATCTCAATTTCCTCTTGTTACCCAAGAAAACAGAAATACAAAGACACATATTTCATTACATTCATATTATGTCAATGTATATCAACTCTTAACTGACCCACGACGACTTTTGTCGACACCTTTAACATTACCGTTAAGTACCCACAGCGACTTTTGTTGACAAAACCAGATAGCTGAATGCAACTTTTCTAGCGCAACGAGAGTTACTTCCCTTATAAACTGGCAGCCTTTTCTGATTTGTTTACTTCCTGTTTGACATTTTGATAGTTGAAAATCTTACTGTTTCTTCTTGAAAAATTATAATAAACCGGTGATATGTCTAGACCTATACAACAACGTTCTCCTACAACGGATCCCTATTGAATGATAGTGATTTTATTGGTGGTGTAAATATTTATAGTTTTGCGTTTACAACGTGATTGAAGTAGGCCTAGGTAATCAACAAATTTTAATTACGGTACTTTGAAATTTTAATAATCTTAAATTTAAAGAGATTTATGATTTTTAGTTCTCAAAAGGGCCTATTTACAGTTGTTTTTTAATGATATGACTTTAAAATGGGTATCTATATTTTAACACTATTGACCATTATGATGTGGGTTTTTATGACGTCATACCTCTGGGTCATTTAAGAGTTAATGATTTTTATTTCTATTCACAGATTTAGAGGCAAGAGAAGATTCAGTTGAACAACAGAATAAAACAGAAGCAGCTGCTAAGAAAAATCTTGAAACTGAGGTAAAAAAAAAAAAATATAGCAAAAAATAACATAAGCTGTATCTAGTCAGAAGTAATAAATGCCAGCGGAGGACACATGCGCTACTGACAATTAACAATCTTTGTCATACTTTTGGTTTTGACCCCTCTGACTTTGTACTGTTGATTACAGATTGAACATCCATAAGTGTACAAATGTGTTATTGAATATTGTTCCCAATAAGAAGCAAAATAAATAAGATATGTTTACAGGATCATTTTGTTATACGAAAAACTAGTGATGCGTTTTCTATGGTGCTCAGTATTCTAAATTGTAATAAAATAAATTCTTAGATTTAATACTTAAACCTTCATTACCTCATATAAATATACATATAAGGAACAAAATAAAATAAATGATTGTGATAAACTGTGATAACTAAATGATGTTATATTTTTTAATTTAATCTATATTCAGTCATCATGTTTCAAGTCTTGGCGTTAAACGGAGAATGTCTAGTGATAACTAAATGATGTTATTTTTTTTAATTTAATGTATATTCAGTCATCATATTCCAAGTCTTGGCATTTAATGGAGAATGTCTTTGAAATCATTTTAGATTCTCCATGTGGTCATTCACTTGAAATTAGTAAATGTCTCTAAGTGTTGTACATCACTCTAAAAAGTGCCCAATCACACCTATAAATTGCCTTAACTTGAACATTGTATCTGCTGAATATGAAATTGCAATACATGTATATTAGTACACGCAGTCCAATAATGATATGGAAAGCACTTGTAATATCTCCAGCTCTGATCTATGGTGGAAGGTTGTTTTGTAATAATTTTTTCTATTTCTATTTTTTTTTTTACAAATAGATTGAGAGATTACGTAAAGAAGGAAATAAATTATTAGAAGCAGAGCAAGACTTATTAAGAGAATCACTGAAACAGCAAACTGCAGTAACTGTCGATTCTAGTGGTATGTAGTGCTTTTATTATCCACTGAGATATTTGTCGTTTGGACCTCCCCAAAATGTTTTGGTACAGATGCATGGTTGTCACCAACAAGGACTGAACAATCAACAAATTTTGTGAGAATCAAAACTATTCCTGTGATAAGAAAGCATGAATCAAAGTGCAAAGTCATCTGAATTTTGTCACAAATGCTAATGTTTATAATGAGATTCATAGATGCAACATGTTACTTTCATGTGGACAAAAATGAGATAAATTAAATGTAACAGTATATTTGTTTGTACAGATGGTTTTCTTTTTTTTTTCCAAGATGACGATGTCCCAGTTTCACCAAAAATAAAGGTATCATCAGTATACAGTTCATTTTGTTTTCTTTCTTCACTGTTAACTCAGTATTTTAAAATATTATTGTATCTACTAGTTCTACACATGTATGTTCATTCCTTTTATCAAATTGTTTATAGTACCATTTTAACAACTTCCTTTGGATCTTGGGTGGCCAGTTGGTTAACAAGTTTGATCATAAAGTCTATCATTGTGTCAAGTGATGTGGTTAAGATTCCCTGCTTATACGTGACAAGAAGGGTCGCCTATCCAGTCTCTTGGGGTTTTTTTACAGGTCCTTCGGTTTCCTTCCATTGCTAAAGGTCCCTATGTGCTATTGATTTATTGAAATACTTTTGAACCATGTGAGTCCCAAAATGACCTAGTTTGTGTCGGTGGATTTTACATACCATTTCCCTTTCATAGAATCTGCTTTTAGAAACAGAGTTCCAAAACAACATAACTTTATAAATTTTTTGAATTCAGGTCAAATGGAAAGCTAGAAAAGGTGATGAATCAAATGGTGGATATAATAAAAATAATTTAGAGGCATTGTTTAGTCAAGTAGGAATTTTATACATAAATAATTTACCTGTATACTAATACAATTGCAGAAGTAATGATTTAGTTCACAAGTATTACTTGTTTACTGTAGTTTATTTTTTGTCTCATTATTTTTGTTGGATTGGTAAATTTTCTTAACTCATATTTTGGGAGGCAAGCATTTGGGTTACATTTTAGTACTATAACTAGAATTTGAAAAATGTTTTAAATCAAATTTAAAAGTATAAGTTCTTGTGATATGTAATACAAGTTTTTGTTATTTACAGTATGGCGAAGTAGCATTTGTTTTGGTTTCTGCTAAAAAATCAGGTTCAGCTATAATTGAGTTTGATAAAAGCCCATCAAGTAAAGTATGTTTCTCTAGATAAATATATTGATAGAGAATGCCCATCAACTAAAAATGGAAACTGTTGAGATGAATTACTAAGATTTGATGCATTATTCCTGTTAATTCACCCAGTTATTTTGAATATATAAGAAATTAATTCCATTTTTTTTTTCTATTGAAAGTTGTAATGCCTTTCGAATCCTTTTCATTTCAGTTATTAGAGGTAGAATATGAAGATGGTCTTCCCCACAATCCATTTACAGTCAGCTGGTTATCAGGGAAACCACTGAAATCCAAACCTTGTGTAAATATGACATCATCAATTAATCCAGCTGCAGCCGAACAGCCATACAGTAGTTATATTCATGTAGGGTTTATAATTTTTTCTACTCACTAGTAGTTATCTTGGATCTTTAGTGGTTGAGCTGTAGGGCTTTGCGCTTAATGATGCATTATGTAAGAGCTAAATCGGTCCATTTCATGTCTTTTAATATTTAATCAAATGACAAGCCCGGCTCAGGCATTGAATGCTTAAGACTTTAATTATTTTGGCAATGGTACTTGACAATCAGCTTTTGAAATTTGAACTATTTTAGCAAGAAAGAACACCCAGCTTTTTATCTTAACATAACATAATGCATCTTGGTAAGGTTGACAGAGAAGGTGTGTATTGGGTGATCAACCGAGGTCTTGTATGAACTGGCAATGCATTCCAGCAAAACTTTGTCCACATTATTGCCCTTTGAAGAAGCAGAATTTAAGCTGTACAAATGAACCAGTCATGGGGAAAAGTTGTTAATAATAATATGACTTGTGATTTGAATGCATACGATTTCAGAACCTTCAGTTTCAGTTTGGACTTACCAGCGACCACACAGATACGCTTTGTAATTAATAGGGTCTGGTTGAAAAGCTATAGACCTCTGGATAAATGGCAGTGCATGTGAAAGCTCCCCAGCAAATTACCCCCTCATGCCATTTAAATAAATATTTTGTAGGCTAGTTGCACAAAGAGGAGTGATCACATTACATAACAAATCCCTTTTATTCTAGGCATCAGAGTTTGCTAAACCTGCCAGCACATCGGATAATGATTTTGAATCTCTAGTTCTTCGTAAGTTGCGACAAGCTGAGGAGCGTAAAAGATTAATAGAACAGATGCAAAAAGAAGATGGAGAAGGCTGATTTTATATATATATATAAATATATATTGGTTTTTAATCTGTACATTTTGTAAATAAAGAACTGTTTTTATTCTAAATTATGTATGCAGTTTTCTTATTAATTTCCTCAAAGAAAATTTTAACTGATAATAATATCCATTATATAAATCAAAGTTCATTTTATCTAAATCAAGACATTTACACTTGGCCATAAACATGACGATCACAATGAATGGCTTATTATGCTGCATTGTAAAAATGGAATGAACAGTTCAAAGTTATGAAGAGTATATTAAGTCAGATTCTTGAAATAAACTCTACTCCATGTTTACAACATTTACCTTCCCTAATAACTGCAAATTAATAATTATGTAAATTAAGCAAATCACTGTATTATGATTTTGAATCATGTTTTAGTAAGGCGTTTCTAGTGATCCTGTTTCAATGAAAGTATTCATCATTGATTCCAAAGCTACACCTGATACCACCAAGCTGCTCTCCTCGATTCATATTAAGGACTGATTGGGTGTAATTCTAGCCTTGTGAAGTAATAGGTTCTAACTTCAATAATCTAGATTATTTATACCACATATCATTCTCTTTAAATCTATCATTTATTAAACTGTCCCTTGTTAACAAGTCCCGTATCAGTCTACTCCATATTTTTGTGCTATTATACCATCTATTTTGCGTTTAATGTTGGCATTTACATTGTGAAGTTCACTTTGTTTCCTGGCTGCAATCTGAAGATATAAAACAAATTTTTGTTACAAGAACATAACGCTATTAGTTGATTAATAGTGTAGCCTGTGACAACTACATAGAAATTGATAACAGCTACTAGAATCGGCTTTAAATAACACATTCTTTAATTTAAGATAGCACCTGAACTTGGGCACGTATAATTTTGCTAAAAGTCAATAACCATTAATTATATTGTCTGAGAATATAAAAACACATGAATCATCTTTTTGTTTAACTTGAAAGACTACATCCCTTCAGAGAGTTGACATGCTTTGGATAAGAAATGATTTAAATCTTTCATCACTATATTCTGATGGAAATCTTCATTTTCATGTTTTAATTTCAATTTACCTCAATTTTCCACAACAAATCAACATCCCATTTCTGACTGATCAGACTGGTCACATGACCGGAGTTGGGAGCCCCAACTCTTCCTACACGCCCCACTCGGTGTATATAATCCGACATAAACAACGGAAAATCAAAGTTAATTATATGCTCCACCTAAAAATATATTTTAAAATTACAAAGAACAATGAAAGGATCTTTTTCCTTTAAATCATAAAAAAATTGATTTTTAAAATGAAATGACACTATAAGTTCATGTCTAGTCTCTATAGCCTTAAGAAGAGTTATTTTAACCTATATGTGTAGCCTACACTATCCTACAGAGATGACTTCGGATCCATTCACTTGATTTCATATTTTTTCTCGCAATATATATATATATATCTGTAGTTTATATTGTCGGTTTTGTCTGTAGGTAGTGAAGCCCTTCTTCACATATTACTATGTCCTGTATTGAGCAAACCTACCATTGTTGTATCAAGACCTCTAGAAGCAATATCAGTAGCTACCATTACATCATATTTACCCTCTTGAAACTGTAGAAAACGTCCCTGTCTTTCCTGCAAAATATTATCATCAATATTAGACATTATCCCATAGTAGCATAACAGAAAGGTTGCCAGGAAACAAAACCTACAGCTAACGTCCTACTGTTTTGCTCCATAACTGGGCTAATGAAGACGGGCATATGCCATACAGTGTGCTACGAGGATAATTTTGCCTCGGCAGCGGCCTACGGCATACTCTCATATCAAATTCCAACTGCCAAGAGATCTTTCACATGCATACCAATGTGTACACAGGACCTTGGTTTTCCGTCCCATCTGAACTACTAGACAGCTGTCCTTTTCAGGCCCTCCGTCCTGCGTCACTGACAAGAGGAAACCACTCTGGAAAAATCTGGATGAACTTTTACGGCCAATGCAGGGATCGCACACCTGACCTCCAGGCTAGGGAGCCAGCGTCTTACCCAATAAGCCACTTGATCCCCTACATTGTGAGAGAAAGAGAGATGGGGTTTAACCTCCACTTGACACAAACTAGGTCATTTTGGGACTAACATATGGTTTAATTTTATTTCAATAATTTTCTTGCACGTAGGGGTCTTTAGCAGTGGGGGAAAACCCATGAGGTTGCACAGGCGAGCCAACTTCTTGTCACGTACATCTGGGGATTCAAAACCAGCGGTTGACTCAATGAAAGACCTTATCATACAGCGCACACATGCTAACCATTCGGCCATGCACCCCCCCCCCCCCCCCCCCCATATACATTGTAACTGAACTTATAAGCAAGAGAGAGATTGGATTTAATGTCTTCAAATTAAGTTATTTTGGACTAACACCTTTAGTTCAATGGGCAAAAAATGTCAGGGTATCATTAACTGACAACCTGACTGTTGTCTCCCAGCTTATTGTGTGCTAGCTTGACTGAGGGAGTGGTTGTCATTTCTATCAAGGAGTGTCAACGTACAAAAGACTGCAATTAAACGATGAAAAAAAGTAGCTGACAGTAAATAATTAAGAATTTACTTAGGGCCTCAATATGTATGATAAATGGACAGTAAGTAACGAAAAGTACATTCTGAAAAATGGATCGCCTGAAGAATACATAGTTTCGAGAGGGATTTTAAGCAAATTTTTGACAGATTGATTATAATTTTAATGATTTTAGTCCAAATATATCGTGAAATCACACAGTTTGTTCGCAGGGAACGTGTCTTTTAAAGTTTGTAAATTGTTTTCAGTTTTTAGTAGAATTGCAAAATAAAGAAGAAATTCTATCCCCCTTGTTGGTGGTAAGCATAACATATCTATGTTATTAGAACTACATAATAGTTTTACCCGTTCTTGTAGAGCTCCAGAAAGCATAATATTGTCAATATTATTTTCTAATAAAGTTTGACTTAACCAATACACTGTTTCACTTTTATTACAAAACACTAGAGTTGGTTTCTGTTTAGTTTTTAATAACTTGATAATTTGTTCTGAAAGTTAAAATTATCAAAACAGATTAATGTTTTATTAAATACTGTAAAACTAGAAATTATTGCAATTTTGATAATTATCCCTGGTCTGTGCTGCGCCAGAATAGAACATTTATATCGGGGTGGGATATTGGTGACAACCAACTAATACCTATCAAATGATGCAGACTCTTGAGTACATTCATTCCATCAAAATGCTGTTGGGTGTGTGTACATATAATATAGTTTCTGGCAGTGATATATTTGTTTAATTCAACTGAGCCAAAAAAACATCTGAGCAACTTCAGTTGCAAGGATTTTTGTACCACACAACAGAGTATGGTCAGGATAATGCAGGCTAGTCGTAAAAATAGTCTACATCCGAAAGTTGTCCTAGTATGTGAAAAATCAATTAATAGATGTAGAACAAATTAAAATTAAACAAGGTATAATATAATATACATATACACGATTAAATTAAAACAAGAGTAATCTTATATTTAATCTTAACTCATAATTTTTTGTATTAGTTTATGATATCAAAGGAATACCTGCTTTATCTGCATTGCTAACTCTAATAAATTTTTGAGGAACGTGTGGCATCAATCGATGTAAACCTGCTGTTGTTACTCTAGCCATTTTATCTACCTGTAAATAAACAGCATATGTTTGCCAATCTCATCAGGATAAATATTGAATGTTAAACTGATTTTGAGTAATGAAGCATTCATTACTGCTCTGCCTCATGAATATGCTATGCATGAATAAAAATGTCACACAAACCAGTATAAAGGTAATAATCACTATTCAGTATAAGTAAGGCCTGGGTTCATAAATGTTATTTAAAAGTCATCCAGTGCATACAAAGTTTGCTCTAACAACTGCTCTAACACATTCTTAAAAAGAATATAGTTAATAATACTCAAAAGATCACCATTTCTGGAAATTTTACAAGGTGGGTAATATGATATGAATTGATTATAGTTTCAAGTCTTTTCAATTGTTGTAAATACTTACCGGTATTAAATTTCCTATGATATCTTGTAGACCTTTAGCTAATGTAGCACTAACTAATACAAACTGTACACCTTTATTAACAATGACATCTTCATCTCTAACACTAGCTCCGCTTGATGCCTACAAAAGAAATGATATGCATTCTCTGCTTAGTGCACAAAACTACTTCTATTAGAGATGAAATCAAAATATATAATGATAGAGATGTTTTATCATAAAAGGGGCTTTATTTTATAATTTATACAATCAGATTATATCTGACCTCAAATTTTAGAAATCCACATCTCCAGATGCTGATGTTTTGCTAGTCTAAGAAATAGTAGCCAATCAATTGATCTATACGTCATCTGTTAATTTTTGCTTTTTGTATGAATACAGTTCGTCTTAATTGCTTGACTTGATTATCTAGTCCATACAATTTTATACGTTCTAAAAGCTTGGGTGGCACATAGTTTCCTGTACATGTTGAATACCCCCAGTCTATGTCATAGTTTGAGAGTATATCATGAACCTATCTTCCATGTAATTCATCACATGGACGTATATTGTCGTCGCCCCCATCCCTCCGTCTGTCCACAATTGTTTGTTAACAGTCTACATGTCACAATTTTTATCCAATTTCAATGAAACTTGAAATATTGGTTTATCAAACTAAGATCTCGGTTCCTTTCGATATTGGCATGTATCGGACTGTAACTTCATGGATTATAGCCCCTGATTGTACGAAAAATCATGATTTCAGCTTGTGAACACTGAAGAGGTCACAATTCGTCGGTGAAGAGTCAAAAGGGTGTATCTCAGAATTTCTAAGGTTAAGAAATAGAACCTTTTGCATTTCAAAATTTCCACAAACCAAGATACAAAATTTGGACACATGATACCCAGAACAGTTCTAATTGGCGTAGAGATACACAGCTTATACAGAAATGTGCATATTAATTGGGAGATTTTAAAAATGCAAAAAAAGTGTATTTGACTAATTTCCCCGAGACCCTTTTGGCACTTCACCAACGAATTGTGAACCGATTTTGATGAAACTTGAAATTCATGTTTATAAATCAAAGATCTTGGTTCCTTTCGATATTTGCACATATCGGATCTTAACTTCCTGAATTATGGCCCCTGATTGTACGTAAAATCGCCTTTGTTAGCTTATGGTCCCTCTGGAGGTCAAAATTATTATCCGATTTAAAAACCGTCTAATTATATCACTGTAACACCGTAAAGGAGGTTGAGATCAAATTTCCTGAAAATCAAATCAGAACTGCCAAACAAAAAGGCCGCCGCATGTATGCGAATAGTGTAAAAATATGGTATATCAAGGTTGTGAACCCTGTAGATGTCACAATTTTAATCCCATTTTGATGAAACTTGAAATGCATGTTTATAACCCAAAGATCTTTGTTCCTTTCAATATTTGAACATATCGAATTGTAACTTCATGAATTATGACCCTTGGTTGTAGGAAAAATGACTTTCTTTTTAGCTTGTTCTCTATCCATCTCTCGAAAATGTGGGCGTATCCTGCCTGGCAGCCGCTGGGTTTTTTTTATCTCAATAAACAATGCTGCAATCAAATTTTCTGAGGACTATATTGTTCTCTTGAAATCAGAACTGATTCTTATAGATATGTACCTGTAATTTTCGTATGATATGATTAACAGAACCACTAAAACTATCATCTAACAGTGTATCAGCTTCATCTAATATAATATGCTGTAAATTACTTCCTTTTATTTGACCTGAAACAGACAATAAATATAACGAATTGTCATTACTAGTGCTGTGTATTGGGCTGAAAATCATATTGCAACATACACTGGGAAATCTGGATTCAGAAAAAAATATAAACCCATTATTAAATAGTCTCGAATATCTACCAATAGCAAATTATCACCATGTGGTGGAGGCACAATACTTCCATTTTCTATAGGACTTGGTTACCAGTTCCCACTTTATTATTAGAGTAGACAATAATAGAAGTAGACACAGGAAGCTGTGGCTAAAGTGATAATTAACAGAAAAGTTAAATTCACAAATTTTCAAATATTTACTTAGTTACCTGCTGTTAGTAATTTAGAAAGAACACCTGGTGTTGAGATTAATATATCCATACTTCTAGATATAGGCCACGCTAATTTACCCTATAAAATATAAATTCATATCAAAATTGCTTAAAACATTTCTTGATACAGATAATTTACCTTAGAAAGCAATGATCAGGCTGTAGAAAGTATAACTACATGTATGTAAGCTATATGCCACACATTCTGTGGCAAAGATTGTCAAACATTGTAATGAACAGAGACATCGTACGACATTTCAGGGGTTCTGCCATATGTAAATGTATACATTGTATGTGTATTTTTATAGTAAACCACATTTACACTTGATGACACAGATAAATCGTTTCTTACCTGGGTGCCACGCCCACCAAATTCCATGTGGTATCTAACATCAGTATAATTTGACAATGATTCTATTACACTCTGTAAATATTACAATGTTATAAATCATGATTCTCTAAAATTAATGTCAGAAGATTGGGTTGGGAATTCAAAATAAAGTTTAAACGTGCCAGATTTTATGTTTAAAGAGAAGCTTTATAATAAGATACTTTTTCGCATACAAACTGTTTGATTTGATGATATATTTGGACTAAAAACATATTCAAACTCATTAATATATCAAGAAGATGTCTCATATCCCTCTCAAATCTTTGTTTTTTGCAGGGAGATACCTCAAGATATAAATAATCTGTTGTTAGACATCTGTCACCTCAATTCATTGACAGAGGGTCCATTTTCAGAATATATTTTTTATTATTTACTGTCCATTTATCATACATATTGAGGCCTAAAAACATCTAAATTCTTAATCAGTTTATGATACCCTGACATTTTTGCCTAGTGTTTGCCTCACAGTTTTTTTTTTGGTAATCCAGTATTTTTCTAGTAAGATTAAGTGTCTATGCTTTCCATATACACCAAATTTGTTGAATTTTTATTGGAAATAACCACCTGATAAATACTTCTATTTAAGCAGATAATAACAATAAAATACTTACACCTATTTGTTCTGTCAGTTCATGTGAAGGTGTTAATATAATTGCATATGGAGAATTCCACGGATTTTCTCTCCCAAACCGTTTTATTTGCTGTTCAATACGTTCTATTATTGGAACCAGATATGCTAACGTTTTACCACTACCTAGAAAAAATACAATTTTACTGCATACTACAAACTTTAAAGACATAATGAATAAAATCTTTTAGCTTTCTATTTTTGAAATCTACTCAATTGCAGTGAATCTGTGTTACAAAGTGCCATATGTTTTTTCCGGGTAGTTTGGATATGTTTCCCAATTTATGGCTACATATGGGATCATCTTTACAATAATACTAAGTAACAATATGTTAATGGTTGCTGATTTTCTGTAAGTGAAGAAGCCAATCTGACAGCAACAATAAATATACATATTTTTTCCACATAATATCTATACATAAACTAATAACCTGTTTCTGCAGCCATAATCAGTTGTTGACCATTTAATATTTTACTGATAGACTCTGACTACAAAATAAAAATATAAACTTACAGGTATACTACAGCCATACTACTAAGTCAAAGTCAACATGCAAACATTGAAATTATTAAATTTCCCAAAATTTGTAATTTGCACTAGACACAACTACGATAATAGTTTGTTAAGTGTACAAAGTTTCATAAAGGTATCTTGAATGGTTTAAGAGACATGCTGAAAAGAAAATTTGGAGATAATATATCATGGCAACATGGCTTTCAAAATGCAACCAGAATCTGCTATATGAAAGACTTGTTTCACATACTATGTAAGATCTTTAGCTGATTGATAAGACCTTATACACAAACTGAACTACAAATAGTGTACACACAGGATCTTGATCATTCAACCCATCTAAATGTCAGAATGCTCTTCCTTATTTACAGTCTAACAGGTAAGGGAAACCAGACTAGAAAGTGAGATAGCATCTTACTCACTGAGTTCCTACCTGAACTTTGGTCATGTTAATAAAACCTAATTCTTTCAATCCTTCAACTAATCTACTGTTTACATTCTGATCAGAGAATTTTTCTCTTTTCTCTTCCTCTAATACAGCCGGGTTCTAGAAATATACAGATACTTTATACATTAATATGAACAACACTATAAGCATGAGTAAATAATAGACAATTATGAAATACCCAATGGTACTCCCATACATAAGTGATATAACAGTCCATGGCTTAAACATACATCATGCAAGGCCTAAGTCTAACTTATGCAGGTCTTTCTTTAGCTCTCAAATGTTATATAAACTATTAATTAGACATTTATTAACAAAACAAGACCATGATCAACTCTTGATGACATCGGATATTCATGATTTTAATTAGATTAGAATGGTTCGCCATTAAAAATTCAATTTAAAATGGAAAAGTGAGGCTAAGTCTCGAATGTACCAGTCCCCTAGTTATCACTATGCACACATCTTGTCAAAACTAAAAATGGTGATAACGTGGCTCGGGGTCAGAATGAAGTAATTCGAATGAAATTTTCAATATTTTCATTTTACATTTTTTTTAGATATTACAGCAAGAATGCCCAGCTCTTTATCTAAATTATACATAATGTATCTTTAGATATATCTGACTATATTTCTTAATAGGGGCTCAGAACTGAATTTAACTTTTTCAAATAAGGTTTTGCAATTGAAATCATGCACATAAATCAGTCAGCAATAATTTCTTACAGAATCTTCAGACGATGGGTTATATGTTCAATCTAGATGGGGGTGTAAGATTGAACATACAATAATTCAACAACTCAAGTCTTCTTGCATTGGTATAACTTATATTCTGACACTATTTAAACAAAGACAATATATACACAATATTGACCCGCAGGCTAAGTGACTTAATAAGGAACAGCATCTAGGAAATAATTTATCAGTGACCTGCCCTTCAGTATATCCTACTGCCTGCCTGTGGTCAACTCCCTCCTCCTTTGAATATACAAATTTCATAATTTTTATACTTTAGCTTTGTTTGTTAGTAACCCTAACTTATAATCCCTAATACATTAATGCCTACTGGTACTGGATTAACTGTACAATAGATAATAATTCATAAAACAATGTCTCTAATACTAATATAATTAAAGAGTTAAACTTGATTAGGCTTCTGGCTAATCTATAATGGCTGGGACCTAAAATTAACTATGCCCTAATTCTACCTGGTCATACAATCAAGAACGATAATCAAAGGTGTTACAGTCTGATAAGTGTTAATATCGACAGAAACCAAGATCTTTGGAATATAAACATATGTTTTAAGTTTAATCAAAATCGTATAAAAATTGTGACCTTTGTCCACTGGCTAAAAATGTGATTTTTCGTACAATCGGAAGCCATTATTCACAAAGTTACTGTCTGATATGCACCAATATTGAAAAGAACCAAGATCTTTGTGGTATAAACATACATTTACATTTCAAATTGTTATCTTTAGAGAGGCCACAAACGTAAAATGTTATTTTCATACAATTAGGAACCAAGATGAAGAAAGATACGCTCTGATATGTATCAATATCAATAGAAACCTGGATCTGTGGGTTATAAACCTATATTTAAAGTTTCGTCAAATAGGATACAAAATTCTGACCTGTAGAAGGTGTATAAACCAAATGTTAACGGATTTCTGGTCACACAAACAGACAGAGGCGACAATATAATACATCCCCATTTACATGTGCTTATAAAAATTCTTTATTTCAATATTTATTAAGAAAGAGTTAAAGTGCAAAGAATTTTATACCAACCTTGCTATATGAAACCAGTGTAAAATAATCACCAACAGATTTACTATGCTTCCAGCCATGTGAGGCTAGGTTTTTATCATTTTCATCTTGAAATCTTTCACCTTTATGACAATTGTATTCACTTCTTTTACACGATATTACCATAGTTTGCGATCTACGTCCCATTCTACGTAATTTTTCCTCACGTTCTCGTATGCCAGTTTTATGTCTATCCAGTTTTTTTATCATTTTTTGTGGCATGGTTATAACTGGTAAAGGTTCACTTGATGTACTCTAAAATAACAATAGTTTATGAAAAGAAATTTTTCATAGAATTCTAGTAAAAAGATAGGTTGCCAGGCAACAAAATATACGCCTACAGCAGCTAAATCGTCCGGGCAGTCAACAAGAGTTGTCGCATATTTTTACTTATTTCGATAATGAAACATTTATATTACACTTAAATCTGATTTAGAGTAACAACTCAGAAAATCATTAGAATTTGTTTGGTTTTTATCAAGTTCTGGCCCATGCTAACATATAGTATGGTATACAAAACATTTTATATCATGTATTTAGCTGTTCAGTTATCAGAATTCATTGAAAATTAATGTACTTGTTCTTCTCAAGGCCTTAAACACTGTGTATCACTTTGAAGTCAATCAGATAATAAATGTGGCCCCTAAAGCATCACAAGATTTTTCAAAGTGATCAAGGGAGATAACTTTGGAAGTAATTATGGGAAATCGTTGAAAATCAATAGGCTTTTCTGCCTCATGACCTTTAACACTGTGTATCAATTTTAAGTCAATTGGATATCAACTTTGGCCTCTAGAGCGTCCACAACATTTTTTGAAGTGATCAAGGGACATAACTCTGGCAGTAATTATCGGAAATCTCTGAAAATCAATAGGATTCTACGTCTCATGACCTTAAATTTAATGTGTATAAATTTAAAGTCAATCGGTTATTAACTTTGGCCTCTAGACCTCCCACAAGGTTTTTCAAAGTGATCAAGGGCCATAACTCTGGCAGTATTTATAGGAAATCACCGAAAATCGTTGGGCTTCTTCGTCTCATGCCATTAAACACTGTGTATAAATTTAAAGTCAATCGGATATTAACTTTAGCCTCTAGAGCGTCCACAAGATTTTTTGAAGTGATCAAGGGCCATAACTCTGGCAGTAATTACCGGAAATTGCTGAAAATCAATAGGCGTCTTCGTCTCATGACCTTAAACACTGTATGAATTTAAAGTCAATCGAATATTAACTTTGGCCTTTACAGCATTCACAAGATTTTTCAAAGTGATCAAGGGTCATAACTCTGGCAGTAATTATTGTAAATCGCTGAAAATCAATAGGCTTCTTTGTCTCACAAACTTAAACAATGTGTATAAATATAAAGTCAATCGGATATCAACTTTAGCCTCTAGTGCGTTCACAAGAAATTGTGGACGTTGGACGGACGGACGGGGGCGACGGCAATATGCGTCCACATTTCCATGTGGGCGTATAATAAAACCAATCTTTCGGTCCCATATATCTATCTTGTATAATAGATATGTAGGCAAAAAACAAAGATTTGAGAGGGATATGAGATTTTTTAATTGATTTTGTACAAAATGACAAGACCTCTTGATTTGGGTAAAAAGAAATTGTTGAAATAGCAAAATGTAATGATGTAACAATCTTCTTCTCCGGCACAAGTTTAACTCTGTTAAGCCTTTTAGTGCAGAAACTACATGCACATTATCTCCAACCAATATCAATTGGTATCAATAGTGGTGTGCTACGTGTTATGTTTTCTTGTTCATTTGATCACAATGTTTTAAGTTAGTTCCTACTCAGTTGATTCCAAAACTCATGTGCTAAACAGGGTCATGTCCATTTGATAATTTGCTGAAATTCTAGACACTTAAATGTATTAAAGAATATTTGTTTAACCCAAAAATGTCTAAATGTGTACCATTGTTTTTCCAATAATCATCGCTCTTTGTTCCAGACATTTTGTTAAAATAGCCCTCGACAATCTCCACATCTTTCAAAACTATTAACATATATTTCTGAAAATAAAAATAATCAATCAGCCCAAAAATATGTATTTATTGCCTTCTAGTGAGAAAAATGGCAAGACTGGGTATCATACATGTACATAAACTTATTTAAATTCGAGGTAGCTTATAATAATAATATTAATAGTTTTATTCTCAACTACATGTACAAGCATGAGTATGGAAGTTACAACAAACGTTTCACATTGTGATGCATAACAATATCTAAATTAATATCTTACAAAACAACATTAATGTTACATATGACTTAACAAAGCTAGATTTATATTCCTCTTTTCTTAAAGGCATTCAATACAAAAATCTTCCAACATCCTCTATACACTCTACATTACATGTATGTATTAGTATATTAAGTCGAATTGAATCAGTTATATGAGGTTTGATAAATGGTGAGAGATATTGTTGTCTCAAATTATCATAAAATGGGCAATACAATTAGAAGTGTTTTTCATCTTCTACTAATTGAAAGTTGCAGTTTTTGGAGCAGGTCATTTCATCCCACCGCTGGTTCATCTCAGGCTGTTTCATTTCAAATTTACATGGTCGTTTCATCATACAAATTAAAAAAAACACATATTAAATTACATGAATTTTTAAACTTTGTATATATTAAGTTTATATTCTGAATATTTTATTACCGGTATGTCAATGCAACTTGAACATGAATAGTGTCCAACTTCTTCCTTTGCATACACTTCCGAATCCACACTAACTCTCGACACCAATTTCACTAAAACTAAATCATTTACAACTGAGCAATGCTCAAAGCAAAAGATTCAACTTGTAATACATAGTAATTGTATAGTCATTTTCATGCATGTTGTTTTCACTATAACAGGACTACCCTGTGATAGAACAGATCAAAAAATAAAATTGCACATATATAGTCACTATCAACAGTTTGTTTTAAAATTAATTATGGTGCAGAAATCATATCAATCTAATTTGTCTTATATAAAAAGGGCTCTGGCGCAATTTAGTTGATTTTTTTTTTAATATTTAAGCAAACTGTGGTATATTTTCAATGTTTTATATTCATGTAATTATCAAAATGCATACAATTTGTTTTTTGTTAATTAAATCATCATAGCTAATTCAATTTCGGTGAACTAATCTAAAATAATGGAAATTAACTTACATATATACAAATGTCCTTTACTACAAAAACATAGGTGAGCTGACCTAAAATCTAAATTACCGTAATAAACACGATAATCTCGGTCATGATCGGTAACCAACATAAATCAATGAGTAAGACTTATCTATTTCATACATTATAATGTTTATTTAACAATAGCAAGCCTAGCCTACTGCTATTTATTAAAATAAACATAAACAAGAGGGGGGAAGATGAAGCATCCCAATTGGCAATAAAAAAATAGGTTCGGGTGAAACAGCCAGAGATGAAACGGTTGTGGAAGTCTAAATTTACTGATTGTACCCCTTTCAGTTTTTTTTAAGAATTTGCCTTTTTTGTGTTTAATTATATTTTCTGCTCTGTCTATATAAATCTATCGGTTCATATTTTCATTGTGTTATTTCGACTTTTTGATTTTTTGTGTTTTGTTTACATCTCACACGTGCTTCCGGTTATTGGTGTATGGTACAAATTTTTGATCACAAACGTACCGTAACGAAATAAAATAATAATATCGCCTCTATACAAACATCTAATAGAAACAGTTTGTATATATATAGAAATATATAGTCAAATATTTAAGATTTGATTATGAGAAACTGACACAGCTTCCAAAACATCCAATTTCGTTTCGGGATTTCAAGACTGAGAGTAACCGGAAGTAATATGGCTGACTAATGTAGGAAATATTTTTGTGTGGCGAACAAAATAATTGAAATCATGGTTTTAGAGAGAGAAATAGTGGAAGGAATACGCTCTGCTTTTGCTCCAAATATCAGGAAATATGTAGAGACTCTTGTTGTAGAAGGAAAATTTGGAATTTGTAAAGGAGAAGTGCGGGTTTTGGACCCAAAGACAGGGTAGGCTAAATCTTATTTGTTTTTATTTTTATAAAAAAATTTCTTAATAAATGTGTTGACGGCTATCTTGCCTCATAAAGTTTATAATTAATTATCAATATTGATCATTTCTAAAAAGTAGAATAATCAATCTTAGATGGTGGAATAAATGCCATAAGATTATTCAATGGTTCTAATACTTTAGAGAGCAAATGTACGTAAGTTCAATTTGATTTACATTACACTAATTACAGATGTCTGTCAATAGCTGATGATCCAAAATGTGATCGTTTTAGATTGGTAATACCATACGCTGGCGATTCAATCACATGTAAGTAATGTTACTTGATACATTATAGTACTAGTTTATAAATATTAAAATTTTAGAAATATTTTAACTACATGTACGTATGTGTTATGTATGTGTATCATATCAACAAATATTTCAGTCTGGTTACCCTTAAGACTACATGAGGTTTTATTTTTTCATCTGTGTATATCTCATCCTAGGAACACCTATCTTACCCTCTACATGTAATATTTGATGTGTGTCAATCTCTGTATATTTCAGGGGAGGTAATATTTGATTGTACTCATCCTTCTAACCCTCCAGATTTTATTTTTGGTGTTGATGATGAAGGATTTTATCCCAATATAGAAGATATACAGGTAAATATCTTTTCAATACTGGTACCAGACCGAGAATGCTATTTTGGCGTATATGCTAGACATGTCCTATGCAAGTTAGCAAACTTTCGTTCGGGAATATGCCAATTTTGGACATCAAGATACATGTATTGTCAATTACATTCAAAATTTCAAAAAATATTTAATGTAATGAGGGTATAATTTTTACTAAACTCGATTGTTATTGATAATAGGCAAGAATGATTATGTAATTTACCACATGTACTTTATGGCAAGTTTCAGAGGGTACAATTACAGATTTTTGATTTAGGTGTTATTCTGCAAAATGAACTACCTACTTATAATTTCAGAGGTTTAATTGGATAGGTTTATCTTTCAGAGTTTGGTGATGTGGAACCCACAAGATTCTAGAGGTTTGATTTGTGTGATAGAAGAATTATTGAAGCACTATCGTCAGTTTCAAATTTCTTTATTAGAAGGAACAAGACTACAGTTTGAATATTCACACTTAATAGAACATACACAAAGTAAGGCAGATGATATTGAACTAGTTGTTTTTAGGAATGAGGTAAATCTAATTTGTCAACTTATGCCTAAAGTTAATATCAGTAATCATAAGCCATTTTATATTTCTTGTTAACAAAAAAAAATGTATTCAATAGTTAACTGTTTATTTTTGTGCAAACTGTGTATTTAATTGCTTCAATAACTGTCATATTTGATTGAAAATATGTTTATTTTAGGGAAGAATTGGTCCAGTAAATATCCTTATTAAATTAGACCTAGATTTAAGTAAAATTCCACCAATATTGACAAAAGTAAGTACATGTACATATAGTTTAATAAACATAATCTAAATACAACACATGTATTGCTAAAGCTAGAGGCAATATTGCTAGTTGAAGGGTTGCTCCGTATCAAATAGTAATTATATTTCATAGAATTGTGGTCTCTATGTATCACTAAATGCCTTTGAAACACCATATAAGGTAGTTGAAAACAGGCAGCTGATCTTAACGGCATAACATATAATTATACTGTATGTATATAATTACTGCTTAAAGTATGGTACATTAACAAACCATTTGTGGACATTATATTATGTATATTGTAGGATTTTGTTGGTAGTAATTCAGCTGTTTTGCTAGTAAGCTATGTATCACCCGATGGCTACAGAGTTTCACCTCAACTATTTCTATCACCTGCTGTAGAACTGTAAGTTTATAAGTTGAAGATTTTTTATCTAATTTCATAAGTTATGATAGCCAGTTTACCTTTTTCTCGAAAGGTCAATATTTACCGTAAGATTCTGACATTAAGGAGAAATACAAGTAAATAATAGATGATTTTTGATAAATTTGAAAGATTTCTGAAATAGGGAGTTTTAATTTTAACTAACTTATAAAAATCAAGGAGAACTAATTTAATCTACACCTTTGTACATCGATCAAATCAAATTAAACCTCGGAATCATACCTTGTACGAGTCTGACAATCACCTTTTATCGAAGTAATACATTTTTAACATTTTAATTTTGATTATCCTGTTGTTTTTTATTCGGTTTCTAGAGCTTTAGGTGGTTCATCTCATCTGAGAATCCCATCTTTTCATTCTGGTGAAACATTATTTGATTATGTTCCCAACGTATATCAACTCCTGAAAAATAAGGTAACATGCACTATTCAATCTGATTGTTTCACATGATGAAATTTTTAATTGGCAATTAAATTTCAATATCAAATATCATGTTGCACATAACACAAAACATAAACCAGGTATGTTTAGGATTTTTGTTGATAAGTTTTAAAATCATTATACACATTAAAGTTTGTATTATTGTTGTACATTGGATCTACATGTATGAATTCAAAACCATGTGACATTATAACCAATGTATATAAAGGCGATGACAGATTCTTTAATGTAGTTTTTTGATGAAGCATCGTAAGTCTCGAAATGTTGTGAATTAACGTCCTACTATATTCTACCAAAGTCTGCCTTCATATGTCTACTTTCCATCTGCAGTGATGGGAGTTCGCCTGTATAGTCCGATCATGTCTGACGCTATTTTCCAAAGAAAGTTTGTTGATACCCATATATTCTTACTGAAAATTATGTCTGTTTCAGGTTAAGCATGTTATTGATGGCTTTGAGAAAAGAGAAGAATATGTAGCAGCTTTCCTCGCCCATTACGGAAGGTAATATTTACAATAAAAGTTTGTTTTAAAGCTACAATTTCATATTTTTAAGATATATTTTTTAAATGTATTAAACTAAGCTCTAAAATTGATGGCATCTATAAGCAGTCCTACCTTGTTAAAAGAATAGTCCTATTAATCCTATTATTCACTATTGCCAGTTCAGAAATTTGTAAAAATATCATTTTCAACTTCAAATTCAAACGTTTGAAGATAGTTATTCCAAGGGAGGAATATAAAAACAAGGGAGGTAATTGTGTTATTATTTCCGGCATGAATGATTTTCAAGTGTGGGGAAATAATGCCTATGATCGTATTATAGTGAGTTGAAAACCTTTTGAACAAAAGACATAGAAATAATTATCTTTTGACTTAATTAGAAAATATGAAATTTTTGCTTTATTATATGAATAATTTGAAATGGATGTGAAGACAACTTTATAACAAATATCTATTACCTCTAATGCACAAAGTAGATACTCTCTACTGAACACAGATTATACTGAAGATGTTTTTATAAAGTTATTTCAAAGGACATATATAAACTTACCACATCACTATTTTTTTTTTCAGGTCAATATTAGAATATGATAAAGAATCATTTTCAATGATGTCATTTTTATTTGAGTGGAATGATTTTTATTTTATTTTTAGAAGTAAGATTTGGTTTCTTTGCTATAAAGAAAAATTAATTCTTGTAAAATTATTTTATATTTAAGATTAAATTTTGATGTCATTATTGAGGATCATTTTTCAAATGGTACATTGTTTAGATATCAACATTTAAATATGTTCATATATTGCTGTCATCGTTTTCTGTCTGTCATCAATAACTGCCTTGTGGTTCCCCAGATGAGATGGATGCTGGGTATATGTTTCTTTGCTCGGCAACCTATATTCATTGCTGGTTAATGAAGTGATCAAGGGCCATAACTCTTGCAGTAATTATGGAAATCGCTGAAAATCAATAGGCATCTTCGTCTCATGACCTTAAACACTGTGTATATATTTAAAGTCAAACGGATATTAACTTTGGCCTCTAGAGCATCCACAAGATATATTTTAAGTGATCAAGGGCCATAACTCTGGCAGTAATTATTGCAAATAGCTGAAAATCAATAGAATTACCACACACAGTCAGGACTTGAGTTTGAGATCGCATGAAAAATTTTGATTGTCTTTAATTCTGTCACAGAGAAGAATATATATACACATGTTATTGTCTGCTTGTATTTCTTAGACAAATGTATATTCTGACTTGACTATAAAAATTTTATTTCTAGCTGAACTACCATTATATTTTCCACAAGAACAACCAACATTTTTTCTTCAATCTATATACCATGAGAGTAAAGGTCGACCTTATACAGAAGTATTTAAAGATTATCCCTACAGTCCCAGATGGAGTGGCAATGAAATGGCTGAAAGAACCAGGTCTGTAAATCTCTCACGATTCTATAGGACATCATTTCTTAATGAATAAAGCCTTATTCTCTATCATGCCAAACTTGGGTACGTTTATCGGAACTTAGCACTAAAATGTAATTTAACCATGAGTTGTGCTGATCAGCATGAGGTGGTTTTATCTGTATTGAACTCTTGATTGATTCCTTCAATATTTGATGTCAAATAAAATAACATGTCAAAACCAGTCTATGATCTGGTGACCTCATTTTATTGAACATTATATTTTATATTATAGACTGTGGTTATGCCACAGTAAGACTTTTACCCGCCTCTTCTTTTAATTATGTTGTTGATTTATGGAGGTTCATTTCTGTAAAAATAATACCCAAATATACTCTTTCTTGTATAAGTATTTGTTTGATTATTTCAGATTATTTATTTTAGATAAAATTGGCACATTTCAAAAGTCATCTGTTTTAGCTTGATATTAACGTAGAGAGAAATTGAAGACGATATGATGAGAATATTTTAACTGAAGATATCTATGGATATTGGAAAAGTTGTTAAATAAAGTTGTGTAACCTCAATATCCACTATATGAAGAAAATATAACATTGTTCTTTTTGTATTATAAATGTTGTAGGCTGCAACATATTTATGACTCGTCACTGTTTTGTCAGCCCAATAAGATTGTGTAATTACAGTGTTCGTATGGGTATTTAAATTAAAGTTAAATGAACAACTATGTAAAATTCAATGCCATTACAGTTTTGTACCAAGAGTACATACAAATATAGAAGTAAACTGGTGTATATATTCATATTTAACTATGTTAAACCTTTGACTGCCCTGTTTTTGAATGTGTGATGGACTATACACTGCGTTCTTGGTATGAAGACGGTGATTAAACAAGTGATGATTGCAGCTGGAAAAAAGACTATATGGGTTGTTTTCTTTGTTTATCATCATTATTTCACCTTATGGTACCCACTTTTATTGCTAGAATGTCAAACATCTGAAAGTAATGCCAGCAGACCAAGAGAACAGACCTCACATATTGGGGACAGTAAAGCTATATTGCGGTAAACCAATATCCCACTGTACATAATAATTATTTTTATACGTCCACATAGAAATATAGAAATGTGGTCGTATAATGCTGTCATTCCTGTGCGTACTTGTCCATGGTCCACAAAAGTTATCATCCGATCTGTATAAAATTTATTTACATCATTTGAATTAGTGAAACACAGAATCCTATTGAATTTCAGCAAATTGCGTCAATTACTTCTACTTCTAGAGTTATGACCCTTGTTTCACATAATTGGAACTTGTGAATGCTTGTCATCCATTCTGTATAAAATGGATATTCATCATTTGAACTAGTGACACAAAGAATCCTATTGAATTTCAGCATTTTCTATTAGTTATTTCTAGAGTTTTGGCCCTTGTTTGACTTTGTAGAACCTTGGTAATGATTGAATACAAAGAAGTCATGTGGATTTCAGTAATTTCTGATAATTACTTGAAGAGCTATTGCCCTTGTTCCACTTTATTTGACCTTGTGAATGACAAAAGTTATCATCCAGTCTGTATGAAATTTATCATTTAATTTTGTGAAATGATAAAACCTATTGAATTTCAGCAATTTACATCTACTGCGTCCAGAGTTAGGGCCCTTGATTTACTTTGTTGAATCTTTTGAAAGCTTAAAGGTTGAACGACAAAAGTTCTCACCCGATCGATATGAAATTTATGCATTATTTAATTTAGTTAAGTAAAAAAGCCTGTTGAATTTCAACAATTTCTTTAAATTACTTCCAGAGTTACTGTCATTGTTTCAGTTGGTAGAACCTTGTCAACCCTGAAACAACGAACCCTTGTCAACCTCTGGTTGATTTGGCTGCTATGAGTGTATGTTTCGTTGCCCGGCAACCTACCTTTATGTAATTTTTAATCAAGCAACTTTATGGTTTCCATCTAATACTTTTGGTTTACATCTTTGGGGACATTTTTACATTAAAGGGACAATAACATTCTTGCTGGCTTGGTAGCTCCAGAAAATAAATAATACCCTTATTCTAAGTACCAGATGTTTAAGTGTCTTACCTGTTGTGTAAATTATCCATTACAACCTATTTTATTTGTCCAGAGGGTTCGAAAATATTTTAAAATCCAAGTCACATTTGAAAAGGTTTACGTTAGACTTTTCAAATCAATTGGTTGAATTTTTCCATTTTTTTAAATTAGGTGTGTTAAGATGAAATTTATATCATCATTTAATTGGAATATTCTAAAATAATACGATTTGTTGACCAGAATGAAGATTGGGACATATGTTTCAGTTACAACAAGAGTGTTATTGGGGCTTTAAAGTACATGGAATGTTAATGCATTAAATGGTATTCACAGGCCAGGCATATAATTATTATAATTACGTTTATTAATATTCTCTGCTAGAAATTATTACATTAAAAAAAAGCATTAATTCTAAGAGAATAATATATGTTTTTCATTCATCCAAAATGAGAAATGTTAATGCACCTTGAATCTTGAATCCTCGATTTGTTTGTACTGATATTTCAAATGGAAAATTAATACTTCATGAATATTATCTCATTGATAAGTGCTGGCCTTTTTTGTTAGTTATTGTGATTTATGTTAATGTTTATATTTTATAGTAAATAAATATGTAAGTAACAAGAACATGTTCTAGTATCTGTTATGGAGTCGGGACTATGACCAGGGTCCGTATTCAAAGGATATCTTAAGTCTAAGATAGTCACTTAACTACTAGCTTTCACTTAAATATACGTAACTTCCTGTAAGTTAAGGGCAAGTGGTATTCAAAGGCACTGTTAAGTATCAAATTTTCCCTTAAAGTTAAGCTGCCTTAACTTTTAAGTGCTAATCTTTAAGTGGTATTCAAAGGCCAGGGTCCGTATTCAAAGGATATCTTAAGTCTAAGATAGTCACTTAACTACTAGCTTTCACTTAAATATACGTAACTTCCTGTAAGTTAAGGGCAAGTGGTATTCAAAGGCACTGTTAAGTATCAAATTTTCCCTTAAAGTTAAGCTGCCTTAACTTTTAAGTGTTAGTCTTCCAGTGGTATTCAAAGGCCAGTTTAAGTGAGAAATATCCACTTAACTTTAAGTGACCTACGGGAGGTACCTTAAAGTTAAGTGAGATTATAATGACTTATTTTAATGCTGTAGAAGCAGTCCCGTAATGGCGATTTTAAAAGATAGGGAATTCAGATTAAAACAAAGACAATGTCGCCGAGCGTAGCTGACCTCCAATTTATTTTTTCGTCGTCAACTTTGATGTTGTAGTGCCATAATAGAGTATAAGGTTATTACCACCGATGTAGTTAAGGATATCTTTTCCCGATCATTTATCATGTTATGTTTGTATGTTTCCATGGCTGTCATAAAATATAGTTAAATTCATTTGTGGAGACTTGGCTTTATAGATTTCGGAAATTATTTATGCTACCGCTAGAAGCAAGGCATGATCTAATTTTTACAACTCATTCCCATCTATACATAATCGGTAGTATTTATTTTGGTAAAATATAATGAAGCATGGATATTTCGTACACACAATGTAACGTCAGTGCCAGACCTGTCAAAATCTAAAGTGTAGGTACTTACACAATATCTATGAATTTCTCAAATGATAGATTTACAAACAACACTGTATAATTTGTCCAGGCTAACTTAGAAGGCGAGGGCCATTGTGTATTGCTAATAATATGTTGTTTTCTATTCGCTTTATTTTGTTAAAAAATTAAAGCTTACAATATCCATCATTATACTACCACTATTTATTGTAATCTATTTGAATGGATTTTATTTTTATTTTTTTTTAAAAAAAAGTTTATGAAAACAGCTGTTCCGGCAAAGGATGCACACTATCATAATTTATCTTAAATTATAATCATACTATTTTCATGGGTTACAATATAATATTTCGACAAACATTTTCCTGGTGATGTAAACTAAGAATTTAATAGAATACAGCGATGCTCTTAAGGGGGCATAACTAGCTGACGATGTCAGTAAATCGTGATTTTTGGCAGTGGAGGGTATTCCATAAATAAAACAAATTCATGCTTTTTGGCGAATGTGAGTATTCCATAATTTAAGTGTGCAGTTAAGTTTTCACATAGCCAAGTATGTGTAAAATACAACCTTTGAATACCGATTTAAGGTAAGACACTTGGTAAAGTGGGAAAATTAAGTATTTTTACTTAACTTTTAGAAAACCTTTGAATACGGACCCAGTTTTAGTGAGAAATATCCACTTAACTTTAAGTGATTTATGGGAGGTACCTTAAAGTTAAGTGAGATTATAATGACTTATTTTGATACTGTAGAAGTAGTCCCATAATGGCGATTTTAAAAGATAGCGGATTCAGAGTAAAACAAAGACAATGTCGCCGAGTGAAGCTGACCTCAAATTTATATTTTTCATCATCAACTTTGATGTTGTGGTGCCATAATAGAGTATAAGTTCATTATCACCGAGATAGTTAAGTATATCTCTTCCCGATCATTTATCATGTTATGTTTGTATGTTTCCATGACTGTCATATAATACAGTTGAATTCATTTGTGATGACATGGCTTTATAGATTTCACAAATTATTTATACTACCGCTAGAATCAAGGCATGATCTATTTTTTACAACTCATTACCATATATACATAATCAGTAGAATTTATTTAGGTAAAATATAATGCAACATGAATTTTTCGTCCACACAATGTACCGTCAATGCCAGGCCTGTCAAAATCTAACATGGAGATAGTCACACAATATCTATGAATTTCTCAAATGATACATTTATAAACAACACTGTATAATTTGTCCAGTCTAACTTAGAAGGCAAGGGTCATGTGTATTGCTAATAATGTGTTGTTTTCTATTCGCGATATATTGTTAAACAAATTAAAGTTTACATTATCCATCATTATACTACCACTATTTATTGTAATCTATTGGAATATATATTTTTTTTTTTTTTTTTTAAAACTATGAAACAGCTGTTCTGGCAAAGGATGCACACTATCATAATTTATCCTAAATTATAATCATACTATTTTCATGGGTTACAATATAATATTTCGACAAACATTTTCCTGGTGATGTACACTAAGAATTTAATAGAGTATAGTAATGCTCTTAAGGGGGCATAACTTGCTTGCAATGTTAGAAATTCGTGATTTTTGGCAGTGGGGTGTATTCCATAAATTGAAAATTCATGCTTTTTGGCGAATGTGAGTATTCCATAATTTAAGTGTGCAGTTAAGTTTTCACATAGCCAAGCATAGGAAAAATATAACCTTTGAATACCGATTTAAGGTATGACACTTGGTTAAGTGGAAAAATTAAGTATTTTTACTTAACTTTTAGAAAACCTTTGAATACGGACCCAGGTTTATTAAAATGTATAAGATAAACAGTATTTTGATAGTTAACAGGTACTTGTACTTAGTACAGGGTGTGTCATATTAAAGGGACTATCCCGAATTTAATAGTCTCAAAACTAAAAGTCTGAGTAAGTATGAATTTTCAGTTTCAAAATAGTGTATTTACCTAAATGAATGTCAAAAATGCTTATCTGGACACCCTTTTAAGATTTCGGGTCAATTTTTTTGTTGGGTGACCTGGTAGTCGATTCCCGTTCCTTTGGAGGTCTATACACTAAACGACTCATGTGCTGTACTTGAAAGGTAAATTTTGTGCCTACATATTATTTTTATGAAATAAAAGTTTAGTTTTATCCAGACAGCTACATAAAAAAAATAATGCCTTGCATCAATGAAATTACATCACACAGTAATCCTACATCATTATAAAAATGATTTCTCTGTTTAAAAAGCCCAATTTGTACGTATGCCTATGTAATTTAGAGACGATGATGGCAGATTTCCTTAACTGAAACCAGGCAAACCCCCTCCTGCAAAAATTCCTGGATCCGTCCCTGAGCTTGGCACATCGGTCTCCATTTCAGGATGTTACTGGCGTGTTTGAAAACGTATCACAAATATTAAGTCACTTGCTCGGCCATGAGGTAGAGGATTTTAAGTGATTTTAACACAAAATTATATAAGCAGTTTTATTCTCATAAATACATAGGCGCACGAGCCAGGGGAACTTTCGGGCAAGCTGACTTTTCGGGCAGAGGGGTAAAGTGAGAATTATTTCTGGCAAAATAAAGTGCCCGGAATCTAGTAAAACACTAATTTTACGAGCGTTTGCGGACGTAAAATATTCCAAAAGGTCAGCTCTGCTTCTTTGCCTCTCGAAGAAAAACCGGCGCCGCTCTCTGTAAACTTGAAATTTTTTCGGGTATTTCTAGTTTTGCTTCCCTAACTGTCATCGAGCTGTCAATAAAACACTAACTTTACTTTACATGAAGGGTTTCTGAATTGTTGTTATTCCTTCCCTATATATAATTGCCCTACACATTTGTTACTGTACTTGCTTGAAAACGTTGAGAGAATACTCTTCGAAACGTCGCCTAAATAAATTAGTAACTGTTATTCCATAAGTATGTGTTCTAGTTTATTGCTCTTTCCAGTTACTAAATGCCTCTTAAAGATTATAACTTTACTTTTCTCTTAATTAAATACCACAAATTTGTACTGAGTTCACAATGGATTAAAACATTTTGTCTGAAGCCACTCTACTTGTTGGTACATTTTTCGGGCATCGAATAGTATTTGTGAATGCGGCTGATTGGATGCTTGGAATTCGGAGTGGGATTTCCATTGTTGGATACTTTTGGAGTTACTTACACGGGCTAGGTTAGCAGAAACCTCATTTGCTGTGGTTAAATTTTCAAAATTTTCTCCGGGAGGAATTCGGGTCAGCCACCTTAATTAAGCTATGTTAGACCATGTTGAAGTTGTTCACGGGCTGAAATAGCAGGAAAATTTTCTGGGGGGGGGGGCGTCTGTAAACCCGAAATTTTTTTCGGGCAATTCGGGTTCTGCCCCACTAACTGTCATCGAGTCTGTACGCCTATGCATAAATATTATCGGGATTGGCCCTTTTTGAAGTGATAAATTTGTTTGGATATCGATCGGAAGTGAATTTCGGGTAAATGTATATTTGTTCAATGTATAAAGACTGACTACTACAAATTTTTAATCTAGAATACAGGCCTGTAGCTTTGGGAGAGGGGGTGCAAGAAGGCGAGTGAGATTGGTTGAGCACGCACGACGAAATTGGAATTCGACTCAGCCACCTAAGTTAGGCTATACCATACCACTTAATGTATTTGGGTACTGGAATAGCAAGATAACACATGCAAATTTTCTTGGGGTGGGGGGGGAGCATCCCAAGACGTCTGTAACCCGAAATATTTTAGGGCATTTCTGTTTCTGCCCCTCTTATCTTAATCGAGTCCGAACACCTTTGGAGAGCACCCTAGACCTTTCTCCGATACCGGTCGCCGTTGACTGTTAAGTGTAGGTACATCGGCGTCCCAGAAGCCTTTGACCCCCTAACAGGTCTGGGCTAGCTACGGGACTGGAATTCTTCTCTGTGTAGTGGTTGAAACACATTGTTACACATGTTTCCATGCGCATGATGTGTGGTGCGTTTTTTCTCCTGAATTCTCTAGTCGCCGCTCTTGTTAGTATAAATTCATCTATTACCCATCATGAATTGTCAGTCTGGACCATAAAACATCTAGATGGAGTCAATTTGGCCCAAATTAGACAAGCGTTTCACGTATGGAAGGGGCTTTACGCTAATGCAACGTGCATAAGCCATTACGTGTACACGCTCGATATACCTATTGGAGGTGCCGGACACAACAAAGTTATTTTCAATGAAGGATTCCCACGGTCCAAATTGTGCAGCAAAACCAGATTCCACAATAAGAGGCTCGGTAATCAATGAAAAACAATCCAATAGTTATATACGTATTACCAAGGCTGTACCCTGTACCTAGCCCGGATGCAGGGGGTACATTGCATCCCAGGAAAAAAAGGCACCCTGAGAAATAGTGTCCCCCCCATCCCAAAAAATATTTTGACAACCTTTCAATTATAAAATAATCCACTTGATTATGATCACACAGTGGTGCTCTTAGGGCACTGACAGAGTCACGTCGAATTAGTGTATATATTATAATTTTCGAAGAAATGGTTCATTACTGACGTGGTCAAATTCGAAATTAAGCCGAATAAGCCCAGGGCTTGAATACCAGAATTCCCGGGTACGATATGTTTTATAATAAACTAGATCAAAGTAGATGAGCTATTATCATAGAGTTACAAACTCTATGGCTATTATCTACACGTACACAAACGTGCAAGCTGAAGTAGAAGACAGTATTACAGGAAGCTACGGAGAAATATGGTGTAAATTATCGATAAAACAGGGGAATGGAAATGTTTGTATCTATCGCAGTCCATCTAGTAGTTTTGACAACTCATCAAATGTTAACCATGTTTTGAGAGAAGCCATTTTGAGATATCCCCAAGTTTTGATTGTTTGCTATTTCAATTATATGGACATAGATTGGGAAAAAGAAACTACCAACACACAGCTAGGTTCACCGTGTTACGAGTTTTTAGAAAATGTCAACGATTGCTATCCAACATGTGAAAGACTACACTTGCTACCGTTATCATGAAACACCTTCTGCATTAGATCTTGCGTTCACAGAAAATGATATATTAGTTATGGAACCATTAGGGAAAAGCGATCACATCTGCTTAAAGATTTCGCTGAACCTTTCTATTCAAGAATTTGAACACAGAAACAATCAAGTATAGATACTACAAAGGAAATTATGAAGATAAATATGAAACAGGAAATTAATAAGAAGTTGGATGATTTGAAATAATCAGATACAATACATATACTTGGGAATTGATCTTAGATGTGTTAAATATCAGTATTAAAAGCCATATTCCAGTCTATAAACCAAGGCAGAAATCCAGAAAATTATGGTGCATAGCTACTGCGATGAAAGCATTTAAGAAGAAAAGAAAATGTTGGTATATTTACAGAAGAAGTGACATAGCTACGAAGAATATAGAAATAAAGAATTCGAAAAGAGTGCTGCAGCAGACGTGATAGATAACCCAAAAATCTTCTGGAAATGCGTCAGATCGAAGATTAAAAATGGAGTTGGAATTAGCAACATAGAGAAAAGAGATGGGACAAACTTTACAGTAACTTGGAGAGGGCTGTGGAATTGAACAATTCTTTTGTGAGTTTTTTTCCCAAAGATAATAGGATGAATTTACTGATTATACAAATCACTCATCACCCATCCTAGATGACATGGAAATATCACCAGATGTTGTTCATAGTAAATTAGAAAAACTTAAAACAACCGAATCCCGGGGACCATACAATTAGCATCTTAAAGAGTTAAAGGAACTGGCCGACGTCTTGAAACTAACAATATCTTAGTTATAGAGGAAACCGGTTGATGAAGGGGTTTTACCAGATCACTGGAACGCAGCAAACATTACACCATTGCCATTATACATGTACAAGAAATGAGAAGAAAGCCTACAACTATCTACCAAAAAGCCTCATAAGTATCGTTGTCAACATATTAGAATCAATTCTGAGAGATGACATCACGAATCGCCAAGATTCCTATAACATTTATGTAGAGAACAGTACCCTTACAACCCCTTGAGGCACTGGACTACTCCATAGAAGCAGTCGACCTTAATGATCCTATTGACATCATCTATTTTGATTTCCAAAAGGCCTGAATCGATTTTGGAAACATGAAGAAATAAAGTTTAGCCCAAGTTGCTATTAACACGAGAGGCGTTTTAAGGTTGATCACAGCGGAGGCTATACTATTTTGAGGGCCCTCTTTCGCGGGGGTCCGGTGTGTGTGTGTGTGTGTGTGGGGGGGGGGGGTCTTGAGTGATGATTTTCATACCACTGCAATGACTGTATCCTCATTCAGTAGTGGATTCGACAGTAAAGAAAACTAATGACCCGGGGCCCTTTTTAAGGCCGGGGGGGGGGGCTTTTGTCAGAGGAGGGACCCTTTTGTCTGTCTTTAGGGCCTCCCCATCATTTCATTTTCTCATCGGTTATGAAAATAAATTTATTTATGACAAGATCCAGCTCAAATATGCACAAACCTGTAAATGCTAGGGGTAATCAAGGTGGTCAACAAGCCATAGAGGCTTAATGGTAGACAGAACAAAAGGTGTAAAAATACCGTTGCTACGATAATGGAAGGTCTGCGCCGTATCGTCAAAGTAATTTGAATGAAACTTTCAAGATATTCATTTTTCATTATAATTTTTTAACTGTTATACCACGAGCCTCCAGGTTTTTTTTATCCAAATCTTACATAATGGCTCTAGTCTGCAGTTAAAGTAAAGTATCCATGATTTTGCGATTACGAATGAGCCACGTTTTCAACATACATTTCATTCCGAAAGTCAAATTAATTCTGTGCACTAACTGAGAGACCCAAACGTCGTATTGTGTTGTCCACACGTATAATCCCATATTAATCCATTGGTATTGCATGTTCAGAAAAGTTTATCATTTTTAAAGGGAATAACGTTCTGGTGATTCGAATCAACATTATAATAATACTTCCGGTTTTCGAAGTTACAATATTTCCGGTTTTGACAAAACTGGGTATTCCGATATTCTGTGACTTCCAACATATTGTAACGATCCCGTATGATGTCGGATTTGACAGAGTCCACTGTACATCAGAACTCCCCGTGTCAATCCAAATAAAACAATTCTGCCATCACACGTGTTCAGGTAATATTAATGAGAATTTCCACAGTTCAAAGTAATGGGACAAATTATTCACTGAGACTTGTTTTTCTCTGATCATGAAGGATCATGATGTATGGCAACATTGTCATGAACGAAGATAGGATTGAGTAAATTGTTCGTGTAGTTAAGTGGTGGATAATGGTCGAAGACTGTCCATTATGTAAATAGATAGGAGTGGACAGGAGCATAGGAGATTGCGTGCTATTGGCCAATATTCTCAACTCTCAATTAACACTGGCAGTGAGGGGAGGAAACACATACAATATTGTGAAGATGTATCAAAAACCGACCGGGTGGCTTGAACCAGAGCAGAATACATCAAAACCTGTAAAATCAACAAAGATTTTCCGTATGTCTTTATGAAAAAATACATGAGTTTACGGTAAGTTACTACTACATGTATATTATGGTTGTTTATTTCCCTCTTTATTACGCATTTTGATTGGCCTATGATTAATTGGGTCGTAAATTCTACCTTCCATACAATAAATTGACTGTATTGCATGTTAAGCCACGGAAATGAAACAACACTTTCTTTCAATTTGACTGGTGGTGATTTAGAAAATCATGCTAAAACCAGATTCTTTCTATTTTTCAGACAGACTGATCATTTTTATCTGAGACCTAGGAAGCTACCAGATTCTAATGTATGGTGGCTCGCCTATTGGAATTCATTTATTACAGCAGATAATACAACACATCTGTCAGGCGGCTGGATTCAAAGGAAACTATACGAAACCACTCACCGAGAGCTAACGCATTTACACGTTTGTTTACTGTAGGAGTAAATGAACACTGAACAGCTCATTGTGGAAAAAACTAGAATCGTTCAAGAGCATATAAAAGGACAAGCGACAATCAACTATGGGACTTACGTAACATTTTCGTAGCTGAAAAGAGTCAGATTGTTTTGATTTATTTTCAGTTATGCAAGAGCAAAATCTGCCTGAAACGTTATCAAATAGATCAATTAGACATTAATGAACTTACCATAATTAACTCTAGATGTCAAGGCTATCCCTGGCTGGATAAGATACCTATATGCCGCTTAACGGCCATTAATAATTAAATTTAAGAAATGGATAATCGAGACTATGGTGTTTATATTAATGATTTTAGTAATGATGACCGAGGCTAGAGGAAAATTTCACCAGCTTCGTTCTCGGCTCATAGTGGATCAATTATACTTAAATTTTCAGCAAATTACCACTACACTATTATAGTGAGAACTGCCCATAATGACTACATTTTATTATTAATGTATTTTTCATTGATAATAGATAATGTCTAAAAATAATGGGCTGTTTTCGTTAATAATTGATGGTTTTCATTAATGGACAGTTTGTTTTAGAGAGCAATCCACTACTCATTATAATGGATTAAAAGAACAAAGGTTTACATCAAAGCTATGGTTTAACTTCAAGATAAACCCAAGGCAAACTTTTAAAGGCACTCTCTTAAAATCAAGGCTACTGACTAAGATACAGAGCCGTCTCGTTCACTGGTTTCGATTCCGGTGCTGATCGAGAAAGTTCTTCGTGGCTTCCCAGCCTGTTTTATTTTCGTGTCGGTTGTCAATGGAAAAGAGGCTGTCAAGGAAGCATTTCTAACTGTTTGGATGAGAGGACAAACCGAGGACATGGACATACACGGTTTGCTCCCTTCGATTAATATGTAAGCACCGTCGTTCACGTCGGGAAGGATTACAAGATCGTATTTGTGCGTTTAGAAAGTAAATGATGATTGTTTTCAAGAAAAAAAAAGAAAAGATATAGTTCTTGCTCAAGTAACGCAGGTCTGATTTGCATTTAGCTAATGCTGAATAGAATTATATAATTAAAATAACAACCCTGTCCGTGAAAATATAGGCGAATAAAATCGATCAACTAGCAACTTACGCGTAGCACGCTGATAGAAGATAGACTAAATTAATGATACATACAGTTGCTGCAGTTATAAACAATAATTGTATGCCATAGACTTGTGCCTTGTGTATTTCCAGGTCAATTATTAAAGGCTGGTGAAACAACTATTAAGTTACCTTGATAGAAAAAAAACCTCATAAAATGTCAATATGAGCCTTGATCTCATAAATAACTGAGTGTGTGATATGTTTGCTACTAATATGTATCTCGATACTAATCAACGAAACAAACGAGCTCTATACCTGAATTAAAATGATTGCAATTGATACCCAGCAGCATGTAATGACCCGCAGCACCATTGGGGATTGACATAAAATTATAACAGAAATGTCAATTGCACATTAAACGTTTTATAAGCAAGACTAGAATTAGCAGAGACAAAACAAAACGAAAGGTAAGGAAATACAAGCCTAATTTGCAACCCAATTTTATTGCTTTCCTTGAAGCTTTTATTTTTATATTTATGATGTGCTTATGTATATTTCTTTGAAGTAATATTCCACGAAATATTTGACAGGGGTCGAGGCATCCGTGGCAAAAATGATAATATCTAAACAGAAAACGACTACTAAAATTCTACTATTATCTAAATAAGAAAATTACAAAATATTTACCAAGGTGGTTGAATGGTACTTTGCTGTTTGTGAGTTTTTTTATCCTCATGATTTGGTTTTAAACGTTAAAACAGGCAAAAACGGATAAAAAAGAAACATGTCCATAAAGAAAAAAAAACAACGTCTGGTCGGTACCGGAAAATGATTAAAGTATAATTTTTTTTAGTCCAATATGTTGTTGTAAAAATGCACCACAACAAAAAATACTTATCACAGATTCTTAATTTCAATGAGATTCATTTGGGAAAAATTGTGTTATCGTGTGGAACTTTTGTGGTGAAATATTCAAAATCTTGCCGTAAATGTCGAGAATTTAAAAAAAAAATGAAAAGATTTCAACAGAAAAGAAATGCCGAAAAATTCGGCCGACGAAAATCGAAAGCCTTTTCCTCATACATATTATTTTTGCCACTTTCTCCCGATTTTCGTCGGCCGATTTTTTCTGCATTTTTTTTCTGTGCGCCTCTGTTGAAATCTTATCATTTTTTTAATTATGTCAATGACCCTGTATCAGTTGGAAGAAGACAACACCAAATCTCCGATAATTTCAACAAGTGCATATTATTTGAAATTGAAATTAATGTTTTTATATCAATCAACGAATTCGCTTAGGTTTATTTTGTACAATTTTGTTCTGCGTCTAATGCGGTCCTCCTGAGCTTACTATTATAGTATTTATCACAAAATCTTGAAACTTAAACAATGACATTAGGTTCCGTTGAGGGTAGGGCCTTCATGGGGAAATGCGGTCTTACAATTTTCGTCGACCGAAATTCTTCGACATTTACTTTTTACCAGAGATCATCGAGCCTGTACACCTCTGTTGTTATCGTATCATTTTTGTTCCCCCGATTCGAAGAAAGCAGGGGACTATTAAAATGGGTTCGTCTGTCTGTCCGCGTGTCTGTCTGTCTGTCCGTCACACTTTTTGGGACACAATAACTCTCTTTCTGATTGAGCTAGAAAGTTCAATTGTGGTGTAGTTTCAATTCTACCGCCCTCTGTTCCCATGAAAAGGCCCTCGTCAATGCGCTCACTTGACTTGAATAACTACGAATTTTCTATTCCAATAATTCTTTATTCAACTTCAACCATAACCATGTATGTATCAAAACTAAACTATCATAACATAGCGTAGTGTAGCGTAGCGATTAACGTATTAATAGGCTTTCCAGGGGAACAAACAGTCCTTAAATTCTAAATGTTCGGTTACTTAGATCTGGGTCTCAAACACGCCTGTTTCTCGAACATCAAGTCTCTTCTCACAATTAGAAAATGTACATCTGTTCACGGCTGGATGTTCTAGACCGATAAAGTTTCTTGACTAATATAGCACTTTGTTCCCGACAAAAATGACACTGAAATCGTACTCGGCTTAAGCGTTTAAAGGTCGGAAACGCCTGCAACGAATGTGCATACCACAAATAATGTTTCTGTATATTATTATAACAAATATAGTTTTTTGGCATCAACATACCGGCCCTCTAATTGTAAAGGCAGAAGACGTCACAATTATTAAATAGAAATATGCCAAATTCTTTCGCACACTAAGAACAAAACGCACACTGAGAAAAAATAAATGCAAATAAATGTTATATTTCTCTAGCGTTTTCAATGCACATTTCACATGTTTGACTTAACATGGACATACACTGTATATCAATGTTGATTTACTCTGCTTTCGCGACGATAACACAACACAATAACATTTTGGTGTTCCAAATAAAAAAGAAAACAGTATTCACATCTAAGTACTAACTAGTGAGTTAGTACTCGGCTTCTAAAATAACACATAACTTGTCGATTGGCCTTGTAAATATTGCTGATTTGGTTTTGACCTTCGCGATCCGGACATATCCTTTCTTATCTTTTATCACTTCGATCACTCTAGCTAAGGACCAACTATTTCTATGTGTGTTATTGTCCACTATCAGTACCACATCGTCTTCTTTTACATTTCGGTGTGGTCTTAACCATTTCGCTCTCTGCTGAAGTGTAGGAAGATATTCGTTTATCCAGCGTTTCCAAAATATGTTAGCCAGATATTGGACTTGACGCCATCTTCTTCTGGTGTATATATCTTCCTTGTTGAATACTCCAGGAGGCAAATTCTGGTTGTTTTGGAGTAGTAGCAAATTGTTGGGAGTGATGGCTTCTAAATCATTGGGATCATTCGAGTTCTTCGTAATTGGACGGCTATTAATGATGTTTTCAATTTCACAAAAGAGAGTTGCTAAATGCTCATCATCTAGTTTAATGACTTGCTCTTTAAGCAAAGAAAACATAATTTTCCTTACGGTGCGAATCTGTCTCTCCCAAATTCCTCCAAAGTGTGATCCTGATGGAGGGTTCATTTTCCATGTTATATTGGATTGATGTAGCAGCTCAGCTATTTTTGATTGGTTCCATTCTTGTATTGCATCTGACAGTTCATTTTTAGCTCCTACGAAGTTAGTTCCATTATCAGAGATCAGTGTCCTGACATTTCCTCTTCTAGCTATGAATCTTCTTAATGCATTTATGCAAGAATCCGTGCTTAAGGAATGAGCAACCTCAAGGTGAACAGCACGTATTGCAAGGCAGGTGAATACCACTCCATAGCGTTTAACTGTGCTGCGTGCCCTTTTAATTTCAAATGGTCCGAAAAAATCTACACCAGTATTTGTGAATGGAGGTTGGTCAGCAATCAGCCTTTCGAATGGTAAGTCTGCCATTTTCTGCTGTCCAGGTTTCTTCTGATATTTTTTGCAAATAACCCAATCAGCTAGTATTTTCTTAATTTTAGAGTTGGCTCCTATTATCCAATAATTTTGTCTTACTCTGCTCAGGATGGATTCTCTGCCCAGATGACCTAATTTGCGATGTGTTTCATCCAGGATCAGCGATGAAATGGCAGAGTTTTTTGGTAAAATAACTTGATGTTTCGACTCATCAGGAATAGAGGCTCTGTCAAGTCTTCCACCAACTCTTAAGACATCACCTGTAATTATTGGGTCAAGCTTTGAAATTTTACTGCCTTTTCTTATTTTTCCTCTGTTCAAAGCTTCTTCACCATTAAGCGGTCTCTTCTTTAAACTATCTATCTCTTCTTCAAAGTGATTCTTCTGAACATGAAGAATGAGTATTCTTTCAGCTTTGACAAAATATTCATGGGGTAATGGTAAAGGCTTGTCTTTCAATAAACGTCTTTTGCCTGTAGGCAATGTATGTTTAATTGACATCTTCAATTTGTCAACAAACAATAGAACCCATCCAAGTACAGTTCTAAGTTTTGTCCAGCTGGAAAATGTGGTTAATAATTTATTTAACACATGCGAAGTTTCCACAGTGGATGCAATAACAATGGTTTTCTTCTTAATTTCTGGGTCATCTTCAGGCAAATCTTCATCAATTTTAATTTGTGGCCAAGATGACTCTTCTTTCCAGAGAAAGTCTGGACCAGCTAACCATCGTCTGCTTCGTAATTCATTACCCACTAGGAGTCCTCGACTAGCATCATCTGCTGGGTTCTGGTTAGTTTCCACATATCTCCACTGTTGTAATTCTGTACCTTCGTGGATGACAGTTAAGCGGTTTGCAACGAATGTGTGAAATCTTGTCTTCTCATTTGCAAGGTACCGCAAGACTGACATGCTGTCAGTCCAGAAACATGCGTCGTCTACCGACATGTCCAACTCTTTCAAAATCATGTGATGCATGCGAACTGATATCATTGCTGCAGTTAATTCCATTCTAGGTATAGTCTTCATTTTTAAAGGAGAAACTCTAGATTTTCCCATAATAATGTTACAGTGAATCCTGCCATCTTCATTTACCAGTCGAATGTATGCCACCATCCCATATCCCTTTTCACTTGCATCCGAGAAATAGTGCAATTGGCAGGAGACAATAGTGCCAAAATTGATAGGTTTGTAGCACCTGGGAGTTGTCATAGATTCCAACAAGGGCAGTTGGGCTAACCATTTACTCCATCGCCGCTGATCCACATCTTTAACCTGTTCGTCCCATCCAATACCACGATGGCATAAATCTTGCAGAATGATCTTTGCAGGTAAAACAAAAGGTGCTGCCAGTCCTAAGGGATCATACACCGAACTGACAATTGACAGAATTCCTCTCCTGGTAGGTGGTCGATCATGAATCCTGATTTTGAAGCCTAGAGTATCCGACTCTACTGACCAGGATACACCTAGGGCATGTTCAATTGGTAATTTGTCATAATCGAGGTCTAATTCCACCAGGTCTTTAGCTCTTTCCTTTACGCTGATTGTTTCAAGGACATTTCTGTCATTGGAAATCCACTTAGTTAACTTAAAACCTCCTCTTTGGCAAAGTCTAGTAAGATCATCCACTAAAGTAACTGCTCTTTCTGGGGAATCTACAGACTTCAGACAGTCGTCCACATAGAAATTTCTTCGAATAATTTCTATAGCATCTTTACTAAATAGGTTTTCATTGTCTTCGGCTGTCTTCAATAAAGCTGAAGCAGCACACGAAGGAGATGAAACTGCACCAAATAAGTGGACCGTCATTCTAAATACATCTGGTTTTAAGTGATAATTTCCATCCTTCCACCAATAAAACCTTAGACAGTCTCTGTCTTCTACAGGAACTTTGACTTGGTGGAACATGGATTTGATATCAGCCATTAGTGCTATGTTTCCTTCTCTAAATCTTAGTAAAACTCCTAATAGGCTATTAATTAAATTTGGTCCTTGCAGAAGTAGATCGTTCAGTGCAACACCTCTGTACTTTGCACTACAGTCATAAACGATGCGTATTTTATCTTCTTTTTTAAATACACCATGATGTGGGATATACCAGACTCTTCCATCATCACGTCCTAAGTCTTTATCGGGAACCATTTCCGTGTAACCTTCCTCTATCATTTCGTTCATGAACTTTATATACTGGTTGTGGAATTGAGGGTTCCGTTCAAATTTCCTCTTCAGACCACCTAGTCGTACCAATGCCTGTTTATAATTATTAGGTAGTTTATCTTCATGGTTTCTAAATGGTAAGTTAATGTAATAATGGTTGTCTTGGAATGTTATGGATTCTCTGACATCATGTTCAAACTTTCTGTCTTCTATAGATTTTTCCTTACTATCACTAATTATCTTCTCTGGAAAATCTAAATTTATATAGTTTCTAAACATGGTTTCCAAATTTTTTGCATCTTCATACACTGCAAATATTTCTTCATCTTTTCTTCTGTCTGATACAAAATTGCATACATTTGTGGTACGGTTCTCATCAGAGCATCTAATTAAATTCCATACTGTCCAACCTAGACATGTTCTGTCTGCATGGGGTGATCCTGCTGGTCCTGTGATGATCTCTAAGGGAGTATAAGCATCTGGTACACCATTCCCGATCAACAGGCCAATGTCGGCATCAATTTTTGGTAGGTTGATATTTCTTAAATGTGGCCAGTTTTCAAGATCTTCTTGTCTTGGAATGTGATGCTCGGAAACGGGCATGTCGTCCTTTGTATAAACAGTAGGAAGTTCTACAGCATGTCCACCATCAAGATCAAGGATTTCAAGTCCATTTATTTCCATGGTCTTCATTGTATATGGTGATCCCATTGTTTCAATCGTAATGACATGCTTTCTTCCTTCCATTCCTAATCTGTCTATTAAGCTGTTGGTACAAAAACAAAGTGTGCTTCCAGGGTCCTTGAATGCATAGGTTATCACGGATCTTTGTGTCTTCTTCTGTCTTACCAAGACAGGTACAATGGCCAAAGTACATTCATTGACACCGGCCCCCGCATGGGAGTGTATTTCATCTATGGCATTAACGGAGGATGATGTAAATGTTTTAGCTGATGGGTATTAACTTAGATTTTGATGGTTCAGGTAGAGATGCTGAATGTTCAAATTCTTCAATTTCTTTGGGTCTGGTTTGAATTAATTTTTCGCTTCTGGTGGATGTATACCTATGAAGTATGGATGGATGGCTCTTTCTACAACGTTACAAACCAATCTGTCCGGACATTCATACTTCATGTGTCCAGAGCGTAAGCAGCCATAACAGATTTCATTTGTTCTTAGGTATTCCTTTTTGTCCCAAAAATCCATGTCGCCGAACCTCTGACAAGATGTCAAGCTATGGAAACGGTCATTACAGAATAAGCATGGTTTTTGTTGTCCATCTTTTTGTGTCGATTGAGAAGGGTCGAATCTGTTTGATGGAGGTGCTTTGCTTTCAAATGCAAAGTCTTTTTTCTTTGGTTTGTCCCTTTGGTTTAATTTTCGTTCCCTGTCCTCTTTCTGCATATCTGTAGCAAAAGATTTATGTCTAAAAAATGAAGTTTTGTTCTTGCTTGGCCTCTTAATCTCTGTGTGTTCGTCACTCTTTAACGCTTCCTTTCCAAACAAGGGATCATTGGCTTTCATTGATTCTATCTGTACTATTTCCACTAAATGGTCAAACCTTGCTGGCACCTTTTTGTCCTTGCACTCTTTGTATTTTGTTCTCCACTTTTCCTTAATGTTGTGCGGCAATTTGGACAACAATTTTTGGAGTGTTCCTGAATTCTGGCTACGGACTTTGAGGTACCTGTCTGTCTGCCACGGTTTACTTGGGAAATGCTATCATCTGCCCCAATGTCGTCTATCGATGAACCTACTTGGGAGATATTCAAATCCGCCTTTGAACCTGATGTGGTATGGCTTTCTTCTTCAAGGAACCAGTCTTCTACTTGCCTTTTAAATTTTGCAAACACTGCCTTATGCGTTTCACCTTCGTCATCCACTTCTATAGAAGGGAGAAGTTTCTCATATGCGTCTTGTGCAAGAAGGAAATTTTCAAATATTTCCATCCATTCTGTATATTTTCTTCTCATTATTGACAGGTCAGGGTCTCCTTCCATAAGAGCATTTATTTTCCTTAATTTGACAGTTAAGGAAACTGCTAAACTGTCTCTAGTTTTCTTACATTTTTCCAATGTGTAAGCTTGACCTTTTCCTGTCATAGTTCTTTTCCTCGATTCCTTTGCCCTGTGAGGTTCTAGTTCAGCTGGACTCGACTGAACCTTACTGGCTTGAGATGATGCTTTGGAACTGGTAGGCTGTGTTTTGGACTTCACTGTTACATCAGATCTATCTGTTGTACCACTGGTAATATTTTCCTCTTCAGTGGCTTGAATGTCCTTAGAAACACCTTTAACACTGGTTTCTGATTTACTCGCCATATCAAATTAAAGTCTATTTCACTCTTTAATGTTCAATATTGAGCAAAGTGAAGGCAAATCCTAATACGTTAATAGAAATGTGGTGTAGTTTCAATTCTACCGCCCTCTGTTCCCATGAAAAGGCCCTCGTCAATGCGCTCACTTGACTTGAATAACTACGAATTTTCTATTCCAATAATTCTTTATTCAACTTCAACCATAACCATGTATGTATCAAAACTAAACTATCATAACATAGCGTAGTGTAGCGTGGCGTAGCGTAGCGATTAACGTATTAATAGGCTTTCCAGGGGAACAAACAGTCCTTAAATTCTAAATGTTCGGTTACTTAGATCTGGGTCTCAAACACGCCTGTTTCTCGAACATCAAGTCTCTTCTCACAATTAGAAAATGTACATCTGTTCACGGCTGGATGTTCTAGACCGATAAAGTTTCTTGACTAATATAGCACTTTGTTCCCGACAAAAATGACACTGAAATCGTACTCGGCTTAAGCGTTTAAAGGTCGGAAACGCCTGCAACGAATGTGCATACCACAAATAATGTTTCTGTATATTATTATAACAAATATAGTTTTTTGGCATCAACATCAATCTTGGTGTAGGTGTTTATTGGGCTAATGGAGTCTGAAAATGAGCATTTTCTGCTTAGGGTAAGCCGAGATAAACAATTTGATTGATGGATGCTTTTGGGGGCTATAACTTTGGTTATAATGAAGTGGCAGCGATGAAACACTAAATATAGATTCAAAATAATATCATTACCCTGACTAAGTTCGATAGTTAGAATTTTCTGCTTAGGCGAAGGAGCGATAAGCGATTTGATTGATCAAGACTTTGGAGCATAATAACTCTGTTGATGTGTATTAGGTGAATGTCTTGTTGTTGTTCTTGGTGTTTAACGTCCGCTTCCACCGAAGGTGATATCGCAGACAAGTCTTATTTTTCATTTTCATTATCTTAGCGCACGCGCAGGGGTCTATGCTGTGGGAAGAAACCGGAGTGCCCGGAGGAAACCCACGAGGTTGAGAAGGAGCCCCTATCTCCATGCCACATACTCTCACACCAGGGCTCTCAACCACAGCCGCAAGCCAGAGGTGACCGGCCAGCTAGAGGTCGAAGCGGGGCACTCTAGACCACTAGGCCATCCCAACTCTTGACTGAGTTCTATGATTAACAATTCGAGCTGAAGGTAAGCAGAGCTAATCAGTTTCATTGGTCGATGCTTTGGGACAAGATAATCTGATAGAGTGATGAAACTTAGTGTATGTAATAGTTATTAGCACACTTTCCGAGGTGTATCGGTGAATATCAGGACAGATTTGGTCGGGGGCTCAGTCGAGGCGGACAAATAATTTCAGCTCTTTTATTTATCTCTTTCTGTGTCTCACGTTACATTTCATGGTAGTATTTACACGTGCGTCTTGTTGTGACACCCCGAGCCTAAAATAGCCAAGTGTTTGTTTAGACCACATCGTCATCTATGGCGTAGAGGACTGCGATGATATTAAATGTAGTGTAAAGGGAATTCGAAACGTGGGTTATTCCTGGTCAAAGTATGCATTGTAATAAAATTTATAACTTTCTAGGCGTATTTTTTATATCCTGCTTATTTTCAAGGCTTGTGAAGTGGCTAGCAAGAGAATCACAATTAGTTAAAATAATTATTCAATATTCTCATTTATATGTTTTGCATAATAAATCAAAGCAAATTATGGAATATATGCCAATTAATATGTGTAATAATTGTTTTTCGTAATATGTTGTTATGTTGACTTAATGTCATTGTATATATTTTTGCACTGTCATGTAGTTCCTCCCGGTTTGTTTTGTTACTATGATTTTGATTAGTTGTCTCATGTACATCATCCAAGTGCAGTTTGAAACAACTAGTTATCATTGCGATCTGGGTCGGACTAAATGTCCGCTTCTTAATGCTTGATAAGTTTCTTAAACGGTATATAAGTGTCCGTGTATCAGAAATAAACAGTACTCTTTTACGAAAGTGTACTGTTCATTTCTGATACAGGACAGTTTCATCAAAGGTTGCCAATGGCAACGAGTAGAAGTGGGATGTAAAGTTTGATTGCTTCATACTTTTGAAAAAAATAAGTGTGCGATTTATTAATATGTCGTCTATTTATTTTTGGGATTTCAGCGGGTGTCATCAGCCTCACCGTCGGTAGTACAGATTCCAGCTAATACAGCCAAGCTGTTGACTGGAAATTAGATAACTCTTGTCAAGGATACTCCAACACTACACATGTAATTACATTGCTCTGTCAGGGGTACCCCACCACTAGAAGTGTCTGTCAGGGTGTTTTTGTAATACCTGAAGATGTACGGTACACTGCTGTGTGAATTTAATGTAGTATACACATTTGAGCTAATCTAGACTAGGTGAGAGGTATCGCAATTTGGGCGTGGAATACCACACCCACCGCCAGAAACCCAGCAGACTTACATTGTGATGATACCAGACATACATGCATTGATAACATATAGAAGAAAATGGGTACACCTTTCAGCTAGCTTGACCCCCAGGGCTCCCGGTCTATAGTTCCTTTTAAGTGTAAATAGTTATATCAAATTCAAAAAGTACGCGAATGAGTAAAAGGCACCATTCTGCCTTGGCCAGTTTCAATTACATCTTGTGTAAATAATGTGCATGTACGTGCTATCGAAGCCAATGATCGACACCGTGTGATGTGACGTTATGCGTAGAATGCGTAACCTTACACATTACCTTTGTGAAGCAGATTGATGAAGAGCATCAAAAGTTATATTCAAATAATTTCAACATGAAATAAAGACCGCAAGATACGACTATGACTTTATTGTAAACGTTTCTTAAAAGGAGCCATAACAAAGACATTAACGACAGTTTGAAGAGCATATGATATAATGTAATCCAATGGGAATTGCTTTCAATGTTTGATGTGAAAGTAACAATTAATCAATATTCTCATATGATCATTTCAACAGTTCTTTATTGAAATAGAACACATTGTTTTAATTGCATCTAGTGTTCACGAAAACGCAGAAGATCCACCGACAGACACCCCAGCATGAATCTAGATTCCGAATTTGAAGAAATTAGTAAAGCCAGGCTGACACTTGCACGACTTTTGGTCACGATTTTGTCGTGCCCATCAGTGTCAACATTGACACGAACTGGCACGCATAGTTTGCGAATTGTTTACGCACTTCCTGCATTGGCACGACGAGTTTGCGCAAATCGGACGGTGTCGTGACGACTCGAGTCGTGCCAATGCGTGCCACGGAATAGTACAAGTGTCAGCCTGGCTTTAGGAGTTTATATTGAGCCTTGGGCTTGCTTTTATTAGCTTGTCCCCGAAGAAAACATTTATCCATAATATCTTGAATTGTCATAACATTGTGCCTTATTAGAGATGTCATGTGTGAGAGTAAAGCTATGTCATCTGTTGCTATAATAGTTTAAAAAAAAATAGATATTGAAAAAAGAATATTATATTTAATATTTCAGTCAAATTCTGAATATTTGAAGATTAACGAAGTATAGATGTCCATTGCTATCGTTGTATCGGTTTTCTACTTTTGAATTAAATTATTAAATGACGATCACGTTTCAGTCTCCTAATAATGGGTTTGTCATAGAAAGAGAAATGGGATTACACATCTTCTCGACACAAAATGGGTCATTCGAGGCAAACATATGGTTCAATTTTATTTCAATCATTCGCTTGCGTGTAACAAACCGGAGAACCCGAAGAAAACCCACGAGGTTGGACAGGCTACACCACATCTTGCCAAGTACAACCACGTCAGTTGATTCAATGACGGATCCTTATGATACAACGTGCACGCGCTAAAAATTTGCCCCCCCCCACCCGAAAAGATCTACAAAAGGCAGATTTAAGCTCTTAAATAATGCATCTTTGATCATTATATTGTTTATTCGTGATTGGCGACATATAACTTGTTCCAAAAGAATTGTTATATAATTTTGTAGGATCTACAGGTACACCATAATCAGGTTTTTTTAAAGTAGCTAAGTCTCTAACTCAATATCATCCAAAATCTTCGACAATACAAACACAAATGAATTTATCAATTTAATTTAACATTGATGTTGTGATCTTACCGGGAAAAGATGGGCTTATGATATCCAATATTTAAGACAAAATAAAAGAATTATCATTGGTACACGAATCGTGTACCATAATCCGTTTCAGGCCAATTTTTAACAAGGGACTTGGAGAACGAAGCTAGGCGGTGACGCATGGAGAGCATACGCAATAATGTAGACAGGAATAACCAGACGCTAGAGATTGGCATGCTATTGAGATTTCAGGCGTATTTCGCTGAACAAAACTGATTTGAAATTAGAGAAAAGACGGAAATGAATGGATGTAAATCAGTTCATATACATTCATATAAGATTAATTTATGCGTTGCGACCCATTTGGGTAAATTTCTAGGTTCCAAATATTAGCGATTTAGCTCCTTTAAGTTAAGGTTATTACCAACACTTATTTACTACTGTGTTGGTTTGTCGTGTATATCATCCAATTTCGTCTTAACTGTAATCAATCCATCGAGTTCTGGTACAATTAACTTCATATTTAATATTGTGACACACACGAGAGGAAAACTTAAAAGGCCTGAGTTGATATTGTTAATCAATGAAATATATGCAAACGAAGTTGACCAACTCTTTATGTTCATATTGTCTACTAGTATATCCATGAACTTAACGATTTTTGGTTATCCTGTGACACTAAGTATGTTTACTTCTTGTATGTAGAGAAAAAGAGTTTCCCACCGACTGGTAATTGGTGTCAACAATATCTCATAATGATTTTTCCCTTGAACTAAGGCTTTCTTTTGTGAAATATTTTTGTATTGTCCCATCAAAATCTATTAAGATTTTTTTTTATTCCCATAAAAGTTTACTAAATTGTTAAACTCATTTTGTTTGATCGATAAATTTAACATGAAAGAAAAAACAATTTCGACTAAAATTACCACATTCACAAAGAACATGCATTTAGTTATATTCAAAGATGGTAAGAGCTTAATCGGCATTTTGTAGAAATTTCTTTGGGTCTCAAATGTTATATAAAAAATTAATTAGACCTTCGTTCACATGCGAAGACCATGACCAACTCACTAAACCACCGTGTGGTCGCGATTTTCAATGGATTAAAACACGATCGTCATTTAATAATTTGATATAGAATGAATACTTGGAACTTTATTTATTATCGTAACAATGGTACTTAACAATCGAGACTATGTGTTGTAAATACTCCACAACTTCGCTCAGAAACAAGTAATTTGACTAAAATTTCACTATAATATTATCCCTTTTTCATTATCTATTTTTAACCATTATACCACGAAAGATCAGTGTCCGTATTCAAAGGTTTTCTAAAAGTTAAGTAAAAATACTTAATTTTTCAACTAAACTGACTGTATTACTTTAAATCTATTTTTGAACCATTATACCACGACAGTTCAGGGTCCGTATTCAAAGGTTTTTTTCTAAAAGTTAAGTAAAATACTTAATTTTTCCACTAAACTGACTGTATAACTTTAAATCGGTATTCAAAGGTTGTATTTTACATAGACTTGCCTATGTGAAAACTTAACTGCACACTTAAATTATGGAATACTCATATTCGCCTAAAAGCATAAATTTTCAATTGATGGAATACCCCGCACTGCCAAAAATCACGAATTTTTCTCATTGCAAGCAAGTTATGCCCCCCTTAAGAGTATCACTATACTCTATTAAATTCTTAGTGTACATGTACATCACCAGGAAAATGTTTGTCAAATATTATATTGTAACCCATGAAAATAGTATGATTATAATTGAGGATAAATTATGATAGTGCGCATCCTTTGTCGGAACAGCTGTTTTCATAGACTTTTTTTCCAATAGATTACAATAAGTGGTAGTATAATGATGGATATTGTAAACTTTAATTTTTTAACAATATAACGCGAATAGAAAAGCAATATACAATACCCTTGCCTTCTGAGTTAGACTGAACAAATTATACAGTGTTGTATATAAATCTATCATGTGAGAAATTCACAGATATTGTGTAACTACCTCCATTTTAGATTTTGACAGGCCTAGCATTGGTGGTACATTGTTTTGTACGAAATATTCATGTTGCATTATATTTTACCGAAATGAATACATCACCAGGAAAATGTTTGTCAAATATTATATTGTAACCCATGAAAATAGTATGATTATAATTTAGGATAAATTATGATAGTGCGCATCCTTTGTCGGAACAGCTGTTTTCATAGACTTTTTTTCCAATAGATTACAATAAGTGGTAGTATAATGATGGATATTGTAAACTTTAATTTTTTAACAATATAACGCGAATAGAAAAGCAATATACAATACCCTTGCCTTCTGAGTTAGACTGAACACATTATACAGTGTTGTATATAAATCTATCATGTGAGAAATTCACAGATATTGTGTAACTACCTCCATTTTAGATTTTGACAGGCCTAGCATTGGTGGTACATTGTTTTGTACGAAATATTCATGTTGCATTATATTTTACCGAAATGAATACTACATGTTATGTAAATATGGGTATGAGTTGTAAAAAAATAGATTATGCCTTGCTTCTAGCGGTAGTATAAATAATTTCCGAAATCTATAGAGTCATGTCATCATAAATGAATTTAACATTATTATATGACAATCATGGAAACATACATGATAAATGAGCGGGGAAAGATATCCTTAACTATCTCGGTGGTAATAAATAACCTTATACTCTATTATGGCACTACAACATCAAAGTTGACGACGAAAAAATAAATTTGAGGTCAGCTATGCTCGGCGACATTGTCTTTGTTTTAATCTGAATCCCCTATCTTTTAAAATCGCCATTACAGGACTGCTTCTACAGCATTAAAAGAAGTCATTATAATCTCACTTTAAGGTAGCTCCCATAGTGGATATTTCTCACTTAAACTGGCCTCTGAATACCACTCAAAGACTAACAAATAAATGTAATAGAGTTTTATGGCACTTCAGCTCCAACCGGACCATATTGCGCCAATTAAAGAATAACATTTAAAAGTTAAGGGAGCTTAACTTAAAGGGAAAATTAATTTTGATACTAATTAACAGTGCGTTTTTATACCACTTGCCCTTAACTTACAGGAAGTTACATTGTACGTATATTTAAGTGAACGCCAGTAGTTAAGTGACTATCTTAGACATAAGATATCCTTTGAATACGGACCCAGATATATATATATCTAAATCTTACATAATGCATCTTTACATAATATCATGGGTTTTTTTTTTCAAAATAAACCTCGACGCTACTAATTACAAAGAATACGCATGCTATAAATCACGCACGTTCGGTAAACCAGTGAAACCCATCCCACTAAAAACATCTCGTTATTTGAACCAATTTGGCCAAGAAATCGACATTTTCTTAATCGATCCTGAACACAAAACATATACGCCTAATGTTGGTTTCAAAGTATCTGTAAAATATTTTTATTTGCCAAAACAAATGAACTTTCAATAATGGTACGCATTAGTAATTTAAAGCAACTCCAATCATGACGGATACGCCACTCTCGTTGTAAAGCCTTTGAATGGATGAACGTTTACAAACATACAAGAAATATTGCTAAGCATCATGCCATTTCACCCCCAGTTTAAATCTGATAAATATCTGTAATGAGTTAGTTGGTAAATTTGTTTTGTTTGTGGGGTATTTTACCTGTTCATTGGAAACATCATTCTGAGGATTATGATTGTTGAATATAATTTTAATAGAGACACGGATATTCTCATTAAGATTAGGTATACAATTTTGTACTGAAAAGCTTAGATATAATTATGTTTCTTTTATATTATTGCAGGATCCGGTAAAGTCAATTGTTATTCATGTATATATTAAATGTCATGGAATAGCCTCTAATTAGCCCCATTAAAGACGAATATAACTTGAAGAGGGGAAAAAGGGCTTAATGAGAGAGATGGCATTATCTTTTAATTTTATTTGGACCAGTTGTGCGATTATCTACTTCCTTCAAGAAAGCATGTGCTTAGTAACAGGTTTGTTATTGAAGTATCCTATAATGATTTCTATAATGATAAAACAAATCTAGATCATGCTATTTCCAGGTATTGGTCAACAGACAATACTTGGATTCTGAATTTGAATTAAAGAAAAATATTCAAGTAATAAGAAAAGTAATCTGTGGTATAGGGTTAAAATTTGGAGGTTCGGGTGTCCCTTCTCCTTGACACGAAACAGTGACACTTGAATCAATGACATGACCTCAGATCACCATGGAAATATCCAAGAATACCACAGATTCGGATTTCTAACTATATTAATACAGCCGAAGACTTTGATGTTTGTCTCTTGTAGAATAAGAACCTAAGATAACCATTAAAACCTACCCGTCGATATTTGTCCAAAATTTCAAAGCTATTAACATGGCTTTCTTTGCCGGGCTCAGATTTGTCCTTTTACAGCTTGACTTGCACAAAAGAATGCTACTCTACTACAAAATTTGAATAATCAACCCGTTACTGACTGACGCATATAATGACGATATCATGGAATTCTAAAAGTTGGTTGATATTATTATTATACATTATTCACTCTAAAATGACAAATATCCTCTCTATATTAATTCAGCACGCCAATCCAAATTTGATTCTCATTTGACTGAATCATGCCATTCAACTTCACCCAAAACGACCCACTTGAAATGTGCAGATTCAAATATGCCCACCCCTGCTTTATGACATGGTTGAGTAAAAAGGTCATGTTTTACTATAATACCCACTGATGACCTATACAGTTCCAACACTGATAAACAATTATTATTTTTTAATCTTCTGAAAATAAAATTAGTCCAATCAATTACAAAATCAGTTAGTGCCATTGTATTTAATGTAATGAACCAACTGGTCTAGATGATCTTGTGGACCGGAGTTTATTCCACTTTTCTGCTTCAACTGGCTAATGAAGACATTGATTTTACTTTCTTTAAATAAATGTTTTTATCGAGATTTGCCTGTATGATTATATTCCTATGATTTATACTTCATTATGAATGATTGCATGTAACGATATTTGCAGTACATGTATATTGTTTACTCACACCATCTTTCTTTCTGTCGCCTATTCGATTGGCTTAATTCATTTTTAAAACTCACATGTTAGGTCTATAATTAATAAAAATCTGTGTTTTGGAATCCAGTAATGATTTATGATCGATTGAAAATCGCATATTCTTCCAGATGTCATATTTTATAATTAAATTGTTATATAAGTCACAATATAATATCATTCAAGGGGCATTTCAGTATATTATCCCACAGTGAATGTAAACGGACATACATCATTATTTTGCCCTACTCTTATATCGAATTCGACACGCCAAGGGTTCTTTTACGTGCAGGCCAGCGTGTACACGGGACCTCGGTCTTTCCGTCTCACCCGTCTGACTGTACATTGTCCTGCAAGACTGACAATGGAGAAGAACCCCGCTGGAAAATCCAATGAACTTTCTCGGCTAACACGGGGATCGAACATGGGACCTCCAGATTAGCAATCCAACGTTTTACTCACTGAGACACGACGACTCCCTTGTTCCAGAGATGCACATACTTATTATGTATAACGATGTAAATAAAATTTCAAGTATATTATCTCACAGACGTACATACTCGGAATTTAATTATGGGTATTCCCTTTTTTACATCGTTAAACAACCGTTAATCAACGTTTTTTAACAGTAAATTAGTTTATTTTTCAACATCAGCTATTTTGATCTTATTGATCAATTTGGTCGCAATTCATGTTTACGTAACTATTGATCAAATAAACCCATGACATGTAAACAGTAGCTATATTGTAACTAATTATTACAGTTGTTTTTCTCAATGATTCATCAGTCAATGAAACATCACAGATTCGAGAATCAATAGTAATAGAAAAAGTTTTGTTGGAATCGAACCAGAGTCAATTGGAAGTTGATATACATTGGGTATATTTACCACTAGATTATAGATATTCTACAAGTAAACTTGGTAGGTTTACATAATATTAATTATTACAGCTGTGTATCTGATGTTTATTATATTTTATGAAAGTTTGTATGAGGCGTGGGGCTGTGGGTCCAGGTGGTGTTGAAAGCTATGATATCACTATATAATTAGTTGTATTTCCACCCCTTCCGCCATCTGATTTAAACAATATTTTATTGTCCCCCGCCTTTCGAAGAAAGTTGGGGGACTATTAAAATGGGTTCGTCCGTCCGTCTGTCTGTCTGTCTGTCTGTCCGTCTCTCCGTCTGTCCGTCACACTTTTTGGGACACAATAACTCTCTTCCTAATTGAGCTAGAATGTTCAAACTTGGTGTATGTGTTTATTAGGTCAATGCCTTGATGGAGTTCAAAGATGAGCATTTTCCGCTTAGGGTAAGCAGAGGTAAGCAATTTGATTGGTTGATGCTTTGGGACACGATAACTTTAGTTCTAATTAAGTGAGAGTGATGAAACTTAGTGTATAGTTTCATTACAGTAATACCTTGACTAAGTTCGATAATGAGCATTTTCCGCTCAGGGTAAGCAGAGCAATTTGATTGGTCGAGACTTTGGAACACAATAACTCTCCTTCTAATTGAGTTAAAATGTTCAAACTTGGTGTATATGCTTATTAGGTCAATGCCTTGATGGAGTTCGAAGATGAGCATTTTCCGCTTAGGGTAAGCAGAGATAAGCAATTTGATTGGTTGATACTTTGGGACAAGATAACTTAGGTTCATCTTGATTGATGATTTTTATGCCAATACAATGACTGCATTCTCATTTAGTAATCGATTCGACAGTAACAGTGTATAGAAACGATTGACTTGGACACGAGGGCCCTTTCCCTTGGCCAGAGGGGCCCCTTTGTCTGCCTTTAGGGTCCCCCTAACTAGGGTACATTTTCATTTTTCTCGTCGGTTTTAGCATTTTTCTTTATAAAACACTTTTGGATGACACTTCGTGTACAGTTTGATTGCTCGATACATTGAAAAAAATAAATGTGCGATTAATTAATATGTGTTTTCTATTTATTTTGGGATTTCGGCGGGGGACATCATCCTCACTGTTGGTTTGTTATAGTTACATAATCATACAATTGTTCAGTCCAAAGGATTCGAAAACTAGCAACATGCTTATAAATGTCGCTTGCCACTATCTGATGAAATAGGATAATGCACACATGCGTGACATTTTTCTCATAAAATACATATATCTATATTTTGTTTCGTTTTCTTGTCCTTTACAAGTAGGGGGGTTGGGATGGCCTAGTGGTCTAGAGTGCCGCGCTTCGAACTCTAGCGGGCCGGTCACCCCTGGCTTGCGGCTGTGGTTTCGAGCCCTGGTGTGAGCGTATGTTGCATGGAGATAGGGGCGCCTTCTCAACCTCGTGGGTTTCCTCCGGGCAGTCCGGTTTCCTCCCACTGCTAAAGACCCCGACGTGCAAGCGAATTATTGAAATAAAATTAAAACCATATGTTAGTCCCGAAATGACCTAGTTTGTCTTAAGTGGACGTTAAACCCCATTTCTCTCTCTCTCTCTCTCGCTTTACAAGTTAAAAGAAATTTTGAACTATAAAAAACGAAACGAATATGGATTGCATCCGCCCCTGATAAGAGAACAGACCTTATGGGGTCTCTGTTAACGCCACAAAAACTACAGTTTTACCGATTTATTTTCAAATTTGGTGTGGGTATTGAAAGTTCGATTTCGGACTAGCTTTATTTTAATACTCAAGTGTGCAATACGTTGTGAATATTGTTGCCCGGGGAGAAAATTACTATCATCCTTATTTTATTTTTTTATTTATTTATTTTTTGTTTGTAGTTTCAGATAAATTAAGTCAATCATCGATAGGTCTGTACCTTATAATGGGTTCAAATGATAATCTTCAACTTCAGGATCTAGCCAGAAGCAGAAATAAAAGTATATATGCTTATTGGCCGACATTAACTGATAAGGTCGATGTCAGATCTATGGATATTTTTTGTCATCAAGAATTTTCACCAACAGAAACACCAATAAGAGATTATAGATTATTTTCTATAGACAGAAATAATGATATGTTGACACTTGCTGCCATGGTGGAAGAACTATCCTGGACTTCTTTTGTTATTTTCTTTGATAAAACAAGAGGTAAGTATATACATGTATTCTGAAATGGGGTTTAACGTCCAACGTTTCGGCTCCATTCGCGCTAATGAAGACGTACGTAGGTCATATTGTGTTGTGTGGGTTTGAGTTGGCCTAGTGATCTAGAGTGTCACGCTTCGAGCTCCAGTTGACCGGTCACCTCGGTCTTCAGCTTATGTTACTTGGAAATAGGGCGACTTCTCAACCCCGAGTTTTTACCATATACGGGTACTCCAGTTTCCTTACAAAGGATAGACCCCTTCGTGAACAAGATAAGTCTTGTCTGTAATATCACCCTCTTGTGGGGATTTTGCCTGGAGAGTGGCACTATGGAAGTTTTATTTGATTCAAACTAAATATAGTTGTTTGGGTGTGACCCCGTTTACACGTAAATAAACCCTTGATAATTAGAATTCGAAATCAGAGTAGGCCATATCGGGTGAAATTGGTTTTTCGTTTTATTGTAGAAGAATTGGTACGATCTTTATTGGGTCGGCTGTATTTTACTAGATCTAAAATCATACTGTATAATATCAAGAAAGTTGATGATATCACCCACATGTTATATTCATCATATGAATATTTGCCTCAAGGACACAGAAGTTTCCTAGTCCTATGTTCTGGTATACATTTACAGAAGGTTCTTCATCAAGTAAGTGAACCCTGCCATCAAGTTAAAGATTTTTTTTATTTTGATGATCCTAAAAATGAAACCCTGTATTGTAAAGGGGGATGTATAAAAGCTAGAGTCGGAAGAGTACTAGACTGGGGAGCAATTACCGACCATTGGTAATCATTAATACAAAGATAAATAATGCCTTTATCGTGAGCATATAAGTCTATGTTTCCTGTTCATTAGATATATCACACCATGGTCAACAGAATGAGAAACCGATAATACATGTCGTATTTATTTTAATGTTCGATTTTGAAATGTATTATATGATGAACTCTAACTCACCCTTTACTCTATCTAATTGACTTTTAGATCGATACCAGATCATTTGTAATGTTGTTTCTTAATAAATCTTTCTTAATATTAATTATGGATAACAATAGGAATATCACTCTATACATCGCACGTCATTAAGTTGTGTATATCAAGTGAAAAGTTAGCGACCATAGTCAATTAGTCAATGATATCGAGTCCATGACACTACAATGGAAGACATTATACTGACTTTATGGAATTAACAGAGGCGAGGCTTTGTCCTGTAATGTGTGTTTATTAATGTCAATATTAATGCCAGTATTTTAGAATTGATTACATCAAAGTTTATTGATTTGTTAGAACACCGTCTGATGTTGGACTGTATGTATTTACAAGAACTGTAATTTGTTTAATCAACTTGTATTATTAATATAACAAATTACCCATTTTCATCTGATTTACTTTTAATGACTTTTGGTTGACAATTCGAATTCAATAATACTGATGTTCCAGCAGAATTTGTTGAACCATGAGAGTAGTAAATTGTCCCACCCATGGGCGTGGATGTTAACGAAAATTTGATTCCATTTGCCGTGACATTGATTACAATTTTCCAGCCCAGTTCCAAAAATATAATAGCTCGGTTACATATCTGAAATTTTTTAGCGGCTGCGGCGTTCTATGCAATTATAACCTCATTTTGTCTACTCCTCTGTCGGTCTCAGACTAAATGAATTAATGAGGTAAACAAACAATCACAAAACAGGCGATATTGACAGTTAATAGTAAGTGCAGGAGGACCGCACTACACGCAAAACAAAAACCTATAAGATTAACCTGCGGAAAATATCAAATCAAGTGAATGGATCCGGGGGCCAGCCGTAAGTGTCCACTGTGCTGTACAGTCCCGGGCCTGTTATGGTACAGGCTTCACTAAAAAATGATTTGCAAAAAAAAAAGAAAGGTAACAGAAATAAAGCGACCGATCTTCTGTCCCATTTCTTATCCTCTCGTCGTTAACAAGACTTTGGTTCCATTTGCCGTGACATTGATTAAAATTTTCAAAGCTCAGTTACATATAGAAATTTTTTCGCTCGATTCCATTATAATATCATTCTTCTACTCCTGTGTTGTCTTTGTTAGTAGTACCATACTGGTGTGTGGGACGTTAGATTGTAAAGATGTTCTGTCAACTATTGCAAAACAGATCACGAGATTCTGTCCTATTGACTCACATTTCTGGTCCTCTCGTCCACAAGAATTTCTCCAAGCAATGACCTTCAATGCTAGGATATTAACTCAATTTTTCAAAATTTTCTCAAATTGCTCAGTGTTATAGGCACAATCGTCATATATGACAAAAACTTTACGTCAACTTAAATTAAATGAAACTGCTTTCCGGCGAGACGACGATCGGCGAACAACTATATAATACAATATTATCTATGTTGACATTCATTGTGGGTGTGTGGGGTATGTATATTAGTCGGTCGCATTTTGGTTAAACATCCCCCCCACCAAAATCCTTATGTACACCCCGGGTTCCACTCCATTCTCCCTGCCAAAAGTCATCATCTTTCCTTGTACTATGAGTTTCTTGTAAGAATATTATTTGCCTCCTTTGCTCTCTTAGCCATAGGTAAACTTTTTTTCTCTTTTGTTTATTACGAAGTCCCCTGAAATTAATCGAGAGTGCCATTATATATACTCACCTTAAAATAAATCTTTCAGGCGAATATATTTGATGAGGTGAATGAATGGAGAACAGCTCTAAGACAACTATCTAAATGGCTAATATTAATGCCCTCAAGAAATTCTGTACAGATAAATCGCCATGATATCCAGCTCGACAACGTTGCTTTTATTGTTCTTCCCGAAAAACCCGTCGGTGAGGTGACCGATATATTCAGGCATGTAAGTATTAAAGTTTATAAAATAATTCTACATATAAAATGATGTCAGTGTGGATGAATTGTTTGGTTGGAGAATCCAATAACATTATGTGGAAGAATGATTAGAAACGATACGCTGGTGTAACCAATAATGAAATGAAATGGTTCTTAAATATATTGTTCTGTACCAACTGGACATTCGCCATACATGCAGTGTACATATGAGGGAAAATTTTGTCCGAACAGCGGCGCTATACTGTGTACTCCTTTTTCGAATCACAAGCTCAACATGTACACGGGACCTCTGGTTTTTGTCCCATCCCATTGACTAGTCACTGTCATTAGTCAGTTTAATTTCACAGTGACATACCAATCCCTTATAAATCCAAATTCCTATCCTTAGTGGTAACGGGATTAGAAATGTTCAGCATGGTCGCGCGTTGGATAACTGCAAAGTGGTTGTGAAAGGTGCAGTGGTTGGGTGGTATTAAGATGAAATAATTGGATAAATGAAAGAATGTGTAGAAATATTATGTGAGAGGGGGAGTAAATTTTTATGAAAGGACAAACTGCTAGATTTGTATTCTTTTATGTTTTGTTTCTCCAGTTTTTGAAGAATGATTTTGAGAATATTTTCCAAAACCTTGAATTAAATGAAACAACATCTAATCCATTGACGATGTCACACATGGTAGCAGTTAAATTTACAGAGGTAATAGTGCATGATGTTTGAATCTCTTATTATAATCTCAAGCGACATTTTAAAGATACAAATGGGTTCCTAGCAAATCCAATGTTATTACTGTAAAAACTCTGTATAAAGCCTCAATGAATACAGTGTATTTTACATGGAATCTGAAGCACTGAATTTTGTAATGTCGGCATTGCTTAGATAGGATCTGACGTATACTATATAGCCGACGTATACTAGCTATATTTAGGTAATGTCTACCTAAATATGCCACTTTCCATCCGTCAACTAATGTGTGATTGTCATTTTCACCATCGACACATTAAAAAAATCAAATTACTGAAATAAAATTGAACTGTGTGTTAGTCCAGAAATGATCTAGTCTGGGCCGAGTGGACGTTACCCCCCCCCCCCCCGCCTCTCTCTCTCTCTCTCCCTCTCTCTCTCTCATTTTGGCAGGGTTTTTTTTATATGTTAAATTTATTTGTGGTTGATTGATTAGTCCAATTAATATTGTGTTACGAATACTTAGGATTGATTGCAATTGTTTTTTTTTTATATATTCTAAAAGTTTAATCTTAAATTAATTGTTTTTATTAATAGCGTTTTACAAACTGTAGAAAAGCCATGTTATATACGTTACTATGGAAACCAGGTGGTAGAGTAGCCAGTGCTTTGGGGTATATCAACAAGGACTTTGTGGTGTCACATGAACATGATATATTTCCCAATACCAAATATGGATTTAACAATCGCAACTTCAAGGTGGCAACGAATACAGTTAGTATATAATTTGTATTCATTCAACTATCTAGGCTATAATGGATTTTATATTCAATACAACGAGCTTTATCCTAAATACATACTTATACTATCCACCACAGATAATCTTTGATATCAGTTTAAAGTAAGATTAAACTTGGGAATTGATGTACGTTAAAAACTCTTACATTCGAAAGATAATACCAAACTTTTTCAGTTTAGATTACTGGAACGAAACCAAATCGTTTCAGAGATTACGACGCTGGACCAAAAGCATCCAGGCTCACAGGGTCGATGCCGATGACCCTTGTTGCCTTAACTGATCGCTGTGTCAAGGTGCAGGAGAGAGTCTGGCAATGACAACAAGTCTAGATGTTCGGAAGGAACGAAAACCAAGGTTTAAGCCCACGTTCATAACGTTAAACCCCATTCTGACTGCCGGAAACTAAACTGAGTATCCGACGTTATCCATACAAACTGAGATTGTGCATGGCATGAAAAAATCCACTGAAATATGTGTAAGGAGAAACACTTTTTCACACAAACGACTGATTGAAATGTGACCAGTAAGAGGTCAAGAACAGAACAGTTAGTAGAGTTACAAATAAAAACAGTAACTTTTCCTAAGATTTTAATACAAAAGTTCATGCGATTGACATAAAAAAGTAGATATTTATATTATCTGTTTTAGTGGGCACCGTTTGTGATGAAATCTACAATAAATAATAAAGTGGTTTATAATGGTTTTTGCTTGGATTTATTAAAAGAGTTGGCATCGGCCATGAACTTCAGGTAGCTATATATCAGTATACCATTCGGAAAATTTTTTTTTGTAAAAAAAAGACACATTTGTTGTAAGGTGCTAAAATATAATTTACTACTGCTTACCATATAAGGTTTATTAAACAGTTTTTATCACCCCTAATACGGTTCGCTAAGTTCTTTGAAAATCATGAAAATATAAATGGTTAAACATTTAGCATACATTGATATTCTGACTTGAACATGTCGGAAGAAGTTAGACTGTCAAATTAATTCAAATCGAACATTGATTTTTTGCCCACCTCTGAAGATCTCCAAATGGTAATAACTTTTAATCCTTAAACTGTCAATACATATGACACCGTTTCGTATCGGAAGATTTCATATAATTACTATTTTATGTTACATAGGTATATTATGTAAACTTCAGAATATGTAACCAAAACGTCATAGTTTGCTGACATTAGGGCAAAATACCCTTTTCCCCAAACACACACAAATTAGATAGTTGGGGTGGAAAGTGCTGGGACAGCTGCGATCCGTTGTCACCGATTTTCAGAGGGTGTAAAGCCCGGTCCATACCGCTGCGACTTGCCCGGACTCTACCCAACGCAACGTCGTGTCTCAGATAATCAGTGCAGTGTGGACAGTCCCAAGACTACGATTCAATCGATGTCCGTCGGGTCGTTGCCCGTCGGTCCGACTGAGCATGTTCAATCGTAGGCTGATGCAGTTGGATGCAGTTGTAGCCCATCGTGTTTGTGTGAACACTCACACGACACGATCAATTATTGTCTTACTAATAAACAAAACATTCCTATCATGAATCTGATAATTAAAATAAAAACATTATTAGGGGAAGAGGTGATAGTGGGGTATTTGCCTACACTACGAAACCCTGTCACACGATTAAAGGCTAACATTCGTTTTCTGTCTTAAACTTACATATGCATTATGTAAGAGCCAAATTCACCCGTAACAAGTTTTTTTATTTTGGCATCAAATCTTATATAAATTATTATTTAGACGTTTATTGGTATGAGTGCCTATAATCCACCCTCTAGCTATTAGGGTGTCACGGTGGCTAAGTGGATAAGGCGCTGGTTCGCTAGCCTGGAGGTCGAGAAAGTTCATCTCGATTTTCCGGCGTGATTTCCCCTTGTCAGTGATGTAAAAGATCCCTTGGCAGTTGGAATTCGATATAACTCGACACAAACTAGGTTCATTTCGGGGTCTTTAGCAGTGGGCGGAAAGCGAAGGACCCGGAGAAAATCCACGAGGTTGAACAGGCGACCCTAAAACCGGGGAATCGAAAGCACGCCAGTTTACTCAAGAGAAATTTGTTCTAACACCTGTCGATAAGGCCAGCAATAACATTGCCTTTATCTGTAAAAAGTACTATATTAAAAATATCCTTACCGAAGTTGGACTTTGGCCTAACACCAATAATAACACTTATAAATGTATTACGGAATTATCTAAACTAGATATTTTACAAAATCAATATTCGTTTAACAGGAGTAATAATATAAAAGACAATGTAAAAGTAGATGCCCTTCCATATATTTATTCTATACCGAAATTTCATAAAAATCCAGTAAAATTCAGATACATAATTTCCTCCAGCATCTGTCAGACAAAACCTCTAGCAGTGACTATTACGAAAGGACTTAAATTATGCCAGGCCAAACATGCCATTTGGTGCAAAACACTTCGCAATTATACTGGGATTAATAGCTTTTTCATAATTGATAAAAATAAACCAATAGTAGACACTTTAGATAAAATCAATCAAAAAGACAATGCAAAATCAATAGAAACTTTCGACTTTTCTACTTTATATACTATGCTACAACATGCAGACCTTAAAAAGAATTTGGATTGGTTCGTGGATAAGGCCTTTAATGGTGCTTTTGGAAAAAGCAGAAATCTGATGGCCATCTACTCACAAGATGCAAGATGGATCATAAAACGGCGCAATGCCAATACTGTAGTTTTCGAAAAAGAAAAATTTCGAAATATTATACATTTTCTCATTGACAATGCCATATTTGAGGTTGGGGATCAGTTAATACAACAAACTATTGGTTTACCAATGGGAACTGACCCCGCCCCATTTATGGCAAATGCACATTTATATAAATACGAATTCGACTTTCAAGACCATAAAAGAAAAACAGATTACAAGGTAGCAAAAAGTATAAATTATACCTTCCGTTACATTGATGACATAACACCAATCAATGATAATGGTAATTTCAATAAATACAAAGATGAAATATATCCTCCTGAACTTATATTAAATAAAGAAAATTCGGGCACTATAAATGCATCTGTCCTTGACTTGGACATCAATATAATTAATAATAAATTTAATGTCGGTATATTCGATAAAACGGACAAATTTGGTTTTGAAGTAGTAAAATACCCGTCAGCTCATAGTAACATACCAGATACGACACTATACAATGTTTTCTATTCACAGGCATTACGATTTTTAAAAATATGCAACAATAAAGAACTATTTCTTATAATTAATAATAAATTTAATGTCGGTATATTCGATAAAACGGACAAATTTGGTTTTGAAGTAGTAAAATACCCGTCAGCTCATAGTAACATACCAGATACAATGTTTTCTATTCACAGGCATTACGATTTTTAAAAATATGCAACAATAAAGAACTATTTCTTTCCCGAATAAAAACTCTTAATTTTAAGTGCACGGCCAAAGGTGGTACACAATTACGCATTTTGAAAGAAATTTGAAAACTTCCATTTCTTCAACATAATAAGTTTTACATTTCTTATAATGATATTACTGACTACATATTGGATAATGATTCTATATAAATTGCTTCTAGATGTCTAGTCCTATCTGGATTATCGCCCTTATTTTTAGGCCTTTATGAATACACTAATAACTTACGATTTCTTTAGCATTCCTGTTTTGTATTTCTTACGTGGGACATTATATAATAATTATACTATGGTTTGTACAATTGCATGGTCTTTAAAACTAATAGTTTTTATATTTTAACGTAATTTTATCTAGATTATCGCCCTTTTATCGGGAAATTGCACCTTCTAAACCACGACGTCATAACAACTATTACGGCAGATTCACGTCACATCACTCAGTCAGCAGACGGCTGTCTCCCTAGATAGTCTTTTCCTTTGCTTCTTTGTATTCAGTTGTGTTTTTGTTTCTGTGACGGTTGCAATGTTTGTCCTAAATGCATTTACATACTTCAATCCTTTTATTGATTTGGTTTTGAACTAGGCCTACTTCTTATACATTTAACTATGTGGTTACTTGTGTAGCGGAATTTATACAACAATATGCTTGCATTCGTAATTCTTGCAACATATAATAGATCATGACTCATGCTGACACTATATAATTATTTCTTTGGGTTGCATTCCCAGTTGTTTTCAAATATGAGTGAAGTCTGTGTCACCACAGGCCCGGGACTGTACAGCGCAGTGGACGCTTACGGCTAGCCCCCGGATCCATTCACTCTCTTTGATTTGTTTATGTTTGCGGTCTTTGAGTATGATGTCTTGTCCATATATTTGTTTTTGTGTAAAATTGTGTGTGGTGCAACCCTCCTGCACTTACTATTATGATACAGCGCACACGCGTTAACCATTCGGCTATAAATAATCTATGCCATTTCTTGTCAATCTACGTCCAGAATAAAGTAATTTGAATGAAATGTTTAAGTATCTATTTTGGAACTTATATTAAGAACCATTGGCTATTCTCTAAATCTTACATAATGCATCTTTTAGGCCAATGAAACATAAATCCTTGGTTACATGTGATAGTCAGCTCAAAGTTTATAGCTATCTTCAAGCGTTGGCTGGCATTCTACGACAATAAGACAGAAGGTAGATGGTTATGAATTACCTTACGAATAATCGATTTTTAATCATTGTGGATCAATATTGGGTAAATAGGCATGGTGTTAAAGTTTGTTTTGTATTTTAGTTGGGTATATTATGTGATGTAACTTTTTTTAAAGGGACAATCCCGATAAGAACAGAGTCTCAAAAATTAAAGTCCGAGCCTTTATGAAATTTATGGACCAAAATATAGAGGCATGGTGTATTTACCTTGGCTCAAAGTTTCAGCTCAAAATATTGAGTCGTTTTGACGTTAACGTCAACACTGCTTATCCGGACACGTAACCCTTTTAAGATTTTGGGTCAATTTTTTGATTGGGTGACCTAATAATCGATTCCCTTTTCTTGAGAGGTCTATACAGTGAATGACCCATGTACTGTACTTGATAACAAAAGGTAAATTTCACCTACATATCATTTTTATAGAAAAAAGTCTGGTTTTATCCAGATACCGTACAATACAACGGTCTCCATTTCCAGATGAAGACTGTCAGGTTTAAGTTATTTACAAGCATATCACAAATATCGGGTTAGTTGGTCGGCCTTAGGTAATGTGATATAAGGGATTTTAACACAAAATTAAGCAGTTTTATTCCCAAAAAAGTTATCGGGATTGGCCCTTTAAGTGCAGAACTTATCACAATTTTCATATGCCCGCCGTCCACAATTTGTTTTATCCGAATATGACGAAACATGAAATAGGTTTATCTCCAAAAGATTTTGGTATTGGATCGTAACTTCATGGATTATAGCCCCTGATTGCAAGACAAATCACGTTTTTTACAATAATAATAATAACTAGACCTGCATGCAGGAATGGTGGGTTTCACTGGTGCCACGTTACCCTTTAACATGTCACTTCCGGTGCCATGTTACCTTTGATTATATGTCACTTCCGGTACCAATGAAACCATTAAACAGGTTTCCCCATAAGCATTGCACACTTCAAATAAATTGGACGCAGAATCAACCAAATCAAGCAATATCAATTCATTTTATACAATTGTTACTTGTAAGTGATCCTGACAAAATTACATTACTTCCGGTGATAATGAAAATGTTCAATTAGTTTTATGAAATCCGAAATGGCATTTGATATCATATAGTGAAAATGTTATGTAAATAATAATAATTGCCACTTTTATAGACCAAAAACCTTGAAAAGTGACTTGTAGACAATCGCCTATTAGAAACCATTTTGTGGTATCTGTATGATCGTATGGGTTCAATCTATTTGTTGATTGGAATCAAATATCATAATTTTGACAACATTACAAATCAGACTCATTTGAATAAAATATCTGTTTTGAAGGCTAAAAATTCAGTTTTTGCCAAAATGGCATCACTTCCGGTGATACTAAAAAGTTTAAATTAGTTCTATGAAATCGTACGTAAATGGCATAAGACATCATGTCATTGTTCCGGCTGACAAAGCGTCAAATAACATAGTGTTTATATGTAAACGATATTATTATGACTGTCTGTTGAAAGAACTTAATTTCGGGAAATCAATCGATAGTGCTACATATAAACGATCTACTCTTAGTAAGGATGAAATTATATCCAATCACAGATCTGTACTTACTTCATTTGGTACTCCATGTGGAGATACCTATGCAGATTTGCCCTTATTATATTGGATACCTAAACTACATAAAAATCCCTACAAGCAACGTTTTATTGCAGGTTCATCCCGTTGTTCAACGAAACCACTTTCAAAAGTATTGACATCTATACTAACGGCAGTTAAAGAGGGTATTCAAAAATACTGTGACAAAATATACTCTCGTAGTGGTATAAATCAAATGTGGATATTAAAAAATTCCAAAGAATTACTTGATGGTTTGCAATCTAGATCGCTTGCTTCAGTCTCATCCATTCAAACGTTTGACTTTTCTACTTTGTATACTAAAATTCCCCATAGTAAATTAAAAGCCAGGTTGAAAGACATCATTCACAGTGTCTTTTCATCTAAATCGGGAACTGCTAGATATCAATATTTAGTTGTTAATTACAAATCCACGTATTTCGTTAAGAATCACAGTGATTCCAAAAACAAATTCACCGCCATCAAGATAATTCAGATGTTGGATTTTTTAATTGATAACATCTTTGTTGAATTTGGAGGGGAAATATATCAGCAAGTGGTAGGTATCCCCATGGGCACCAACTGTGCACCGTTGCTTGCTGATTTATTTCTCTATTCGTACGAAGCCGATTACATCCAAGCGCTCGTTAAAACAAATAAACGATTGGTCAGAAATTTTAATTTCACTTATCGATATATCGATGACGTTTTATCACTTAATAATCCAAAATTTAGTGATTATGTCGAATTCATATATCCTGATGAGCTGGAAATTAAAAACACCACTGACAGTGACAATTACGCTTCCTACTTGGATCTGCGTCTCGATTTTGACAATTGCCATAAACTGAGTGTTAAATTGTACGATAAACGTGATGACTTTGACTTTCCGATTGTTAACTTTCCATTTATTAGTAGTAACATTCCAATATCACCAGCTTATGGAGTGTTTGTGTCTCAGCTAATTCGGTACGCGAGAGCTTGTTCTTTTTATTCTGATTTTTTAAGTAGATCGAGGCATTTGTCATCTAAGCTTCAACTACAAGGATACGTGCGCACTAAACTTATAAAAACCTTTAAAAAGTTTTATGGCCGTCATGTTGACTTGATTGGTAAATATAACGTGTCTCTCTCGGTTATTATTCTAGATATATTTAATTGACACGTATACTAATACTATCTCACTGATTATATGTCCACTACATAGTTAACACAGTTCATCACGTGCATTTTGCATACCAATCACGCTATTTTATCGACATTTTGCCTAATAGTTTGGATGCAGCTATGGCGGGTGTGGCGCCAGGCAGGGTAAGCTTACTCTTCCGGACACCTGTTACCACTGTTTGTCGTGTATTTTGTACACGGGGAGCAGTCCATTTGCTGATTACACTATTTTGCCTATAACGTTTTTTTAGGACTTCGAATTCTGTTTAATGGTTTGGATTGTTCGTACTTGGTTTTATTTTTTTTTTATATCATATGGAACATTTTATGAAAATCGAATAATAACTGATTCTTTAAGAGCCAAAAAAGAGTAAAAAGTGACTTGTGGAAAATCGTCCATTTCTCTGCATCCGTACAAGTTAGAAACCATTTTGTGGTATCTATATGATCATATGGGTTCATTCTATTTGTTGATGGGAATCAAATTTCATAATTCTAAAAATATTACAAATAATACTCATTTGAATAAAACATGTATTTTTAAGGCTAAAAGTTCAGTTATTGCCTAAATGACGTCACTTCCGGTGACCGTGAAAGTGTTAAAATGGTTTGGAATAGTCGACTGTGGCAATAGGCAACAGACAGTGAAACAAAATTGAAAATCGAATAATAATTGATTCTTTTACAGCCAAAATAACGTGACAAGTGACCCATGCAAAATTGCCCATTTCTCGGCAACTGCTCATATTACAAACTAAATTTCACATACGTTCTCGTTGTATGGATTATTGCTACAAGTTTATGAAAATATCGAAGAAATATTTTTATATTTGAAGACACTGGATTGGTTGTAAATAGCTTATTTTTACCCCTTTTTTACCTTTTAATCGAAATGACCCGAAAACAAAATCGAAATTAAAAAAACTGAGTCCGAGATTTTGTGCACCTTTGAGTAAGATCAGATTTGTAGAAAATAGTATTTGCTTTCAAAAAGTGGTACCGAACTGTCAATATTGCAGTTTTTGCTGAATTTACGCCACTTTCGGTGCCTTCAGGAAACTTTACCGGTAACAAAAAAAAATGACATTTTGAACCACGGAACATATGAACATGGTTTTATACAAATCGAACAATAAATAATTAATGTAGGACTGAAAAACTGAATTAGCCAATAGCGGCCAAGGAAAATTACGGAAACAAAAAATGTTGACATTTTTGCTCAAATCAGATGACTCTTTAACCTTGGTTAAAATGTAATATACTATTCAAACAAAGTAGGGGATATTTGATTTTTAAGTGTTATTAAAGTCACCTAATGAAACTGACGAAGAAACAAATGACAAAATGAAATGAAGTTCACATTCATCGATTTATTCCAAATGATCGTTAGACTATGTAAGGCACAGACTGACCATTATAAGGGTAAAATGATACCCGGGGTCAAACAGCAAAGTTACCACAGCATCACAACAAAGTCAGTAACGGGTAAATCCTCCTCTGTTTGCCAAACAAGCATTGGTCCGACGTGGCATACTCCTAATGAGACGTCTAAGGTCATTTTGGTCCAGGCTGTCCCATTCCTGTTGCAACGCAGCAGCAAGTTCTTGGACATTGGCAGGACGTTATTGACGTTGACGTAACCTCTGTCCAAGCATGTCCTAGACATGCTCGATGGGGGAGAGGTCTGGACTCAGTGCTGGCCAAAGTAATGTGGTGATGTTCTGTTGTTGGAGGTAACCTGTAACGATCCTGACCCTGTGACATCTTGCGTTGTCATCCTGGAAGATGAAACGGCGGCCATGCCGTCGTGCGAACGGCACAACATGGACTGCCAAGATGTTGTCCCGGTAGTACTGGCCTGTAACACGCCCTGCAACAACATATAAAGCCGTTCTTCCAGCAACAGTGATGCCTCCCCACACCATAACAGAACCACCCCCAAATCGATCATGTCTGATGACGTTAACGTCTTGGAAGCGCTCGTTTCGACGACGCCACACCCTCCTACGTCTGTCCAAAAAATCAACAGTGAACCTTGACTCATCTGAAAACATCACATTGCTCCAGCGTCGATTATCCCAGTGTTGACGATCCCTACACCAACGACGTCTTGCCTGAATGTGATGATCTCTCAAACAAGGGATCGCGCGAGGACGTCGGGCGCGAAGGTGACTCCTATGCAGTCGATTCCGAATCGTCTGGCCACTCACTCTCACACCTGTGTCTGTTTGAAGACGAGCTCTGATCTGATTTGCTGTGATGACCCGATTTCTCAAGGCCAAGGTACGGATAAATCGATCCTGGGCTTGAGTTGTCGCCCTTGGTCGACCTGAGCGTGGTCTGTCCTGTAGAGATTGTGTATCACGGTATCTGGACCATAGCCTGCTTATGACAGACTGAGAAACATTCATCGTCCGCGCCACAACCGCCTGTGTTGTGCCGATCTGTAGCATGCCAAGGGCACGTAACCTTTCATTTTGGGTAAGCCGACGCATATCAAAATTTGTTTTCTGGTCACTAAAACAATTAAACTGATGTTTCCACCCTGGAATTCAATTCCACAATGACTGTAACATTCAAAGTCAGAGTCGTGCAAATCTTGGGTTGGACCCCCATGATGATCCCAAGCATCACCTGCATTCCATGCGGTAGCTATTGGTGCGTTTGAGCGTCACATGTAACTGGAAATGTTTCTTCTGTTAGGTTCTATAGTGACATTTTTCGTAGTCATTTGCATATTTTAGTATTATGCCCCCAAAATCAAATATCCCCTACTTTTTTTGAATAGTATATAAAAATATTAATAAATAAAGATTATTTTTGTAAAAATTTAAATTTTCAAAATTTGGCGCCTAATATCTTCCAAGATTCGCCGAAAATCAAAAATCAAAAGTAACATAGCTATGTCCCCTGTTTCTGGCTATCTTAAAATGCATCATATGCTAAAATACAAGGATTATTGTTAATATTACGGCAATATTTCAAAAAACGACATTTTCGGTCATTTCGGACGTTACGCATTGTCGCAAAATGCCGGAATAGCTTTAATCTCTAAGTCACGCCCACTTTGCCAGTAAAACTGACTACATTGTATCGATCCGACAATAAGTTGCTGAGATATAAGCAAATTGGAAAAAAATAATAATAAGAAGAAGAATAATAATAAGAATAATTTTAACAAAATCAATAGTGTTTCACACAAGCTACGCAATGTGAAACCCTAATAATACTAATGATAATTAATTTGTATAGTACCAACAGTTCAACTCGGTGAGCTGCTCTTTAACCACAGTTTATACTCAAATTTTTTAAGGCAGTCACATACTCATCTACAAATTCATTGGATGATTGTGATCTTGTCATCTTGTGTTATTCTTCATTTTCCTGCTATATTTTATCAATGTTTTATGTCCTGATTGATTTTTGTATTGATTGAAATTACAGGTACTGATGTCACGGTTGTGCTATAGATTTTATGTCTGTTACACTCGAGTGAAACATCAGCATTTGCGTTTTTATTTGATTTCCAGTTTTTATGGAACCTATTTTATAACAGCCCAGTATTAATTAATCAACTTGTTTCATTCTAAATATCCTGAACTGAACGAGCTTAAGGATTTGGGGAAGGGTGATCCGTTTTCCCAATGCGATTTTTCGTCCAGACCATCGCGTAAATCGTTCTAGATTATCTTCATGAAACTTTCTACACACATAAACCCAACCTGCTATAGACGCTGTGTCTTTGCTAATTATAAATTTCTCTGATTTAATAATTTTTGTATTTCCATAGAAATAACTCCCACTTAAAAGATACATTATGTAAGATTTAGATAAAGAACTAGCCATTCTTGCTATAATAGTTCGAAAGTAGAATGAATAATTTGAAAATTTCATTCAAATTGCTCTATTGCAAGCGAAGATATTAGCCTTTGAAGGTTTGACAGACGTGTGCAATAATTTCAACCGCGGTACTGTTTGATCAAAGCTATGTCTGGGTCCTCCATATTTGATTAAATCAAAGGGTCGCTGAACCATTCTAATCTGTTTAATATCAGAGCAATCTGATGCCATCGAGAGATGATTAAGACATGGATCAGTTAATTAATGTCTAATTAATACTTTAGAAAATATTTCAGGCCTGGATCAGTTTATTAATGTCTATTTAATACTTTAGAAAATATTTCAGGCCTAAAGAAAGACCTGCAATAGGCAGAGTTTGCTCTTGCATAATGCATGTTTAAGTATATAGCGGCGGAGTATTTTGTTTTCATTGTCATTATGAAATTCACTGCTATGGAGCTTTTTCAGAAGTCAAAAGTTTATTTATTTATAGAACTTTATATTTACCATTACAGTACCAACACGGCAAATTACGCTTGTTTATTACTTACCTTATTTATTCACTATGTAGACCATATGATCTATAGATCTCGAATATATATATAGTAATTTTTCAAGCTATTATAGTTGTAATATGATAAATTGTTAAATAAATTGCATTTTAATACAAATATAATACGATATGATAACAATGAACAATATATAAATTAGTATGTTATTTACAATATGCAGCTTACTTATATTACTTGAAGTAAGTAGGTCTCAAAGTTAACATCATTCAAAGTATTCGACATCGAAAACGCAAATTATTTGTCAATTAAAATCAACATTACCGAGAACAAATATCAAATATTTCAAACATTTTACCATTGGTACACGAATCGTGTACCATGATGCGTTTCATTTGTAGCAACGGGCACGAAGAACGAGGCTAGACATATTCCACAAGCCATGTGAAACGGTAACGGCATAATATTATCTGCGGAGCACGCGCAATAAATACTATCGATGTAGACTGGAATGACCAGACGCTAGAGATTGTCATTCGCCGAACATAATATATTAGAAACTACAATAAAAACAGAAACGATGCAATGTAAATCTGTTTACTTACATTCATATTACATTATTATATGCACCATTTGTGTCAATTTATAGGTCCCAAATATTGGCGATTTAGTTCCTTTAAACAAGGAAGTCATACTGCGGCGACACAAGATAATGAACGAAATAGATAATAGTCTACAACCAGCCTTATCTATTGTGTAGTGCTATCATTAACGATGCATCTATCATTAATATTTTACTCCTGTCCATTGTTATTTTATTTAGTCTTTGATGTTTTTGTATATCTCAGTAAGTATCTATGAAGTTAATTAATTATCATGAATTGATGTTTGGATTTATAGATATGGAATAGAGGTTTAATTGAGTGTGGGAGTTAATGGCGCTATTATATTTAATTTATTTATAGAAAGGTGATTAACTGGCAATAATTTCAATGAATCACAGACGACACGTTTCTATTGTTCGTGGAGGAAACTAATGAATGTAGCTCGATCTTATTTCCTTGTCATCAAAACACTATGCTGCGATCGATTCATGTTCTACATACGGAAGTTACGAATTAAGAACTGTCTTTTTTGAAACGTCTAAACAACAAAAATGAAAGGCGCGTGTCCGGGGGAAGTGGGTTAAAGGGATACCCCACGCCATCGTGCAGAAAGTATACAGGTGATATAACCAGGAGAGATTCGTTGAGGAGATGGTATATACGTTAAAAAGAGTAAAATTCCTTCCGACATTGCCTCAGATGCAAGGAAAACGTTCATAATTTTATGGGTAAAGCTCTGCGGTCAGCCCCCAACCCTCACACACACACTAACACCACTCCTTTTCATATCTGTATTGATGACTTGCTTTTAGCCTGGCACCTAGTGGGCATATTTTCGTTGCCTGTCACCATATTGTGTTTCTTTTTTCTTTTTTATAGTTTTACATTAATCGAACCTGCTGATGGACAATGGGGTGTGGTAACAAACGAATCATGGACAGGTCTAGTAGGTCAAGTGTTGAGACAGGTAAGATAATGCCAGGAACAAAACACAACCCTATATAACAAGGGGCGAACAAAACTTCGAATTTTCCAGCAAAATTACCGGCTCGAAATGAGTAGGCGGAAATTCCATCACTGTATGGGCTACCATCCCTATCATTGTACATTCGAACAATATTTAATTATGTATATCTATGGTCAATTAATGTGGTGTAATCAGAATTCTTGATTAATACCTCTGTTAATTTGTGAATGTCAAGAAAGTGTCAAAATATAGAAACAAGTAATGGATGAAGTGTCATCTAACAGGGGCGGATCCAGGATTTTCAGAAAGAGGGGGCGTGCTGCACCAACTTGGGAGTGCGAAGCTCGGAACCCTGATTTTTGAGTATAAAAAATGACCACAAGGACTAATGTCGTACTAGTACTGTAAATTACGATTTCCAACTTAAACTATTTTCGTCCTCCTTTCTCGCGAGAATATATGGGGCTAAAAATTGTTCGCCACCTCAAAAAATAGAGGGGGCATGCGCCGGGTGCGCCCTCCACTGGATCCGCGCCTGTCTAAACACTTGTTTTTAAATAGTTCCTTAGTTACTAGGCGACAATGATGTGCCGTCACTTGTTGAAGGCAGCCATCATTGATTATATTAGAAGACTTTCGTAATCCTCTGTGAAACACATTGTATATTACCTGGCACATTCATAATTACGTACTTTAGAGAAAGAAATATCCTGTGTTTTACCGATATTAAACTTTGTACATTGGAAAATACATTTTAGCAGAGCATTAAAATATTGGCAGCGATACCCTTCCATACGAAGACACCTTGAATCCAATGTGATAAACTAAATAAACTAATTCTGTTCAATTCTCCAATTCTGCTGCATTTCTGACAGACCATAAAGTGCCCATGATTTTAAGATGGCTATAAATGCCTGAATCAGAATTTTAACGATCACTTCCCTTGTTGTTAAATCATGTCCTCACTCACCAATCCCGATGCCCCGACAATGTGCAGACGTTACCTTTTAGATGAGCCTCCGAATTTACTAGTTGCCATGAAGGTACGTCATTTTCATGACCATTTCACATTTCAAGACATTTTACACCAGGGTGCGTTAATTCATGGAGCCATAGTACAATTGTGCACAGTTTTATGCTTATACTACCTGTACTAAATATTGTTTTCATTTCAGGAGGTTGACCTTGTTGTAGCACCTTTGGTCATATCATCTGAACGCTTAAATGTTATGGATTTCAGCTTCCCCTTTTTCCATGATTATTCGGCTGTCTTGTTTAAAATGCCTGACCCAAATAGAGCCAAATGGAGAAAATTAGCAGAGCCCTTTAAATGGCAGGTTTTTGTGTGTATCATTGCATCTTTCTTGCTGCTGACTTTCCTATTGTATACGTTGGAAAAGTGCAATCCTTTTTATGTAACGCAGAATAAGAAAAGATATAGTTTTCTGGATATGATTCTCTATGTTTATGGAGCAATGTTAATTCAAGGTATGTTTATATGTTTAAAACTTTTAAAAAAATAGGTTGCCAGGCAACGAAACATACGCCCACACAGCAGCCAAATCGTCCGGGCAGTCAACAAGAATTGTCGCATATTAAGGAATTATCAGAAAATCATTAGAATTTGTTTGGTTTTTATAATCAAACTTTTTTTTTTAAATCATATAATAATTGTGACCTCCAGAGGCACCACAAGCTAAAAAGGGTGATTTTTCGTACAATCAGGGGACATAATTCAGGAAGTAATGACTCGATGGGCGCAAATATTGAAAGGAACCAAGATCTTTGGGTTTAAAACATACCTGTCAAGTTTCATCAAAATCGATTCAAAATTGTGACCTCTATAGGGTCCACAACCTTGATATAACATATTTTCACACTATTCGTGTACAAACGGCGGCCATTTTGTCCGTCAATTCTAGTCCGGTTTTCACGTAATTCAAACTCTCTCTTCATTACCATGTAACGGTGATATAGTCAAACGTTTTTTTAAATCGGATAATAAATTTGACCTCCAGAGGGACCAAAAGCGAACAAAAGCGATTTTTCGGACAATCCAGGGACATAATTCAGGAAGTTATGATCCAATGGGCGCAAATATCGAAAGGAACCAAGATCTTTGGGTTATAAACATACATGTCAAGTTTCATCAAAATCGGTTCAAAATTGTGACCTCTATAAGGTCCACAACCTTTATATAACATATTTTCACAATATTCGTGTACAAACGGCGGCCATTTTGTCCGTCAATTTTGGTCCGATTTTCACAAAATTCATACTCAACCTTCATAACCATGGAACGGTGATATAATCAAACATTTTTTTAAATCGGATAACAATTTTGACCTCCAGAGGGACCACAAGCTAAAAAGGGCAATTTTTCGGACAATCAGGGGCCATAATTCAGGAAGTTACGATCCGATTGGCGCAAATATCGAAAGGAATCAAGATCTTTGGGTTATAAACATGCATTTCAAGTTTCATCCAAATCGGTTCAAAATTGTGTCCTCTACACTGTTCACAACCTTGATATAACATATTTTCACACTATTCGCGTACAAATGGCGGCCATTTTGTCCGTCAATTTTGGTCCGATTTTCACAAAATTCGAACTCGACCTTCATAACCATGGAACAATGATATAATCAAACGTTTTTTTAAATCGGATAACAATTTTGACCTCCATAGGGACCACAAGCTAAAAAGGGCAATTTTTCGGACAATCAGGGGCCATAATTCAGGAAGTTACGATCCGATTGGCGCAAATATCGAAAGGAACCAAGATCTTTGGGTTATAAACATGCATTTCAAGTTTCATCCAAATCGGTTCAAAATTGTGTCCTCTACACTGTTCACAACCTTGATTTAACATATTTTCACACTATTCGTGTACAAATGGCGGCCATTTTGTCCGTCAATTTTGGTCCGATTTTCACGAAATTCGAACTCGACCTTCATAACCAAGGAACGGTGATATAATCAAACGGTTTTTTAAATCGGATAACAATTTTGACCTCCAGAGGGACCACAAGCTAAAAAGGGCAATTTTTCGGACAATCAGGGGCCATAATTCAGGAAGTTACGATCCGATTGGCGCAAATATCGAAAGGAACCAAGATCTTTGGGTTATAAACATGCATTTCAAGTTTCATCCAAATCGGTTCAAAATTGTGTCCTCTACACTGTTCACAATCTTGATTTAACATATTTTCACACTATTCGCGTACAAATGGCGGCCATTTTGTCCGTCAATTTTGGTCCGATTTTCACGAAATTCGAACTCGACCTTCATAACCATGGAACGGTGATATAATCAAACGGTTTTTTAAATCGGATAACAATTTTGACCTCCAGAGGGACCACAAGCTAAAAAGGGCGATTTTTCGGACAATCAGGGGCCATAATTCAGGAAGTTACGATCCGATTGGCGCAAATATCGAAAGGAACCAAGATCTTTGGGTTATAAACATACATTTCAAGTTTCATCCAAATCGGTTCAAAATTGTGACCTCTAAACTGTTCACAAGCTAAAAAACGTGATTTTTCGTACAATCAGGGGCCATAACCCATGAAGTTACAGTCCGATACATGCCAATATCGAAAGGAACCGAGATCTTAGGGTGATAAACCTATGTTTTAAGTTTCATTGAAATCGGATAAAAATTGTGACCTGTAGACTGTTCACAAACAATTGTGGACGGACGGACGGACGGACGGACGGACGAACAGGGGCGACGACAATATACGTCCACATGAAAATGTGGGCGTATAAAAACATTAACGGAACAAATATGAATATACTAACAAATACATTATAAATGCGGTTATTACCTCGATTTCCAACTTCAAGGATAGCATTAACAGGACTTTGGTTTAATACACACACACACACACACACACACACACACCGAACGACTATATGCTTCCCGGCAGATTCCATTGTACTTACATAAAGATGAATTCATATTTCAATGTGGACCTTTATATATTTTTTTTTAATCGACAGGTGGACCAAACCAACCCAAGTCTTCGAGTGGTAGATTTCTTGTTGCATTTTGGTGGCTTTTTTCTATCATAGTAGCGGCTACCTACAGTGGTAATTTAATCGCATTTTTAACCGTGACGAAGGATAAACCTCCATTTGAAACATTGGATGAATTGGGTAGTCAGAATACATATAGATGGGGTACTCTCGGTGGCACTGTATGGGTGACATTTCTGCAGGTAATTATGTAATAAACATTAACATTCATCATTCGACGACCTTCAGTTCTGAAAACACCGCGAACACAACGGGTATATATGCAGTTTTTAAGCTTGCGAACAGGACAGAGATCAGGTTTTATTAGCATCTATTATTTTTAAAAACTGTTTGCGAGGCCATTTTTTACTTATTATTATAGCACAAATCTGAATATTATGATGATACTTATATTATAATTTCGTTTTGTTTATTTTCTAATTGTAAACTGAACGAGGATTAAGACTGTCAAAGATATAACACCTTTCTTGGGATTATTTGTTTGGTTTTAGAGCTCCAAGGGTAAAGAAGTACAGCAGTTATGGAAAGGTGTTTCTGAATTTATTAAAAGTGACCCTGATGTTCTAAGCGAATCTACAGCAGTACATATGGAAAAAGTTGAGAATGGAAATTATGCCTTTATTGCTGACAAAGGAATGTTAGAAATAGAAATGGCCACAAAGTGTGATTGGGTTTTTTTAAAAGAATTATTTTTTCCTTTACAATATGGCGTTGGTTTACCAAAGGATTCGCCGTTTTATAAACTCTTTTATGATGAGTGAGTATTTGGAAATTAAAATTTTCTTTTCTTTTCGCAATATACTCGCGATAAGCATACTCCTATGCCCAAAATAATGGCATTGGCTGTAAAGAAATCTTAGGGAATGCTCGATTTTCAGTCCAGAACGTCCAGAATTGACGAAATTGCAATCGAGTGACGCGAAATTCAGTCTGTCGCAATTCTGCCAGTCCCGGCCACGGTGGTGGCGTGAGTAGAAACGTGACGTAATTAAAAACAACAAATTATATGTTTCGGCTGCATGGTTGGTTGGGGTATTTTCTTATTCAGTCGACGCATACGTTGTAGGCCGAAATACCCCTTCTTTATTCGATTGTCACGATTTTTGAGAATTCAATTCCGGAATGTTCAATTGGGTATCCCCTTAGTTTCGTACACAGAGTATGCTTACCAGAGTTACTCTCCTCTGTTGTGCAATTATTTTTGATCAACGCGGCAAGATGTGTCAAAGAAAAATAAAAGTCATAATTAATAAAGGAACGAAGGGCATATTTAGTATAGGCTAGTAAATAATTTTTAGGCTGAAACCAAAACAATGAATAGTAATTAGAGAGGCGGGGTGTGTGTGCTCTGACAACCAACAAAGAGTTGAGAGCTTTATACCTTTGAGCCATTCCCTCCCCTCTCCCCCATTTGGCAACGTTTTTCGGATTCCTCAAAACATGCCCTAGTAGATACATAAATTGCAATCTATATAATTACCAATTGTTTTTAATTATAAAACAGTCAAATTTTTGTTTCTGCTTTTTCGCCAGGATGTTGAGAATATACGAAACCGGTTTACTACAAATTTGGAAACAAAGGTGGTGGCCAAAACAAGGAACGTGTAAAGGGTCTTTAATATCCGAAGCAAGGAAGATTGAATTAGTTGACATACAAAGTGCTTTCTACGTCATTGCTTTAGGAATAGCGATTGCCTCAACAATCATTTTAGGAGAAATTATATATACGCGTCAAAAGAAAAAATCAGAATAAATTTACGATGTGATTAGAGTGAATGGTTGTAGTGCTATACATTCAGATTACCTAACTGAAATTACACGGTATCGTTCGGCCATCTATTGAAATTGAACCCTAACAATTTGCAGGCAGAGGCGTGCGAGCCAGGGGACGGGGGGGGGGGGGGTGTTAGCTGCCCCGCTAACTTTCGGGCAAGCTGACTTTTCGGTCAGACGGGTAAAGTTAGAAAAAAAATATTTCATCTACTAGGTAAAATAAAATCTAATACAACACTACAAAGGGCTGAATAAATATTCTAAAATGTTCTTGGGAGGACTATAAATATAACCTCCCTTAGTACCACCCGAAAAACCTAGCTTTGCTGGTTGATAATCATCAAGTAAACTAGAAAATGAAACGAAAGCAACCCCTTTTATTACTTTATATTTTGCTTCACCATGCGGGATATTTGGGGGTAATTTTAACGTGCGGCTTTTGTCATGTACAGAACCGAGCGACTATGCGCTTTTCAGTCTTGCCCCCCCCCCCCCCCCCACACACACACCGCCCCGACCTGTACTATTCGCCAGGGAAAAATTGGTTGGAAAATAACAAAGCACTTTCTCCGCCAGGATCGGGATCAATGGCGTGACCTCTCTGTTAGTGCGCCAAGAAGTGGCTCTTAAGCAATTTAGTCGAAAGTGAGTGAAAATGTGTGCCTCAAATCAAGTGAGCCTTTTAGTTGAATGCGGCGCATGTAAAACGTTAACGGATCGATGGATCATATACAGGGTGTTCTGTGACATAAGTAGTTTGGGACGTTGGTGTGGACGTTCCGGACAAAAACTCAACTTTTTTCAGATACTATACATTCAAGCCCGTAGCTAGCCCAAAATTGTTAGGGGGCAAAGTCTTCCGGGCCCGGGGGCGTCGATGGGGCTTCCGGGGGTGCCGATGTACCTACACAGCGGAAGAGATTATAGAGTGCTCTCCATAGGCGTACGGGGGTTCGGGTTAGCCTTACAGACGTCTTGCTATTCCAGTCCCTGAGACAATAGGTGGTCTGGTATAGCCTAACTTAGATGGCCGAGTCGAATTCCAATCAATCGTTTATATTCAACGTCCCTGGAACGAGGCACGTGGAATATAACTAATCTCAATAGTATTATATCATGGGCGCCCCTCCTGGAATTGGCACCCCACAAATTACATCGTTTGAATTTTGAAGATTATCAAGCCGTTTTGGGCGCCTAGTTCATTCATGGGCGCCTAACCAATCTCACAAGCATTATATTATGGGTTATGCGCATTACAGTTTACAGTAAAGCACTTTAATATATCGATCCAGTCAACCAGTGCCTGCATAACAGTCCGTAAAGAAGTCCGTGCACAAACTTTGATCAATATGTGAGAAATCTGTGTGAAAATTAATCTTCAAATGGCCTGTGAATCGATCCAGACATATTTGTTTGGGATATTTTTCCCTCAAAATTCTGTGTCACATTGGTCTTTTGTCAGATGTGGAAAGCCGGCCTCCGACAAATCCGTCGCCACATTCTACCTATGCTATGACCCATACACTCGAAGTAGTTTGTTTGACAAATCTGCTTTCATATCGTACAATGCATAATAGATTAATATAAAGCCATTCTCTGAATCACGATCCATCCTATTGTTATATCTTCTCCCTATGGAATCAAGCGGCTGTCTCACGAATGCTCGGAATAAACAGGTATGAGACCGTTTTAAGGGTGTTTAAAAACACTTTCATTTACTGAACTATTAAAGTATTCAGGCAACAGGTTACATGCAAAATTTAGAAATGAAATGAAATGGGGTCTAAAGTCCTAGTGTTCTGCTCTGACTGGGATAATGAAGACAGGCATACGTCATACAGTGTGCTATGAAGGCAATTTTGGGAAATTTATCTACTCGACGCCCTGCTCTAGATGTGAGTACCTGAGTCTGCTGAGTTTTGCCTAATGGTTTAACACCCAGCCAAGTGTCATATTATAATTTACTGTGTGATGTATGTCACGATGTGTGGTTGAAGATATAACTATACTAAGCAGCAAAAGAAACGTTCGTCATGTTACCCTAAAAAGACGCATGCCATAAAACTTGCCAAATGTGTTATTGTATATTTGAGACCACATCTCCAACTTTACCTGAGCAATAAGGCTACGTCCCAAACACAGAATTGAACCCAGGAAATGTTTTCAGAAATCGGGTAATGTGTTCTCTATGATTTTCATGTAACTCACGCTGCCCGTGCTTTTCAACGGGACCAGTCCTATATCTGGTTGAATAGCTTTATTTAACGTCCGCTTCCACATACTGTTCACAAAAATTGCTTTGATCCATTTAGTAAGTCGTTTTCTAGAATGATTGATTAAAGTGCCAACCTTTCAGACTTGTAAATAGACTAAGCGTATAATTCAAGAGAATAATAAGCTCCCGTTTTGGCGTATAATTCGTGTACACGATTAGCATTTCTTAGTCCTCCAGACGTGCTATGAGAGCAATTATGAACGGGAAGCGGCGCTAAGACCTTGATACCTTTTATGTGGGCTCCGTGCCCCCCCCCCCCCCCCCCCCAACGACCAGACAACTGCCCTTGCCAGGCGCTCCACCCTGCACCAATGAAAAGGAGAAACCACGCCCGAAAATCGTGATGCACTTTCTCAGCCAACACGTAGCGAGCCAGTGTCTTAACCACTTAGCCGCCTGCAAACGTGAATTGCCGGATTATGAATAATTGCGAGATCAGCGATACAGATTCCAATCAGTTTTTGATGCCATCTTAGATTTCATCACGTGCAGATCTTATAACTTAAAGAAATGAAACGGTGTTTAACGTCGTACTCTCCTGTACCAACCGGGTAAATGAAAACTATATATTATGTGTAGGCCTAGCCAAGCTGGCTCAGTGAGTTAGATGTAGGTAATCATAGGTTATGTTTTTGATCCCTTCTGTATGTACATGAATTATATTAAGTTCTGGAAAGGAGTCAACATGGCTTAGCCTGTTCCATAATTCATTTCTAAATGAAATTTTAAAAAATACATAATGTTAAATATTAAACATTATGATTAATTTATTTATCTGGCGTTACGTTGCACGAAAGCAAAATTGAAGAAATTGTGTGCATAATAATGCCACGCATGTCTGTAAAAATGTTACATATCGATATTTTAAAGGTTTTCTGCTTAACTGTTAATAAATATGTCAGTTGATATAAGCCTTTCAATCAATGTATGATGCCATATGGTTACAATCTGTGTAAATAAAAACTCTGCAACTATAGTGCGCATCGATTCTAAATAAAATTATAACGTACCCTACTGGCGCATGAAACCCTTCAAGGCTAGGCATGGTATCGAAGCCACGCCACTGGCATACCTCGTGATTTAAATCGCATGTGTTAGACACGACCACCAACTCTCCATTTTCAATTAAAAGCCCCTCGTTCAGATACAAGTAAATTACCATCGAATTGTAGCATTAAACCACAGGCACTTGAAGGAATTAAAATAAAACTTATTACTACTGCCTGACTATATATTATAGTATATAGACGGTATTGCACCCCACATCCTTGTTTTGACTTGTTGACGACATTTCGCCTGCTATCATCTCACAATACTCACTATTGTCGTTTGTATTGCCAACGAGACTTTATTTGGTCAGTATTCACCTTCCGGTGCAATTAAATTGGTCATTTTACAGTGTTATTAATTACAAATCAAAATTGAAGGGCTACCACTTATCGACGAGCGACTTCCTGACGGGTGAAATACAATCTATATACTGTAATATATATAGTCAGGCAGTCGTAAGAAGTTTTATTTTAATCCCTTCAAGTGTCTGTGTATTAAACATACATTTTGCAAGAATATACCGGTGTCCTGGCTACCACAATGCACACATCTTGTCACAACTACAAACATTGATTTCGGGGCCCAGAATGAAATTTTTGAGCATTTATAACAAGAATGGTCAGCTTTTTATCCAAATGTTACATAACGTCTTAAATTTTATATTCTGCTTGGTCGACCAATTGAAAACAGTCTCAACATTTACCTGTTGCTGGCCTTTGTCTGGCTTCGAATGTTGTATCAATATATATACTATTCAAAAAAAGTAGGGGATATTTGATTTTTAAGTGTTATTAAAGTCACCTAATGAAACTGACGAAGAAACAAATGACAAAATGAAATGTAGTTCACATTCATCGATTTATTCCAAATGATCGTTAGACTAAGTAAGGCACAGACTGACCATTATAAGGGTAAAATGATACCCGGGGTCAAACAGCAAAGTTACCACAGCATCACAACAAAGTCAGTAACGGGTAAATCCTCCTCTGTTTGCCAAACAAGCATTGGTCCGACGTGGCATACTCCTAATGAGACGTCTAAGGTCATTTTGGTCCAGATTGTCCCATTCCTGTTGCAACGCAGCAGCAATTTCTTGGACATTGGCAGGACGTTGTTGACGTTGACGGGGGAGAGGTCGGGACTCAGTGCTGGCCAAGGTAATGTGGTGATGTTATGTTGTTGGAGGTAACCTTAAACGATCCTGGCCCTGTGACATCTTGCGTTGTCATCTTGGAAGATGAAACGGCGGCCGTGACGTCGTGCGAACGGCACAACATGGACTGCCAAGATGTTGTCCCGGTAGTACTGGCCTGTAACACGCCCTGCAACAACATGTAAAGCCGTTCTTCCAGCAACAGTGATGCCTCCCCACATCATAACAGAACCACCCCCAAATCGATCATGTCTGATGACGTTAACGTCTTGGAAGCGCTCGTTTCGACGACGCCACACCCCCCTACGTCTGTCCAAAAAATCAACAGTGAACCTTGACTCATCTGAAAACATCACATTGCTCCAGTGTCGATTATCCCAGTGTTGACGATCCCTACACCAACGACGTCTTGCCTGAATGTGATGATCTCTCAAACAAGGGATCACGCGAGGACGTCGGGCGCGAAGGTGACCCCTATGCAGTCGATTCCGAATCGTCTGGCCACTCACTCTCACACCAGTGTCTGTTTGAAGACGAGCGCTGATCTGATTTGCTGTGATGACACGATTTCTCAAGGCCAAGGTACGGATAAATCGAGCCTGGGCTTGAGTTGTCGCCCTTGGTCGACCTGAGCGTGGTCTCTCCTGTACAGATTGTGTATCACGGTATCTGGACCATAGCCTGCTTATGACAGACTGAGAAACATTCATGTGTTGTGTCGATCTGTAGCATGCCAAGGGCACGTAACCTTTTATTTTGGGTAAGCCGACGCATATCAAAATTTGTTTTCTGGTCACTAAAAGAATTAAACTGATGTTTCCACCCTGGAATTCAATGCCACTATGACTGTAACATTCAAAGTCAGAGTCGAGCAAATCTTGGGTTGGACCCCCATGATGATCCCAAGCATCGCCTGCATTCCATGCGGTAGCTATTGGTGCGTTTGGGCGTCACATGTAACTGGAAATGTTTCTTCTGTTAGGTTTCTATAGTGACTTTTTTCGTAGTCATTTGCATATTTCAGTATTATGCCCCCAAAATCAAATATCCCCTACTTTTTTTGAATAGTATATATAGACATTTATTCACATATCATGTCTATAATCAACGCTCTAGATCATCGGATATATTTAGGGGATTAGTAGATTATGTACATATCTTCGTTACTCACGGCAACGGCCGATCGAATGACTGAAAATCGAGGTTGCGTTTACTGCCGCGGTAATGGTACTTGACAATCGAGACTAGGCAATTTCTTGTCGAGACGTCAAATGTTCAGTACATCGCCCAGGATAAAGTAATTTGACCACATTGAAATTTCTGTATTTTGATGTTACTTTGTCTATTTTTGAACTAGTAAAGGAAGAATGACCAACTCTTTGTCTACATCTTACATAATGCATCTTCAATAAAAATACATGTATATTTAATGTCGAAAAACGTTTCCAAAGTGATGTGGGAATGAAGCAGAAAGGGTACTTCCTGGTTCGTCATTGTATTTTTAAAACCTTCCGGTTTTCTAGAATGCAAAAATAATTTAGCATACAAAAACAAAACTATTTACCTAAGTAAGATGTAAAAATGAGGAAGGCATGATTTCGTTGTTTGTTTGTGAAACGTAATGAAATTACATTATCGGTTTCAAATTACCTTGACAATGTTTTTCAGAATACAGATAATTTAAAAATCACAAAACATCTTAGAAAATTAAACAATGTTGTGGCCAAGGCCAAGTACGAAGTAAATCAGATGAATAATTGATCTCGGAATAGACAAGATCTTACAGATTTGCAGGTTTTTTTATGTGTACACGGACGTTGTTCTGTATTACTGTATTTTTTTGCTTATGTGCCTCCCCCAACCAAATCTATTTAGAGATTTCGTCTGATTACAACATCAGTATTGTCTGAGACAAATGAAGAAATGATAGTTAAGTATCTTCTTCTGACAGGTCAGTCCACTCTTTGTGTTGTTTTTTTTATTTTTAATACCTAGATAATTACTTAGAAATAACAATAATCCACGGCTTTGCGCTCACGGGGACGCCGAAAACATTATGAACGCGATAGAGGCCATATTTTTAACGTCATTTTTTTCAACTTTCGGTTGTATAAGTTATGGGGTTATCAATGGATAAACCTTATTGATTTTCACCCTACGCAGTCAGAGTGTTTCGCTACTTTACGTTCCGGAGCACCCCCACCACGACTTTGCCGAAAACCTTGTGGGTACCATAGATACTGTAGTTTTCATATTTCATATTGATTTTCAGGGTTGGTTTGTTGGTGAACCCTATCTTTGTTTTGCGTTCTGTGACTTATCCCTAAATTGCAGAAAATCTAGATGTAGGTTAGAGCCAAAGTGTTTTTAAACTTTTTAAATTTGGTGGGGAGAATTGGGGGCACGACAGGGTGGACCCTATCAAAAATCAACGCTCTGTGACTTTTCATTCTGTAGTTATGCCGCCCCCTTTGCAAAAAGACGTCTGAAACTTTATATATTTTAATGAATTCCTTGCTTGGAAGCAGTGAGGTCATGCGAGGGTGACCTTATTGATATTCTGCGTTCTGAGAATTATCGTTCAGGAGTTATCACCCCTTGCCAAAAACCTTATGGAGGCGATAGAAGCTAAAGTTTTTAACGGATGTCATTTAAATTTGCTCAAGTTTGCCATTCGGAAAAAGCTACTGTGTGAGCGTATTTCCACGAATTGTGTGGCTATCATTTTATTTTTGGGAAAGTTGAGGATGACCTTGTTGTGCATTCTGTACACCCGTGTTATTGTCCCGTATTAGTTGTTTTTTTTTTTAAAAAAAGAAGTCACGACGTCGTAACAGATGCAGTAGTACAGCAACCTATAAACACATTCTCAATATGTCATATAAGTTCATCTATTTTGAGATTTGACTCTTGATTTATATTGTGTCAGATAACGTACTAAAATAGAATGAGAAAAACATAAAATTCGATCTAATACTCAATAAACCAACATGTCAACGTAAGCCCACGTCTCCTCTGGGATTATAAAAGAAACCACAGACAGTGGCAAATTCAGACGTTTCTAGTGAAAGATATCTGCAAAATGCACGTGATGAACTGTATTAACGATGTAGTAGACATAATCAGGGAGATAGTAATATAAAACGTGTCAATTAAATATATCTAGAATAATAGCTGAGAGAGACACGTTATATTTACCAATCAAGTCAATGTGACGGCCATAAAACTTTTTAAGGGTTTTATAAGTTCAGTGCGCACGTATCCTTGCAGTTGAAGCTTAGACGACAAATGCCTCGATCTAATTAAAAAATCAGAATAAAAGGAACAAGCTCTAGTATAACGAAATAGCTAAGACACAAACACTCCATAAGCTGGTGATATTGGAATGTTACTACTAATAAATGGAACTGTCAGTGGTGTTTTTAATTTCGAGCTCATCAGGATATATGAATTCGACATAATCACTAAATTTAGAATTATTCAGTGATAAAACGTCATCGATATATCGATAAGTAAAATTAAAATGTCTGACCAATCGTTTATTTGTTTTTACAAGTGTTTGTATGTAATCGGCTTCGTACGAATAGAGAAATAAATCAGCAAACAAAGGTGCACTGTTGGTGCCCATGGGGATACCCACCACTTGCTGATATATTTTCCCTCCAAATTCAACAAAGATGTTATCAATTAAAAAATCCAACATTTGAATTATTTTGATAGCGGTGAATTTGTTTTTGGAATCACTGTGATTCTTAACGAAATATGTGGATTTGTAATTAACAACTAAATATAGATATCTAGCAGTTCCCGATTGAGACGAAAAAACACTGTGAATAATGTCTTTCAACAGGGTTTTTAATTTACTATGGGGAATTTTAGTGTACAAAGTAGAAAAGTCAAACGTTTGAATAGATAAGACTGAAGCAAGGGATCTAGATTGCAAACCATCAAGTAATTCTTTGGAATATTTTAATATCCACATTTGATTTATACCACTACGAGAGTATATTTTGTCACAGTAGTTTTGAATACCCTGTTTAACAGCCGTTAGTGTAGATGTCAATACTTTTGAAAGTGGTTTTGTGGAACAACGGGATGAACTGTAGTCACACGAATCAATGTTAATTTTACGACATTTAAGTTTACGACACTTGTCGTAAACAAGTATAATAGTCTTTGCCAAAAGTGCATGTTATTTGAGTTATAGGATATTATGGTAATGTATTGTATTATTGATGTATTATGTGAATTGGCATTTTGGGTGAAGATAAGGCATTATTTTGTTTTAATAAAAGAATGAAGTGTGACGTAAGTTTGTTTATTTCATTAACTAAACCTGCTATAAAACGTTGCTTGTAGGGATTTTTATGTAGTTTAGGTATCCAAGATAACAAGGGCAAATCTGTATAGGTATCGCCACATGGAGTACCAAATGAAGTGAGTACAGATCTTACTCTTCCGGACACCTGTTATCACTGTTTGTCGTGTATTTTGTACACGGGGAGCAGTCCATTTGCTGATTACACTATTTTGCCTATAACGTTTTTAGGACTTCGAATTCTGTCTAATGGTTTGGATTGTTCGTACTTGTCACAAAGAGGTCTTCCATCAAGAGGTCCAGGTGGTCCTGGAGATCCATCACTAGCAACCGGAGGTCCACCAATACCATCTGGATTTAAATATTTATATTACTTAAAATATTTAAAACACGGCACTCGTATCTTTAAAATCGCTGGCCTGTTTTAATATTGGTAAAAGTAAAGTTTCGGTATATTTCAGATTGATGTTTTGATTGCATTGTGTAGTTGGTATCTGTTTAAGTTATATAGGTCCACAGAGATACGGGAAGAGATGGCCGTTGATAGCCCAGGCGTGGTATTTCTCGTGACACCAGCAACATCCAGTTCTTAAGATAGGCAATGCTTCGTGTGTCATAGAGGGTTCGTCTCCGCTGGCAACCCATCCGTGTCAGGACCGGCTTGGAAAACGCGTTTGCTCTGTTGTTTGCTTCTGGACATTACTGAGACCGGCTTCACTGCTCTTCGGGGGATTATCAGTACCAAAGAAGTTATAAAACTAATATAAATCCTTATGGTATTGGGTTGTTATTTTACTTTTAGACCGAGGTCCACTCGACGTCAATTAGGCTATTTTTGGACCAACATAGGGTTCAATATTATTTCAATAATTCGGTTGTGCGTATGGGGTCTTTAACAGTGGGTGGTAGACGGAAGAACCGGATATTCGTTCCACTGATGTTTTGAAGTTGTTATGTGCTCGATTGGTTTGCATTTATGTGTCAAAACAGCACTAGATTTATTTTGAGAATTATTATTATTATTATTATTTTGGTGTATTTCTATAGCGCACCTTTCACAAAGTGCTCAGATGCGCTTTACAATTCAATAAAATTATAAAATGCAGATAGACAACATGATAAAAACTAATTGGAATTATAAAAACAATAAAACCAAATAAATTGGCACACATTAAAATTATCACAGGAATAAAAATTTAGCTATAAAGTCTGTAGTAAAGATCAATAAAATGCTTTAGTAAATAAAAACGTTTTTAGATTAGATTTAAAAGTCTGAAGTGATTCGCAGCTTCTTGCTGTTAATGGTAATTTATTCCACAGTTTCGGAGCTTTAACAGCGAACGACCTTTCTCCCGCTGATGACTTGGCGTTGGATTCACAAAGTAACCAGTTATCACTACTAGAGCGGAGTTGACGGTTGGGTTGATATTGATTCAATAACTGAGATAGGTACACAGGAGCCAAACCATTAAGACATTTAAAGGTTAATAGTAGGATTTTATAGTCAATTCTGTAAGTAATAGGTAGACAGTGCAGGTTAAATAAAATTGGTGTTATATGATTAAATTTTGAAGATCCAGTTATAAGGCGGGCAGCAGAGTTTTGGAGTTTTTGAAGTTTATCGAGTGAATCACGTCAAAGGGGCGATAAATATATATGTGGCAAGAGAAAGAACCCACAATACTATTAGCTAGTCTACTATGAATATAACTTCAATACATTTTTATTCGCCCACATTTTCATGTGGACAATTATACTCGTTGCCCCTGTTCGTCCGGACGCCCTACATATATCGAACCATAACATCATGGATTATGACCCCTGATTTTACGTCAAATGTTCTTTTTAGCTTGTGGACACTCTAGATGTCACAATTAATTTTTTTTTATCCCATTTTGAGGAAACTTAAAATGCATGTTTATAACCCAAAGATCTTGGTTCCTTTCGCTATTAGCGCATATTAGATCGTAACTTCCTGAAATATGTACGAACAATAGCTTCTTTTTTAGCTTGTAGTCCCTCTAGCGATCACAATTTTTATCCGATTTTTAAAAAAAACGTGAAAATTGGGTCCAAACTATCGGACAAAATGCTCACTCCGTCTACGTAAATATTGTAAAAATATGGTATATTCGGGTTTAGTTGTAGACCCTCTAGAGGTCACAATTGTCATCCGATTGTGATGAAACTTGGAATGCATATTGCGATATTCGCGTTTTTTTTTTTGAGCTTGTTCTCTGTCCATGTGGGCTTATCTTGCATGGAAGCCGCTTGTTTTTTTCGTTTGTTTTTTTTAAAAAGCAGTTTGACTAAATTTATCCAACTGAATCAAACTTGATATAAAAGCGAATTTTCACGCAGAAGTCAATCTATGAATATCATTATAACAACTTCAAGAGCTTAGATCGATATTCAATCTTATTATTTTCATAATGGCATTATTATCTATCGACGTTAACTTAATTCACGTAACGTCTGGCATGTCTTGCAACTACAATTGCTATTCATTTGAAAAGCCTACATTGATTTTTATTGAGAAACTTTAATTAAAACATGCCAATAATAGTAACGTGTCAAATAACACGTGTTATATTATAGAAACCAAACCTAGTTGCCAGGCAACTAAATCTATCAGCAGGTCTGTCTTTCAATTTGTTTACGGTTTCCTTTTGTTTTAAATTCCGTATTTTAGATTTTAGCTAAGTCTCTAACTCAATATCATCCAAAATCTTCAACTTCGAAAACAAGAATTATTTGTCAATTTAAATCAACATTGATGCTGTGATCTTACCGTTAAAAGGTGGGCTTCTGATATCAAATATTTAAGACAAAATGAATATTTTATCATTGGTACACGAATCTTGTACCATAATGCGTTTCAGCCCTAATTCTAGCAAAAGACTAGGGGAACGAGGCAAGACACTAGCACCAAATCAAACGGCGTATGCAGACTGGAATAACCAGAATAACCATGTATTCGATTGAGACTGCTGGCCTATTTCGCGGAACAAACCTAATTTGAAATTAGAGTAAAAACGGGAACAATTGAATATAAATAAGTTTATATATTACAATGTCATATGCGTTGCGACCCACTTGTGTCAATTTCTAAGTCCCAAATGTTAGCGATTTAGCTCCTTTAAATACAGCTTTTCAAATACGCCAAAATCTCGCACACTGTGTATAAATCAATTTTGAAAAAGGTGTTTGAGTTCATAACGTTTAAGCCACAATTTTTTTCAGAATTAACCTTAAATACAGAGTTTAACGACACAGTATTTCAATTGTTTTGGGGTTTTTTTTGTAAACAATAGTTTATGAAAAGGGATCAGGGAACAGGCATAGCCTGTATCACCTTCTCCTCATACAAGGAATAAACAGATCTGCCATGTACATATTAAACAAGTTATATACACATATTTTTAACAAATGAAAAAAGAGGAAGTGTTGTTTTATAAAATGAATGAAATTTGTTCTATAAATAAAAGCGTCTGGTAACATCGAAGTATTCATGTACTATTTTTAAAGTTGTTTTTAGATGTAGCCTGATTATCTTTGCCAATTCAAGTGACTTAATTAAATGGCAACTTTCAACTTATGTTACTGTAATTTAAAATTTACATCCGTTGATATTAATTTTATACACCCATCTTTATGTTTATGATATCGCTGTTTATATTTTGAAAAAAATACTAACTGCCCTCGTCTTCAATGTTCATACGTTTTACTTTTGAAATATACGTAGACGAACTGTTTTGTTGAGTCTTTAAACTAGGTTAGTCTTCTGGCCATTCTCGTAGTTTTCAGTTGTCCTTTTGTTACCCCGTCTTCCATTAGCCCAGGTAAGGTGCAAAAGAGTAGGACGTTAAACCCCATTTCATTTCATTTCATTTCATTTCCTTTTGTTACTGATTCAAATCAGCATACAGGTGCCAAGATGCCGTAACAGCTGCAGTAGCTTTATTAAACTTACAACAACTAAATCATATTAACCGAGTCAAATATATCAGAGATTATAATGCAAGTAAAAATTATATGAGATATAACTTTCGATTGATATTGTGTTATAGAATTAAATAAGTAAGAGTCTGGAAATAAACGTAGGCGCATATCTACTCGATGATTATAAAAATAAGTTACGAATTCATACGTCTCTAGATTACCAGTGCCAGATTGTTGTTCATCATGTCTCTCAAGGTGTTATCTATAGTTTTGCTGTGTATTTATGTGTGTGGTGTAATATCGATGCCACACGGATATGGACCTCCCCCACCACCACCCCATGGTCCATCAAGAGGTAAATATTTTAGTATATACAATCTGTAATACAAGACTTTGATTTGTGTAAAGTAAAGGGCAGATTTAATTAAACTGGAAGTTTAAGACTACAGACGATATATAAGAAACAGTTGAAAAATATATACATATATATTGCTTCAAAAGCGATTAACATCGACCCATCCTAACATGAGCCATAAAGTGGGTTAGATGCTGGCTCACTAGCCTGGAGGTCGCGTGTTCGGTCCCTATTGTTCGGCAGCAGGTCGACAAACCTGGAATAATATAGTCCACCTATATTAGCTGTTAACCCTGTCACTACTCCTGCCCATTTCCATTTATTTCTGCGCTATTTATCACTGAGTTTAGTAGATTTTTCATCAGATACATTAGCTAGTAGCAATTTTTCGAATTCGTTTCCACTTTAGTCATCGCTTCCTGCAAATTTCTTCTGGTTTTCAAATCTTGCGAAAATAAACTAAAAAATCTCGATTTTTGCAAAATATCGGAAATTTGTTTGACTACCTGTTTGCTTTCTACTTTTCTGGGATTCACGGTGACTCAGTGAGTAAGACGTTGACTTGCTAACGTTGAGGTCCTCTGCGCTGACCGATAAAGTTCATCTGGAATTTTCCGGCGTGATTTCTTCATCAAATCACGTCCAGTTCTTACAGCTTTACCCATTCTTAGAGATGAAATGATCTCTTCAGAAATAACATGAGGATTGCCGCATCGTTGTAGAATATCAAGAGCTTCCGAATATCATTTTGCTGAAGAAGACGTAGAGCAAACATAAATCAATTTAGCGGCTTTACCTGTACAGTATTGCTGAAGCAAGTTAAGTCTAGTTAAAGGGTCATCAGTAAAATTTTCAACAGATTTTTTTAATTGATTGATAAACTTAAAATATTTACTAGGCGAGCCATCAAATATTTGGAGTTCTACCTTTGGCAATTGTAACAATTTCATTAATTCAGTGAAATTACTATTCAAACTAGCTGATTTATTAACAGACTGGCTAACATGTGTGCTATCACTAGCTGACTGTTCAGCAATCATAGCCTTCGGCTTCGTAGACTCATCATGCATAATTAAACGCGGTTCTTACTCTTTAAGTAACAAAAATGGTTCTAAAAATGATCTAAAACCGAACAATACTTATTGTGAACTTCTGATGTATATGTATCAGATTCACTACACAATTCATCAAATTTATCAGGATCGTCGATTTCTAGTAGAGAATCTTCATAATGTTCACAAGCTATCATTAGCTCTCTATACAAATGTTTTAGCTTATCAAAACTTACTTTTGTGTCTTCTGGACTACGTTCAGACAAATGAGATTGTAAGTAATAGTTATTAGCACACTTTCCGAGGTGTATCGGTGAATATCAGGACAGTTTTGGTCGGGGGCTCAGCCGAGGCGGAGCCGAGGCGGCCCACGACCAAAACTGTCCTGATATTCACCGATACACCGAGGAAAGGTGCTAATAAGTTACTTACATCACATTTCTATCGAGTATTGTGAAGCAAAATGTGAAAAATAGTATTTATTATCGAGTCGTTTCAACCGAAAAGTGACAAATAATGTCAGCTCTTTTATTTATCCCTTTCTGAGCCTCACGTTACATTTCATGGTAGTATTTACACGTGCGTTTTGTTGTGACACCCCGAGCGTAAACTAGTCACGTGTTCGTTTAGACATTCATCGTCAAAACAACTTGTCTATGGCGTAGAGGACTGCGATGATATTAAATGTAGTGTAAAGGAAATTCGAAACGTGGGTCATTCATGGTCAAAGTATACATCGGCGCATGGCTCGTCCGTTGAAATTTAATTGTAATGAAATTTATAACTTTCTAGGCGTTTTTTTTATATCCTGCTTATTTTCAAGGCTTGTGAAGTGTCTAGCAAGAGAATCACAATTAGTTAAAATAATTATTCAATATTCTCATTTATATGTTTTGCATAATAAATCAAACCAAATTATGGAATAGATGCCAATAGATATGTGTAATAATTGTTTTTCGCAATATGTTGTTATGTTGATTTAATGTCATTGTATATAGTTTTGTACTGCCATGTAGTTCCTACCGGTTCGTTTTGTTACTATGATTTTGATTAGTTGTCTCATGTACCTTAGCCTAGTGCAGTATGAAACAACTGGTTATCTTTGCGATCTAGGTCGGACTAAACGTCCGCTTCTTAATGCTTGATAAGTTTCTTAAACGGTATAAAAGTATCCGTGTATCAGAAATGAACAGTACTCTTTTTCAAAAGTGTACTGTTCATTTCTGATACACGGCTACTTTTGTGCATGTATTGGAAATGAACAGGACAGTTTCATCAAAGGTTGCCATCGGCAACGAGTAGAAGTGGGATGTAATTTATGTAATTCGCGTGTAAATGGTATCTTCTTGTAAGTTCGAAATCGTTTTGATTCTTCCATGGTGTGTCTTGTAAAGATGGTTCTGTGGATGGTAAAATCTATGAAACAGGAACAGGCTTGGTCATCAAGTGTGGAATTGACAGGAACTTGGTAAACAGAATATGACAGACCTCAGTAGTGATTGTAGCTTTGAAGTGTCTTTCCCGGGAGGGGTTGAAAATAAAGAACGATGGTGTTTAGCTTCATACAGTTTATTTATCAAACAAATTCTCTTTCTCGTTCACTGAAACATGAACAAAAGATGGTTAATTACAAGCTTTGGCACCATAAAATGAGACGCTCCCAGGAAAGTTAGAAACAGAGTGGTAACTATAATATCGATCGTTAAAAACGTCAAGTTAAAAACTTGGGCTCGATCGCTTAAAATGTTAACGCTCATGTATGTGCGTGTGTGAAAAACACTAACGTTTCATTAGTAACGCGTCTCACGTGATATACACATTTGTTGTTATGTAGACTTTATCAAACAGACACTTACATGTAGAACAGACATAAAAACGATAATTCTTAAAAAAGGCTTTAACCCACTGCTTTCTATTTAAGAGGCAGGCCGACGACCTCATATTATCACTACTCGTGCACTTCACATATACTGTCCTCCGGTGTTTCAGACAAAGTAACAGTTTGTACACTTCCCTCTTACGACAATGGCCCGTAACTCAGTGAATATTGACTTTTATCGAAAGAGCATCAGCAAAATGCTATAAAATGATATATTACACAACATGTTGATCGTTATTTTATAAATATCGGGTAATCCCTGCAATATATGGCCGCCATCTTGGAATTTGTCCACCATATTGGATTCCAGGAGCTAGAAAATGCTTCGTGTGACGTCTTACCAGATTAATATCGATAAAATTCCCATTAATTAGATGTAATAGCCTAAAAATACGATTTTAACATATTTTGGAACCATTTTGGCGGCCATTTTCAAAATGGGCCCCATTCTGACCGAAAAAATTGTCGGATATCAAATATTCTTCAATTTTTGTATTTTTCAGACAATTTGGCCCTAGAAATACCCCTGCAGAACAGTTGCATACGAAAACGTGCATCCCAACCCTAAATTAAGACACTCTACTCCTTGTAGTCTGATAAGAACATTGGACCATAATTGAAAGCAAAATGTTGCTAAAAGTTAACTAGGGCTTAAATACTTCTGATATAATAGTGCATTTACACGTCCATTCTGGTGTGGGCGGGTGTTTCTTTCTGGCTATTTTGGTTATCATTATTTTAAACTCAACAGTGACGTTAAAATGCATGAATAGTGCCATTTGACCGGGCACATGGGAATACAATGATGCAATATACATGTGTACAATGACCAGATTAGTGATACCTTGACAGTTTCCTTAGCTTCTAATTGGAGTTCTATATGGAACTAAGTTGTTTACCTCAAATTATAGGACCATACAAACAAAAGAGCGAATTGTCAAGCGAGTATTTTTTTTTGTAATAATAATTTTAGCGACAAATATGTGAGGTTGGGTTCTTTTAAGATTACAAGGGGAAGAATAACTTCGGGTTGGTTGTTCTTGATACAAATGTTTAAGCAGATGAAGGGATGTCGATGGGAAATTGTGTCTTATTTTAATTTACAAGGACTGGTTGAAGAGTTCTAATCCTGAAATCTTGGAACTTTGTGAGTATCACACCGAAATGAGACTCCATTTTGATTTTGGCCCTCTGTCGGGATTAACCGTCACTTTATGGAGAATTACCCAGGGTCATTGGATTCAGCTGGTCGAATTCCTACAGAAACCACCTTCAAACCATTGCCCCCAAAAGAAAAGAGGTTCTTTTTAGTTTTACTCCAAACAACACGTCGTTAAGCAGATGAAGGAAAGCCGATGGGAAATTGTGTCTTATTTTAATTTACAAGGACTGGTTGAAAAGTTCTAATCCTGAAATATAATATAATGTACATGTAATATTCTTTTTTTTCATATTTAGAGAGATGTGATATTGTAGGCGGTACCTGTGTTGGACCTGAAGCAGGATGTACCAACATTGGGATACATATTTGTATGGATAGTAATCAGGCGTGTTGTATGGGCTAAACATCACTTATTATAACTCTATATAGATGCCGTCAAAAATCAATCAGTCACAAACCGTATGACAGGTGTAATAAAAACTGTAACGAAACCTAAATCTACATATATTGTTCGTTTGTTTTGGGTTGTTTTTTTTTTGGTTTTTTTTTTTGGAGGGGGGGGGGTAAAATTTTTTTTTAAAAAAGCTGTTATTGCTTTGTATTGCAGTAAAGGAACCGTTCCAGTCTTCTCGGGATTTCCATTACTATAGATTGGTTAAAGTAGCCAAGTCTCTAACTGAAACTGACCTAAAGTCAGAGGGGGGGGGGGCTGGGCCGCCTCCCCATTTTGGGCACCAAATGCTGGGAAAATTTGGGCACACAATAAAATTGTACTTTGTAAAAGTTCTATTAACAAATATTGTGTTCTTGAATGTATCCAATTTAACAGCGAATTTAAATTTAGAGTGTCTATAGTTAGGCAATTAAATAGAAATCTTAAGACTCGAACCCTCTATTGTTTGGAGTACAGTAAGCCACGAGTTACAGTTACATAAACAACTGTTTTAGTTGTGTATATTACAATTAAATAAAATTTAGTTCTCGTTTTTTTTTTGATGATTTAGAAATTAAAAACTTATTCATCGCGAAAGAGATTTTGTAGAACCTGTCATGGGCCTTCAAATAAAAATTAAACTTTTTTTTATTTGGTAAAAACTCCAGAATCACTTAAAATGCATCAGGGCCGTATCTAGCGGGGTGCAGGGGGTACAAGGCACTGATCGATCAGTCGGTTTTAAGGGCACTCACACTCTTATATCACCTATGTGTAGGCTATGGGGCGACAACACAGACGCGGATCCAAGGGGCACTAGAAGCAACTGCCTCTCCTAAATAGTCTGCCGCCTATGTAAAAAATAATGTCAATATAAAATACAAAGAATGGCCGAAAAGGGAGTTTCCAGCAGCGTTATTTTTCAAAATTTCCTGAGGGTGGACCCCAGGCATGGGTGATACCCCCATTGGCGAAATACCCCTCCTATCACGCTAGGGTCAGCCCTATCCATATTTGAAAGGGCCTTATCTTTCTTTGGGAGCGCCGCCACCAAATGACATTGTTAGAGATTCTCGTTCTGATCGCCCTATGCACATGTCCTTATTGATGTTTGGACTAGTTTTAGTTTAGAGGACCAGAAGTTTCTTACTCTGGTGTGTTTCACATCAAATTAGAAATAGCGACAACAAAATTGACACACGGGATTGCGGCAGTCAAATTTTCAAAAAATTTCGGGGGGGGGGGGGGTGATGTCTGGGTGTTGCCGCTCCGCACTCAGTAACTAGGGCATTATATTGACACCCCCGTTGAATCTGCTGCACCCATACTTTCAAAATCGTACATACGGCCAAGAGCAACATTCGGATCGGAAATATAGTCGGTACGCGGTCAGTTAGTTTTTGGGCACCAACCACCATCGCCTCCCCCCAGTCAAAAAATTCCCCGTACGCCTCTTGTCTTCGATATTGTAAACACGAATTATTTGTCAATTTAAATCAATATTGATGTTGCTATTTTACAGGGAAAAGATGGGCTTCTTATATCCAATATTTAAGTTAAAATAAATATTTTACCATTGGTACTCGAATCGTGTACCATAATGTGTTTCAGCGCCATTTTATTAACGAAATGAAACGGGGATTAACGTCCCATTATGCAAGGAACTGGGCTATGTTGTTCTTAGCGTTTAATGTCCGCTTCCACCGAAGGTGATATCGCAGACAAGTCTTATTTTTCCTTTTTATTATCTTGGCGCACGTCCAGGGGTCTTTGCTCTTTGCTGTGGGAGGAAACCGGATTGCCCGGTGGAAACCCACGAGGTTGAGAAGGAGCCCCTATCTCCATGCCACATACGCTCACACCGTGGATTGAAACCACAGCCGTAAGCAAGGGGTATCGGGCCAGCTAGAGGTCGAAACGCGGCACTAGGCCATCCTACCCGGGCCAGTAGCCACCGGGGTGGGGGCCAAAAATAAAAAATTAAATTAGCCCCCACCCCCTAAATATTTCGCCAAAATAGTGATTTGTTAGGAGTGTTCTTAGCCGGCCACACCCCTAGCCCCTCCCAAAACATTCCATAGCCCTTATCCCCCCCCCCCAAAAAACATTCCGTAGCCTCCCCCCTCCATTAATCTGGCTACGTGCCCGATCCCACCCCTTCCTGGGCTAATGAAGACAGACTATTTGTAACAAGGGATTCGAAGTCAAACGGTGACTTCATATTCTTATCTGGAAAGCATGTTCAATAAGTACTTTCGATTTAGACTGGAAAAATCAGACGCTAGAGATTATTATATGATTGGGGGGATCCAGTGGCAAAGTGGGTAAGCACTGGCTCGCTAGCCTGGGGGGCGGGTGTTCGATCCCTGCATTGGTGTATGCCCGTCTTCATTAGCACATGTTAGGAGCAGAACAGTAGGACGTTAAACCCCATTTCATTTCATTTCATTTATGTTATTCATATACATTCATATTATATTATCATATGCTTTGCGATCCATTCACATTAGCTGCTTTAAATATTTACGCCAAATACAGGCAATGTAAGTGGTTTATTAAAGTGGTCGATGGTTCTATTATTAGATGGGTCTACACCTGTTCCATCGAAATCCCATATTCTTGCCTTTAATGATACATGTATTTTCAGTTAACGTTGACCTCTAAATTGGAATCGTTGCAAGTCTTATTGTTATTTCTTTTGTTGTTTCAAACCCTGACTAACTGTCTCTAGAATATGACAAACTTACGTATGTGGACATACTGAGATACCGTTTTGTTTCTATGAATACCATTAACTGCCCAAAACCTACATTGGCCAAAAATACATACACCTATAATAACTATTGATAACAATTTGTACAAAGTTCCGTGTTCGATACATGTCTATGCCAAGAACGCTACTCTGTTAGTGTTGCAGGGTGTAGTAAAAACCAAGGTTCCATGTACACACTCGGGTGCACGTTAAAGACCCCTTGACAGTTTGAAGAAGAGTCGATTGAAACAGAATTTCATTGGTAGCACACTGCATGGGGTATGTCCACCCTTATTAGTGCAGAAAACAATCTGATTATAATACACATCTGTTTTTTTATAGTTTCGTTGGCCTCCACTACATCAAGTATTAAAAACCAGTAAAACGAAATCTATAATTGAAATCGGATTGTGGAGAAAATTAATAGATTGCATCCCACATAACAAATGAAATTCGCAATTGTATATTTGAAACAGTTCAACAATTGTACAACCAAATTACATTTGAAAAATCAAATTTCCCCCCATCCCCATATTATTTTAGTGTAAGTTCTACATTTTACCATTTTGTGTCTTAAGGTGTGTTTTCTGATTACGACCAAATTACTTAAAAATTACACATATTTTTTACAACATAAATGTATCAAATAAAATATAAATCAATTCCTATATATATCAACATTTGTCCAATTCATTTCTCTTATTTACGACCAAAGTTTTGACTTCTAAAATCCTTCTCCAGACCATGTCTTCAGATACTCTGGCGGATATAAGGGGCATGACATACGACGTACAGAACACTGGATACCACAGCTCGAAGAGTCTACATGGCTTAGAGATATTTATAATTACTTATATATTGTGTACCAATATTATGACAACAGACATGGGAGCAAGACTGCAGTAGATGACTAAAAATGAACATTGTAATGTACTTAGCGTTCACATGACGCCATGCTGATTTGAATACGTTGTACAAAATAAATCCTACAGCAGATCTAAATTAAAAGACATATCAAGTGATATTAAAGTAGCTAAGTCTCTAACTCAATATCATCCAAAATCTTCGACAATGAAAACACAAATTATTTGTCAATTTAATTCCTCATTCAGGGGTGGATCCAGGAATTTTTGCAGGAGGGGGTTTGCCAGGTTTCTGTTACGGAAATCTGCCATCATCGTCTCTAAATTACATAGGCATACATACAAATTGAGCTTTTTAAACAGAGAAATAATTTTTATACTGACGTAGGATCACTTTGTGATGTAATTTCATTGATGCAAGGCATTATTTTTATGGATCCGCGCCCGTCATTAATGTTGTGATCTTACCGGGTAAAAATGAGCTTCTGATATCCAATATTTAAAACAAAATAAAAAAAATATATCAGTGGTACACGAATCGTGTACCATAATCCGTTTCAGGCCCACTATTAACAAGGGGCCTGGAGAACGAGGCTAGACTGTGGTGCATGGAGAGTATACGCAATAATGTAGACAGGAATAACCAGACGCCAGAGATTGCATGGCATGCTATTGAGACTTCACGCGTATTTCGCCGAACATAACTGATTTGAAATTAGAGTAAAGACGGAAATGAATGAATGTAAATCAGTTTATATACATTCATACAAGATTATTTTATGCGTTGCGAACCATTTGGGTAAATTTCTAGGCCCAAAAATATCAGCGATTTAGCTCCTTTAAATAGGACTATTAACCTATTTGACATGCAATTTATCCATAAAACATTTGTTTGAATTGGTCAAAATCACGAAAATTCACACATCTTCCATACTTTAGTTTTGTGTCTTATTTAACAAATTAGAAGAGAGATTTGTAGACGAGTTGAATTCTGCAAGCAAATGTGTCGACGATTTGACAGTGAATTCACCAGAGGTAAAGAAGTTCCTTGATGAGTTGCCGGAAGCAGTAATAAAAATTCCTGAGTGATGATACAAAAAGGCGTAGAATGTTTTATTCTATTGGTTTGTAGACAGAGAGCATGTTGAGGCTTATTGTCAATTTTTTCTTTTTTAATGTCATTAAACCCCAGACAGTCTTGAAAGATGCTTCGTTTGCCATACCAGCTACAAAATCACAGTTTAAATTTTTATTCCGCAAACAGTTTATGACGGAGACTGTGTTAGTCACCAAAGCAAAATGCTTAGGCATGTCTTTAATGACTGCGTCCTTTACCTTGTGACGTAAAACACCATAAACATAGACGTCATCTATCCAAAAGAATGGTGACGTTTGTACGACATGGAACAGTTCAGGAATAAGCTCACCGTTCATGACCACAACAAATCCACCACAATAGGGCCATGGATACCGCTGTAAACCGCGAAATTGATTTCGTCTAACAGACCATTTACCAAATCTTCGAATATGTGAGTTGTTATTAACGGTACACCACATAGTTTTACCACTGCCAGGATCAGGAAACTCCGTAAGAAATTTCCACATATCAAAAACGGCATCATCATCAACTTTAATTACATACTTTGCATTTCGACAATTTTCACTGATCCAACGTAAACCCATCACTGCTTTATGAGTAAGATCATGGTACGTATCCACAAAATTGCCTTGAATAACATCTCCATGCATTTGAGCCTCGTCTTCTATCTTCGTCTGTTCGTTTTGATTGCTATTCGGAAGCCCGAGGAGAAAGATTACCCGAATCACTGCTGGTTTAAAAAGATGACGCGATGCATAAGTGGTTCGAATGTTTTCACGCCTAGCAAAATGTTTAATTGCAGAATGTACCATAACAAGAGCTGTTACCTGAGGAATGTCAATGCAGATATTTTTATTATTGATAATATAATTACCGTTCAATGTTAATGGAAATGTTTCTGGAGGTATAGAATTGTGTTTGTATGAAGAACTTGTATTTCGTTTCTTAAATTTATTACTGGTTAAATTCTGGGTTGTTGATTCGTGCAGAGTTGAGGTAATACTTATGAAAGTAGCCTGTCTCAAAATTAAACCATGACCTTTTGCGGTAGCGTTATCATTATTTCGTTTCGTGTTGTAGTCATCAACGGTAGTTTGACTTCTATTCAGAACTCGTTCCATAACTCTTAATCTTCTATAAACATATTTTTTGCCGTCATCAACCAACGAGTTATTGATAAGGACAAACATGCATAGGAATATTACACACAGAATCACCGGTACCTTCTTTTTAAAGTAGAAACGGCATTTTGCTTGCCTCATCATTTTCAAACAACACTTTTATCCATCTAATCTGAAACGAAATGTTATCATTGTCTAGTTCGGTGTACATGTCTTTTAAAAAGTTATTATTTAAAATTGTTAAGTATTATTAATTACTTCAGTTTGTGTTTCTTTTTCTAATTAAATTGACAAATTAGATAATACATTTTTAAAAGATACTATCCATTGTCTGGTATTATAAAGAAATTCTATACCAACCCGTTTTCCAAGAATTTCATTTTCTTTAGCAAGACTTTGCCCCCTATACGCTATCACAATCCAGAATAGAATTAGTATAAAGGTTGAATTCGTTAGTTTTTAGTAAACATAGGGTCAACAGATGTCAGATAATATTGATTAAGTTATTGATAGTAAGTACAAATTATTGATTATATAATAACCCGTAAATCAAATAAAATAAATGCGTTTTTAAGACATTAAATTTATGCCAACAATTCAGTCCACAAATCAAATAAAATTAATGCGGTTTTAAGACATTAAATTTATGCCAACATTCAGTTCATTTTGTTTATTGGGTACGTTAAGTAATTAATGTGGTTAAAAGAGGGCATCCGCGGTGGCTCAGTGAGTAAGACGATGGCTCACCTACCAATAGTTCTTGGGTTTGCCCCAAGTTTTTCTCGAGGGCGTGTTTTCCTGTTATCAGTGGCCAGGACGGAAAGCGTGGCAATAGTAATAGCCATATTTAGTCGTTCGGAGGATATGGAAATTTGCATTTGTATTAAAACTAGACCATAGCACACTGCCCTCATAGCACACTGTATGACGTAAGCCCGCCATATCCCGTCATGGCCCCTAATAGCACAAAGCCCTGAATCTATATACGGCTTTGTCATAGCACACTGTAGGACGTAAGCACCCGTCCATAGGCGTACGAGCCAGGGGGGTGGGGCAGCTGCCCCCTAACTTTCGCGAAAGCTGACTTTTCGGGCATGGTCCAGACAAGATACGTTCCGCTTCTTCGCCTCTCGGGGAAGACAGGCGCCTCTCTCTGTTAACCCGAAATTTTTTCGGGCATATTAGGTTCAGCCCCCCCCCCCTCACCTAAATTTTGAAAAACAGGCTGCCGGAAATGCAGCCTGGCAGTTCTCAGGCAATGATCGTTGAGGTATAAAGTGTCAAACGAACGGACTTGCGAACCTCGGAAATGTTGTCTGTCAGTATTCAGTCAGGCATCGATCATAGAGACTTGCGTACCTCAACGAAATACCTTTGTGAGCGCCAAATTAGCCAGTCGAAAATTTTGAAAAATAGACTGTTTGGAAATGCTGCCTGACAGTATTCAGGCACCAATCGTCTGTCGCCTGATCACTAGTCTTTCCGACCCCAGAGAGGAAAGTGTGAAATGAAACTCAACGAAGTCCCCAATAATTTGAAAAATAGACTGTCCGAAATGCATCCTGGCAGTATTTCAGGCATTCATCGTCGAGATAAATAGAGCTTAACAGATACCACCTGTCGCCAAATTACTAGTTTATCCGACCAGAGAAGAAAGTGACAAACGGGCGGAGTGGGTGACTCAAGCTGAATGAATATTTTCGCCACTATATTTTGTGAAATGAACGGACTTACGAACCTCATCCCAGAGAGGAAAGTGTCACCCCTGAGAGGAAAGTGTCAAATGAAACTCAACGAAGTCCCCAATAATTTGGAAAGTAGACGGCCCGAAATGCAGTCTGGCAGTACTTCAGGCATTGATCGTCGAGATAAATAGAGCTTAACAGATACCACCTGTCGCCATATCACTAGTTTATCCGACCAGAGAAGTAAGTGTAAACCGGGTGGAGTAAGAGTGACTCAAAGTGAATGAATATTTTCGCCACTGTATTTTGTAAAATAGACTGCCGGGAATGCAACCAGTGCCTGAACCAGGTAGCATTTCAAACAATGGTCGTTGAGATAAATAGAGCTGGCCAGATCACATTGGGTTTTTTTCGAAAATTATTTTAAAACTTTAATATAAAGAATAAATATTATTCAAGCCCCAGACACTGGCAGACAATAAAGTTGTGACAAGTTACGGCATCGGTTGAGCGGATGTGGTTAAGCTGACATATCGTTTAGTGTAAGACGTGTTGGCTGGTTACCAGGTAATCAAATCTAATCTTCCACAGACCCAGGATAAAAGACGCAATGGAGGCCTACATCTCAACACAGACAGAACTGTCTGTTGGTGACACCACTTGTATTCAAGTTTTTTTCAAGTTTTTTTTATTCATATAGCTGTAAGTCATAGACTTTTAACTTTTAAACACAGTACAGCAATGGTAATAAATAATATAGAAAAATTCATAACATGAAATTATATACATGTCATGTAGAAGTAACAGATCAGATAGTAAGTAATGATTTGCGAAGTTTGAAGGCTTCAAAAACATATTTACATATTTAATTTGAAGATTTCCATTATTTGTAGACATTAACTCATTAAATTTATAAACAGTTGGATGAAGTGAATAAAATTTAGGGATATATTTTGTTCTTAAGTGATTTAAAGCTTTGCAAAAAAGTGTGAAGTGAAGTTCATCTTCTACAGACTCATGGCATAATTCACATATTCTATTTTGTGCTAATATTTTACAATATCGACTTTTCTCTATACATAGGTCATGAGAAATACATCACATCTAATTCTGCAAAGGGATATGCGATATTTTGGTATACAATGATTTAAATAGTTTTCAAAACAAAATTAATTTTCAAATAGGTTATAATACTTTACTTTGTATGGTTTCTTCAGCTCTCATCCCAAGATTGTATATATTGATCACGTATACGAAGCATTATAGGACCAGGTTTGGGTAAACGACAGAAATGATTAGTTCAGATGTAAGATAAACCAAGATTGTCAAGTAATGATTTAACTTGATGAGCCCAGTTATACACATTTCTGCATTTAGTTGACGATCCAGAACAAATGCACAGATCAGCAGATCAGCGTAGACTTTATACAAGCGAATCGTGGTCTTTAATGACATGGCACCAATATTTAACAATTTCTTGTAGACGGAGTACTTTTAAAGGGGGCCTACCCACCATAAACAACTGGGGTTGGTGTAGATTTACAGAACTACAAGTGTAATCTCTCGATGTCTTGGGATCTATTAAAGCGATAATTTCATATTTTCAAAAAAAGTCAAAACATAATTATTTCTATGTCTTTTGCTCAATAGGTTGTCAACTCACTACTATACAATCATAGGCATTATTCCCCACTCTTATAACTCATTAAAATAGGAAATGATACCACAATTACCTCCCTTGTTTTTCTATTGCCCCCCTACAATAGCTATCTTCTAACGTTTGAGTTTGAAGTTGAAAATGGCATTTTTGCCAATTTCTCAACTGGCAATAATGAATTATAAGATTGATAGGATTATACTTTAACAAGGTAGGACTGTTTATAGATACCATCTATTTTAAGGCTTTACTTTAATAAATTTTAAAAAAATAACATACAAATATGAAATTGCAGCTGCAAGACCCCAAACTGCGGATGAATACGAAAGAATAGAATCTACATTTGCCGCCCCTCGAAAAATAATAATTTTAAGAATTATCAAGTAGTTATTTCCAATGGAAGTATGGCAATTTAGGAAAGTATTGGATTCAATGAAACACACCAATGGAGTGCGCACAAGACAAAAATGTGCGTAAGAAAGCATTCTTATGTGTTGATCAAATGGCTAACGGTTGTGGGAACATTTAGGGAATTAAACATCCAAGAATTTTACTTATATTAATGGTAAACGGAGAGCGACAAAAAAGATTGTTTTAAAACGACAGGGGTATTTTTCTGTCGAATAAAATGTTTTGAGGGGAATTTATGGAAAACCTTTGACGGATAAAATAGTTTGAATATGTTTTCAGTCCAAATATATCATTTAACATGGATAACACCATTTTATAATTAAATTATGAAATGAAATAAATAATAACCTTAACTTATCCAAACTAATTAATTTATCATAATTTTGCTTCAAACCCTTCTCAAAACATTGTAATTGCCAAGTATACCCTGCAATAAAAATCGATCAAAAGAGGCCATGTTTGCGTCGGGATAACCCCTCTCCGTGTCTATAGCAACGGCGGGTGGGGACAGGGAGCATTAATTTCATAGACAAGACGACGTTGTCTGTAATCGCTGGCTATTTATTACAAATATCGAATCCTAATTAAATTGTCGGATTATCCAGTGCCCGCGTCTTTTTTCGTGATTTTTATCTCAGAAAGTGTAATACGTCTAACTCTTCATAAAGTGACAAGGCGTAGGGTCGCCTGTCCAACCTCGTGGGTTATCTCCGGGTCCTCCAGATTCCTCCCACTGCTAAAGACCCCAACGCGCAAGCGCATTATAGAAGTAAAATTGAACCATATGTATGTTCCGAAACTTAGTTTGGGTCGAGTGTATAGGCGTTGGCCCGAAAAAAAAGAAAAAACCTTTGGAGTTGGAATCCAACGAACAATTATAGGCGGAAACGCCACTGTTTGTGCAAAACCTCCCCCATGGTACACTTCATGGGTATTATGGTGTATGCTCGTCTTCATTAACCCCCGGGAAGGGGGGGGGAACTGTTAGCGCGTGCGGGTAGTGAGTCAAATGGACTGGTTTCGATTCTGCAAAGTGTTTTTCTTTTTTTTTCCTGCCAAAGCCTATACACGGGAACTTGACATTTTGTCTCATCCGGACGAACATACAGTGGTCCTTGCTGGGACCTCCGTCACAGGGAAACTTTCTCTTCCAACATCGGGGTTGAAACCCCCGGCCTCTTGTCTTGGTTAGCGGGCGATGTCCTTGGGAAATAATAAAATAATCCACGAGACTATGTGGTGATCATAGATTTAATCAAGTTTCGGGCGATAAGCCCTTCATCTGCTGGTACAATGCATAACAATAATCCCTGTAAGAGAGACCCTTCTGCCCTTTCTATCCTTTACAGTGAAGAGTTTTTCATCACCTTTTTTGGAAATCAATCAAATGGAGTATGTTGTCGAGATTCATACCGCCCTCCATAGCTTGGACATATATTATGGAACGGAACCATGTCGAGATTAAAAAGCGTCCTGGTGTACTATAATATTTTATGGAGTGGAACCATGTCCAGCTTCATACGGCCCGGGATTAGTATCCTTTTTTATATTATCCATGGAACGGAACCTGTTTATGCAAATCGTCTCAGCAGTTACTAAACCTCATTAGTAAAATATTCATTTAACGACGAAAATTACTCGATATTAACAAACCCCACATATAACGAAAATTGTCTTCGGTACCAGCAGTAGCTAAAAGGCCACATTTCATGGATGCTAAGCACTTTCTTCCTTCACTCTGAAACACGTGCAGATTAAAATGAACGGGCATATGTTTAATTAAACATCCTTGGACCTTCGATCGCAATATTCCATATACATAGACGTCATCTATCCAGAAGAATGGCGAAGTCCGTGCGGCATTAAACAGCTCTGGAACAAGTTCTCCGTTCATGATCACAACAAACCCACCACAATAGGGCCAGGGATACGTTTGATATCCTTGGAAGTCACTCACCGGAACTGCCCATTTACCAGATCTATGTACAATTGCTTTGGGCATAATATTACACCACATCGATTTGCCATTTCCTGTCTCTGGAAATTTGTTTATGAATTTCCACATGTCGAACACTGCGTCATCATCAACTTTTACCACGAATTTAGCATTTCGACAATTTTCACTGACCCAACGCAAACCCATTACGGCTTTGTTCGTTAAATTGTGATAGGTATCTACAAAATCGCCTTGAACGATATCTCGGTATAATTCGGCTTCCTTTTTAATATGGTACTGATCAATATTAATCTGTTTTGCTGGTAGTCCGAGTAGAAATATCACCCGAACTACCGCCGGTTTGAAAAGAACCCGTGATCCGTATGTTGATCGGATGTTGTGTCGTCTGGCATAATGCTTAACAGCGGAATGGACCATGACAAGAACGGTGACCAGTGTTACGTCACTACATATATTTTCATTATAAATGACATATTTACTTGTTACTGTTAATGGGTACATAGCTAACGACGTATATTTAATTCCATTTCTATATGTTCTGCGACCTTTTGTCACCTCTTTTGGATCGCGAATCATCGGTGTATATTTAATCCCATTGCTATGTGTTCTCCCATGTGCAGTTCGAACCTTGGAAACATTGTTACTTTCGTCATCAATAATTTTCTTTAAAACTTCAATTCTCCGATACATGTGCATTTTGGTGGCCTTCATCGACGGATCCTGGATGAAAAAATATACACAAGAAAGAAACAAAAAGATAAATATCTTTTCTTGTAAAACTGCTCTTAACGATCGATACACAAACATTTTCATTTCAGCATTTTGAATATCTGAAAAGATAAATGTGAAGACGTATAATTAAATGAATTCTACAATATTAAAATAGTTTGGGATTGAATTTAGAGACTCATCGGTGGTTACGTATGTAATGCGCGGAGGCGCGGAGGGGTGGGGCAGACAGTCCCTGTCCACTTACACTTCTTCAAATTAATACACACTAGCAATAGTTCTATGGTATTACGTTCATGGCAATTAGATGGAGTCGAGATAGTGCTTTGGGTCTACGGAGAAGCTTTTGGTTGACAGGTTTCAAGTCTCCGGAATATTGATAAACCTTTTTAAAAAACTATAATTGAAAATACTGCATCTTTCAAGAACTCATGATTTAGAGATCATTTCGCAAGCAACCCATATTTTATACTACATCCAAAACGGCAATGCTATCTGGTTGTCTTAAGTTACCACTGACAGCACGTGCTTCGACTTTCCTAGGATTTCGATTAAGGGAGAGCGATAGAGAAAAGGGGTTAACGTCCACTTAATACAAACTAGGTCATTTCTTGACTAAAATGTGTGAAGAAAGTGGATGAACGTGAGAACAGCCAGGTTGTCACGTTCAAGAGGAAATTCGAAACCACTTGGATTAATGACAGACCATGTGATTTCACACGCAAACGTTAAACAACTAGACCACCCAAACTTCCCAATTTGATGAAGAGGTTAGGACGACGCAATCGATCCAAACAGAAAATGAAATAACAGTACATTAGTCTTAATATGATCTAAGTATTGTAGTGAAGAGACGTTACACCCATGTTCACTTCATTGTACTGCGACTGTGCAATATCATAAATTTCACCGGGCGGTTATACAATTTTCTTTCCTACGCATTTATTTTTTGTATTACATCTAAGCCTATTCATGGGGTGGAGAGTAGGGGGGTGGGGCTGGTAGGACACGCTATTTATAGTTATATGACTTTCTACTAACCTTAAGTATTATAAAGACATCTTTACAATCTTTGCTATTGGTAAAATAGCATGGTTAATAATTCTAGAAATATTTTTCAAATATGCGTAGTTCCAACACCTGTGAAAGCTTATAGATTATTTTATCGATATAAATCGAACACCATCACATTTTGAAATAATGACGGTAAACAGTTCAATTTATTTAATATCCTACTCTGAATAAAAGTACACATGAATTTAGAGTCTACTTGAATTATAATAATAGCACTTGGTATTGATTAAGTTTATTCACCTGTAACTAATATGAGCAAATGCTTGATCGAATATTGCATTATTCAAATCACGTAATATCGACAGTTATATCTATTACCGATTGGTCTCGGTCGCGAAGTTAAATGAACATCTTTACACGAATAAAGGTTTTTCTATAAAATCACTGCATTTAAAATCAAATCCGTTCGTTTGATATTTACGTCATTATAATAAGTTGCATAAAATAGTGATTAGGCGACAGGTGTTATCTGGTCAGCTCCGTTTCGAACAGACTGAATTTCCGTCAGTCTTCGGCGCTTTCTTCGACTGCCCCAGTTACACTACAGTTACAGAAAAAAATAATCAACCAAGACATCAATTTATTTTATGTCCCTTTATAAACTTCTCGAAAGCTATAGGTGTCTGTACCCTTAACTTTGGCGCAATCTGTGATTAGAGTTGCGTCCCTTACAGGAAAACTCTTTCTTTCGACCTAAACCTAGCAGACAGCAAATCAACATGTTTCTGTCAAATTCTTAATAATGACACGAAATAAACCACGTAAATTACATCAGTGTGTGCGATTAAATGTCAAGAATGAAGTTCATAAGTCTAGTACTCGGAGTTTTGGTCTTTTTTGGAATCATACTTTCATTATTTTTTGACTTTTTGAACCCAGACAGTCTGACGGGTGAAGACGATTCTCAAGTTTATCAATCCCAAGTTGAAACAGGTCAAAGTTTAAGCGACGAAAACAAGAATTTGTTCTGGTTTATTCAGGTAGTTTTAAGTAAAAATAAACTTGTAGCCATGGTTCCAATTTACATTTCCCATCGAAACTATTAGCAAGATAATACATGATATTATTCTAATGAATGGGTCATGTCATCTACTAGCTATCTAGATTTAGTCTAATTTAGATAGGAAGGAACTTAGGAAGTTAAAATTTAATGGGCGTTACTCCTCACTCAACTCACTGCTGTGCACAGGAGATTGGCTCACTAACCTGGAGTGAGATCCTGTGTTCCTCCCTGTGTTGGCAGAGAGACTTAATTTAAACTATTTGGTGTGGTTCCCGCTTTAGTGGTGCAGAACTGCGAGTCAAAATAGTAACAGTGTATATATGATCTTTCAGATGGAATTCAAAATTAATGTCCTCTATACATTAACTAACATGTATGTAAAAGATCCCTTTGTAGTTTGAAATTGGATATATAAGAGTAGGCCGCAGTGCAACTGTCCAGACAAAATTCCCACCATAGCACACTGTACACAGCTCATGTCTTATGTAGCCCAGTCGAAGCAGAATTGTAGGCTGTATGCTGAAAGTAAAAAAAATTCAATGAAGTCAGTGGTTGCATTTTACAAGTTGAATGATAAAAGCCTCATTCAAATGCTATTTGACAATTCAATTCAATTGGACATTATCATTTTCTAGATAGTTTCTGGTGCATTTTGATATTTCTAGAAGCTACAACCATACATTTTCCTTTATCTTTTTGTTTATTTTTGAATTATAGTAGATTTCATTATATCAATATTAGTAAGCATTTCAAAGGAGACAAAAACAGATCAAATCCATTTAGTTTTAATTGATTTTGAAGAATGAATATTGAGAAATCTGATTGGCCTGGCCCCCAAAAAACCTAAATTCAAATGTTAGTTCAAGCTTGGTTTGATTTTTAAAGCTCCACTACTGTAGTCCTAATTATTGACCTACAGGGTACCTAACTTTTAGCCAAATATTTAAAGGTTCATTTACCATAGCTTTAAAACAAAATCTAATAAACCTGTATTCACTTCTGGACTTGTCTTGTCCAGATGAGGAGCATTCAGTGACTGGTCAATGAGTCTCACAGCAAGCCATGAGTTTGTAATATATCTATTACAAACCACACAGTGTTAGACATTTGAAATTAGATTTTCAGTAGCTTTGCTCAGATAATCCCTTTGATTATTTAGTGTGTCAAGCCATAAGTAATGTATCTTTTTTCCCTTGCAGATAACAGATTTACATATAAGTAAATTTAAAGATTTTCAGCGTGGTCCAGATTTAATAGAATTTTGCAAAAGTCAACTGAGTATAATAAAACCGGAGTTGGTTATCACAACAGGTGAGACAGATTAAAGTCATATATATATATATACACATACAGTCAGTTCTATAGCAACAGATCAAGTACAAGACATCAATTAATAATTAGTATGTATATCCTATGAATTTGGACATGCACACATGCATGCAATATCACAAATTCTATGTAAGCTAGCTTGTTGGATGTCCCGCTATTGTTAACCATCACCACATTGTACTGTCAAATTGTACATTTCAGGTGATTTAGTTGATGCCAAACTTCCAGACTTTGTTTCTTCCACACAGTTTATAGAAGAATGGATGGAATATAAAAAAATATTAGAAATATGTGAAGAATATACCACAGCTAAATGGTTGGATATCCGTGGAAATCATGGTAAGTAAGATACTATCTGAACGCAGTGAAATCAAATGGGTTTTGACATCCTCTTTTTCTACACCTACTGGACTTAATAAAGATGAGCATCAGCCTACTCTTATATCAGATTCCAACTGCCAGGGTCTCCATCATGCACAACTGACAAGGAGAAATTACTTTGGAAAAGTCGGAAGAACCTTCTATCTGAAAACGCAAGATTACTGTAGTGGATCAAGTCTTTCTGAATACACAAAGACAAAAGATCAAACACATGATATTCAGATATTAAAATTTATCTAAAGACCGATTGAGGGCAGTAATAGGGCTTTTTCTTTATTCTAGATGCATTTGATGTTCCGGATTTAGAAAGTCCAAGAAATTATTACAGGTAGGCTTAATTAAAAATGATAAACACAGACAATCAGCCATATTTACTAGATTGGAATCCAATTTGCTGCTCAATGCTCATTGATGATCAAATCCAAAAATGGATAATCAAGGTTATTTTTTTTTTATCTTACTGACTTTAGTAATGATGATCGAGGGTGGGTCTAAAATTCAATCGCTAAATCAGTTAAATGAATCCGGAGACTCTAATATTAAAGTTGAAATTAGAAATACCTGAACATAATATTATGCAGGCTAGTAGAAGCTGATTTTTTTTTCTATTTTCAGGGAATATTCAAAACAAGGTCCCAATCATTTAACATCTTATTCTTATACACATACTACCAAATATGGTAAATACTCATTTATTGGAGTGGATGCATGTCCTGATCCTGGACCTAAACGACCGTTTAATTTCTTTGGTCAGCTAAATACAGTATGTTACTACTCAGTTGTTTTTACTCTTCACATTATATTAATCACCTGTATAACATACATTGTAAATGATGGACAAACAGCATTATTTTTTGAATCAATGATTGTATCCTGTAGCATTTTATATTTGAAATGTGGGTGGTCTTAAATTGATTTGATGATATATTTTGACTAAAAACGTATACAGACTAATATTTCTGTCAAAAAGTTTACTTTACATCCCTAATAACATTTTAATCGCAAGGAACTGTGTTACGCCATATAAATCTATTTCAAGTAGCCTTGTTTATCACATGACTTGATTTTCATAGAAACTAACCAAATGAAGGAGGATTCATTTTTGGCCTGTATTTATCTTAAATTGCTTTCCATATTTCATAGATATCAAATAATCTGTGGGATTTTTTTTTGGTCAACTTCTTTTCCCACCATTTTTGATCACAGAGTCTGTTGATTGCTTAAGCATTTTACTGTCCCCACAACTTCTAGCTTTTTTAATCTATAGTACGCCCGGCAGGCACCTGGATTTTAAACACTATATAAATAATAACAGCTTTTGTTTTGGGAAACAGATGTTACATGAAAACAGAAACCCAATATATATTGCTATATTCCTACTGTAATCATTGAAGAATTGAATTCTTTTTTAGGACAAATTAAATGATTTAGCAAAATTATCTGAAGAGAAAAAGGACAGTAATTTAACTATTTGGTTTGGTCATTATCCCACGTCTGTAATAGTAGAAGATCCTCCAGGAATTAAACATGTCATGAGGTTAGTATCAAGTATTAAATAATGGTATTGAATAGTCAATAGATATACCATACCATTTTCAATGATAGTAGAAATTGATTGGCCAATAATGACCCAATTGATCAAAAGTCTTGATTATTACCTGGATAAAACTCTTCTAACCAAAAAGATATATACCAGTATTTATAATGAAATGATGGACCTACACATAATATATATTGTTAAAAAGGTGAACACCATAATATGTATACAATAAGTATGAATTTGTGTTTTACAGAAAAGGTGTGGTTTATTTATGTGGTCATCTGCATACACTGTTAGGTTTAGTACCATCTATGTATACAAGACAGAAAACTGGGACACTAGAGTTAGAACTTGGTGACTGGAGAGATAATAGGATGTAAGTAAACAAAATTCTATAGATTAATTTAGAAACTGAATTAAATAGTACAAGTTTGACAAACTTTCTTTAGATCTGTGTGGGGATTGGTAAATGAGACTTGAGCAGTGGGTTTATTGTACTATGTTTAAGCTATATATTATGTGACACAAAGCAGCATATAACAGAGCAAATTGTTGTTTTGGAAGATTTTTATGATTTGATCTGGAGATGAAATATTGTTTGGTGGCTCGGTTAGTGAGGAAGTGGTTCTTGGTTTAATCCCTGTGCAGCCAAGAAAGATCCTCTGGATTGTCCAGCTTGATATCCCATTGTCAGTGCTCTTAGATTAATGCAAGGAAATGTGTCTAGTCATTCGAATGGTATGAAAGAGTGAAGCTCTGTGTATACCATTAGCAGCATGTTAAGGATCCCCTAAGAGTTGGAAATCAAAATTAGAGTAGGCCATAGCACCGTTGTCTTGTCCAATTTGGCATGGCATATATTGCAAGTCATTGTAAATCTGCAAACAAATAAAACATAGAACCCTTTTTCATTTCAACTTCATTGCTATGTTGTGTGACCTGCAAGGGCTTATTCAATCTGTTTCACAGAGAATTACTTACAAATTATCTCTGTAACAGATGACTGTTCACAACACGTGCGTTGACTGCACACGGCATTAGTCATTGGCTCAATGGCTCGTGCAATGTTTACTTAACACCTAACTGCTTCGGGCAAAATGATGCATTTTACTCATTTTAATACCCATTTACACTAAATAGGAAATATTTTTTAACTACAAATACTTCAAACGTCTTTATTTATTTTTCTTTTACCTCAAAAAAATGTTTGAGAATTTAATTTGTCAGAGTAAAAAAGTTAATATGCCGTACTCATTAAGCCTCGTCGATGTCATGCTTATCAGTGATTGTAGGGGCCAAGCGAATATACACTGCGGGATCAGTTTGGGGCTTATTAGGGATCGGCAATTATATGGTTACTACATGTACATATTAAATTTCATCAGAAAATGTTCAACTAAACAAAAATCAAGGGTTTTCTCTGTTTATCACCAATATTTTATGGATGTTTCAGGTTTAGACTGTTAGCTGTTGATAATGATTTGTTATCATTTGTTGATATGAAAATATCTGATTGGCCAGTGGTATTAATAACTAATCCTAAAAATTCTCAATATCAAAATGGCAGACATGAACCATTACACATAATGAAAACATCCACTCATATAAGGTTAGTATATGACTTAAAATATCCTGACTTTTTTATCTAAATTCACGAAAAAAACGAAAGAAATATAGATCTGTATTTTAATCAGATTGGTAAATTTGGCGCCAGTAGAGAACACATGCAAAATACTGCTTGTGCTTAGGTGATTTAGCTGCTGTTGGTCTATGTTTCGTTGCCTGGTGATCTATCTTTTTAGAAAATTATACAAATAATTAGAAAATATAAAATTGATGGGACATATGCAAGCTACCTCGAAGGGGATCTGGATTAACACTATTGTGGAGAGGATCAAAGTTGATAAAAGTAATTCCAAACCTTTGAGAAAACCAACTTTTTAAGTGGTGATAACTTTATATTATCATGTGGATATTTTTCAGGTTTTTAGTATTTAGTAATGGTGATATTACATCTGCAATAGTTAGTATAGATGATACAAAGTTAGGTTCTGCTCAAAATACAGATGGTCCTTTATATACCATAGCCTGGGATCCATCACGATATACCAAAAATATGCATATTATATCTGTTGTTGTTACGGTAAGCATGAAACTCTAGATGCTGAAAGAAATTTTACAAAAGTAAAAACCATTTCAGTGTTAGAGATAATTTTAAAATTTGTGAGGAAGTCTAATAAAAGTAAAATGGCTGTCTGAATTATTATGGTTATGAAGCTGATGTGACACTGTTTCATTCAAAGAAAAAATCAAACAATACAATATTTTCATGTCAGGTAAATTATTAACAAAGTCATACATTATTTCTGTTGATAGGATTCTCTGGGCAATAAAAGAGAAGTAAAACAACCATTTTCTTTAGATGGATCAACAACAACAGGTTTTGGTTTCCTCCCTCGACTGATATTGATGTTGAATATATCAGTTGTGGTAAGTTATGTATTAATATTATAAAACAGTTTAAAGATTAAAGATATATTATGGAGATTAGATAAAGAGCTGGCAGTTCTCACTATAATAGTTAAAAACTAGATAATGTAAAGGGAATTTGCTGAAAATTTCTGCCAAATTGATCCACTTTAGACCGAGAATTTAGCGATTGAATTTTTGGCCTAGCCTCGATCATCATTACTAAAGCCGTAATGCTAAAAAACAAAATCTTGATTATCCATTTCATGCTTACATCATGAATGAAAGTTGAGAAGCAAATCTGATCCTAATCCAGTAAATATATCGCAGGCTAGCGATGACATCGAGGGTTGATTATGGTCTGGATAGGTTAATTAATGTCTAATTAATACTTTAGATAACATTTCAGGCCTAAAGAAAGACCTGCAATAAGCAGATATAGCTCTTGCATAATGTATGTTTAACCTTTTGTAAAAAACATCTAATATGAATTTCGTTTAACGTATGTAGTTCATTCATTTCTCATATAGATGTACACAGATTAAAATAATTAATCATATGTTATTGTTTTCCAGGGTAAAATGTGGTTTGGGGGTTTCGTTTTCTTTTTAACATTTTTCCTGACGTCTCTACGTCAATGTGGTAATATAAGGCGATACTTCTTAGAAGGTAGGTATAACATTTATTGAGATTCTATAAATATATAGTAGACACCCCAGTAAGAAAATGTAGATGGTACATTAAAAAGTAGACAGCTCAGTAAGAAAAAGTAGACAATATAAAGTAGACAGCTCAGTAAGAAAATGTAGACTATACAATACAAAGTAGACATCTCAGTATTTTAAATAAGAATTAATGTAGACAATACAATATGAAGTAGACATATTGACTATACAATATAAATTAGACAGTATATGAGATAAGAAAATGTAGACTATACAATATAAAGTACACATCTCGTTATATGAATGCTGGTCAAACATCAATTCATTGTTATATTGAGACAAGCTTTGATATCTGAAATTTAAGTTTTCAGTTCCCCATTTTGAAACTTTTCAATTCTTTTGTTGTGGTTTTCTCACTGTAGATGCTAAACAAATGGATCAATGACTATGTTATGCTGTATTATGTTTAATATTTTGATATTTAAGATGTATTGTTTTATATTACAGGAGAAGGGAAAATATGTTATATATTTAATATCTGGATATTTAAATTATGGTTGACATCCAGAACAAATTTTACCTATTATGCTACAATAGGATTCATTCTTTATGTTACTTTTGGTAAGTATATGGTATCTGCTGCTTAGGCGACATAAAAAAATTTAGTTGGTGATCGTCCCTGCCCGCCCAGAAAATTCTACACAACCAAATTTTTTTTTGTAAAGTTGACCCACTTATGATGTTTAAAACCAGTGGTAAAAGTTCCAAAATGTAGCCAGACTACGAAATTCCTAAGCGGATATTATTATTGACACATGTTCCAATACTCTTAAAATGCATAGAACTGAATGACATTTATAAACAAATTGCTACCTGTTAACGGCAGCAATGGCAGACATTTTCGTTTGCACATGTACAGTGCCAAATTGTTTTTTATTGTATATAGGGCCATGGTTTATAGGTGATCTATTAGGTGAATATACAGGATGTGTATTTGTATGGGGGATATTTATTAAAGATACCTTTCTACCTGCAAGTATCACCTATTTCTATGGAATATTTCAGGTATGTATAATTTGTATACAAAGCTTTAGATATTATGTCAAGTCAATTTGATTATATAACTTAAGATTTGTTAAGTTTTAAAATAAGTTTAACCAGATTCATAATAAAGTAGTTGACCTTTAAAAATACCTTTGTGTCTTTGTTGTTTGAATGTTTCAAATTGTCAAATTAATATCCATGTTTTTTTTTCAGTTGATGACATTCAACATTCCTCTTATGCTGATAACAAGTCATATATTAGATATCCGATCTCGACAACGTAGTAAAAACATCATTCAATCCAACACCCACCTTATCATTCCATTTATAATACTCTTGCTCTTTCAATCATATTTAACCTATCGAGAATTTCCAACTGCCTATGGTACAAAAGCTTTAGTAATGGGGCCTGTTCGAACTGGCTCAATAATTTATGGGCTTATAGTATATTACTACGCTCATCAGATTAGGATAAATGACGGTAAAAATCCGTCAAGTTGCAGTTCCAGTTGATGATGTAGAATTTTTAATTAATCAGATTTTAATTGTAAATTATGTTATTTAAGACTTATTAAAGTATTGACCCATTTTAGAAGTGCAATGCAGAGCAATGCATTTTTGCATTTTTCACCATATTCATTTGTTTATTTTACATACAAAAAGCTATGTAAAGATTTGTTTGCTGGCAACTCTTGAATTGATATTAAGTCAGGCAACCTATGTTTTTAATCAGTTGTATAAACCTGCAAATTTCTAAATTAGTCACTACTTATAATATTTGTATATGTAGTTGTTTGGTGCAATCAACGAAAACTGACATTGCAATGGTAAGGATTTAAAATTGTATATATTTGAATCTATTAGAAATGTGGATATCTTTATGAAAATTTAAAAAATGTAAATAATATGCTGTTCCAGTTGATATTACTTATGTTTATATGTCTTTTATTGCATGAAGTCTGTACATATATCTTAAATTATTTATTTCTGGATCTAAAATATGATGGATGTCTTAGGGACAACTTATGGATATAAAAAAAGTGTTCTCAATTTAATAGTCCCATATTTTATATAGGAGTTTAATGTCAACACCCCTGTCTCTTGGTCGTTGGTCTATCTACAACTCTTTTAAACACTGTATGGTTAAAGATGTGAAATTTGTTTTATAAAGCTTGCTGGACTTGTTTGTATAGTCTTAAAGGAGCTAAACCTCAAAATTTTCCTTAAAATTTGAAATTAAAAACACAAATTATAATTCAAAATTTGTCCATTTGAGTCAAAATATTTAACCATGGGATCCTAATAATCAATATTTAAAACACAATGAACCTTTTAAAATCCGTACTCTAGTCATTTATTTGTATGGATTCGGCGCGATTTGTAATGAACAAATAAAAACATATCCTACACGAAACTAAATTTTACTGTTGGGAATCAATAGTGAAATACGTAATTAAGGTCACACGTACAATTCAGGCAGTGCACCCTTTAAGTTAAAATTGATTGATTTAAATATTGTTTACATCATCATATTATTATGATTAGCATGGCACCAAGAGTGCGTTGTGGTATACCCACAAACATGTTTTTGTGGGTTCTTTTGGTTGGTTTAACGACCTGCATTTCTGGAATGTTGAGTAAACTAAATTCTATAGGAGATATTAATAATATTGTGGAGTCTTACTTTAAAGGTTTCGCCAGGTGAATAACATCACAGGCGCATGTAACATGGAAAATCTCTTTCAATAATAACCAAGTACTACTAAAGAATCGGTTTAAGACGAGTTATTTGCCCCTGAATCGGAATCAGCCCAGTTATTTTATAACCCCGCTGGCTTAGTCACAGTTTAATATTGTCATTTAAAGAGATTTTCTACTAAAATGCCTGTGAATAGTATATGTGTGTATATTAAAAGTTTATGCTCAATTTTTACATAGTATATTGATTTATTGAAATAAAGTTTGCACTCAATAATTGTGACTTGTATATTTATCGTCTCTCCAACAGTCTAATATCGTATCCTCTCCTGAAATATCTTGAATAGTTGCCCAGAATGGTTAGCTACATATTTGTCCCCCGCCCTTTCGAAGAAAGTTGGGGGACTATTAAAATGGGTTCGTCCGTCTGTCTGTCTGTCCGTCTGTCTGTCTGTCCGTCTGTCCGTCTGTCTGTCCGTCACACTTTTTGGGACACAATAACTCTCTTCCTAATTGAGCTAGAATGTTCAAACTTGGTGTATGTGTTTATTAGGTCAATGCCTTGATGGAGTTCGAAGATGAGCATTTTCCGCTTAGGGTAAGCAGAGATAAGCAATTTGATTGGTTGATGCTTTGGGACACGATAACTTTAGTTCTAATTAAGTGAGATTGATGAAACTTGGTGTATAGTTTCATTATAGTAATACCTTGACTAAGTTCGATAATGAGCATTTTCTGCTCATGGTAAGCAGAGCTATACGCAATTTGATTGGTCGAGAATTTGGAACACAATAACTCTCCTTCTAATTGAGTTAAAATGTTCAAACTTAGTGTATATGCTTATTAGGTCAATGCCTTGATGGAGTTCGAAGATGAGCATTTTCCGCTTAGGGTAAGCAGAGATAAGCAATTTGATCGGTTGATGCTTTGGGACACAATAACTTTAGTTCTAATTAAGTGAGAGTGATGAAACTTGGTGTATAGTTTCATTATAGTAATACCTTGACTAAGTTCGATAATGAGCATTTTCTGCTCAGGGTAAGCAGAGCGATACGCAATTTGATTGGTCGAGACTTTGGAACACGATAACTCTCCTTATAATTTAGTTGAAATATTCAAACTTGGTGTATGTGCTTTTTAGGTCAATGCCTTGATGGAGTTCGAAGATGAGCATTTTCCGCTTAGGGTAAGCAGAGATAAGCAATTTGATTGGTTGATGCTTTGGGACACGATAACTTTAGTTCTAATTAAGTGAGATTGATGAAACTTGGTGTATAGTTTCATTATGGTAATACCTTGACTAAGTTCGATAATGAGCATTTTCTGCTCAGGGTAAGCAGAGCTATACGTAATTTGATTGGTCGAGAATTTGGAACACAATAACTCTCCTGCTAATAGAGTTAAAATGTTCAAACTTGGTGTATATGCTTATTAGGTCAATGCCTTGACGGAGTTCGAAGATGAGCATTTTCCGCTTAGGGTAAGCAGAGATAAGCAATTTGATTGGTTGATGCTTTGGGACACGATAACTTTAGTTCTAATTAAGTGAGAGTGATGAAACTTAGTGTATAGTTTCATTATAGTGATACCTTGACTAAGTTCGATAATGAGCATTTTCTGCTCAGGGTAAGCAGAGCGATACGCAATTTGATTGGTCGAGACTTTGTAACACAATAACTCTCCTTCTAATTTAGTTAAAATGTTCAAACTTTGTGTATATGCTTATTAGGTCAATGCCTTGATGGAGTTCGAAGATGAGCATTTTCCGCTTAGGGTAAGCAGAGATAAGCAATTTGATTGGTTGATGCTTTGGGACACGATAACTTTAGTTCTAATTAAGTGAGAGTGATGAAACTTGGTGTATAGTTTCATTACAGTAATACCTTGACTAAGTTTGATAATGAGCATTTTCTGCTCAGGGTAAGCAGAGCGATACGCAATTTGATTGGTCGAAACTTTGGAACACAATAACTCTCCTTCTAATTTAGTTAAAATGTTCAAACTTGGTGTATATGCTTATTAGGTCAATGCCTTGATTGAGTTCAAAGATGAGCATTTTCCACTTAGGGTAGGCAGAGATAAGCAATTTGATTGGTTGATGCTTTGAGACACGATAACTTTAGTTCTAATTAAGTGAGAGTGATGAAACTTGGTGTATAGTTTCATTACAGTAATACCTTGACTATGATCGATAATGAGCATTTTCTGCTCAGGGTAAGCAGAGCGATAAGCAATTTGATTTGCCGAGACTTTGGAACACAATAACTCTCCTTTGAATTGAGTTAAAATGTTCAAAATTGGTGTGTATGCTTCTTAGGTCAATGCCTTGATGGAGTTCGAAGATGAGCATTTTCTTCTTACGGTAGACAGAGATAAGCAATTTTTGGGTGACACTTCGTGTTCAGTTTGATTGGTCGATACGTTTGAAAAAAATAAATGTGCGATTAATTAATATGTGTCATCTATTTATTTTGGGATTTCGGCGGGGGACATCAGCCTCACTGTTGGCTTGTTGTGACTGTAGTGTGCAGTTTTGTACATTTTGGGAGGGATAAATGCTTTTTTTTTTTTTATAAATTTAAAGATATGTTATTTTTGGAATCTGGAGGAAAATTCTTAAAACTAATAGTTCTTCAAACTCACATAATAATTCTTAATATTGAAAGTTTAGGCACATAGACCAAAGCTGTCGGATTCCATGTAGTCGGTGATAAGCCCACAAATACCAAGTTAGGATAAATGCGTGGATAATCATGCTAAAATACTTCTAAAATTATAGGTGTTCGACACATTATCATGTCACCGGGATCGAATATGGGGCCTCCGACTAGCGAGCCAACGTACGTCTTACTCACAGCCAAAGTGATTCTCAAATAATAGTGTCTGCTAGAACTTGAAGGAGCTAAATGGCTAATATTATTTGGGAACAGGAAATGGAATCATATGTGCCACAACGCATAAAATAATGTATATATTATTATGAATGTATATAAACTGATTCACATTCAATCGTTTCTGCTTTACTGTAATTTCTAATCTGTTATATTCGGGGAAATACGCGAAAAGTACAAATTGAACGGCAGTTTATGGCGTCTAGTTACTCCAGTCTACACGGGTAGTGTTCTCGAGTATGTTATGTTTAACCTCGTTCGTCGTGTCGCTTCATTACAAATGGTGCTCGAAAGTATTTTGGCACGCGTATTGTGGGCCAATCGTTAGCCCTTGAAACTTATGTGGTTTGGCGCATATCATTAGGCAATTGTTCTGAAAGGGTGTCGTGGCGATTCAGTGTGTAAGGCATTTGCTCACTAGCCAGGGCAATCTGATTAAAACACAGATCCAATTTCGTTTCGTTTTTTATAGTTCAAAATTTCGTTTTTACTTGTCTTTACTACTCTTGGATCTGGAGGACTTGTTTTAACTCGTGTTCTGCCTGAAATGGGGGTCAGCCAATCAAACGGTCTGTCGACCGTTTGACCATTTCATGCGTGAAACTGTGGGTAGATATTACCAGCGGATAGATTTTAAAAAGCATGGCGGTCGCTAATTGGTTAATCGAATGACTGACGTTATCGGGTCAAATGTCCCGTGCTTGACACCTGGCGTCATAGAACGTGAGCTTCCACTATAACTTGTTAGATCTACATGAGTGTAGGCCATCGAAAGTATAAAAAACGAAACGAAATATAGATCTATATTTTAATTAGATTGTAGCCAGGGGGTCCCTAGATCGATCCTGTGTTAAAGATCACGGTTTTCGCTTGTCAGTTGTGCAGAGCGGAGGGTCTGTCTAGTCTGTCGGATAAGTACGAAAATTCGAGATCGCCCATAAAGCCCTGTATGACGTATGCCCGTATTCACTAGCCATGCCAGTGCAGAAAAAAGTAGGACTTTTAACCCCATTTCATTCCTCGTAAGTGAACACTGCTGCGATAAACGATTAACCAGTGTTTCAAATGCACGCGTAATACAATTGACACGTGACTTAAATGCGTGGGCTTATTTATCATTCGAGCATGATCAGATTGTCGAAGGACAGTTCAGTGAGTTGTGTTTATTTGAGAGGGAAGAGGGGGCTGGAAGGTAGTGATCTCGAACAACTGGCGTGTTCAACAGCAAGACAGAAAGAAGTGTTAAGCCGGCAACTTGGAGGAAATAAGAACTGATCAGCATCAAAATGTCAACACAACTAGGTATATATTTATTTTGTATGGTTTCCTGTAACGTAAATGTTGTTATTGTTTTTAAAAACAACCCCCGAAGGTGAAGGACCAGCTCTCTGAAAAAAATTGTGTTTAGTTTTGGGTAATAAAGTGGTAGAAGATAATCTGGTAACCCTTGATTAACCCTTTGGTACGTGTTTATGGCATCAAGGCACGGTTAAACCGGTGTCACCACAGAGTATTTTCTCAGGTGCAGCTGAACCCTCGCCTACAAAAAGGCATTTACAATACAATAAATGACAAGAACACATTTATTTAAGATATAGCCAAAATGTGTCACCCACCCACCACATATAACACACCCACCACCACACATGACACACCCACCACCACAATGACACACCCAACACCACACATGACACACCAAACACCACACACCACACATGACACACCAAACACCACACACCACACATGGCACACCAAACACACCCACCCACACCAACCCACCACATATAACACACCACACATAACACACCCACCACAACACATAACACACATAACACACCCACCACACATAACACACCCACCACACATAACACACCCACCACACATTACACACCCAACACACATAACATGCATATACCTCAATATATGAACAAACGTCAATATACCTACAAGAATAATAATTTCGGCAAACATGTAAGTTTGTTTCATAAGGGGCATCCTGGCCTCTATAGTATAATGTTTATAGTTTTAGGTAACGAGAATGGTATAAGAATGGATACAGGCTGTATAACTATTGATGATTGTAAAATATATCATAAATCAGATGATATCAATATGTCCTCTACCAGCTGGACACACCAATATATGTAAGTAAAGAATATTAATCATTATGAATATTATTTATGTCCCTTATGTACCCCAAAATTTGACCACGGTGGAACTTACAGATTTATGGAGGAAAGTTCATGTTGGTGAGACAGGAGTGACTTGAACAATAAATTATGGACTGCATTTTGGATTTCAATTTGATGTATTCGGGATTTTCTTTTATTATGCCATTATAATGTTTTATTTACATTTTTATTTTTCAGGCGTGATTATATAAAGAAAGGAAGTTCGTATCTAGAACAGATGAATAATAAACAGGTACATTATCTTTCCCTACAAATGTTAATTCAATGTGTTGCGTATTCAACTTATCAAAGAAAATTCATCACCGTAATATTCCCTGAGTTGTGGTAAAGCAGTCCAACATGCTATGTCCAGACTTTCGAGGATTTAACGTCCTACATTCCTGAATTAAAACTGCACAATTGATCTTTTGCGTGCACGCCAACGTGTGCACGGGACCATGTTCTTTGTCCGACCACTCCGTCCTGCAACACTGACAAGAGAAAACATCGTTGGAAAATCCCAAGGAATCCCCTGGTTACCGAAACACCGCCATACTCCCAAGGAACCCCCTGGTTACCGAAACACCGCCATACTCCCAGAGCCATGGTGGCTCCCCCATTTCGAAATTTGTATTAACTTGTTGAACATCTTACTTTTCTGCATTAGAGATTATCCAGTCAAATTATATGTATTGACAGGAATTGGACCATTGATAGTCCTGATATTTGAGATTCAACTTTCACAGCATGGTGGTTTGCAAGGGAAAGTACAAATTCCTCGCATAACGATTAGATACGTAAATTAATCTCTCCGGAACTATTTTAGCAATCTGATTAAAATACAGATCCATTTCGTTTGTTTTTTATGCTTCCGATGACTTACACTACATGAAGATCTGGCCAGTTGTAGTTGTACTCATACGAGAGACTTTTGACCTTATGGCGTCAGACATTGATTTATCAATCAGCGTTGGCGTTTCTAGGGCTTTACCTACATGTCCGTGCAGAGAATGTCATGACCGCTTCATTGGGTGTTGTGAAGATCAGTAAAACGAAATTTTGAACTATAAAACAGAACGAAATAAGATCTGTGTTTTATTCACATTGCTATTTTAGACAATTTAAAAAAAAAAACCTAAAAAAACTCTATATATTTTACTTTCGGTTTGTCGCTTATAGAACTTCATTATGAATGGATTAGGTAAAAGAAAAGATTATGACTTGAATGTGTCATCATAAACATTACCAATTCGTGCTATGATAGGATAAAATGTTTAATAAGACTAGTTTATTGTGGTATAGGATAAAATGATGGTTTTGTTAAATGGACTGGTGAAAGATGTCAGATATTTAAAGAAAACTTCGCCGCCAGCTGAAACTAAACTTGGTCTCACAGGTAAGCTGAATTCATCGCCATTCGTAATTCTACTTGTATAGGTAGATCTAGTATGTTTGTGACGCAATATGTGATATTTTCTGTTTCCATGAAAAGTTAAGATCATTGCACTTACCCAATTTCGTATTCATTATTGCCATCTTTAAGATACATAATATTTCTAAAAAGGACGTTATACACATTTCCTAGGGTCTAAATTGTGTGGTTACAAATTTGCACGTAGGCCTCGCTCATAGTCCTACCAATTCTCAAATTTTGCACTCGTCTGTATCGCCAACCGCATCTTAATCCGCTACCGTCAACTTCATGATTACTGGCATCAACTTTACAGTTAACGTCTAAGCTAATCATCTGGTATATTGTTTTGACAGATTGGAAGCCAAGCTCCGAGAAGGATTGTGAAATGGTATCAACGAAAGGGGAACAAGATGAACTATCTGCAATGTCGGACATATTACAAGTTTTGAAACTGACGGATTCGATTGGTGGAGATGCTTCAAAATTTCTGGGTAGGTTCTGTATTAAAACTATATCATTAAGTGAATTAACCCTGGGCTTTGGAGGCTGCAACCCATTGTCTTCTCCAGAGCCTACGTGAATGATAAATCAGTCTTAACTACACAATTATCTAATCTAAAGAAAAATTTGTGAAAGGGGATGTCCATGGGCATCACTTTCGTTATTTATAATGTGGACCTTGTAGCAGCCGTAACCCAGGGGATAGCCGAATGGTTAGCGTGCGCGCACTGTATCATAAAGCCTGTCATTCATTGATTCAACTGGCGTGGTTTCAAATCACCGATTGTGCGTGGCAAGGAGTAGGGTCGCCTGCCCAACCTTGTGGGTTTCCACTGGGTACTCCGGTTTCCTTCCACTGCTAAAGTCCCCTACGCGCAAGTGAGTTATTGAAATAAAAAAATTAAACCATATGTTAGTCCCGAAATTACCTAGTTTGTATCGAGTGAACGTTAAACACCACCTCTCCCTCTTTCTCCCTCTCCCTCTCTCTCTCCCGCTCTCTCACTATCTCTCCGTGTTCGGGATATTTGCTTCAAACCAGTTCATACCTGGACATGTCTCTACTGCAGCCTACTGATTTTGTTAAGTCGGTTTAGCGGGGAAATTCAGATCCGACAAATTGAACTAATACAGCTATCGGTTTGTGACTTTAGCATCATGTAGGCTACATAGTGGAATTTTGTTTAAGGATAGACTCTTTTTAAAATATCAACTTGACAGTAATTTTGTTTCCAGATTCTACCGATAAACTGTTAATAGATTTAGGAGGAAAGTTAAACTATGATATATTTGGTAGTGATGTAAACCATTATAAATATCTTGAGACCAGTGATGTATTAACTGATGAAGATAAGATGAAGAAAATAAAGGCATTATTAGATGAAAAGTGCAATAACAGACTAATAATATCACACCATTTAGTAAGATTGTATATACTAAAAACGTAAAATCCAGTCTCTTAACCGTGTAGTCAGGGCCGTATGTAGGATTTTAAAACTATGGGTGCATCAGAGTGGTAGGGCGCCATAGACTCCACTTAAGTGATGTAAGAAAGTTTGGATCAAGGCAAACGAACCTATTGGCCTTTAAAACCGTCTGATCAGTACCTAAGTTAAGAGCGTCAATTTGGATCATAATCAAGTTATCATTTTTTTTATAGATTGTGAAATTATTTTTGGGGTGATGGTGGCACGCCATTTCTCGGGTCGCCTTATATTTCTGGAGGTTCAATGTACCACCTGCACCCCCACTAGGCACGACCCTGGGTGTAGTTCACAAAAATATTTGTTTTATATGTAAAGGAAAATATTCTAGAGTTATAGGGACATATAGACCATACAGAATACAAATTCATGGCAAAAACCATGTCCCCAAAAATGTTATTTATCCCCACACATGATATACTCATCTAACGTTCACATTGCCTTCTCTGTTTACGTCTCGACAACAACAAATTTCTGTCTGTGAACACGGAAGCCAAGATGGTATTTTAACTAGGATTTTTGTTAAATCGTCACAATCACAATCATAAGACTAAACTTGTAAAACGTATAGTTTGCTGTGCTATGTATAGAAATCATACGTGGTATCAATGTTGGATTTTTTGTTTTTGTTCAAGATATTTTAGTTGGACCAGTATTCTGTGAAAGCCTCCAGAACCACTTGTAGTTCATGGTTTCTATTATCTTTTCAGGACATGCCCACATCACCAGTGAAACGGTTTTCGCCAGTCTTGTTGGATATCAATACTCGGGTGTCCAGACCAACATTCGTTGAAAATCCCATCCATAAAGTTGTTCTGGATAATCCAAAAACCTGGCTCACATTTGCCAACTAAATGGAATTTAATTCTTATATTTGCATCAAATTGTAACTAAGTTAATCAGATCTAATGTCAGTGCTGCTATTATTTTTGTATTACATTAAAATTATATTTTTACATCACGGAAGTATAAGTATGATTTTTTAAAAGCAGATGTGAAATATGATTATGTCTTTACTTTTCTGCTCCAACCCGTCAATTTAACACAGAATAGACATATTCTACAAAATTATTATACACTCCAATTTCTAATCCACTTCAAATCTTATTCCAAATTGAAATGAAATGGAGTTTATTAGCGTCCATCTTTTCTACTCCAATTGGGCTAATGAAGACAACCATAATATACCATTGCAGTGTGCTGTATATTGCCCGGACAGCGACGATAAGACCAGGGCCCTGTTTCAAGAAATTATAACTGAAGATAAAATCCAATTTTAGTAGATACTTCAATTTTGATTGGCTAAGCACGAAAATCAATCTAATATTATCCAATCAAATTACTAAAATTGGGATCTTATCTTAAGTTAAAATTTCGTGAAATGGGCCCCTGGTATTATATCGAGTCATAACTCAAGAGCGCATGAGTATAAAATCCGTAGCCCGAAGGTTTGGATGCCACTAATTCACCTTCAGACAGGTTGGTCGTTTCAAGAAAATAAAGTCGGCTTGTGAGCATACAAAACCGGCGCGTTTTAAAACCGATAATATACTGCTGTTACTGCACACGTATAATATCCGATCACATGTGTTGCAATGGGGCCAAAACATTGTGATAATGCTCTAAATGGTCAACCTCTTCTTCTGATACCTCACCAATTTAGCACCGGTGGGACAATATTGGGCGTCATCTCTCCCAAGATTGCAAACAGTCATTCAGAGACTTGTATGTGATAGATTTAGATGGACACACGGGCTAATGGCTTCTGACTTGACATTTTCCACTGTGGTTTGTTAGTTTTCTTGTCAATAAATTCCAGTCTGCAATCATGCCAGAACTTACATTTTAGCTACCAGTGAAATTATCAGTAGTGAGTTTTCATTGCCTCTCGTTGTAATTTAGCCTACACTCTTTGTCATGAGTGTCGTTTCTTAAAAAAGGGTTAAATACAGATGACTGAATCTGATTTCTAACCACCAATAACCTACCCACAGCTATTATAGCTTCAGGTCGCTGAATACTGGTTATCAATCACAATACATACACAGCCGACATATGTTTATGTTTTTATTCCTACAAGCACTTGTTATAAGAAATAACACAATGAATTGTAAACATCGGAAATTGCATAATTGTAAATATATCAATATTTAATTCAATGGGGTCCCAAATATAGCTAAAACCGTGCACAAAAAGTACCTGCGGGTGAAATGAAAATTAGTTCTCGGCAGTAACACCCCCTTACATGTTATATTATGGAATCGGAATAGTATTTCTCGATGAATCTGTACTAATATGGGACAAATATTCGGATTCGCCAAAATTATACAATAGTCAATACTTTCCCAAATTGTATCAAAATAAATGGACATGGATTGGGTATTCGTTAAACTTTGTCCCCAATGTCATTCGGCAGACTCCGGTACCCTACATCCAACCTCTGCTGTATGACGGTAAGTGATATGTATTGTCATGAACCCTATATAGACGGTCCGTGGTATTATTTAGCTACATCTATGCAATTGTTTACTTATTGGGAGCAATTACCGCGTTTCAGGGGCGGATCCAGGGGGGGGGGGGGGGTGACTAGTCACCCCCTCCCCACCGGTGTATAGGAATCCCGGGTCCTACAAGCTTCCGCCGGGACATGCACGCATGGTCGTATATATTATATAGCACACGGTACGCATTTTATCAGACACACAATCAGCATCTATGTTACTAGCGGCAGAAATTAGCTCCGTAAACCGCGGTAAGCGAGACAAAACACGGGGTTGTCACCCCCCTCAAAAAATTCCTGGATCCGCCACTGCGTTTAGAAAGAAGTTCTCAAAATGGCGTCGCTCGAAAAGTGTTTAAATTTTACATTGCAAACTTTTATTTTGACTAGTCACCCCCTCCCCACCGGTGTATAGGAATCCCGGGTCCTACAAGCTTCCACCGGGACATGCACGCATGGTCGTATATATATTATATAGCACACGGTACGCATCTTATCAGACACACAATCAGCATCTATGTTACTAGCGGCAGAAATTAGCTCCGTAAACCGCGGTCGGCGAGACAAAACACGGGGTTGTCACCCCCCTCAAAAAATTCCTGGATCCGCCACTGCGTTTAGAAAGAAGTTCTCAAAATGGCGTTGCTCGAAGAGTGTTTAAATTTTACATTGCAAACTTTTACTTTGTTTAAAAAACGAAACATAATATACTCATGGGCGGCGCCATTTTTTAATAAGGTTATAGCCTAGGTTAGTTATAAGGTGCCGAGGTTTGTCGTCCGTTACCAATTTTTCCTCGCGTTCAATAAAGGGAAATAACTCTTGAAGGAAGGTTTGTCTACGATTTCACCCCCTGGTGAACTCAAAAAAGAAAAAACGATCGACGGTAAAAATGGTTGTAGTCGCTGATAAAAGCTCATATTATTGCACCCGTCGTTTCAAAGGAATTTAGTTATAGTAAGTTCATAATGTCATGGTTAAAATGTTTATTGTCTTACGAAGGCCATTTTTATTGCTTGTGTAACCATAAAGGCAGGGTTCATTTTCATCCAAAAATGAAATGGGGGAACTTCTTTGAAACCAACAATAAACCAGGAACTTTCTCAGAGGCCAACAATAAACAAAGAACAAAGATATAAATTATACAATGGAATAACAATTCTATATTAGATTTCGTTGCTTTCAGACACATCCCACGTGTAAAGAATACAACTCCTCCACATCGCCATTTTTATAGACCCCATGCCGGACAAGTTTAATAAGCCAACAGTTCAAATTTTAATTAGTATAGTATTGGCGAGAGTCCAACCCCAACCTTCAAAATAACCACCAAAAATCAAATGATAATGTTAAACATTTTGTTTTAAGCATATTATTGTTAAGCATGCCTGATTGTTAATGATCTAATGCACTGTGCATTATCAACTCGAATCTTATCAAACACTAATTTGAAATATCGATATTGTATTGTAATGTTTATAACCGTTACGTAATGCATGACTGGACTGAAAATAATTAGCTTATACTTGAAACATGTAGAGTTAACGATCATTAAACATGAATATCATTTCCACACCATATTTTTTATATCAGAAATCTATTAATGGATGATATTAATGTACATGGAAAGCGAAGGCTCGCGACAAAATATCTCGCTATAAAGTTATGTCTATCTTCTCGATTTACTTCCTGAAATTGATTAGCTGGACCTCCATAAACCCATTCCACATATGACAAGATGGCATTGCGAGAAGAAATTTGGCAAGATTATAGTAAAAGAATTCAATGAAAATATCCTTGCTCTTAAAATAAGAAACGTTACACTGTTTAAAGTGCTGAAGGAAAACATCCTAATGGTGCTGGGTACAATATGTAGTTAAAGCAGATTTAGTAATTTAAGAAATTGCAAATTCGAAGACAAAAATTTATAATAAATTTGAAAAATATTATCGAAATATTCAAGTAACCATAAATATTTAAAGAATATAATAAAAAGCTTATCAACTGTTCAGCATCAACGTCAATTCCCACTCTTAAGTCTTAACCTATTCTTATTGTTCGAGTTCCGTCCAAGATAAGCACACAGTCCCAAAACTTTGACCTTCATTCGATGTTGAAATTTTTAAAAGCGCCTTTCCCATTCCCCCCAAACCACACATCTACATTGAGATATAGACCACCATTAAAATCTCCATCCACTGCTCAAACAACGCCATATTATGTCATGCGTCGCACACTTCCTGTCAGGACGTTACCATTACCGCCAGTATCCATAACGTTGTCATAGAGATAGTTGGAGTCGTTGCTAGGTTACAGCCATGTTCTCCACAGAAACACAGGTGCCCTTTGTGTGATCCGCGTTCTTTCATACAAACTAAGTTTATATGCATCTTCATCTGCATGTGCTTTGAACACGTTCTTGTATATCTTAACTCACCTGAAAAATAAAAAGTATTCAGTTTATTGATAACTTGTCCACCAGTATAGATTTAATGTCTTTTTAAAATATACTTTAAGGGGGTTGGATGGCCGAATGGTTAGCACGTGCACGCTGTATCATTAGGTCTAACTGTAACTGTAAGCAAACCCCGAGGGTTTGGATTTTTTTTGTATTTAAGAGAAAGAATGTAAATAAATGTCATTAGAGAGAGGGAAAGAAATGGAGTTTAACGTCCACTCGACACAAACTAGGTCATTTCGGGACTAACATATGGTTTTAATTTTATTTCAATAATTCGCTGGCGTGTATTGGTCTTTAGCAGTGGGAAAATGTCATTAGATACTGTGGCTCATGCTTTATTCGTCGAATCAAAATCCCAAACAATAGACAGCCTACGCTTTGGGGAATGGTGAGAGCGAAACAACGAGTATATATATATATATATATATATATATATGATATTAGGAATTTTGCAGGGACATTTTCAGGAATTTAAAAAGGAGAAGGTGGGGAGCGAAAATGGGTGAAGATAACATCAGTTTGTCGTAAAATCTGGGAATTTTGTATCAAATCGGAAGCTCTTAGACATTATTTCTGATTATTTATATTTAAAGGTACATACATACATACATGTATAAAATAAAAGTGGACTGGGGGCAGGTATAACGACAGCAATGCTTCGCTGATTGGTTTATTTGGCGTTATTTTAATGAATGTAGGAAAAATAAAATATGGTTTGACGAGGAATGGTCATTGCCAATTAAAAATGGCAGTTGTTGTAGATTGAAACCACCTGAAATTTTGTGGAGTGGTAACAGTGAAATAAAGACTAGTTTCGGGGGCTAACTTTCCATGGTACAAACAACTACAACATTTGAGTTTTAAATAGTCTAACCGTTTTTAGTTTGCAACTCATCCAGGACCTATTGGATATGACATGAAATTTACGGGGATTTGAAATCAATTATTAGGGGTTTTGTGTTTTGTTACAGATTTCTGGTTCGTCGTTAATGGTTGTTTAGAGTCGGGTTATAATATGTCTGATTAATTTCACCTTGAAGTAATATTGTGATCGCCAGTGGGTCATTAGGTCTGGCATTAAGCTAGTCTTGTAGACTAATGCCCGTCTCTGGTGATATACCATTAAAGATCAATATATTGTAGGCCTACTGAAGCAGACAAGATGTCGAGGTAATGAACACATGATAATGCCGTCTACCTATTAAAATTAGTTAATTCATACAGATTTAATGTAACCTGTTTAACCCAAAAACATTCTATGAGTCATGACATCATTCAGAAGCCAGAACCTAGATACACAATGTACAAGGAATGGCTATTTCCTAATAGATATTACAAGACGATGTAATCCCAGATTACATCAAGTTAAATAAAACGTATTCCAGTCTTCTGCTGAAGAAACACAAAGCTATATACTGTAAAAACAGGGACGGATCCAGGAATTTTTGCAGAAGGGGGTTCGCCAGGTTTCTGTTACGGAAATCTGCCATCATCGTCTCTAAATTACATAGGCATACGTACAAACTGAGCTTTTTAAACAGAGAAATCATTTTTATACTGATGTAGGATCACTTTGTGATGTAATTTCATTGATGCAAGGCAGGTCACGGTGGCTAAGTGGATAAGGTGCTGGTTCGCTAGCCTGGAGGTTGGGTGTTTGATCCCTGCATTGGCCGAGAAAGTTCATCTCCATTTTTCGGCGTGATTTCCCCTTGTCAGTGATGAAGAAGGAGGGCCTGACAAGGACAGATGCATAGTCGTTCGGATGGGACGAAAAACCGAGGTTCCGTGTACACATTGGAGTGCACGTAAAAGATCCCTTGGCAGTTGGAATTCGATATAAGAGTAGGCCGTAGCGCCGTTGCCCGGGCAAAATTTCCCTCACAGCACACTGTATGGCGTATGCCCGTCTTCCATTAGTCCAGGTTAGGTGCAGAAGAGTAGGACGTTAAACTCCATTTTACTTCATTTAATTTTTTTTCATGTAGCTGAGTGAGCAGGGGGACCCCTCCCTCCCCCCTCTGGATCCGCCCCTGAAAAATATAGGTGTAATGTTAGTATCAAATTTCAAACGCCAGTAATCAACCTTAGAAGAACCAGACACAATCATGGTAGTCAGGACAACTGGTAAACACAAGATGTGACCCTAGTCTAGTATAACAAACACAAGGCGAGACCTAAGTCTAGTATAACAAACGCACGACGAGACCCTGGTCTAGTACAGTATACACAAGATGTGACAGTCTGTAGTACAATATACACAGGACGTGACCCTTTCCACCTTAAGCCCGGTCCATACCGCTACGACAACACTCAACTCGACAGGACTCAGCGTCTTGGGTAGTTGTAAAAAAAATGACCTGTACAGTCACATGACTAAATGCTACTCTCTGATTGGCTAAACAACGTACGTAAGGGTTACGACTGCAACCAACTGCACCCGACTACGACTGAACAAGCTCAGTTGGGCCGACGGGCCACGACGCGACCGAAATCGATTGAATCGTGGTGGTGGGACTGTCCCCACTGCACTGATTATCTGAGACAAGACCTCGCCTTGGGTAGAGTCTGGGCAAGTCGTGGCGGTGTAGACCGGGCTTTAGGATTTAAACCTGGTACAGATTGCTATTTGGCACTTGAGGAGAGAAAACCCCCGGTGCAGATTTCTACATTTAAAACAAAACGCATGATACGAGCCAAATATAAAGAACCCGACAACACAGAATGTGATCAAATCCACACTGCCAGAAATAATCGGCATATCAAATATTATGGTCTAGTAAAAGATAATATAGGGCGCGATCAAGTCCTACTGCAACGACAGACGTGATTCTTGTCTAGAAAACGTGACGTATTTACTGCAAGAGACCAATAATTTTAGTCAGTCTAGTAAAATAACGCGTAATTATAGCCTAAGGCAGAAAACGAAATCGCGACATATACATCCATTAGTAAATTGATAACTCAATGGGTATGACATTGGGTATATCATGCAACTAGATGGCATGTATTATAAAACCCCTCTTTTAACATCCATTTTATTTATAGTAACATGAATTGATTAATAAACCTTACTTTCTGATTTCTTCGACATATCTATTTTTACTTCCTTGTTGCGAGTTGATTTATTTAACATGGAGAAGCAAATGAAATGAAATGGGGTTTAGCACCCGACCCTAAGCCTGCAAGCCAGCGCCTTACCCACTTAGCCACCGTGGTTCCACATGGAGAAGCTAAGATTATTGTCTGTCGTATGTTCAGTATGAAATTAAAATGTATCAATTAACTTGAATTTCATCAATTTTCCCGATGTTGCGGGTGAGGGGGGGTGAAATGAAATGGGGTTTAACGTCCCACTGCTCTGCTCCGACTGGGCTAATTAAGACGGACATACGCTATACAGTGTGCTATGAGTGAAACTTTGCCCTGGTAGAGGCACAAAGGACTACTCATATCTAATTCAAACTACCAATGGATCTTTAACGTACACGCGAAGGTGTACACAGGACCTCGCTTTTGGTACTATGCGGTCGACTATACGTTGTTCCTTGCTCCATGCATAGGAAACTACATCGGCTAATCCCGATGCAGGGATCGAAACCGGGATCGTGAGGTTAGCGAGCCAACATTTTACTTGCCGCTGGCAGAGGGAACCACATTAGAAAACCCGATGAAATTTCTCCGACAACGCAGAGATCGAAAACGGAACCACAAGGTTAGCAAGTCATCGTTTTACTCACCGAGCCACCGTGGCTCCCTACATCATTATATCACACTTGTGAACTTTGAAAACTGTGAAGCAGACATATTGACTGAAGGAAATCAAGTTCCATACAAACCTGAAGGACATGATTCGAGCTAATTTATATATCAATCGATCACTGCTTGAGAAATATTGGCAATATGGCACCCAAAATCATATCCTTTACACAAGTACTAGTATTTGAAGTTAACCTTTACACGCCGACGCACCCATTGATTTCGGATTCTATCGATAGTCGAATTTGCTAACTTTAGTGTTCAACGTGAAACCAGCTGCATTACAGTGTAGAACGTCAATAAACTGTAGGGTTGATAATCATAACTCGCATGGTTTGAATATCTGCATGGGCGATTAGAATCTTTGGAATTGTCATGCTCGGTTGTCATTTGTCAGGGAAGGCACTCACGGGGTTGATAAGGAAAGCGTGTCTAGTCCCTCGGACGTAAAGGAAAAGTAATGAGGTGTAACTATGAACACATTTTCTAGCAAGTAAAAGGGTCCATGGAGTAGGCGAAAATGCCACTGTCCGGTATCATTTTTCTCCCTACACACTGCACAAAAAAATCGTATGTCAGTCTCAAAATAACCGACGTATTGTGTTGGCATATGACCATGTAAGTTCATCGGCCATACAGTCTAACATGATTATGACCCTCTTCTACATGCCTTACACAAATACCTCACGGTCACGTTTTTTCGATAAAACGCCGACTCGCTAGTCTGGAGTTCGGGTGTTCGATCCTTACATTGGTCGAGAAAGTTCATCCAGATTTTCCGGCGTGGTTCTCCCTTGTTTGTGATGCAGGATGGAGGGTCTAACAAGGACAGCTGTCCAGTCGTTCGGATGGGGCGAAAAACTGAGGTCCCGTGTGCACGTAAAAGATCCCTTGGCAGTTGGAATTCGATATACGAGTAGGTCGTAGCGCTGCTGCCCGGGCAAAATTTTGCCCATAGTACACAGATGGCGTATGCCCGTCTTCATTAGCCCAGTTTAGGAGCAGAACAGTAGGACGTTAAACCCCATTTCATTTCATTTCATTTTAATCGATACTAAAGTTATAAGATTAACTATGATTGCATACCTGGGGGTTTTTCAATCACCCATTTAGCACAGTAACCTTCACATGGTATCGTCGTTAAAGCCGGATGTGACAAGTTAAACGGATCGGCACAAAAATGGTCGCTGGACGTCGACGACGAGGAACAGAAATAACAGTTGATTATATTGGTATCTGTAAAAAAAATAATAATAATAAAGACACATCTATTAAGACAAATGTGCATAAAACTCAAAGACACCTGGCTTGCTAACCAGGACACAAGGTGTTCGATCCCGATATTAACCGAGGAGGTTCCTCGAGATTTACCATCTTGGTTTCAACTTGGCAGTACATAGGGCCTGACAAGGAAAGCGGTGTCGTGTGCACCAATAACCCTTGGAAGTTTGAATTAGAGATAATAGTAGGCCACAGAATCGCTGCCCAAGAGCGGATCCAGAATATTTTGCCGGAGGGAGTTTGCCAGACTCCTGTTACCCTATAAGATTGGGCCGTAGTGCCGCTATCCGGGATCAAATTTCCTCTCATAGCACACTGTATGCTGATGCCCGTCTTCATTAGCCCAGTTCGGAGCAGAACAGTAGGACATAAAACTCCATTTCATTTCATTTTCATTTACCGTTTCCAATAGACCGATTGGAGCAGAAATGTAAGACGTCAAGCCCCATTTCATTTCATTTCAACATTGTCTCTGATCAGTGTTTTCAATTAAACTCGAGTCAAGCAGAATCTCAATCAATCAGCATATTTCGTTGTTCGATCGCCAGAATCTAAAGATAATTTAGCTTGGTGTAACACTATATATCGTTTCAATGATCAACTTTGTTTGGTCTAGCCGGATTCGACCCAGTGACTATGTTCAGACAATTGATAGCTTGCATTTTACAATGGTCATTAGACTATTCTATTCAAATCAAAAGTGGAGATAAATAATTTTTATCTGCTGGTATGTACAATTTAGTTCTAAAAGGGCTATGTAACTCCAATTAAAAAATTAGGCCTATTGCTTACGTCTTCTGTGATATCCACTAAAATATATCTGGTACTTCTCCATGAACAAAGCCAGAGAACAGTGAACTAATAAACAGCAAAATAAAATGAGGAAGTGCGCGTCTAAAAGAAAAGCTAAACTAAAGATAAAGCTAATAAACAAAGGATATAGAAATTGTTTTAGCAGCCAATTTGAAAAATATAATAAACTGTAGTTGTGATACTATAAATATTATTAGAGTAAGAAATTAGGCGAGGAAAAGAATCTTTTGTTGATCATAGCAGAAAATATAGGGTGGAAGGATTTACCGAATCCTACCGAATACTACCCAATACCACTCCAATACAACCTCAATATCATCACATACATGTACTACCAAATACTACAACATAATGATGCAAAACAGACATATCATTTCTATAAAAATATTGGGTAGTATTTGATAAGTATTATTTGATAAGTATTTGGTAGTATTATTTGCTTGATTTGGGTGATATAGGAAGGGAAATGGTACAACCAGACATCGGTAAAAGCAGTTGAAGTACATTTCCCACGATATATCTCAATATATATTTTTGAAACAAATCAAGTAATATGCTCATTTTGCACCATTATGTTGTGATATTGGGTAGCATGTGGTGGTATTGGAGTAGTATTCGGGTGGCATTGGGTAGTATCGGGTATATCGTTCCGCCGCGACAATAAACCAATCGGGCTTATCTATTTAGCGAAATGATTTATGCTCTAACTTGATTAAGTTTTTTAAAATACATAACATCACATTTATCATAATACTGGGCATACTATTGATACCATGCTACAAATGGCCTTAAAACTATCCTTTCTTATATATAATTTACAAGGTAGGTGTTAGATAAGATGGAGAGTGGTCTACTACATGTGGAAGGGTTGGAGATATAATTCAACTTACGTCTGACGTTATCATTTCCTTTTCCAATATCTTAAATAAAAAAAAATAAAACAAAACAACTCATAGATATATGAATAAAACTTATGAATATTTTTTGCACAATTTCAATCTAAACAAAAATACAGAATAAACTGCTAAAATAAAATGAACACAATGGAAACTATAACTAAATAATATAAACACTGTATCAAATATGTACACTGTTTCTAAAAAAATAAAGGACTATGGCACTAAGCGCCATTTCTCCGCCTATATAGACATTAATAACATAATAACAAAAAGGTCACATTTTGGGTGGGTAGAAATAATCTCCTTCAATAGATGGCCATCTGAAAGCTGATATGGCAGTAATTAAGTCCATTCAATATCTTAGACACCTGGTGCTCTATATGTTGACTATGGGCTTGTCACGTGAATAAATGTCTAAATACTAATTTATATAACATTTGAAACAAGAAAAATATGACGGGGGATTTAAGTCAGTGCTATGTTGTTAGTGCTTTTACACCTCAAATGCTCTCAAATGCTGAATGTAACGTCTCAATCGCACCGAGTGAAATGTAAAAAGTCTTGCAATGTTGACAAATACAAAGGGTTTTTTTTCTGTCAAAAAGAATTTGCTCTATTATTACATCATGTTTGCTATATAACAGTTCAGAAGTGTTGGGTATCGTGACGTTATGGTGCCACAGTGAAGCAGGATCGGTAAATATATTATTAATACTGATAAGGTTTCCAGGGAAATAACACAACATCAATCGAGCTCTTTTTGTTTTACCACTTTTTAAATAATAATCAATAAATAAATAATAATGATAACCGTTAATCAAGGACCATGCATAGCTAAGGGAACTATAATTATATATTTGAAAACTTTTTTTTTTTTGTTTTCTTTTGTTTTTTCCTTTTTCCACGGTGACCAAGCTATTAAAATTCATCTATATATCAACAGAACATATTGAGGGATAGGCAGACTGACTTATTAGTTCCTATCACCGAACAATTCACTGTTTGTCTATCTCACTGCATTCCACATTAATCTTTTGTATTTGTCATAACAACAGAGAGAGGGAGAGAGAGAGGGAGAGAGAGAGAGGGGGGGAGAGAGAGAGAGACATGGGTTTAACGTCCACTAGACACAAACTAGTTCATTTTGGGACTATCATATGGTTTAATTTTATTTAAATGATTAGCTAAGGGAGGAAATGGGACTACCCGGAGAAAGCCCACGAGGTTGGACAGGCGACCCTATTCCTTGCCACGTACAACCGGGGATTCGAAACCACGCCAGTTGACTCAATGGCAGGACGTATGATACACCGCGCGCACGCTAACCATTCGCCCCCCCCCCCCCCCCTCCCCATATCATAACAACAATTCATAATGAAATGAAATGAAATGGAGTTTAACGTCCTATTGTTTTGCTCCTAAACTGGGCTAATGAAGACGGGCATACGTGTGCTATGAGGGAAATTTGCCTGGGCAGCGGCGCTACGGCCTACTGTTATATCGAATTACAACTGCCAAAGGATCTTTTACGTGCATGCCAGTGTGTACACGGGACATCGGTTTTTCGTCCCACCCGAACGACTAGACAACTGTCCATGTCCTGCATCACTGGCAAGGGGAAACCCCACGCCGGAAAATCTGAATGAACTTCCTCGGCCAATGAACAAACACATAAAACCCCACATTAATTATAAACTGACACCAATCAAATTATACGATAGTATGATTTATAGGTGTATAGCTCTATTTTTTGTAACCTTGAAGTAGACGACGTGATATGAAATTGGAGTTTAAACTCCTACTATTCTGCTCCATACAGTTGTGCAATGAGGTCTACTTTTTCCGTTCAAAAAACTATACATTGGGGAACTGCAACTGTATAGCACCGGGCCACCATTGGTCCCTAAACATAATTAAACAATGCACGTAAATCAAATATCAATAAAATTTCATTAACATAAGCAACAAAATAAGCATTCAAATGTGTATATCCTTGACTTAGAAAATTGATATGAGCAATCCGCCATCGTAGTATAAATTACATATAAAGCTATATTTTCTACGTGGAATTACAAAACCATAACTGTCAGAATTGTGAAAGCCAGATGCCACTCAACAGACTGCTTTTATTATGTCTAATTTGAAATGAATATCGAACATAAGTCTTGCTAGGTCGGAAGAAGCTAATAAAATTACTGGATTCTTCCGATAAATCCCTGTTTGTCCACAACTCGAGTCTTTGCTCGCTCAATAAACTTCATGAATATTTCTTCCAGTCTTAAAGAGACCAGCGCTTTGTATTATGACGCGCGATCAACCATATGTATGTTAAGACAGACTTGAAGAATACTTGAACCACAGAAAATATCCATAATTGATTCGATTTGCAAACCTTCCCAGGCTTTGATTAGGCACAAAAAACATCAGCTACTTCAGCAGGGAAATACGTATACAATAAATGAAATTACATGCGAAAATACTTTAGAAGTGTATTAGAATTATATCTGATATAATTTCAGACTGGGAATACACGCAGGAGTCTGGCCATGAACTTCTGTAATTCAATTACCCAACTACATCATTGTTTATAGTGACGACGCTGTTTTTGTATATGTCGCTGTTTTTAATATATACACGATGTTTGAAATAACTAAACCTCTTTGGTTTGAGTAAAATTTGACCATAGACAAAGTGAGTTTTGAATTGAAACAAATTGTTCGACGGTCAGGGGAAGACAAGTCTTTAAAATCTTGGCGTCGATTGGCCGATTACAATTTACATGCCATCAAATCATAATATAATCTCAGATCTAGAGAAGCAAGATTTGGTGCCTTTTGAAATATACAGGTTCCATGTAAACGAGTCATTTATTCACAAGCCTGTAAACAAATCTTTAAACCTTCGGATGGCGAAGTTTTAAGCGGATCGAAACACGATCGCCATCTAATTTAAAACTGGCGAATCGAGGCAAACTCTCGAATAATAAGAACTGTTGTTGCGATAATAAACAATCTATGCCACATCTTGTGAAAAATTCAAAAAGTGATAACTTCGCTCAGAATAAATTGATTTGAATGAAATAGCATGCTCTTTATCTAAATCTTACATAATGCAACTTGAATAACCAATAATTTTATTTTGATTGAAGGATTAGGTTCTTTACCCAATTGTGATTGGTTTATATGATTGTTGTCCAGAACATGGCATCATTTGATTGGATAGATCAGTGACAAGGTCATGCAAATTGAGCACATGCTGCTTGAAAAGACACAATATTCCAGATTATAATTCAAATATAAAGGTTCGCATCATATACAATATATAACACAGTCGTTCGGATGGGACAAAAACGAGGTCACGTGTACACATTGGCGTACACATAAAAGTGGATTTGGCATTTGGAAATCAATATATAAGAGTATGTTGTAGCGCCACATATAACACCATGTATGGCGTATACCAGTCTTCATTAGCAGAATAGTAAGATGTTAAACTCCATTTCATTTCTTATACAATTTTACCAAAAATCATTAAATTGTTGAAATCGATCGATCTTAAGTTAAGGCTATCAGGATTTCATATTTTTTATGGTTATTGTGACATTTTTATTCTTACTGAAAGCTTGAAGGATAATTCTGTTATATCCATGAACAACGCGGTCGGGTGGCGTCTGGTTTGTCACTTAATTTTAATCCCCGAAGAGCAGTCACTTAGTTTTATTAAATTTAAATAAGGAAACTGATTGATGAATTTTTCTCGGTTGACAAAGGAAAAAGAAAAGATCCATGTTTTCCTTGTTGCAGAGGCGGTTGTACGTACTTAAAGGTCTAGATAAAGAGCTGATCGTGTTTGCTATAATATATTATGTCGAAAACATTTAGTATGTAAAATGGACATGAAATGGGGAATAGCTGTATTACAAAGTAGTATATTACTATTTGGATATGGTTGCCATTTAGGGCAGAGACCTATTCTAGAAGAATGAAGTATGGATTGATCCCTGTGTGTAGAATGCGGCATTCCCGTTTATATTATTCTTCGACGTTCACGCCAACATTCACACGGGACTTCTGGTTTTTCATCACATCGGACGACTAAACACCATTCGTTGCCAGGTCACTTCAAACATGTTGAACTGTATTCTGGAACATTTTAACAACATAAAAGCATAAACTATACCCATGTAGAATCCACTTCAGCAGTTCACGTGAGCCGTACCGGTGTTTAATTGGCCAGTCCATCGTTAAAGTTAATTGTAGATCTGAATAGGCTATGGAGTTCTACGGATCTAAACTTCTTTCATTATTCAAAAATCTCAGCTTTCTTGGTGATTGGCTATGTCATACCAGGACAAAAAAATCTTTAAAGTAGTTTATTGCCCGATGCCTTTTATCCCTCAAATTATATTCTGATATACACCAAGTAGAGATCGCATTGACACGAGTACTCACTTGGCAGGCATTCAACTTGTTTAATGCAATTTATAAGATTCGATTTTATTCAATCTACGAACCGAAATTCAATTCTGCTTGATTTACAAAGTACGAGAACAGTCTGATTAGAAAGTCACGATAAAAGTCTTGACAATGGAGACTGTATTGTTTTCTATCATCATGTCTCGTACAATGTCTGTTCTTCATGAAAATGTTACAAGAAACGTGGCATGAAACCGGAGTGCCCCGGAGGAAACCCACATACGCTCACACCAGCGATCGAAACCACAGCCGCAAGCCAGAGGTGACCGGCCAGCTAGAGGTCGAAGCGCGGCACTCTAGACCACTGACCCCCCCCCCCCCCCAACTCGAGTCAGATCAATACACTAATATTACACAATCAACATATTACAGGTGAAGTATAGAAACGCGCATGTTTACAAATAAAGACCCCAGCATGATGACCGAGACAGAAGATTAATAGAGTCTCATTTTATAGATCTGGTAGACTAGACACGGAATCGTCGACAGAATTTTCCTTAATTGACATCTCAAACACGGCACTAAATGACATGACCTGCCGACTCAAATCAGTGACTAGCATCTTAAACACGCGAAACTGTTGATTCAAACCAGTTTATAGAGTGTTTGTCTTAGCAACGACTTGCAATAACAACGATGACATGTTTTCTGTCAGTAATACAAACTCATCCAAAAGCATAAATCCAAGTGTGGGCCAGAAATCCCATCATTGCACAGAAGTTCTTACCGTACATACAGTCTAAACTCAATCTGATTAAAACACAGATCCCAATTCATTTCATTTCTTATAGGGGGTTGGAATGGCCTAGTGGTCTAGAGTGCCGCGCTTCGACTTCTAGCTGGCCGGTCACCTCTGGCTTGCGGCTGTAGTTTCGATCTCTGGTGTGAGCGTATGTGGCATGGAGATAGGGGCACCTTCTCAACCTCGTGGGTTTCCTCTGGGCACTCCAATTTCCTCCCACTGCTAAAGACCCCTACGCGCAGGCGAATTATTGAAATAAAATTTAAAAAAAAACATACGTTAGTCCCGAAATGACTTAGTTTGTGTCGAGTGGACGTTAAACCCCATTTCTCTCTCTCTTTCATTTTTTATAGTTCAAAATTTAGTTTTACTTGTCTTTACTACACTAGGATCTGGAACTACACTAGTTGTTATATAATCCGCGTTCTGGTTGATGTGAGGATTAGCCAATGAAACGGTCTGTTGCAGCGAGTTCTTGTCGTGCACGAACTGTGGGTATCATTATACTAGAAAACATCTACGCTGATTGTGTAAACAAATGTCCTACGTTATACGACGCCCTGACGCGACCTCAAACTACAACTGATCAGATCTTCATGCAGTAAAGGTCATCGAAAGTTTATTTTAATCGGATTGACCTAAACTCAACTATAAACGATGGAACTGGCTTTAAATTGGTTTCGTAATTTTCGGCTAACGCAATATTTAGGTTTTCGGTTTTGGAAGTGTCTGTTGTGAGTTGCACTTACCAATACTATGGTATCATTCATATACCCGAAATATGTAATATTATTCAATGCACATAAGAGATACTCAAGTAGATAAGGCCACCCGTAAACATCAAAGTTAACCTTTGAACTGAAGTTGATAACGGTTTTGGAAAGGGGGGGGGGGGCGGGCATATATCTCGATTTATGTAAATACCATATACAACTGGACTATATAATCATAGATTACTTCATTCTGCAAAGTAAATTGTTGTCAAAACATGTAATATTCTAAAGAAACGGAGTCAATTATTGGCATAAAATTTAGTCATGACCTAGTTTGTGCGGAGTGGTCATTAAGCCCCCCTCTCTCTCTTTCTCTCTCTCTCTCCTTCTCTCTCTCTCTGTCTCTCTCTCCCTCTCTCTCTCTCTCCCCTCCTACTCCTCCTCCTACTAGAGACCCATACGCACAATCTAATAATCTAAATAAAATTATACCCTCTGTTAATCTATTCACATATCTATTAAGAAATGTTTTTGTTTACATAAAAAGTCTAGTTTTTTTTTTTTAAAAAACTAGTCCGGTTTTAAATATTAAGTAAATAGTCTAATTTTAAATAAATAGTCTAGTTTTAAATAAATAGTCTAGTTTTAAATAAATAGTCTGGTTTTAAATAAATAGTCTAGTTTTAAATAAATAGTTAATTTACCTCACATTTAAATAGAAACAACTCCAACATATGAAGTCGTTATAAATTAAAGTCGAAAACGGAATTCCTACAGGACATAGCCCATATAACTACTTCCAATTAAAGCGAGTGGAGATGGCAGAAAATTACAGTTGGGATTACTAACAGAAATCCACATTTGTCTGTATTCGATGTCTGTGCTGTCCCTAGATAATTGCAAAAAACAAACTCTATATTGTTGGAATAAGTAAACTTCATTATTGTAAAATGCCAGCATCATCTTTGTGAAATTTGCCTATGGAGAAATTTTAACGTATTATTATTTCGGAAAATTACCGTTATCAGAAAAACAATCGGAAGCCCGTCGTACTTGGCAGGTTCCGTTAGTTGTGTTTTTGTTTGTTCTCTGTTAACAAATAATATCATATTATGAAACGCAATTTTATAAAATGCCTAAATTGCCCTTTACGGCGGCACCATGTTCCTGAAGCATCGACTGTGAGTTTTAGAATATCTAAATCCTATTATAACACCGTTTTCATATTTAGCGACTTATATGATGTTTACATGTTTGATTGTTACAATCCAAGCATCGTTTTAACAATCTGAAAATAGTGAAAACACATTTTGTGATCCGCTTCGCTGGGCATAACTCAGGTTTTCAGAATTAAAGTTGCAGAAGAAAATACCTCATTAAATTGTTATACCTGGTTCCACCGACGACTGATCATATTGATTAACTCTTCCTAGAATCATAAACGTGCTTTTCTATTATCAACTCCTTTATATTGGTACACATTCTTTAGAAAATGCTTGTTAAACCAACATTATGCAAGAGCTAGGATAAAGCACAAGACTGGTGCTATGCTTGGAAAAGAGAGACTGGTGAAAATAACCTGAGAAAAGGAAAAACCGAGGCCGGTATGCAGAGGTTTTTCTCTCGAGGGTTTTTTGTCTGAAGTCTGTCGTCCCCCGCATAACCGAGGTCGAGGACTTTATCTTGCTTATAAAACGAGAATATCCCAGAATTTTTGTAAGAAAAATCTTATACCCTGGAAGAATAACCCGATACAGGTCCGGAGAAAAACGTTCAGAAGAATATCCCCCAAATTCATCTCTCTATATATTCAGATCGCCAGTTATTTCGGGCATTGAATATACCCCAAAGATCTAAACGATTTACCGTTATAGGTTTATAAAAAATATCAATTAGACATTTAACTCTTGATGTCATCTCCAGTCTGTGATATTTAGTGGATTGGAATTCGATTTGCTGCTCAACTTTCATTCATGATTAAAACATGAAATGGATAATCGAGACTTTATTTTATCGTACCGACTTTAGTAATGATGGTCGAAGCTCGGACTTAAATTCAAAAGCTAAAATCTTGATTCAGAGTGGGTCAATTTGGCTGAAAGTTTCAGCAAATTCCCTTTACATTATCTAGTTTTTAAATAATATAATGTGAACTAATCTCGCATAATGCCCCTTTAAATATGCTGATATTGTGGATCAACATACATGTATTGGACATATTGTAAAATTTGTTCTTGCTACGCTATTACCAGTTGATATTGTATTGTTGTTTTTTGTCTCCCGACAAATCGGATAGCACACAATGAATAAGTTTACGCCGTGAATAAAATAAATTGATGTTGCTGACTTTAAGAAAGTTGAAGTGGGACCTAAACACAATTACCTAGAGTTTTCATTTCCATTCCTTTCGAAAACTAACAAATAAATAATTTATTGTATTAAATAGATCAGCAACAATTGAGTCTATTATCTGAAAACAGAGAATGGCACCATTCCTTCCGCCTCGATGTTTACAGGATGTTTTAAGACAGTTATTAAGTAAGAATAGCAAATTATCCTTTCTAATGGACCCTGCATCTCATTTACATTCCCACTTGATCCAATAATAATGGCATGTGGATTAACATAATTTGTTTTCATCCCATTTATGTTTCGTAATAAAACATGAAAATGACAATAGTTATCTAGCATTTCTGCATAATTATACCACAAAATACGTCTCCAAGATATTTTGTTACATTTTAAGACGGAATTATCGATTTTGAATGCAACATATTCAAACATAGGCAGGAAACATTTAAATTAATCATCAGTTTGCTACCGTAAAAATAAAACCCACAGAGAAAATCGATCAGGAGACATACTATTCCTCCCATTATATCCAATACGCTATCAATTGATAGACTTTAAAAAACGAAACCAAGACGATTTAAAATATTCACGTATAAAAAGAAATATAAGATGTATTATTTTTAAATGTTTTGAAAGAATTATCGGGTCGTTTTTGACCTGTGGGGGTAACTTGGTATGTAAAAGATCAACTATTCTAGATGAATAGACATAATTACCATACTTAATAAGAGGTAGTTGTACTAAAACGAATACTTATCCAACATGTATTAAGTTGAAATTACTTTATATTGATTTCAACCCGTCATTTTTATTTTCTTATTATCATCTCTGGAGTCACGGTGACTAATTGAGTATTTCACTAAGTAGGCGGTCCAGCGTTCGACACAAGTGTAGGACGAGACAGTAAAGCTTGGGGTCTGGCAAGAACAACGTTCTACGGAGAAAATTGCCATCACAACACACATCTATATCAACCATAAAGCGTTTTAATACACGTACAACAAAGTCAAATTGGTATCTATAAACACATTTTTTCCGCGGGAGGTGGGGGGGGGGGTGGGTTTCTTCTGTTTTTTTGTGTAAAGATACATTATGAGAGATTACATAAAAAGCTGGCAGTTATCACTATAATAGTTAAAAACTCGATAATGTAAAGGGAAATTGCTGAAAAGTGCAGTCAAATTGATCGACTCTGAACCAAGATTTTTGAGATTGAATTTCAACCTAGCCTCGATCATCATAACTAAAGTCGGAATGATAAAAACAGTCTCAATTATCCATTTCATGCTTAAATCAGGAATGACAGTTGAGCAGCAAACCGGGTCATAACCCAGTAAATGTCGCAGACTGGCGTTGGCATCGAAAGTTGATTATGGTATATCAAAATAGATATACAGGGTTTGTCTGACAATCAAAATTCGAATAGATGGCTGACCATAAAATCTATATTTTCATTTGAGAAACAAATTACTATTCTCCGTGACATGTAGTCTGTAAACTTATCCTTCCCGGAGTTCCCGCAGACATTCATTTATCTTTAAATTATTTAACGCATGTTTTATAATCTTGTCAGTGATACTCTAATTTACTTGTTTATCTTGATAGATGACATGATAATCGACTCTGGTTGGGACGTTTTTATTACGATATAAAACTCCAGAGAAATATTGCCTTCTGTTCCTGATTCAAATCTAATCAATCTCCTATTGCAAACAATAACCACACATGTTCTATTTTATTTTCACCAATGTTTCATTATCTAATGGAGAGTAATTATTGTATTAAATCTAAAAACATCCCTAGGCATGCTTAATTTCGGAATTTTAAAAGTTTCCATTTCCTTTAGATCGGTTTCAGACCACCTGGGTAATCAAAAGAAAAGGGAATATGAAATCAACAACTTGTAACAAAGCATTTTTCAAAAGACGCGAGCTGCTATCGGGGCACAATTAACCATTATTGGCTAACAAGGCTATAGCCATAGGTCTTTAAAATATTTCGGCTTCAAATCTGGCTGAGTGTCAACTACATTTTCTGTACATACAGTAACATACACATGTGTATTTATAAAAGTCGTCTCAGTTATTTGAAATAAATTCGTATTATATATATACTTTTTGTCATTTTGTTGGCCAAATTAGGTCCTTTTTTCGTAAGCAGACTTGGACCTATATTACCCTTAATACCACTTTCTCCTGTTGCCTGCATATTTAAGCAGCAATTTCTTTCCCCATTCAAACCCTAGTCACACTGGAAACGGGGTAACCCAGAATGTTATCAGAATGGGTATTCGAGGTGCATTCTAAAAATTCAGACTAGTTCTGCTTGATGCATGCCGATTCTGGAAAGTATAGTGTGACCATTACTTAAAATGAAAAATAGGTTAACCAACAACAAGCGCAATTATTTCATCAAAAGAGAGAGAGAGAGAGAGAAATGGGGTTTAACGTCCACTCGACACAAACTAGGTCATTTCGGGACTATTAGATGGTTTTATTTTATTTTAACAATTCTCTTGTGCGTAGTGGTCTTTAGCAGTGGGAGGAAACCGGAGTACCCGGACAAAACCCACGCGGTTGTTTCGTGAAAGTAGGAAAATATCCACATCTACTGTGAGCATGTATGTTGTAATGTTGGTTATTGTTGTTTGTTTTACTGTGTTAGTATAATTTTAATAACCTTCTTATGCGGCTTGATTTCGATTTCTATCCACCCTCGTAGGGTTTCTCTCGATCCTCCGGCTTCCTCCCACTGCAAGCAATTTAATGAAATAAAATTGAACCATACCAAAATGACCTAGTTTGTGTCGAGTGGACGTTAAACCCCATTTCCCTATCTCTTTGATCATTTATATTCTATCCACTTGTCAATGGATAGGATTCAATTGATTTGGAAATGTAAATGATTTGATAAACTGAACCAATGTCCTCCAGTGCTGTCCTTGGAAATAAAGAAACTATATCTATGTTATGATCTTTAGTAGAATTATAGCGAATTAAACTTATTAAAACTAAAATATTGCCATACACTTACATGTATAAACTACAACTGACCATAATAAAAAAGATAAATTTATGACAATTGAAACAGAGTTTTATAATCGTGATGATTTTTGGCAATTCTGTAATGCGGCACAACTTGGAGATTACATTTGAATTGAGCATTTTCCTATATGTCTGAAACTAGTTAACTCAATATCAATTTATAAGCTGGACAAAACATTCATTTTCAGTCAGACATCGAATTATAACGCCTGAGGTTAAATTCATGTTTCACCCGTTAAATAAATCTACAGAAGGGGAGCCTGGAGTCTAGATCATGTAAGTTAAAATAGACTGAGATTTGTAAATGTGTTTTATGATGAAGGGTTGATTAATAGAGAGTTGATGCTAGAGGAATAATAAGTCGTAACTAATGGCGTCTGTATATAGCATAAAGGACCGCCAGCAAATATGTCTACATTTTGACCTCAGGGGCGGAACTGAAATGAAATTAAATGTGGCTTAACGTCTTACTTTTCTACATCAACCCGCCTACACTTATCTCGAATCTGTCAAGGTTTTTTAACTTCGGTTTTCGTATTATCCGAAGATCTAGGGGATGTTCCATGGCAGGCCCTCCTTCCTGCACGACACATGGCGAAACTACGCCTGAACTCAGACACTGGATGCAAAACGATTATGTAGCTATGATATCTAAAAAGATACGTCACGTGGGTATTTTTTAATAAACTGGTTTAATCGCAATGAAACTTTTCCGTAAAAATATATTTTGTTAGTGATATTATTAGAATTTGAAGCTATGTAAGGGACTGACTAACCATGCATGCCTATACACTGAGCAAATGTATCTATAGATTCTGTATCCGCTCCCTCAACGTTAGGGAGGAGATTGACCGCCACAGTCATATTCATGATTGGATTTGGAAGCTGTTCAAGGGCGGATCAAGGAATTTTTGCAAGAGGGAGTTTCCTAAGACAATATATATGGGGTTTTTTTTGGGGGGGGGAGGATTTGCGGGGGTGGGGCGTTGTGTTTCACTTATCATGTAACATTTATGCTGATGATAACGGATAAAGGACACGGTCGTGACACTTTTCTCATAAAAAGGTTGTTAACAAAAAACTAAATATTGTAGCTGAACATATTAAATGTTAGCTAAGGGAATGGCGTTGTATGCATGCATCTTAAGTTCCATAAAAGTTTAGCAAATCCAGTGAATATTTCCGAACAGCTCAGTAATTTGATTTGAAATTTTCAGATATATCGATTAAAGTGTTTCATTAATCCTCGTTTATTAATTATCTGAGGCAGCCCATTTGTAACCAAATATGCGGTCGCTTTATTAACAAATATACACAGTCACTTTAGATAGCCGCTTCATAACCAAAAATAAAATGTCGCTACAGTTTGTATGGTATGGCATGATTTTTTTTTCATTTAGTATAAGCAGTATTTTTATTCAGATTTGTATCTGAATAGGGAGTGGGGAACAGGCATAGCCTATATTAAACCCTTCTCCCTAATGATGCAATGTTTTGCTGGTGCCACTTCTCGTACAATCTGATTAAATTACAGATCATATTTCGTTTCGTTTTTTTATAGATCAAAATTTCGTTTTACTTGTCTTCACTGCACTCTGGAAGAGTTGTTATATTATGGATGGTTTGGTTGAAGTGAGGAATAAGCCAATGAAACGGTCTGATACGGCGACTTCTTGGCGTGTCATGCACGGATCTGTGGGTAAACAACTAGAAACGTCAACGCTGCCTCATTAACCAATGTATAACATCATATGGTTTAAAAGTCGCTCGAGCGACCACTGACAAGGCCTTCATGTTTTGTAGGGCACATAAAGTATAAAAAACGAAACGAAACGAAATATAGATCTGCATTTTATGCAGATTGCTTCTCCTATATTTAAACACCATTCTATAAATTCCTGCGCATATTTGGAAAATGAACGCATGATTAAAGGGCCCGAACAACTAATGCCCACATTTTTACCAATAAACATGCTGAAGGACAATGTCCAGTTTATTTGATTCAAGAAAATAATCCAAATCACATATAATCAGATAGATTAAAACGTACTTGAGTATCAATTATCAAGTCCAACAGTGTATAAACCATGGCTTATTAATGCATTACAAGCTATGCCATGTCCTATCTTGAAAGGCGAGCTTATGACAGATCTAGTAACAAACTGTATGACACAGATCTAGTTCAATCGACGTTTTATGTATTCTTCCCTAGTTGTATTCTGAACTGACATTTAATACCAATCTAAAATCAATGCTTAACATTATATAATATTGGGCCAAACGTAATCTTCAGTCCTTCTAAATTGACGATTTTATAAGTTTCTAACTGACTGGACTAATAAAGACGGGCATACTTGCTATCAGGGAATTGTTGACCGGATAGCGGCACTATGGCCTTCTCTTATTTCGAATTCCAGCTGTCAAGAAGAATTCTTTTACGTGTACACTAATGTGTACACCGAACCTCAGTTTGTTCGTCCCATCCGAGGAATTTTATCTGCCAACATCGGGAGCAAGCGAGCCTGTGTCTTACATACTGAGCCAATGCGGCTATCGGAGTTTTAAAATTTTCGAAATTAATGACATAACAACATTTAATGGCGATGACTGAACATGCATCTATACATATATAAAACAAACCAAAGACCAACCTACCTGAGTGGCACCTGGTGTCTTTTGCTTGGACAAGTAAGGTCATCAAGATGGCTGCAAATAACATAGAAAAACTCTTCAATTCAACCACTTCAAAGTTTCTGTAATCTTTTTCAAACACCAACTATCCTTTGCAAAATTCAAACAAGATGCGTTTAAAAATTGCAATTCTAGATTCCTGCATTAGAGGGTCACATTCACCTTATTTATATTAAACAAATCAAATACAAAACGATGGCGTGTGAAAATTCTGTTATTTGTGGGGTTTTTTTAAATTTCTAATAGAGATGAATAATTCTAATCACGTTTTTAGTTCCTAATATAAGTGACTGTTACTCAATATTCTTTATGTTTCGTGCAAATTCTTCCCAAGTTACGTGCATTTTACAATAATCATCGCACAGAATTATCGACACAAACTCATTCCAATTGAATTCTTTATTAATCGTCCTCCGAGGAATAGAAAAGCCCAGAGCAAGAAAAACGACGCCTGTGTTGCCGATACAATTTACATTGAATTCAGCTCTTCTGGAGAAAACCTCGGGAATAAATGTAATAACTTAAGGTTTCTGGTTTTATCTGACTTTTTAAAAAAACGAATTCTTGTCAATATAACGCGTATCGTGTCTAGGTTTTTATCAAAGGTTGGGTATCCAATCCATTAAACTAATATCAGTCCTATATTAATGATTTTCAACACTCGACATTTACAAGCACAAGATCTGAAACGATTTAATCTGGTCAAAAAATCCTTATTTAAATAACCGGAGTTTGATAATGTCTGACTTGAACGTTATAGAGGTGAACCGTTTGAGTTGTTGCCAATATTGATTTCAAACTCTTTCACATAAAATGGTTGATTCGAATCAGTCTACACTAGATCACTTGGCAACTCCGACGAAGTTCAACTTGAATAGGGTTGTTAGTTCAAATCATTAACGGTATGAAACTCGTTTTGGGATCACAGAGCCTTTTGCTCATTGCGTTCGTTGGTGGAAAGCTATTAACAATATTATTCAGATCACAGAAAACTTTTCGCTAAATGATATTTTTGATTAAAGTCTATAATATCAGTCTGGTTGAAGAATTTATCCGAATATTGCCTCGATGTTTTGCTCTTTCTGGATGTTGTTTCGTTCTTGGCTTACTTCTAGCTTAATTTCACAGCCTGATTTCCGTTTACTGTCAATATCTTTAATGGGTTGTTATCCTACTCGTAACCAAAATGAGGTTTAATAATATCATATTCCTGTTGACAGAGCATGCTATTATTTGCTACCAAAACCAGACTCACTGCTCAATAACGTCAATGAAACAATACTTCCAGATTTACCACAAAACAAGTCCAATAGAGATCGAACACGGGTCGACAGAACTCCGATACACTTAAAGATAACAAGCTAGCTATTCAACTTGATTTACAGATTACGTGATAAACGCGGATATTATAAAGAGCGTGGCGTCATAAACAAGTGAAACGCTGGTCTATCTGTCTATGCATAGTGCTCAGTAAGTTCATCCGCTAGAAGCCATGTTTTAAAACATATCTCAGTCGCGCTTCGCTGTCTACTTGCTTATCGATTGATTTTCATTATCAACGGAAGCCACTCGCGTTGCTGCGGTTTCAAGGAAGTGTAATGTTCTGTTATGTTAAGCCCCTAAAGAGTTTCTGAGAAATGAGGGGAACTCCTGCTGGCATACAAAACAGTATGTCACAATCGTACATAAATATTAGTTTGACAATTTATTGTGTAATATGTTGTATACTAATTTCTAGATATGGTTATTTCTTGAGGCCTAACGGAACGCACATTATGTATAAAACGCAGTTCTTACCAAACAATATGTTGAAATCATACATTGAAACTCATTTTGGTTATTTCGTGACTTGTTAAAACCCCTAAAGTAAATCTTCAGTCGAAATGGAGCACCGTGAAATGAAATGAAATGGGGTTTAACGTCCTACTCTTTTGCACCTGACCTGGGCTAATTTCTAGACATCGCTGGATTCTGAATAAACCATGGTTATTTCTTGAGGCCTAACGGAACGCACATTATGTAAAAAACGCAGTTCTTACCAAACAATATGTTGAAATCATATATTGAAACTCATTTTGGTTATTTCGTGACTAGTTGAAACCCCTAAAGTAACGCTTCAGTCGAAATGGGGTTTTAGGTCTTACTCTTTTGCACCTAGCCTGGGCTAATGGAAGACGGGCATACGCCATACAGTGTGCTATGAGGGAAATTTTGCCCGGGCAGCGGCGCTACGGCCTACGAAATGGAGCACTGTATAAGGGTTTTCTACCCAATACACACAAAACAACATGTCCAAATTGTCGAGTAAAACGCAGTTTGGAAATTATATATGTACCGCCTACTATGCTAAGAATCCAAGTGTTTCTGGGGAAACCGAGGCTGCACCTGCAGGCCAAATGAAACAGACGATATGAGCCCTATCTACGCATTTCAAATTAGATAGAAGCGCCGTCTGGGGTTGTTAATTTATTGTGTAATCTATAAATTGTGTAATATATAGATTTTATTGTTTAATATATAGAATTTCTTGAGTAATATTATATAGAATTTATTGCGTAATATATAGAATTTATTGTTCACTTCTACAATAAAGGCTATGCTTTAAATATACGCAATATTTGGGTTGTAAGGAAAGTGGCATTTGCGTCTACATTTCTTCCAATTCCTATTAAAATATTTCGGCCATTTAGGGAGTTTAATTCAGTTATATTTGTTATGGCGACACGAGGAATGCTATGGGGGATGTAAGCACAGGCAAGTATTTTCGTTTCTATTTAAACGACCAGGAAGAATTTGACGAATATAATTCAAGGTTATTTTGATGGCGCCTATTGTTATTAAAGGTAGCATCCACATTCTTTCACATTGCAAACACGACTTATTAATTGATTTGTTATCTTACCATGAAAAGAGGCGCTTCTGTTATCCAATATTTAAGACAAAGTGAAAATTTAAATTGACAAACGAATTGCTTTAGAGAACCATTTGCAATGAAGCGACTCTATGAACGGGCTAAAAATATCCTACAGTAGGATTCACTCGGCAAACCTCGGCAGATTCCGTAACCTACGGAACCTACATCTAGTTTATGGAATCTGTCGAGATTTGCCGAGTGAGGCGGATATACTGTTGTAGACTGGAATAACTAGACGCCTAAAATGCTTGACATTACAGTAAACGCAGACACGATTGAATGCAAATCAACTTATATACATTCATAATACATTATTATATGCGTTGCTACCTATTGTGTCCATCTTTAGTGTAGTACCACGGTGTTTGCGACCATATTAAATCTTTAACTAATTGTTAGGTTCATACAGTGACACATAAAAAGATTTATAAAACAAAAACATAGCTGAATCTCGTGTAGATGGCTCCTTTGGGCTGTGTGGGAATGGTCGGTTGTAGTTTTCCATTATCTTTTAGGATCTGTTTCAAGGATGTGGGGATAGTGAAGTAGCGAACGAATGCATTGTTATTCCTGGTAAGACAAACGTCTTAACTACTGAGATAGTAAGAAGAAAATATGCAACGTGAAAAGGATTCCTAAGAAGAGAAGTACAAGTAATAGACCATTACAGGGCTACTAAAATATGTCAGATGTGGGGAGTTTTCGGCTTACTGGCTTTTCACATCTAGTCAACGACTGATACTACGGATAGTGCTACATTAGCTCCTTTAAAGGTCAAAATGGGTCTCACATATCAGATTTGAAGCAGCGAAACCTCAAAATAAAGAATAGAGTTGGGTTGATCTGATTAATTCAATTAATGATTTCTCAACTACACCTTGGGGGCATCAATTTTTAAATATTGACAGCACCTTATTTTACCATTTTCTATCTTACTTTATCACCTTAAACTTTAAAATACCTTTATTGACATGTACTAATAGTGGTGTATTTTATCTTGCGTGAGACCACTGTTTTTTGTCTTTCAGACAGATTTGACATTACTAAAACGACATGGAAATAAAGATAACATCTCGATCAATAAGACAGCTCTATTATCAGTATAAATTGTAAGAAATACTTCAGTTAAACAAGTTGATTGCGTCTACAGATGAATGATTTAATATAATCAATCACATTCTTATAAATGACAAAATAAAACAACTGATAAAATATAATACATGTCTAGTAACTGCTACCATTAATAACGACTGTCAAGATTGATGTATTATATTACATTATACAAACACACAAACAAACAATCCATTGTCATGGTTTGACTATAGCTACCTGCACACTGATCAACAGTGAATATTCTCTAGGCTGTTGACCATCTTCTTGTTCTTGGAGCAGTGTCAGCTTATTCTTAAGTGCTACCCCTCCCTCATTAGCGAGCAGAATCGACAAAATCGTGTCAAGTACCCTTTCTAATGTAAGGAATACAAGTTTCTTTAGATGCTTATTTTTCTATCCCATAGGTCGTTTAGTGTCAAGTTATGATATGCCATAGCTCAGATTCCTGTATGTGCCACAGAATTAAAATTTCCCGCGGCACCCCCTCTCCTTAAAGCACCCTAAGTTTGGTCTGCCTACTCCCCTGATCGGAATAAAACCGCACCAACTACGTGTTTTCATGGCAGGGGTTGGGCTATCATTGACGAGAAGTGGCATAATGAGTTTATGAGTCCATACTCTGCATCGTGCATGTCACCCGGACAAAATGAACACTCTGTCTCCGTAAAAGCGATTATGTATGCATGTTTGCCGGCCTTAAACATTGTAATACTAATAGATCGAGTTGGGACATAAAGAGGCATTGTCGCTTTTGAGATCATGCCGGATAGGCCAGAGTTGCTTACATAGTTACACAGGATTGTATTGATATACAAGACTTGAGACAAATCTGCCAATTCTTCATTGAAATATAGAAATTTTAAGATACATTATATAGCTTTGTTTTTCAAGGAATTCGTTCGACACTCGTGTAAAATAGTTTACTAAAAATGAGTCATTGCATTAATTTTCTGTAATTCATGAGAGAGAGAGAGAGAGAGTTTAATGTCCACACTCGACACAAACTAGGTCATTTCGGGACAAACACATGGTTTAATTTCATTTCAATAATTCGCTTGGTCTTTAGCAGTGGGAGGAAACCCACGAGGTTGAGAAGGCGCCCCTATCTCCATGCCACATACGCTCACACCAGGGATCGAAACCACGGCCGCGAGCCGGTGACCAGCCAGCTAGAGGTCGAAGCGCGGCACTCTAGACCACTAGGCCGACCCCCCCCCCCCCCCGTAATTCAGTGAGTCTTGGGTAGTATTAGGTATGATATACAATGTACAAGTGAGTATATCTAAATTTTGTATCTTGTTCATTGGGAAATTTCCCTTTAACCCCAGCTTATGAATTATTTATCGCAAAAGGAGAAATTAACCTGACGTTGGCTGGTACGATTAGAAATACGCGAAGGGTGACTATAAATGCACTGAAGGATATAATTATTTTGTAAACTGCGTCCATCATACTGAAAGATACTATTTACAAAGGCTGTAAAAGATTAAGTAATTACTGTTCTTTGATCGATATACATGAGGCATTACCTTGTAACCGATCTGTTCGGTTCTCGTCTTTGTTACCATGTAAATAAAGGTAGGTTAACAAATGACTATATCGAGCGTTCGTTGAAGTCGACATTTTATATCCACTATCCCATAAAGTTAATAAAAAAGGGCGCAGTTTTATGGCATGTTAACTAATTAGAAAGGTCACAAGAAAAAACTTAATTGCAGTAACCGATATACAAAGTACTTCTTTAAGTGACATTTAGTAATTGAACAGTAACACACTAACATTAATTTGTCGAAACGTTGCATGTTAATAAACCAGTATATTATGTTATTTCATAAATAGTGTTAGTGTGCGATATACAAAGCATGCGGCAATCATAATTTCATCATTTTGTATTTTCAATCTACCTTTCAAACAACATATTTGTATTCGGTATGCCATAAAGTTAAAATAGTGAAATTTTAAGTCAGGGGTGTCAAACTCATTTCGATTCATTGACCATATGAACTAAAAACGTAGATCAAATGGCCGGAGATATACACAAATTCTAAAAACAAAGCCAAATGTCAATGACACAAGCACTTTTTTAAGACTGGTTTCCCAGTTGCCAAGAGATGATATTGAACAGAACGTTCTCTTGTATTACATACAACTTACATATCTATGACATTCACTACATAAGTCAGAGGTTTAGTGGCCTTAATGATTTCCACTGTTTGCTGAAATTTGTTCCACAGGCCACATTTAGACCATTGGCGAGTCGGATCTGGTCCGCATGTTTGACACCCCCGTTGTAGGTCATGCCAACTTTTCAGAGAGTTAATTAGAAAAACCCAATAGTAGCCGGTATAAAAAAAAACATGAGGCTAACACAATCTCCTCATTTATTATTTTCAATGTACCCTATAAGACAACCCTATCTAATTTATATTAACTTAGAGAAAATAAGTATTGGGTCGTTTATTAGAGAAACTACCATTTCGTTGATGAACGTCTGGATAATTAAGATTCGTATTTATACTTGATTAACAAGGATAGAGTTCAAACCATAATGCGTTTGATGTAGACGATTGGAAATTGAATTCCAGTCTTGAGCAGTTTTGATTCTCAACAGTGTTATAGACACGATCTATGAAATTTCTTATTGCAAGGAAATAAGTTCCAGTTTTAACTGCGTCTTCGAACATTAATGATTTGTCTAAACATACAAATCAAATCAAAAGCAAAAGTGCAAAGAAATAGCCTTTTTACCATGTGTGGATGTTTCAACTCAAAATATAGATCCGTTTGGAAATGCAGCTAAAACAATTTTGGGAGTTATGTAACTCTTTTAATACACCAGCCTCTACTTTTTCAGTGAGTGGCCCGACAAACACGACTAATATTCGACACAGTTTGTTAACTTTGCCAAGAGGTAATTAAAACTGTGTAATCACCTGCAGAATTGGAAAATAACAACTAACAGATAAACCAGAATAATCAAAAACAAAAAGCGTTGGAGGGAAGTTATCACTGTGTGGGCCAACGGGTCTTCGTTACAGACCGGTTTATCAAGGCAAAAGACGACTGACTACATGTAAACGTTCGTCACCAACTCTGCGAGATAGCTGTATTGCTTTAAATTTTTAATGTAAACGCCGATCTTCAGATCAGGGGCGGATAAAAGTGTACCGGTTGTGTGCTTATCATAACATGGTTGGATGGGATTGGCATTCAAAGCGCGAAATAATGATATACATGTGTGATATCGCAGTTACTGTCTTGAATCAATGAAATTGAATAACAATGTGATCCTATTAATTATTAAAATTAACGTCAAACGGGGATTTGGATTTCTTTCTTTTAAAAGCTCTGTGTATGCATGCCTACGCAATTTAGAGACAATGATGGCATCATGTATTGTCAACTGTCAAACTCCCTTAAAAAGGGACAATCCCGATAAGAACAGAGTCTCAAAAATTAAAGTCCGAGAGTTTATGAAATTTATGGACCAAAATATAGAGGCATGGTGTATTTATCTTGTCTCAAAATTTCAGCTCAAAATATTGAGTCGTTTGGACGTGAATGTCAACACTGCTTATCCGGTCACGTAACCCTTTTAAGATTTCGGGTCAATTTTTTCATTGGGTGACCTGATAATCGATTCACATTTCTTGAGAGGTCTATACAGTGAATGACCCATGTACTGTACTTGATAACAAAAGGTAAATTTCACCTACATATTATTTTTATAGAAAAAAATCTGGTTTTATCCAGATACTGTATAATACAACAGTCTCCATTTCCAGATGAAGACTGTCAGGTTTACGTTATTTACAAGCGTATCACAAATATCATGTTAGTTGGTCGGCCTTAGGTAATGGGTTTTAAGGGATTTTAACACAAAATTAAGCAGTTTTATTCCTCAGAAAGTTATCGGGATTGGCCTTTTAAAAAGAGCCTTGCAATCCACCCCCTCCAGCAAAAATGTCTGGACTTGCCCTTATAGATAGTTGCTTAGGTCTAGAATAAAGGTCTCTGAGATCATTTAAGCACAGAACAAAATTATTTTCATTCAAGGAACTATACATATCGACTTTCGCCTTTAGATCTAATAGGCTAATTATAAAGGTTAATCACATACTATTCAAGTAGGGGGTCGGGTGACCGATGGTTTAACGCGTGCCCCTTAGATCATAAGGTCTGTCTCTAAGTCAAGTGTCGTGTTTCGACTTTCCATTTACGTGACAAGGAGAAGGGTCTCGTGCGTTTTCTCCGGGTCCTTCTGTTTCCTCCCACTACTAGAGACCTACGCGCAATCGAATTATCAAAATAAAACGGAACCAAGTGTTAGTTCCGAACGAAATGACGAAGTTTGTGTTGAGTGGACATTAATCTCTCTCTCTCTCTCTTCTCTCTCTCCCTCTCTCTCTCTCTCTCTCTCTCTCTCTCTCTCTGTAAACCCCATTTCATTTCATTTCATAACTAAAAAAAAACACTGACCTAATCTGTACATGACGGATGTAGCTTTAGCTTTCAGTCAATTCCGTCATGACTATTACGTTCTACATTCTCTCTACAGTTGTAAATTAACGAAACTACTGCAGGGATTGAATAGGTCATTAATTATCAAAATATCATGGCATATACGCGGTAATAATTAATATATGATAATTTACTTATGACAAGAAGTTAGTTGACACGATAATTACACGTAAAGAAAAAAAGTATACAAATAAACTACAAATTATTTAAAACACACTAAACAATATTTCATGGATAATAATAACTGGTTTATTAACATGCAAATTTTCGACGATGATACTCTTGTCGTTATCAAGCAAATTATTTAAGGCCAATCTCGATTAAATATTGGAGAAAAAACTGTTTAATTGTATGTTAAAAAAGACCATAAAATCCTTTACCTTAGGGCCGAGTAATTAACTTAAATACTTAACCGCCAGTCTTCCCCTGAAAATGGAGAACTGTGCCCCAGGCTGTATTAAACGGTGCCTGGATAAAACCAGACTTTTATTCGATTAAAACTAACAAGCAGTTGAAAATTATCATTCGTCATCAAGTACAGCACTTGGGTCACGCACTGTATAGACCTCGGTTGTCAGGTCACCCAACAAAAAATTGATTCGGAATCTTTAAAGGGTTAAGTGTCCGGATAAGCGCTCTTGACGTCCACATCCAAACGACTCAATACTTTAAGCTGAAATTTTGGGGCAAGGTAAATACACTATTCTGCTATATTTTGGAACTTAAAGTTACATTATGGGAGATAAGATAAAGAGATGGCAGTTCTCACTATCATAGTTAAAAACTAGATAGTGTAAAGATAATTTGTTGAAAATTTCAGTCAAATTGATCCACTATTAGCCGAGAAAAAAGCGTTTGAAATATTCACATAGCCTCGGTCATCATTACTCAAATCATTAATATAAACAGCATAGTCTCGATTATCCACTTGATTGATTTAATTATCAACGGCCATTAAGCGGCATATAAGAATTTAATCCGCCAACATCGAAGACTAGCCTTGACATCAAGAGTTTATTATGGTCTGGCTATGTTAATTAATGTCTAATTGATTATTTAGATAACATCTCAGGCCTAAAGAAAGGCCTGTAATAAGCAGATTTTGCTCTTGCATAATGCTATTTTAAATTTCATACGCTCAACAACTTTAATTCTGAGACTCTGTTAAAATCAGGATAATCCCTTTAATACAACACCAGATCACGGCATAGCTTTGTACGGGGAATGCTCCCTTGTCCGCGGGTTCATTAGTCCACCGATATCTATTATTAGAATAAGGTTGGTCCACCGATATCTATTATTAGAGTTAGGGTTTGGGTCATTAATACCAATGTACACCTGTTTTAAAAAGGCTATCTAACAGTATTTCTATGTGAAGACTTTGGGGATGCTCGATTGTCGGTCATTTCCGAATTGACAGAATTACAATTGAGTTGGGTGGAATTCAGTCCTGTCACAGTTTTGTCAGTCCTGACAACGGAGGTGGTGGGAGCATAGAAATGGGTGGGAGTATATTCTTGACGTAATTAAACACAACGAATATGTTTCAGCTGTCATGCATTCGACGCATGCGTTGTTGCGCGAAATCTCTCTTTCACTCGATTGTCACAACTTTGGGGATTGTGAGAATTCATTTTCGGAACGTTCAATCGATTATTCCCAAAGAAGAGAAAATGAAACAAAGGTATAGATCGATTCTCGATTTTTGTAAAATTGTTTGAAAAGGAATAAATGTAACCCATGGGGTTTCACTCGGGTCTCATGAATAAAAAACAGAATCAAAATGGGTACGGAGTCAGTACTGTTTTACAACTTATTTATTCCAGCTTTAAATGTTGTTATTTAGACAATTATGCACATGACAAGGCCACCGCATCATATAAAACTATATATAAAATTGCCGTCACTCAATAAAAGGACTGACAATCGAGACTTCGTTTGTTAGCATGGTAATCGTACTTTTCAATCTGTTATTTCTTGTCAAAACTCCAAACACTAATAACTTCGCCCAGAATAAAGCAATTTGACCGAAATTTCAATATATTCATTTTTCATTATCTATTTAGAACTAGTGTATCAATAACAAACAGCATTTTCTTTAAAGCTTACATAATGCATCCTGAAGACAAGTCAATGACATCTAAATCTTAAATAATGTGTCGTTTAAGACAAGTCAATGATACCTTGATCATTATTGGGAATTGCTTTCTAAATATTGAATAAAATTAATACGTTTCATGGTCGCATAATTTCTAAAGACTTAGCACAGAACACGGTGACCCGGCTCATTGATTTTATTTCCATTTCATACAAATGGTTACATCGTGTCCTCTACGGGTTGAAACAGAATCTGTCAGAATCTACGGGTTGTAACAGAATCTGTCAGAATCTGTGTTTTTATTTTATATAAAAACGTATAATTTGAATCTTCTTGAGAACTTTATAGTCAGACTGAAGTGGCAAGGGTCATGGTGATATTGTTCACGTTATGAATATACGAGTAATTCGCGTGACTATAGAAAATATTTAACACCATAACATTGTGAAAATCAATATTGTCAATATGTGTTTTCAGATTGAATTTCATACTTATCCATTCATATATTATCATTATTTTAATACGTGTATTGTAATACTTAACATTTACATGACGCATCATTCTCAAAAGTGTTCAAATTTCGCTGTGCAATGCAATCAAAATTGTATGTAAGACCAACTTTAAAATGTCGCTACAAAATGTTTATTCCAAATCTTGGCATCGGGAAATTTAGAATCGATTTGTTTCCTTCATTTTACCTGGCATTTTATACACATATTTATGTTTGTATAATAGATTATAACAGCGGGGGGGGGGGGGGCACAGAGAGTATAAAAGGTCTGTTACGTATTTGGGAATGGCGAAAGGGGGCGTTGCCCTTAAAACATAGTCATTCATTCGTTTTGGGTGTTTTATAATAACCAACCAATTTCAAGTTAGTACCCCGCCCACAAACACACACACACACAACACACAGACAGACACACGCCACCACCACCACCACCACGCACTCCTTCCCCCGTACACGCACTCAAAAAAGACCCCAACGCTTTCTTGATTTCCCTGACATTAATGGTTAGATATAAATAATAAGGCCACCTGCAGATTTCATCAACGTCACAGGGTTAGGGCACGGGATTGTTGCCGAGGATTGTAGGTTAGGGTAAGGGTTGGTGATAGCCCTGTTTACATCTCGTGACCATGACGAAATCTGCAGATGACCTTAATATTAAGAAATAACCCACTTTAATTGATCAGAAACTACGGAGGTTAACTTTAGGACAACTTTAAAAAAGAAATTAGAAATGTAACTTACTTGCCGTAAAAGTGGTAGCACATATTGTAAATACAGTCACCATCTTCCTCTGGTCTTCTTTTGCTTAAATTTCCATTTTGTAAGAAATAACTAGAAAACTTCACCACTTGATCTTGATATGATTAACGTCTATCGTTGTTTTAAAATCATGTTACGTTCGCTCCTTTTTTCTTAAAAGGTTATGTAGGCATTCACTACAGGAAGCCCATTTATATATCTAATTTGTAGAGAATAGAAAGACTACCGCTATAATAGTTTACAGAAACTAATCTGCATCATATTTGCATATCAAGTGCATCATAAATAAGGATTACATTTTATGTAGAGTATCACCATTCCTAACTCGATAATCTGACAGCCATAACAAAATAAAAATGTTTCCAATGACATCTTCTAATGACTATAACTGCTTAAATTAAAAAATTCCCAATCAAATGAATTTTACGCTACATAAAACACCTCTTCGTTTGGCTGCTTCGCAAGTATCGATGTCACGAGAAAAGAGATTTGTAACATTTATGTAAAGGGCAGTACTATTTAATATTTATTAAAACAACCAATTCGATATCTTATGTAATTGAATTTAAAGATTGTATCTAGTAGTTCAGATAGTTTCTAGTATAAATGCGATCAAAACCCATTTCCGAATCAATTCTTTGAGTAAGACGTTTTAAAGCAAGGTATTTAAAGAGGCATTATCACGCACATCAAGAAAATTAATTTAAACATACTCTTAGTCTCAGCTAACGACATAAAATGCCAAGAGCTGTGCTAAGGTAACCAAATAACAATAAGGTTCGTCCTCAAATGGCCCAGAAGTTTCCAACCAAATTTGAAAAAAAAAATTAATATCTATAGCCTGTAGCAAGTTCACATGGTTTTCGGAAAAGAGGGCATAACTCCGGAACGAAGGGTCCGATCTACGACAAAACTATAGTCCGAGATCTTTTGATCTTATAATTTAATATTAAATTTCACCTAAATCGTACAAGACATCGTGGCCTTTCAGGTGCCTACAAAATTGGTATATTTCATACTTTGTCCGTATTTGCGAAAAGGGCAGGGACCAGTTGAACCGGAAGTTACGGTCCGATATCCACTTAAGTCGAACGCATTCGGGATTGTTGTGTAATGGACATAAGGGTATCTGAAATCAATTAAAATGTGACCTCTATGTACGCAATATCAAAAGAGAACCCATCTGAAATCCTTGGGATATAAAACTGTATTTTAAGTTTCATAACAATTTGATACAAATTGCAACTTCTAGAGGGACCACAAGAATCGCGGAATCTTTTGATGCTGGTGAAGTTTTAGCAAAGGTTTCTTTAAGATCAGACACGACTTGATTGTATTAATTGTTGGTGGTAGTCGGACCTGGAACTTGACGTGTTTTAACCACGGCTGCAAATTGAAATACATGGGCAATGTGCGTCGGTGAAGCTTACACTAAGGCTTCCATGCAGGGGCGGATTGGGCCGTCGGGCGATCGCCCGCAGGGCCGGTCGAACAATCGATCGAAGGGCCGGTCGGACAAAAAATGAAAAAAATAATTTTGTCCAATTCGTCTAAAAAAAACCTTTTCTGCTGAATATTATATGGGGAGAGGGGTATTGGAATCGAACACAAATTGGCGACCTATTCGGCTAGCGAGCTATTCGACCGATCCAACTGGCAACCTGTTCGTTGGCAACCTGTTCAGAATTAAGACAACAGTCGCCCAAACTCATCTATTTTTACCAACCAATAAAATCCAACGTTACGTCTATCAAATGAAAGTAGAATAATATATTATTTTTTATCCATTCCTTTAGCTCAGAATAGAGGTGTAATTTCGCATTATCTTACAAAATTCTAGACATCCAACTAAATATATTCCGAAAGGCAATTAAATAAGCTTTACAAATATTATCACTAAAAGTTGGCACAGTCATATTAAAGGGGTGCACTCTCTTCTTAAAAAAAATTAAAGGGAAAAACTGTTAATATCCCGTGTCAAAATTCGGACCATCGAACAAAATTCTGATCATCCAACTAAATATATTCTTAAAGGTAATTGAATAAGCTTTCCAAATATTATTAGTAAAAGTTGGCACAATCATATTAAAGGGGTGTGCTCTCAACCTCAACATAGCCAATTTTTCAATATTTTAAAGTGAAAGAACGGTAATATTCCGTGCCGAATTTCGGACCATCGTACACAATTTTGAGCAACCAGCTATATATTTTCTGAGAGGTAATTGAATAAGCTTTCCCATTATAATTAGTAAAAGTTGGCACAATCATATTAAAGGGGTGCGTTCTCATCCTAAACGTCGCCAATTTTTCAATATTTTAAAGTGAAAGAACGGTAATATTCTGAGCATCCAGCTATATATATTCTGAAAGGTAATTAAATAAGCTTTCTAAATATAATTAGTAAAAGTTGGCACAATCACATTAAAGGGGCGCGCTCTCAACCTAAACATTGCCAACTTTTCAATATTCTGAATGTAAAGATAGACCGGTATTTTTTTCGAAGTCCAAATTCGGATCATCGTACAAAATTCTGAGCATCCAGCTATATATATTCTGACAGGAAATTTTATAAGCTTTCTAAATATTATTAGTAAAAGTTGGCACAATCATATTAAAGGGATGCGCTCTCATCCTAAACGTCGCCAATTTTTCAATATTTAAAAGTGAAAGAACGGTAATATTCCGAGTCACAATTCGGACCGTCCTACAATATTTTGAGCATCCAGATATATATATTCTGAACGGTAATTGGATAAGCTTTCCAAATATTATTAGTAAACGTTGGCACAATCATATTAAAGGGGTGCGCTCTCAACCTTAACATAGCCAATTTTTCAATATTTTAAAGTGAAAGAACGGTAATATTCAAAATTCGGACGTTTAGGATGAGAGCACACACCTTTAATATGATTGTGCCAAGTGTTACTAATAATATTTAGAAAGCTTTTTCAATTACCTTTCAGAACATATAATTTTACACTTCTATTCTGAGCTAAAGGAATTGATAAAAAATAATATATTCTACCATCATTTGATAGACGTAACGTTGGATTTTATTTGTTGATAAAAATAGATGAGTTTGGGCGACTGCTGTATTTATTCTGAATATGTTGCCAACGAACAAGTTGTCAGGTGGATCGGTCGAATAGGTCGCTAGCCGAATAGGTCGCTTATTATTTGTGTTCGGTATGGGCGCAACCATGTCTCATCCGGGACCTTTAAAGTAGTTCCAATATTGCGAAATTCGTCATGCAGCCGAGTCTAGATGTAGGTTTCGGAATCTGTCGAGGAATGCCGAGTAGAAAGCGCCACTACTCCTTGTGATCCAAAGCACACGCGTTAAATCACCCCAACTCTCAACAGTAGTACACTGTAACAAAAATATCCGTGTAAAAACGGAAAAAGTTCCGGAAACAAAAATTACCAGGAAAATTTTGTCCGTATTTGTTTTTCCTGTAATTTACAGAAATTCCCTCAATGAACATAAATTCCATTTTCAAATACAGAAAAATAAATCCTGGTAATTTTTGTTCCCTATAGACTCGAAAATGATAAGAATTTCATTGAATTATCCATTGTGTTGTCGCTGACGAAATTTACCTCTTTCCGCTAATATATAAGCATACCCTCATCGAGAAAAGGGCGTGTCGAACAACTATTAATTGTCAGTGTTAGGAGCGTTTAGAGCCTTTCAGATGTAAGTTTGCGGCTTACACTGGCCAATCGGTTATAATATCCAGATTGAAGCGTGCTTGGTCACTAGACAATACAACCTGTACTCATTAGTTTTGAAAATTGTTTTTACACATTTATGAAAATACTTACAATCTGATTACCGTATGATGAATGGGAGTACACTTTATAGATCTTATAAATAATGGAAATTAACAATACATGACTTTTAATATACCAAACTTTACCCCATATGATCCTTCATATTATGGTTGATAAATTGAAATGAATACTATAAAATGATAATTATTAGGAATAATTATATATGTATCCGCTTTCTTATCGTTGCATTTGAAAACAGAAATAGTCCGTTATATAATGGAATAAAACATTTTATCCCTAAATTTTACGTAACTTTCCTGCCATTCCACAGTTTATTTCGTAAAATAACAGAATTAAGTCCGTTATAGAAGGGAATAAAATATTCTATCCCTAAATTTCACAGAAATTTCCTGTTTAATACTGAATATTCCACAGAATTACATAAAACACGTAATTTGAAGAAATAATTCACTCTTTTAACACAATTTCTCAAAAAAATCAATCAATTAACAGAAAAAAAGGTGTTAAACTACGGAATTCGGCGACATAAAAAATGGAATTTTTTTACAGTGAGTAGACGGCAATTTTACATCAAAAATGCACATGTTCGCGTAAGGCCTCTTTAGCAGTGGGCGAAATCCGGGTGACACAGAGAAAACCCACGAGGGCGAACAAGTGTCCCTCTTACGATCCAAAGCATACGCATTAAACCAACCCACCACTCACTAACTCAGCACCAGACGGCACAAGACTACACGTGGGTTCAGACAATCCAACCCTAATAAACAATTTTCGCAAAGTAATTTACCTTTCGGCACCTTGGACAATTACTGTATCTTTGTGTTTCAAAGTCAGTGGCAACACACTGGTTCCATAATGTGTGCTCATTTATGGTCAGAAGGGGCATTGGGCAGTTAATGGCTTCTCGCTGCGACTCTATTTCTTGAAAATCGTTGACTTGTCCAAAAAATGGTATCAATCGACCAGTCGTCACGTAATCAGTTCTAAACCTACGCGTGTACTGACTAACATACATATTATGGGTGTAAAAGCAGGGGCGGATTGAGCCGTCGGGCGATCGCCCGAAGGGCCGGTCAGACGATCTTCCGAAGGGCCGGTCGAACAAAAAATGACAATTACTGTATCTTTGTGTTTCAAAGTCAGTGGCAACACACTGGTTCCATAATGTGTGCTCATTTATGGTCAGAAGGGGCATTGGGCAGTTGATGGCTTCTCGCTGCGACTCTATTTCTTGAAAATCGTTGACTTGTCCAAAAAATGGTATCAATCGACCAGTCGTCACGTAATCAGTTCTAAACCTACGCGTGGACTGACTAACATACATATTATGGGTGTAAAAGCAGGGGCGGATTGGGCCGTCGGGCGATCGCCCGAAGGGCCGGTCAGACGATCTTCCGAAGGGCCGGTCGAACAAAAAATGAAAAAAAAAAATTGTTTGTCCAATTCGTCTAAAAAACCTTTTTTCTGCTGAACATTATATGGGGGGGGGGGGGGGTATTGGACCGGCCATGGAGCGATGATGACCATGTTGTATGTGGCCGGTGGTTTTAACGGACCTCCACACCATCACTGGAATCTGGAATGGGCTGGTATAATAGACTTTCTTGGCCGGGTGTGGTGGGTGTGGTTCGAAATTCGGAATCATCGGGGATTCCGAATTTTATTGATCGGTCAAATGGTCAAAATTTTCTCAACTAGTCTCTTTTTTACCCAGTTAAATTCTCTTGATTCTTGGCGATACAACGATAATACGTTAATTAATATTATGACGATATGATATAATTTCACAGGTTTTATTTAATTATTGTAAATTACTTGCCGGGCGGGATGTATTATTTTACAGAGATTATAATCAGATATGCCACCAAATTGCATATTTGGGGTTCATTTTTCAAAAATTTCCAGGGGCTGCGCGGTCAGTAAAAGGGGCCGCTCCAACAAGGGAGCCCGGGCCGGTTCCGGGCCCCAATCCGCCCCTGCGTGTAAGTAACACTTAAGTCGAAATTCATTTTCTGACATCTGTTGGCTAGGCTATGGTAACAGGTCTAAATTAGATGTCGAAGCGCGGAACTGAGCACATGGTGGCGACACCAAACGACATCATAATGATGGTTGCCAGGTAGAAGTATCATAATTCTAAATTCGTTTGCCGTTCATGCTTAACATGTAATACAACAATGAAGTAGACATTTTTCGCCTCAATAATAGAAATAAAAGAAACAGAATTGATATTTACACTGAACAAATAAAGAAGTTGAATTATTCATTGTCTTAATTTAGAAATTACTGAATGGACGTTAGAAATTACATGAATAGAGGTTAGAAATTATATGAATAAAAGTAAGAAATTAGACGATAGCATGTTAGAATTTTGACTCTAAAATACCGCCATAGTTTTATTAGATTGGAAAAATAAAACGGGAGAAAAGTGCTAAAACCGATGAGAAAAATGAAAATGTACCCTAGTTAGGGGGCCCTAAAGTCAGACAAAAGGGCCCCACTTCTGACAAAAGGGCCCCTCTGGCCAAGGGAAAGGGCCCTCTCTGAGTCCGAGTCAATCGTTTTCATACACTGTTACTGTCGAATCCATTGCTTAATGAGAATGCAGTCATTGCATTGGCATAAAAAGACCCCCTCCCCCCCGCGAAAGAGGGCCTTCAAAATTGTATAGCCTCCGCCATGATAAACCTTTCGTTTCGTTTCGTTTTTTTATACATGTAGTCCAAAAATTCGTTTTACTTGTCTTTACTATGCTAGGATCTGGAAGAAGACTTGTTATATTACCGGCTTTCTGGTTGAAAGGAGGTATTTGTCAATGAAATGGTATGTTGCAGCTAGTTCTTGGCGTGCCATGCACAGGGGCGTTTTAAGGTTTATCATGGCGGAGGCTATACAATTTTGAGGGCCCTCTTTCACGGGGGGGGGCGGTCTTTTTTGATGATTTTTATGCCAATGCAATGACTGCATTCTCATTAAGCAATGGATTCGACAGTAACAATGTATAGAAAACGATTGACTCGGACTCGGGGCCTTTCCCTTGGCCAGAGGGGCCCTTTTGTCACATGTGGGACCCTTTTGTCTGCCTTTAGGGCCTCTAACTAGGGTACATTTTCATTTTTCTCATCGGTTTTAGCATTTTTCTCCCGTTTTATTTTTCCAATTTCTTTGATTTTTTTCAAGAGGAGGCTGGCGCCTCCAGCGCCTCAGCTATAAAACGCCTATGGCCATGCACGGAACTGTTCATAAACCATTAGAAACGTTGTAACACCATGGGCCTTTCTGTCAGACCGGTCGCCACATCCTACGTATGACTCATGCACCCTTTCTTGCTACATATTTTAGTAGCCATGTGGTCGTCTAGAATTTGTCCCTGGTTGTCTTTCTTCTTAACGATGTGTATTACTTCTTACTGTTTTCTTAAGACGTTTGTCTTACCAGAAATAAAATGCAACAGTTCGTTTTTTATGTTTTACATATAAGCCTATGTCAAGCTGGATACATACATGTACATGTAGATACAGGCATAGTATGGATTACAGTACTAAAGTAAATCTCAACCATAGCCAACCAGACTCTCTGTTACATCTTTCTCCTTCTGGACCCAAGCTGCTGTTTAACGAATTCTCGTGATATTTTTGTAGCTGTGGGTCTTGGACGTTCAATTATCTAATTGGTCAAATTAATATAATGTATATAATTAGAGCTATTGGTTAATTAAGTCACATGACGTCGAAACCCACCCTTATATGGTTAAATGGAGATTTACTGGAAAAACTTCCCATGAGATATCTGTTATCACACCTTCATGTTGTGTAGGCCATCGATAGTATAAAAACGAAATGAAATCTAGATCTGTATACCTGAATCGGATTGAGAAGATTGGATCTGGAATAACCTTTCAGAGAGCTGGATTCATCTGTTTTTGTATCTAATGTAATGGCTTATCAATATACCGAAAGCCTTCCACATGACCATATTTGACATTTCCAAGGGGCTAGATCTATTTTTAAGACCACCTCCAGTTTCGTCAAGGTCCGTGAGATGTAAATAGTGTTAGGGCACGTGATTGTTGACGAGATTGTGGGTTAGGGTTTGGGTAGGGTATAGTGCTAGGCGAAGGATTAGGGTTAGCGCTAGTCCTGTTTAACCTGTCTTCCATTAGCCCAGGTTATGTGCAGAAGAGGAGGACGTTTAACCCCATTTCATTTCATAGTCCTGTTTAAATCTCGTAACCGTTCCCCAAATTTGGACGCGGTCTTACAAAATCGATCTAACCATTTCGAACCACCATTCACCATTGAATATCGATTTTCTCCAGGACCAGCATATGCGATGTCGGAAGACTTTTGATATGTTGATAAGCAACCACACTAGATACAAAAACAGTTCCAAGTTCAAATTTAGATTTACTGGGCTATCACTCGAATGATTGAAAATATTTGGCACACTTTCTTCACAGCTTGTGTGTGAGTGTGGGTGTGTGTGTGTGTAGGGGGGGGGGGGTCCACAGGGACTTGAAGGGATTAAAATAAAACTTCTTACTACTGCTTGACTATAACTAGCCTATATGATCAAGGGATGGCAGACGCCATCTTTGTTCTGACTTTTTTATGATATATTGTCTGGTGTCATCTCACAATACTCACTAGTTCTGACACTTCATGTCATTTTTATTGCCAACGAGACTTTATTTGATCATTATTCACCTTCCGATGTAATTAAATTTGTCCTTTTACAGCGTTATTAATAACAAATCAAACTTAAAAAGCTATCATTTACCGATATTCAACTTGCCGAGCCCGGAAGAAACCCGAAATAAGGTCAAAAGAAGTCTGTGTCACTCAGTCCCTTTATAAACCTATCATTACTCGATATGTGCATAGGAACTGGGTGATCAAGTCTCAATCAACAGCGGCCTGGCTTCGTAAGTTCTATAACGTGATAAAGCCTACGAAGCGAGGCCGCTGTTAGGCGAAACTCGATCACCCAGTTCCTATGCACATATAGAGTAATGATAGGTTTATAAAGGAACTGGGTGACACAGACTTCTTTTGACCTATTTTCGGATTACTTCCGGTCTCGGCAAGTTGATTGTGGATAAATGATAGCGGTTCAAGTTTGATTTGTTATCAATAACAGTGTTAAATGACCAATTTAATTACATCGGAAGGTGAATAATAATCAAATAAAGTCTCGTTAGCAATAAAAATGACATGAAGTGTTAGAACTAGTGAGTATTGTGAGATGAATTCAGACGATTCATGGTATCTCAGTCAAAACAAAGATGGCGTAGTGACTTACCTTCTTGTATTTATTAAGCAGTGGTAAGAAGTTTTATTTTAATTTATTTTAATCCCTTCAAGTGCCTGTGGGGGGGTCCAATGATCTAACACGTGCACTTTTGAATATAAAATTGAGATCACATATAGATGGAATAGGCTTAAAGGAGCTAAGTCTTTAACTCAATATCATCCAAAATCTTCAACATTGAAAACATGAATTATTTGTCAATTTAAATCAAAATTGATGATGTGATCTTACCGGAAAAAGATGGACTTCTGATATCCAATATTTAAGACAAAATAAATATTTTACCATTGGTACACGAATCGTGTACCATAATGCGTTTCAGCCCCAGTTCTAGCAAGAGACTCAAGGAACGAGGCTAGAAACATTGTACCAAATCAAACGGCGCATGTAGACTGGAATAACTAGACGCTAAAAAAATGCCTTCGGTTGACACTGCTGGTTTATTTCGTCGAACATAACTGATATGAAATTAGAGTAAAAACAGAAACCATTGACTGCAAATCAGTTTATATACATTCATATTACAGTATTATATGCGTTGCGACCCACTTGAGTCAATTTCTAGGTCCCAAATGTTAGCGATTTAGCTCCTTTAAAACAATAAATATTATTATTATTATTATTTGAGGTGATTTTGAAAGGGCAGCAACACTATGGTCTATACTCTTATTTCGAATTCTATTTGTCAAGTGTTCTTTTACGTGCACGTCAATGTGTACATGGGCCACGGGGTTTTTGTCCAATCCGAACGGCTACACACTTTTCCTTGTCATGTCCTGGCAAGGTGTAGTGGGGCTTTCTCAATCAACATCGGTAGCGAATCCGAGACTTACAGATTAGCGAGTGTCTGTTTTCTTCTCAAGTTTATTCATATAAATTTTGTTTTATCAGATGAGGTTCGCTTTGTTAGGTTAGGACTTGAGGTTCCTGCTGAATGCAGATTGAGTCATGAAGCAACGGAGCTATGGTCAAAATATGAACCCGATATAATCAGAGCGCTAACCGACCGCTTGAAAGGACGATCGGTTGAAGGGGTGGACCTTGACGCCCTGGCGAGATCTCTTGACATGGATCGAAGATCAGAAGAGTTTCGTGAATTCTCAAGAGCTATAGACCTGAATGGCAAGTCTACTTTAATAACTTTGGCGGAAAATTCCTCTTTGCATGCACGAGAACATAAATGTGTTTCCATTTAATTCAAAATGCATTAAAAAAAAATAGCAGAACACATATACAATCAATGTTCTGTACTATATATACTGTACTCGCAGTGTTTCTCTGAAACTAATTAAAAACGGATGCTCATATATTATTTGATCATTGGAATCAAATATTTGCCCAACTATATTTCAATAGAGAGAAATGGGGTTTAACGCCCACTTGACACAAACTTTGGACTAATATATGCTTCAATTTTATTTAAAAAATACGCTGGGTATATTTTCACTTATCCCCACCCCCACCACAACCCCTCGTAAATTATATGATCTATCGTGGTGATGTTAGTAGAGGAAAAATCCGTTTAATTTTGGTCCTCCGATTTCCCCCTTCCGATAAAGACCCTACACGCGCAAGCGAATTATTGAAATAAAATTAAATCATATGTTAGTCCCGAAATGACCTAGTTTGTGTCGAGTGGACGTTAAACCCATCCCTCTCTCTCTCATGCGGTGTTGCATGAGTGAAGTTTTGTCTGGACAGCCGCGCTACGGCCTACTCTTATATCAAATCGCTACTGCCAATGGTTCTTTTATCCGAGCGACTACGTTGTCCCTTACCGGACCCATTGTCCTGCATCACTAACAATTGATAAATGACGCTGAGTGTTAAAGGACACATCTTAGAATACTATCTGGGTGTCTCTCAGTTCTTCATACGAATACCAAGCAAATGAAAATTAAATGGACTGGGGTTTAACAGCCCCACCCCCACCCTCTGTGTATTAATATGAAGGCGGTAACAATTTTTAATTACTTATTGATTCTAAAATTGATAATCCAGATATTATAGCAAGTCATCAAGGTTGTTTTGATACGATAACTGAGTTATACATAAAAGAAATGAAATGGGGTTTAACGTCCTACTGTTCTGCTCCTAAACATGGCTAATGAAGACGGCCATATATGATGGACATTATAACACCAGAGGAGATGGATTTTGCCTTTAGGTAACGTCAGGAGTAAAAGGTAAACCAGTGATTTGGTTACAATTTTTATTATGTTTTATACATATTTCAAAAATATGTATGCGCATTACAAAACGCGGGTTGCGATAACCACCTTGCTCCAAAAATGTACAATTATTAACGTACCGTACAATCTAATTATAATGATACTGGAGATCTGGGTCGTTTCTCGTAATTTTAACTAAAGATAAAACCCAAATTTTAGTAGATACTTCAATTTTGATTGGCCAAGTACTAAAATCGATCTAATATTATCCTATCAAATCAATAAAATTTGGATTTTATCTTAGTTAAAGTTTCGTGAAACAGTCCCTTAAACTGGGTTCACTATTCGTAAGTGGCCGTAATAATGGAGAGGAGCGCCTGTAACCAGGGAAGGACTGGGCCCCCACTCTAGGGTATCCAGGCGAGAAAATATTTGTTTAAAAACTAACTGCAAATGGTGCTTTTGGAGTACTATCATCCTGATGTTGCGTTGATGCACAAATCTCTTTGGCAGGACAAATTTATTTGGCAGCCCAAATTTAACGTGTGACAACATTACCAATGCACCAAAAACGACGCTAATTCAAGACTTACAAGGTCCTCGGAACTATAAAAAAGATCCCCCAATGTTTTTGTGCCCCGAAGCCTACGACCAACAGACCCCAGGTTCGATCTATTTGTGGGTGTGTCTGTGAAGCCTTGAATGTTGCTCTGTATTTTTCAGTCTAGCATTCCCCTTGACATTGGTGCAGTGATGAAGGTCGTCGTAAGGAAAAGTTATCCAGTTCTTCCGATGGTAAGAAAAATCAAAGCCAACCTTTGTAAGCGAACTATGACAGTTTAAATCGGATGTTGTGTCCCAAAAAACAATAAACACATGAAATTTATTTTCAGAATCGCATATAAGAACGTCATGCTTAGACTACAAACATTGAATAAATGTACCCAATGCTTGGGGAAGGGCTACTACTACTACCTGGTGTTTTAACGTCCGTTTCCACAGAAGTGATATCGCAGCTTGGGGAAGGGAAACTTTTACTGTTATACCATGTGCACCCACGATCAAATGGTTGACGCATTACCAGATGGCTAGTATGAGTTATGTAGTGTCCGTTATATCTGGCATTATACATACAAAAGCCCAGCCATGTAATCGTTTTGACAACCTTTGTCAGTATTGTTCACACGCCCAATACCTGTCGGTAGCTGAAAGGCTAACGCTTTCTACCCAATCGAAGAATAATCCATCCTGGGATTGAAGACTGCCCAATCAGACCACAGTATATGGGCGTGAGAGCTGTGTTTTGGGACAGGGGATCTAACTGATAGTCTGCGATATCACTTCGGTGGAAGCGGACGTTAAGTAAAGTTATTTACATACTTGCTAGTCGTCAGAGGAGGGTAAGGTGGCATAGGTAGCAACCTTGTGGCTTTACTCCGGGTTCCCCTCCCCCCCCCCCCCACAAGAAAGACGCCTGCGCGTGTGCTAAGAATATACAAAATAAGACAATCTATCTGCGATACAACCCTCGGTGGAAGTGGGCGTTAGGCCTGTGTTTTAGTTTATTATTCATTATCTGTTCTATTATATTTTTAGAAATCGGAGATACACAAGGATCCTTTAACGATGTATCGTTTAACAGCTGTATTATAACCTGAATAAAGCACAAGCATCTTTATTTTGGTGTTTTACTTTCTTTTACCAAGTACTCAATTCTACTCTTTAAGAAATGAAATGAAATGGGGTTTACCGTCCTACTATTCTACTCCGACTTGGCTAATGAAGACGGCCATACGCCATACAGTGTGCTATTGGGGGAAATTTTGCCCGGCAGGGCCACTACGGACTACTCTTATATCGAATTCCAACTGCTAAAGGATCGTTTATGTTCCTGCCAATGTATACACGGGACCTCGGTTTTTATGCAGCACCCGAACGACTAAACAGCTGTCATGGTCAGGCTCTCCGTCCTGCGCCACAGATAAGAGTAAACTACGCCGGAAACTCCCGATAAACTTTCTCGGCCAATGCAGGGATCGAACACGCCACCACAAGGCTAGCGAGTCAGCGTCTTACCCAATTAGCCACCGAGATCCCCCTACACCTTTTAGACAGTTGTGTAAATAGGGTTAGTGTCATAGGAAATGAAGTTAAACGCCTTACTGTTCTGCTCCGAATGGGTTAAGGAAGGCGGGCATATTTCATGCGGTGTTACGTGAGAGAAGTTTTGCTCGAACAGCGGCCTACTCTTATATCGAATTCCAACTGCCAATGGTTCTTTTACCCGAGCGACAACGTTGTCCCTTACCAGGCCCCCTGACCTGTATCACTGACAATTGGCGAATGACGCTGAGTGTTAAAGGAGACATCTTTACTGGCTATCTATCTATCTTCTTGGTGTTTAACGTCTGCTTCCACATAAGTTATATTGCAGACAAGACGTAGGGGAGCCGAAGCCGATTCCTGTTTTTTAGAATAGGATTTTGCAATCTTTCCATTTTGGCCTTAGGCCATGGATTGGGTTTAGCGGGAAGTTCTTCCCTTTATTTAATATAAAACATATCGTTTGGTAGATGACCTGCTTCTGGATTGGTAGATGTCACCGTTTGGGATTAGTGTTTAGGTGCCAGGCCCGTCTTATCGTGGCCTCCCTTTACTCCACTATCCCACTCTATGGGTTTGGTATCTGCTTCCTTTGCGGAATAGTGTTTAGGTGCCGAGTCCGTCTGACCGTAACTCCCCCTTACTCCACTATCCTGCTAGTTTGGTAGATGTCATCTTTGTGGGATTTGTGTTTAGGTGCCAGGCCCGTCTTATCGTGACCTCCCCTTACTCCACTGTTCCACTCTGTAGGTTTGGTGTCTGTTTTTTGACGGAATAGTGTTTAGATTCCGAATCCGTCTGATCGTGACTCTCCCTTACTCCACTATCCTGCCAGTTTGGTATAAACCTCCTATGTAGTTTAGTGTTTAGATGCCGAGCCCGTCTAACCGTGGCCCCTCTTACTTCACTATTCTACTTAGTCCAACCGTGTCCATTAGGGCGTGGATTTGTTCGAAGATTTGCAGTTTCAGATCTGGTCTCGGGAAGAGTAAGTTTTTAGTGTTGAATGGTATGTTGTTGGTCTCCATCATTCTCACTAGTTCCCTTCTCTCCTCCTTGTATACCTCGCAGTCTACCAGGACATGGTTGGTGGTACATTCTTCTCCGCACTAATAGACGATGACTAGGTGTTTGTAGTCTCGCAGCCGCTCTTTCACCCTTAGTTTCGATATGAGTCTGCATATATCTCTTCTAGGGTGATTGATCGCTGTCTTCGTGTAGATCTTGTCATCCAGCCGGAATCTGTATGTGTCAAGTTCAACGAGTTTTAATTCCCAGATTGAATTGACCTGTCTTTTAACCATACTGTAGATTTCCGTGGTGCTGTAGTCTATAGTACGGAGTGGTGCTGTAGTCTATAGTACGGAGTGGTGCTGTGTCCTTGAGACCTTCGTTGGCGAGTCAATCTGTCTCCTCGTTTCCTCTAATGTTGACATGTGATGGAATCCACACAAGCTCTGTCTTGCTTCCCTTCTCTAGGACCCTCTGGTACAGCTGCCTGATTCTTGAGTCCGAGTTGTTATTTTGGATTGAAATCAGACTGCTCAGGGAGTCGCTTGGGATGACGAACTTACTAGTCTTTTGGTGGGAGATCCATGATATAGCGTCACGAATGGCAGTGTATACCGAACAGTTATTGGGCAGTTTCCTGCTTATTCCCTGTTCCCCGTTTGGCAGGTATATTCCAAACGAGCTGGTGCCCCTTTGAGGGTTGTGTGAGCCATCCGTGTACACATGGTCCCAGTCATCAGACGGCCAGTTGTCTTCCGGGTGTTCTAAAGAGAAAGCACGTGCAGCAGTGGGGTTGTTTTTCTTGTCGGTTTTCTGTAATAGATCTAGATTGACAAGCGGTATAGGGAGCGTCCAAGGGGCGATTGCTGGGGGGTCGTGTTCATTTATCACAAGCTCCCCCAGTCGCAGTTCCTTGATTGTTTCCCTGATACCCTGGCCGAAGCTTTTCTTTCTGGGATCTCTCACATATCTTGTCTTCTGTAGACTGACAAAAGTAAGGGATCTTTCGCCCAATTATTGCGAGATCTTAGCCCAATACCTTGTCGCTAGTTCTTTTCTTCTTAGGGATATGGGCAACTCCTCGGCTTCCTGTAGTAGTGCCTCTCTCCTAGTCCCAACCCCTACGCCAGTCGCAATACACAGAGCTTTGTATTGGATGGTGTCAAGCTTACTTAAGAGTTCTGGCGCGCAGTTCATGAAGGCCAAAGAGCCGTAGTCTAATACAGAGCGTATTAGAGCACGATACACCATCATTAATGTAACTCTATTGGCACCCCATGTGCTACCCGTTATTTTTCTCGTTAAGTTTAGGATTTTGGAACACCTATCTACAGTCAAGTCGATGTGCGGTTTCCAGGTCAGCCTGCGGTCAAAGATTACGCCAAGGAACTTGGTTTGGTCTTTAAACTCGATGGTTTTCCCGTTCATACACAGAGTTATTCTGCTTATCCCACTATCCCTGCACACAAGCATGTCGACCGTTTTCTTCTCTGAGACTTTAAATCCCCAGTCGTTTGCCCATGTCATGAATTTGTCTAAGGCCTTTTGCATGTTCTTTTGTAGTTCACAGAAGTTCCTCCCTTTCCTCCATATTGTACTGTCATCAGCAAATTTAGCTAACTCAGTTTTGGCGTCGAGGTAGGACGATTTCTGTATGTCGTTGATCATGATGTTGAAGAGAGTGGGACTGATGACCGACCCCTGAGGCGTACCATTTTCTAATGTTTGCTCCGCACTCAGGAATCTGCCAACATTCACCTGTATCCTTCTATCGCTCAGAAAGCTATTGATCCACCGAAACATTGTGCCCGTTATACCGATACGTCCCAACTTGAAGATTGCCCGTCCAGCCAAACTAAATCGAAAGCCTTAGTTAAATCTACGAACACGGCACATAACAGGTTCCCAGAGAGGGGTGCCTAGCTGTGACATCACTTGCTGTAGTCTCACTAAGTGGTCCATTGTTGACCGCCCTTTCCTGAACCCGCTTTGATTTTCGTCGATCAGTCGGTTGCTCTCCAGATATAACTGTAGTCGGATGTTAACCATTGTTTCCAAGGTTTTGCACAGTGTGGATATCAAGCTTACTGGTCGATAGGACTCTGCCTTTGTTCTCTCTTTCCCTGGTTTTAGAAGAGGGATGACGTTGGCTTTCCGCCATTCTTTAAGTACCTCTCCTGCCAGCCAGGGTGTGTTGAAGAAGTTTAGTAGTATCGTTTTGGCATTTCTAGGCAGATGTTTGAGCATTTTGAGTACTTTACTTTGTCCTCACCAGCCGCGCTATCCTTCTTGAGGGAAAGAGCCTTATTTAACTCTTCCTCAGAGAAGGGTAGATTGATTGGTTTTGCCCCTTCGTTAGGTTCAATTACTAATGAAGGTTGCTGCGAGTAAAAGATTTCCTTTCTCTTCAGGAACTCTGGTGATTGGTTTTCATCCCTGCTTGCGTCAGCGAAAGCTTTTGCAAGTAGATCTGCCTTTTTATTGCCGTTGGTAACGTACTCATCCCTATTCTCTAGGTTTGGTATGTTGAATGATCTGCGCTTCCCGTTCATGGCGTTCAGCTTCTTCCAGACGACACCTGTTTGCGTGTTTTGACTGTCCGTGGTCTTTAATGATACAGGCTTTACTCCAATCTGTTTCACAGAGAATTACTTACGAATTATCTCTGTCACAGATGACTGTCCACAACATGTGCGTTGACTGCACGCGACGTTAGTCATTGGCTCAACGGTTCGTGCAATGTTTACTTAACACCTAACTGCTTCGGGCAAAATGATGCATTTTACTCATTTTAATACCCATTTACACTAAATAGGAAATATTTTTTAACTACAAATACTTCAAACGTCTTTATTTATTTTTTTTACCTCCAAAAAATGTTTGAGAATTTAATTTGTCGGAGTAAAAAAGTTAATATGCCGTACTCATTAAGCCTCGTCGATGTCATGCTTATCAGTGATTGTAACGGCCAAGTGAATATTCACTGCGGGATCAGTTTGGCTTTACTCAAGATAAGAAACAAAACAATGGTTTACAAGAAAGACGCAATAGGGGCGAAAATCCAGACAGAATTTCAGAAAACACTAATAAATAAAGTGTAGTGTGCAAACAGGGGCAATTATAGGGACTACCATAAGGTACAATTTTATTTCAATACATCACTCGCACGTAGGGTACTTTGACAGTGGGGAATGACCGGAGGTTAGACACGACGTGACTAAATAAAATAATACAGAATTTACGATCTAAATCTAACACATTAGACCACTTAACCTACCCCACCTCCATTTTCCCCCAACTTTAAGAGACCAAAGAATGAATACCTTATTAACATTACTAGCGGGTAATCACAAATAAACCTTTATTAAATGTCAACAGTTTATGACTTATATTAGTAAATTTATACAAATTAAAATATATAAATCTCTGAATTATCTCCAACAAAAATAAATAACTGTGAATACAAAAACACATTGTATCATCCGTTTCCTGAATGTTGGAAAGGGAGTTTAAAATAATGGAATACAAGATTCAGTAAAATGTATGAATCACAAACAATGTTCTCATACATATGGCAGTAATGGCAATAACAAAAATAACAATTAGTGAATATATAATTTCTTTCCACGATCCAAAGCCCAACAGTTAGTTAAATTAGGAATAAAATATTGCAAATGTGGTCTGATTAAAAATATTAAAGCTTCAAAAGCTGGCCAAGCAAATTCATGCTGACCATGCCTGCAACAGATTCAGAAATTGCTTGAATTAATAAACCTATCTAAAGTGAATGTTATTTTGGTCCCAACATATTTTGAGGAATCACCCATTCATTAAACTGTTCTTCTGTTACCAAACCAAGCTTTAAAGCTGCTTGTTTTAAGGTCAAACCCTCAGCATGTCCCAATTTGGCAATTTTACAGGCATTATCATAACCTATGTGTGGATTCAGAGCTGTCACTAACATCAGAGATTCATTTAAAATTTGGTTAATTTTTTCATGATTAGCTTTAATACCAATTACGCAGTTTCTGCTGAATGAATTGCAAGCATCTGCTAAAAGGCGGGTTGACTGGAGAACATTTCTGACCATCATTGGTTTAAAGACGTTTAATTCAAAATGCCCATTACTTCCACCAATAGAAACAGCTGTCTGATTGCCCATCACTTGTGCTGCCACCATTGTTAAGGCTTCACATTGTGTTGGATTCACTTTACCTACAACACAGAAATAGTTTTTTTTTATATGACATCAATTAATAGTTGATCCTGTCTGGCTGAAACTAACAGAAAGGAAACCATCAAAGAGAAATGTTTTTAATTACCTGGCATGATGCTGCTTCCAGGTTCATTTTCAGGAAGACTCAATTCACCAAGCCCACATCTCGGCCCAGAGCCTAAAAATCTAATATCATTACCAATCTTCATTAAACTAACGGCAACAACATTTAAGGCACCATGAACTTCAACTAATGCATCATGTGCTGCAAGAGCTTCAAATTTATTACTGGCTGTTACAAATGGTAAACCTGAAATAACATTAACAAATATATATTTTCTTACAATTATGCTGTTAATTGATGTTACAGATATTGAAATATTGGTTAAATAAAAATAATTTTGTTAGTAGTTTTACAGTACATATAAATGTCTAACTGTGACTTGTTATTGATTTGGTGACAATAACTGAAATGAAATAAAATGGGGTTTTAATGTCCTAGTGAAGATAATTGTATAAGTAACTGGTAAACTTCATCATGAAAACTCACTAAAAATGAAAAGATTTCAATTAAATTACAACACAGAGGTGTCAGTTTCAAAAATAGTATAAATGCACAATTGACGCTGTTTCCTCAATTAGCCGCTCCACCCCTATCCTTTACACAATCTAATATGCCTATGAAAAGGTCAAAGAGGCTGTAGTATTTTGCAACTGTGAAAATACGAATGACATACCCAAAATATAATTTATATATTTATGTCATGATTTACAGAAAGAGAGAGAGAGAAATAGGGTTTAACGTCCAATCAACACAAACTAGGTCATTTCGGGTCTAACATATGGTTTTTATTTTTATTTTAATAATTCACTTGCGCGTAGGGGTCTTTAGCAGTGGGAGGAAACTGGAGTACCCGGAGAAAACCCACGAGGTTGGACATGCGACCCTAATCCTTGCCACGTACAACCGGGGATTTGAAACCACACCAGTTGACTCAATGACCGGCTTTCTGATACAGCGCGAGCTAACCATTCGGCCATCCATCCTCCCTCATGATTTACATTACAATTTAATCTTTATTTTTTTATGTACAAAGTAAAGGAATTTCATTATCTAGCATACAAAGTTCCCAACCTGTAAATTCTGCTATTCCTTTAGCAACTTTTTCAGCAAAACCAACTCGCGAATTTAAACCAGTTCCTACAGCTGTTCCTCCTGGAAATATATACACATGTAGATATAAAAACTAAAGCATATACATGAGAAACCTAATAAAATATCCATAGGCATAGAGATACTCTTACTCAAATTTACTGATGAAAATTGATGAAATACAGCAGTATTTGCTTTTAAAATCTCTGATTACTATCAGATAATTTGCAATTTTTGCCTGAAGTATTGTTTCTTTAGAAACATTGCTTCCCAGCCACCAATATCTCTATTCATACCACTCCTATTACTGATTAAGACTATATATCTGTGATCAGTATCAGGTTTTTATTGTCACACGATTTTCTTTTATCATGCTTTATCTTGGAAATGGCATTTTAAAACTTTTCTTGCTTATTACAAAACATTTTATACAATTTAGAAGAAATAAACATACCAGCTGCAAGTTCATATAAATGGGGAAGAGTAGAATTTATTCTTGATATTCCATATTTAATCTGTTGAACATAGGCACTAAATTCTTGACCTAAAGTTAAAGGCACTGCATCCTGAAATCACAAACAAAACATCTCCATTTCTCTTCCTAAATGTGCATATTATTACCTATATTGGTATTTACATTTTGTGTGGCAATTATAGAATAAAGAATTAGTATAAGTTAACAAACACTTTTTTGTCAATTGTTCAATTATTGAGAATTAATCCAAGCATAAAAATGTAGTTAAGAACAAAATGGTAATTGTCTGGCTACCAATGCCAAAAAATACACATAACAAATACATCTATCTTTATGTGATGATAATTTGCATAAAATCTGTAGTGGAAATACATGATAAACAGTACATGCGTTAGACTGTAGTAGGTTTTCTCCTATTTGCTAATACTTCTAAGGTAACTTTAAATATGATATTACAATTAATAAAGTAATTAGATTTAATCAGATCTCTTCTTTAGTCCCATGTAAACGTTTCCGTCCACGTAAATAAAGAATCATGGAAAGTTGGTATTTGAAATAATAATTCTCCATTACGCTTCTATATAGGCAGAATTGCTCTCATAGCTCTCTGTATAGCATAATATGCCTGTCTTCATTAAAACGTATACCTGGGTATGAGTTCTACCAATTTTAATAATATCCTTGAATTCTTTAACTTTTTCATTCAAGGCATCATGTAGTGTTGATAAGGCAGGAAGAAGTCTTTGGTTTATTTCTATGGCAACGGATATATGCATGGCAGTAGGGAATGTATCATTGGAGCTCTAAAATATAAACCATAATAACATTCAATTGACTGTTTTAAGAAATAAATTTGATACTACACGAAGACATTAGCCGAGGGATGCTTCATGTCTTGCTCGAAACCATTAAACAACTTAAAATACAGACTATCCCAGCCGTGCATTTCAATATGTAATCTAATATCTCATCTGGTATAAAATAATGTTCAATGTATGGTTGGCACGTTGCCCGTACAAAGCATCAAAGGATCTGGATAACAGTTGGTATTGTATATATCACAGGAAAGGTCACCAAGCTCTGTATAATGAACTAGTAATAACAGAGCACACAGTGCCTAAATATGATGTGAAAATCAAGGAAAATATAAGATGTTTGTAATATGAATAATTCTCCTTGAGAGAACAGCCGTGTAGGTGATGTGTCAAGGGAGGTAACTCTATTAAATGGAAAATGTTATATTTGGTTTTTTAAGTTCAAACGATTTTCATAACAGAAAACTCAACATGTCACATTTATCTGATTGAAATCTAAAGAACTTATTGATTGAAATCTAAAGAACTTATAAGCTGTCACTTCAATTTCAGTGTGGATTTCTGTTTGCCCCCTGAAAATAAATAATCCACCAAATTCTGGCAGAATCTGGCAATTCAAACACTTTTTTCTTTGATTGAATTTGTGACAGAGAAAATCAGGATTAACATTCATTTAAAACAAGATAAATGTTTCAATACCTGGACCACTCACCTGTGACATATTAACATGATCATTAGGATGTACAGGTGTTTTACTACCCATTACACCACCTAATATCTCAATACCTCTATTACTAATAACCTCATTTACATTCATATTAGTCTGAGTACCAGATCCAGTTTGCCACACAACAAGAGGAAAATGATCATCAAGCTTTCCATTAATTATCTGGAAAAATATATAACTAAAATTTAATAAAATTTAATTTTGATAAATGTGTGCTACAAAAGAGTACTTCTTTTAACTATATTCATATATGTTGCAGAACAGTATTAGTTCCATATCAAATGCATTATATGATGCTCATAATCTAAACATCTTTCTTCATTGATTTAAATTTTCTGCCCACACAAGTTGAAGATCGAGCTTCTTCCTTATCAGTTATCTGTTCTGTTTGAAATCATACTGAAGACAATCAAACTATTCTTGCCTAAGAAAAATTAATTTAATCATACTGACCTCTTCACAAACCTGTACAATTGTATTAGCAACAGTCCAATCTAAACCATAACTTTTATTGACTAGAGCAGCAGATCTTTTTAATATTCCAAATGCTTTTATGACAGGAAGCTTTAATAGTTAAAATACAGACAAATCATCATAACATCAGAAAATCACAACTGGAAGTATTCATCACATTTGCAAACTAATTGTTGGGCTATGCCTATAATCATACCTAAGCCTGTAGGCCTACTAGCAAGTCAACAACAATGTACACAAACAAATAGTACTTAATGAATTGAATTAAAACAAGGTTTACTGTCTTACTTTTCTGGTCCAATCAAGCTTATCTTACTCCTTTTTCAAATATCAACTGTCAAGGTTTTTTTTAAGTGCATGAGAACATGCTCCTTGCTAAGTCATCTGCACAGCATCACTGGTGAGAGTGAAACCATGCTGGAAATTCCTGGCAAACTTTCTAGGCCTAGATCAGGATCAAACCCAAGATCTCCTTCCTGTATAGCGGAGTTAATACAATATGCTTGCATTCGTATTTCTTGCAGCATATGATAGATCATGACTCATGATGGCATTATACAATTATTTCTTTGGTTTGTAGTTCCTATTGTTTTCAAATATGAGTGAACTCTGTGTCACCAGAGGCCTGGGACTTACAGTGCAGTGGACACGTACGGCTAGGCCCCGGATCCATTCACTCTTTTTGAATTGTGAATTTTTTGTTTGTGGTCTCTGAGTAAGATGTTTTGTCCAAATATTAGTTTTTGTATAAATTTGTGTGTGGTGCAGCCCCCCTGCACTTACTATTAGTGAGCCAGCACCTACCCACACAGCCACCTCTAAAAGGAGTGATCCAATTTCTTTTCCGGCAAAATCCTCCCTCAAATTATATAATTGCACATGAGATTTACTAAGAGTAGAAACTGTCATTCTACTAATTTGTGTACTTACAGGCATTCGTTCCAATTCTCCACCAATATTAAAATTAATGACAGAGCGTGCTGTGTTTGCACCATAATACTTGTTACAAGGTACCTGGATCTCACCAAAACTATCTGTTTCTATTCTACAACTACCTGTATCCCCACTCTAAAAATAAAATCAGTGAAATTTATTCTTATCTCATAACTTGCATTAGGAGAGTACATACACATAGGCCTAGTTATAAAAATCATATTATGTAAATCACATATAGCTATATTATTACCACCATTGGAACATTTCAATCCTTATAATAGCCACATTACCAACATAGGCTGCCTAGATTCAGAGTGATATTTCATTAACTCTTGATTTCGTGTTGGATTTTCACTGGATTTGAATCTGATCTGCTGCTCAGTGCTAATTGATGATTAAATGCAAAAATGGATATTCAGGACTATTCGAGTAAAGATTTAAGTAATGATTATCGAGGCTAGGTCTAAAATTCAATCTCTATATATATCTAATTGGTTCAGAGTGGAGCATTAGTGACTGGAATTTTCAGCATCCTATATTATCTAGTTAACTATTATAGTGAGAACTGCCAGCTCTTTATCTAATCTTCCATTATCAGGGGATAGAATAAAATTATCTTTTTTTTTTTTTTTAGATATTACCACACATGGCCAGACGTAGGCCTACCATGGACCTATATGCTAGTTCATGATACATATTAACTAACATTGAGTATTAGTCTTGGCTACATAAGGAAATGAAGGCACTCCAAAACCAAAGAGGTTAACAAGGTACCTTACATCTATATGATTGAATGTTTTTTATATTTACTTTTAGTAGGATTAGTATTTAGCCAAACTATTATAGAAACACAGATATGTAGGCCTACATGTAGCATCACTGTGCTGGAGATAGGCTACATTGATTAATTGTACCGGAAGGCTTACTGTTTGTTGCCAGTTTTATTTATTTAAAACATATTTGAATTTTCTTCCAATTGCTCTGTCTCGTTAAACTATACATGAAAATGGAAACATTGAAAAATTACAGAAAACAAGAATATTTTCAGCGACTTTGGATGTGGCAGGTCACACGTGTTTAGAATAGATTATTATTGAGGTCAGAATAGAATGAAAATGTACGTCGAGCATAAAATAAAACATATCTTACTGCCGGATGGATGTCAACACAAAAAGCAATGAAAAGATAAAACATAACGTTATTTGTTAATGTAGAATCAACAAAATACAAACCATTGCTGTGTCTGCAAATTATCAAACGAATTTATCAGCCGGGTATATTTTTTTGGCAAAAACCTCCACAGTGTAAACAAATAACTTACCTCCCTTTAATAGTCGTGTTTTACAAGACTCAAAGAGGTGTACATGTAGGCCTACCTACTAATCTGTAGCCTATAAAATGAAATGCTGTCAAAACCAAAAACAAAAACGAACCAAAAAATAAAAACGAATTAAAAAAAAGAACCTAAGTAAACTTGAAAAATGTATTTTTCTGATATAGATTTAAGTCTACTGGTCCCATATCAATCAGTTCTACCTGAAGGCCATTTGAAGTTTACATTAAATTGTAGGCCCTAGGCTACTTGATTGTTAAAGTCCAAGCCATTGTCTTTAGGCATCCATTGTACATGTATATGGAAGAATAATTAACAATTCTGTCACATTTCCAAAATCATAAGCCTACCTATTCAGATGGGATGAAACAATATATATATTGCAGGGTGCACGCAAAAGAATCCTTGACAGTTGGAATACGGTTAGGTCTAGGTTGTAGAGAAAACCCACAAGGTTGGACAGGCGACCCTAGTCCTTGACACGTACAACCAGAGAATCAAATCCATGCCAGTTGACTCAATGACAGACCTTTATGTGCGCACATACTAACCATTCAGCCACCCACCCCCCTTGTTGTAAGAGGAAAATTCTCCTCTCCCAATTTGCATAAAGAAAAATACTTGACTCCATCAACAAGACATTTAAACTCCATTAAGCCCTACACATTGTTTTCTGTGTTTGAAAATATTTCTTGAATATTCATTTCTTAGAATATTATGGTTCTCAGATAATGGAGCTTAACAGCCACTCGACAAAACTTGGTCATTTTGGGACTAACACATGGTTCAATTTTATTTCAATAAGTTGCTTGCGCGTAAGGGTTTTTAGCAGTGGGAGGAAACCGGAGGACCCAGAAAACCCACAAGACAGTTAGTTGCCTTCTTTGCCAAGCTTGTTTTTCTTAAGAAAAGGAGACAAAAAACATACTGAATACTGTACAGTATAAAATTTATTGTGTTTAAATGGGTATCGATAAACAAGTCTACATAGAAATTACCCCGATGACAATATAAATACTGTAAGAATTACACAACTAATAATATAATTAGCTATGAAGTATGTCCCGGTAGTCCTCTTCAACAAGATTGCTCTTTAATTCTGAAAAGCAGACAAGGCTAAGCATCTCTGATTCTTTCCACAAGCCGAGAAGTATAGTCAGTCGCAGTCAATATGACAGTCCTTGGTAATCTCTGTAATACTACATTGGACCTTGGGATTTAACATAGTGATGTCCCAAGAAATTTTATTGCCCTGAAGTGATATTGTCCCAATATAGTTGGCCTACATCATAAAGAGATATGACACCTTAATATCAACCTTAGTGGGGTCAAAAGTAATTCAACTATGATTTCCAAGAAAATAATGTTCTTGTTTAATGTTGTGGGCGTAGTGATACAGCATTTGTAGTGATGCAGCTATGATTAACACCATTTGCAGTAACAGCATCACAGGTAACCGGCCTGATCTGATTTTTCCAAATTAAGAATGGTGTAATAATTAGTGAGCAGGGTAATATTGGAAAACAATAATGATTATTACACATGGAATATAATAATGTATCAATACATTTTAATTATTCCTCCACCAATATAATAAGAATTTATATAATATTAATGTATCTAAAAGATGTTATATTGCACATTAATGTAATAACAATAATATCTATTTTATTAATTTGTATTCTTTCATACATACATGTACTTCAAAGTCCATCAAATGCTTTGATAAATATCTCATGACTAATGATTCAATTCTAAACTGTTTTTCTCCTATTAGAATCATCTTTTTGTTTTAACTTTTTAAATGAACAATAAAAGTTAACTAAAAGGTTACTACATGTAATTGAATTTCAACAATACTAGATACTAATTAAAGATATATGTCTTCAGGGATAATTAGGTCATTTGTTGAACCTTAAAGCTTTTATCTAAAAATAATGTGTTATTTATAGAGTAAATTTCATTCAATACTCATTTCCCAGTTTCAACCAGTTGATTAGCTTATACAAAAAATCTAGTAAGGGACCGACTATGTTATATTGAATCTCTTAGGAAACATTACACACAATAAATTATGAAAATGATAAATTCTTAAGAACAATCTTCCTCACACAAAAATGGGGTGATACATTACTTTAAGGCAGAACACTACCTAAGAATTTCACATTGATAATGGGAACTTGCCATTTTGTGTAATAATAGTTTATAATGTCCCAAACCAGTTTTGATAATTTGAGAGTAAAATGTTAATTAGTTGCCATGGAAATGGTGGTCATATAGTATATTTTATACATATATCCAGCAAAGGTAAGACAATATGGACCTTTATCATCAAAGGAATATATCTTTAAATATTTTCTGAGCAGATATCATATAAGATTGTATATAAAAAGTACAAAACTGTTGGTAACATGAATAATAACAAATATACATCTACTATCACTACACGTAAATGAATTAATGTAGAAAAATGTTAGTAATATCTATCTAAATACATAATCTCAATAATACATAATTAACATTCATATACTATCAGTAATTTTAACTAAAAACAAATACTTAAAATATAAACCATTAGTTCTAAGCTCTTAGCTGCATTCAATCGACTACTTTTGAAAAAGTATATTTTTTTCAGCTCACCTTAATTTAGTTCAAATAATATTTCTAAATATTGACCCAAATGACTTGGGTATTAATCTTTATATTCAATTTTTACTAAATATTGGTTTGGCTATGGCTCATAGCATCCGCATGAGAAGTATAAGATTGATTTCGAAATTGGGTTATGCTTGAAAACGTACAACTCTGTGATGCAGCTATGGGCAATATATATGCCTCATGAATATCTATACTTACATTTACAATTAATTACCAATCAATCAAATATGAAAGCAGTGTTATAAGTTATTCAGCACTTGTCATAAATAAAATTTAACAGAATATAAAACAATACTTGAAAAAATAAAATTACGGTAACAATCTTGTTAACTACTATATTCTAATATATACAATTGAGAAGATCATTTCTGGTCACAAACTTGGTGGTGTATGTTCAGGTTTTGTTTAATATTCTTCAAATTTAAAATAACCAAAAATATTGTTGTATTACAATTAATTTCCAACCATATCACACAATCATTTGCTACCCTGATAGATTTCTGAAATTAATGGACTGAAATAACTATTTCATATTGCTAAATTTCACTAAAAAATCTCTATAACAAATTATATATAAGTTAGGAATATTCCTTTCTATTTCTGATCAGTCATGATCAATAAACAGCTCTTCTCAGTTTTTGTATCAACTATTATGTCAATTACTAAATTTATTATTATGTTTTTAAGGGACAAAATATTTTGTCCCTCTAAAAGTTCTTTTAAAAAAGGCACATGAATAACACAAAAAGCCCTACAAAAATTGCAGAGTAGAATGCTTCAATGAAAAGGAATGTCCTTACATCCAATTATAATATTATGAGCAGATTTTAATACATACTGATGAGCTAATACAACGAAAAAACACATTGATATAACATTCATATTTTTCCCTGATAGCTATGAAATCAAAACAACTATATTATAAAGAATAAATGATTGTCACTTTACTCAATTTCATTACTGTGTAATTGACATTATATTAATCAAGTTATATACATGTATTATAATGATATCGTTGAAAAAAAGTAACAAATTTCCTGTAAATGATTTATAAATTCTAACATAAATGTTCATGCCACAATTTAGAAATGAAATTAGATCATTTTTCGGCACCAAACCAGCAAATGAAGACAGGACCACAAATAACATTTTGATACAAAGCTTTTGCTCTTACATTTTTTTGGGTGGAGATTTGACCATATTTGGATTTAAAATCTATTCTAATCATGAGTTTTAGATTGAAATATAACATGACCTTTAAATACACAACTACTGGTGCTTCTAAAAATGGTATTTTAATGATATTAAGGAAGTTTATTTGCCCCTTATAAATATGAAGAGCATATCAGATATTATCTAATTGACAATTTATAATTTACTTTAATCAAGACTGCTGTGTTGCTTTAAACTATTATTCAGGATCCAGATAATAGTGACATACATTATACAAACATTATAATTCTTATTTCAATACTTGTAATAAATAAATAACATTAAAACAAAAAACACGAAAAAATACTGGCTTCAAGCTAAAAACACTGAAGCATATTTACAGCTTCAAGATATCGTAAAAGCTGCAGAAAACCTTCAAGTTAAAGTTAGGCAGCCATACTCCTTCTTGTTAACTTGTTATTTTATTTCACAAAAGGAAACTAGGATTGGAGTTCTCACTCACACAGTGGTGACATATCCACAAAACTCTTACATAATATATACACTAATCCTTCTACTTGTTTTCCTCTAACGGCAGAATATGTTTACAATTTAATAAAGAATTTTATAAAATAAGATCAAATATCTTCAGTTAGTAGAGCTATAAAAAAAGTGCAGTTATAAAAAAACTTGTATTTTTGATTTTACATAACATGCCATTATGTTTTGTTTTATAATATTTTTAATATTCTAGAAATGTACATCATTACATTTTCTTGAATACCTAATACTATTTTGATATTGGAACGGCCATCTACTCGACTCGTCACAGTGGTAATTCCAAATACTATAACATTTTGTATCTATAAACTTCAAATTTGATTGCCGTTTATGATTGATGATACTATATTTTATTAATGTAAGGACTCATTTGTATGGTTAGTGAATCTCTTAAATCTCAGAATTAAGAGCACATTAATAAAATATAAAACCCTTAGATTAATCTATTTACATATATAAATAAAGAAGATGATAAAAATCTAATTAAAATTAATTAGAATCAAATAACACATCTAATCCATACTACTGAATTACTTTAAAATAATTATGTAAGATTTTAAATAATCTTCATCATTTGCATAGTTTATGGAATGTAAGTAATGGTTTGATTGGTAATAAAGCTGTGGCCAATCAGATCACTTGTTTCAATTAGTGATCTTTTTGGTGAAATTTTCTGGGAAGACACCTTTAACACCATTTGATTGTTTAACACCCATTACCCAACCTTCATCCTAAAACAAAATATAAAAAAAATATTTATGTGTAACTAATGAAATGAAATAGGGTTTAACATCCTATTGTTCTACTACGACTGGGATAATAGGGACCCTTCGTATCAGTATAAACGTTATCGATTCGTGTGTAATTACTCATTTGGATCTGAATTGATTTAAGTATGCAAATGATAATGTTTCTTGTCTCATATATTGAATTTTCCACGATTTTTCGAGGCCCTGTGTATATCGTTCATGGTGTAGAGTTTGTAAAATGTGCTCAAATGCAATATTCTGCTTGATTTGTAGTATAACTGCCTGGACAGAGAAGTTCATGGAGTGGAAATTAACACCGTCAAGCTATTATCGTACGTTGGATTGCAAAACTGTGTGTTAGAGGATACGAAAAATAAAACGAACGTATGTGCATTTTGGTATTCATTTTCGTACCAATGCGAAAGGTCCCTAATGAAAAACATTTAGATTACACAACACTGAAAGGCAGTATGAGTTTAATCTTCACTCGTGATTTGTATATTCTCAGTAGGCCTAATCTCTTTACCCTAATATGACCTCAAAGTTTTATTCATAAACAGAAGACCCTCCAGTAAGAGTATGTGTGCATTGAAGATTGAATAAGCACCACCCAGATAACACATATCAATATATACAGGATTAATGCTTCAAGAACATCTTATGCCACTTCTACTTTACTTTGGCTTTTATCTTGATACTAACCTGTTCTTCTGGATTTTCATATGGTACAACCCAGATTAAGTCTCCAGTATCAAAAGTTAACTCATCAGTATCTTCGCCATTATATGGGTGTGTTGCCTCCACCTTAAACATAAAATATCAATATAAATCTTCTATACCTCTTTATTTATACATCACAAGGAATAATTCTGACCACACCGCTGTCCTTGTCAGGCCCTCCATTCTGCATCACTGACAAGGGGGAAATTATCCCTTCTAATCTGTATAAATATTATTGATAAGTTTACCTCATATAACACTTTTGGTGGTGCATCTTTAGACTTTACAGCAGGTGGACTTTTATAAATATTTCCTTCTAGATTCACTTCTGGTTTTGACTCTTCGACGCGTCGAGGTGTTGGCGTATCATACACATTCTTATCAGCAACCCCATCTTCCTCTGGTGGACTAGGTGGTGGATAGTCAGGAGCATCTGCAGTCTCTTCAGCCGTTGTGCCATTAATTTTCTCTTCTGCTGTTGTGCTATTTATTTTCTCTTCAGCTTTTGTGCCATTAATATTCTCTTCAATTTTCGCACTAGCCTAATTCAAAAAAGAAAATGAATCTAATTGGGATATTTTATTGGTTATTAATCTACCGTAATACCTGTCCATACATTTGCAAAATATACATGTTTAAAATATTGATTCAAGTAACCACTACAGAGATCCTAGAATTAAACAGCAGCACTGACCTCATCAACATCTTTTTTGACTTCTTCTACGACCTCCTGACCAGTTTCTTTAACTTCCACAGATGTTTTCTTCACAGCATCAGTAACCTGCTGGTTACCATATGCTATGGTATCTGAAAGCACAGTCCGAAATACAATTCAATATACTTATTATGGCTCCTTTTTTGGCTCAAATATAGCATCTTGGAACTCTTTTCAGAATCATGATTAAAATCTCATCGAAACTGGATCAACTCTTGATGCTTTCTTAATGTCAAAGATGTAGTCTTAAAAACAACATTTGTTTTTCTGAGGTTATATATTTATCTGGTTAACGCCAAACATCGTAAGACAAATAAATGCAAAACATACAATAGGTACTTAACATTTTTTATGGAAATCAACCCAGAATTTAATTTATTGTTGCCATTTAGTGACAAATTTTCACAACACATTTTTGTTATATTTGACAAATAAACAATTTAGATATGATTCCCTGGTATGACTTACCACCGCCATTTTGTTTTATCGGTGACCCTGGGTTACTGTCTGTAAACGATGTTCCAGCACTTGATTCATCATGATTACCATTAACAACATGCTCATCGACACTTCTACAAGTAAAAACAATATACCGTATACCAATGTCTATATGTACCCCTTTAATCCTCACATAGAGCAGTTGTACTTTGTTAAAGTTACATTATGGGAGATAAGATAAAGAGATGGCAGTCCTCACTATAATAGTTAAAAACTAGACAGTGTAAAGGTAATTTGCTGAAAATTTCAGTCAAATTGATCCACTATTAGCCGAGAAAAAAGTGTTTGAAATATTCACATAGCCTCGGTCATCATTACTCAAATCATTAATGTAAACAGCATAGTCTCGATTATCCACTTGATTGATTTAATTATCAACGGCCATTAAGCGGCATATATGAATTTAATCCACCAACATCGAAGGCTAGCCTTGACATCAAGAGTTTATTATGGTTTGGATATGTTAATTAATGTCTAATTGATTAATTAGATAACATTTCAGGCCTAAAGAAAGACCTGTAATAAGCAGATTTTGCTCTTGCATAATGCTATTTTAAGGAACCACGCTATTTAGGAGCAACATTTACTGCACCTATTATGCTTGCCAGCCAATCAGCTTAAATCAAAGATGTTGCCTCATGAATGCAAGGGTACAATCTACTTTTGTATTCAATCTGACTGAAACACAGATCTATATTTCTTTTCGTTTTTTATATTTCGATGGCCTACACTACAAGAAAATCTGACCGTTTGTAGCAATAGGTTGCAGCAGAGGTCATACCAGCAACTTTTGACACCATGACGTCAGACATTTGATTTACCAATCAGCATTGTTGTTTCTAGTGGATTACCCACCGTTCCATGCAAAACACACTCATCAAAGGTTATGAATTGGAGTTTCAAATTACTCATACATATGCATGTATTTCCATTATTCATTGTCATCTCTTAACAGTTCTATATTGCCTTCGAAAAAGTACTAAGATCAACCTTGTTTTCCCAAAATATAAGCTCAGCTACTTTAATAATTTGTAGCTTACTCATTTAGTGTTGTTGCTACCAATTTGTGGAACTCGCTACCTGAAAATCTTTGATCCAGTCCATCATTAGATTCCTTTAAATCCAGATTGAAAACAAACTTATTTGAGAAAATATTTGTGGTTGTGTTTTTTGTAGCACTATGAGCATGACTATATGTGGAATTAGTGTGATATAAATGGACTTATTATTGAACAAACATTGACTAAATCACAACAATCATCCAGATATCTTCTTTGATTGGCATTTAGTAATTGAACATATTAACACAAGGTACAATTTTATGGATACACAATTACTGAGTTTGATACTAAGCGACGTTTCGACGAGGATGCTCTCGTCTTTATCATTGCTTGATAAAGACGAGAGCATCCGCGTTGAAACGTCGCTTAGTATCAAACTCAGTAATTGTGTGAGAGCATCCTCGTCGAAACGTCGCTTAGTTTCAAACTCAGTAATTGTGTATCCATAAAATTGTACCTTGTGTTATCATCCAGATACATTATGACTTGTTTGTCCAACCAGAACTTTGCATCTATAATGTAGCCTTTTCATTGTTTTTATTTCAATATTTATATGCATGAACAAATGTGATAATTGTTTTCAGCTGTGGCATTTGCTTTTTTTTTAGTCATGTGATAATATTTAAGTTTTTCTCGTACATTTCGCCAATGTATGACCTGTCATAAACTCTATTTTATTTTCATAACAATCATTACATTCTTTAAAGAGGAATAAGACAGGATAGTAGCGATAAAACTAACCTATTATGGGTATTCGTCATTCAAATATATATATATCAATAGTTGCATTAAAAAAAAAAACTATACAGGTACTAATTAGTGAAATTAACTACACTTGCAAATATCTATCACAGAAAAAATGTTATTGTCAACAATATCACTACGGACATTAAATAAAGCTACAAAAAAACAACAGGGCATTCTGGTCTAAAAATGAAATTTTTGCAGTAAGTACAGAACTGATTTAACTTTAATATAAGTAGAATAAATCAAAATACACAAAAAGACACAGTCATCAACATTCTATTTTCAGCACTGTTCAGTTCAGTAAATTCAGTAAATATAATGAATCCTCAAAATTTATAACTAAAGATTCATAAAAGTATCTTGAAAGGTTTATGTGACTTGTAAAGCTTATGTGAGTTGGGGCTTTAATCAAGTGAGGCACACACAAGGTAAAATTGAGCAAAAGCAAACTGAAATGAAACTGCTCCGACTAGCCTAACAAAGACTGAAATACACCATGCAGTGTTTATGAAATTTTGTCCGGACAGCGGCACTACGGCTTACTCTTATATCAAATTCCAAGGGATCTTTAACGTACGTGCACACCAATGTGTACCAGGGACCTTGGTTTACGACTATACGTTGTCCCTTGCCAGGCCCTCTGACCTGCGTCACTGACAATTCGGAACCACGCAGGAAAATCCTGATGCAGGGATTGAGAGAGGGAGAAAGAGAGAGAGAAATGGGGTTTAACGTCCACTTAACAGAAACTAGGTCATTTCGGCACCAACATATGTTTTTCTGATTTTATTTCAATAATTCGCTTGCGCGTAGGGGTCTTTAGCAGTGGGAAGAAACCAGAGTGTCCGGAGGAAACCCATGAGGTTGAAAAGGCACCCCTATCTCCATGCCACATACGCTCACACCGGGGATCGAAACCACAGACATAAACCAGAGGTGACCGTCCAGCTAGAGGTCGAAGCGCTGCACTCTAGACCAATAGGCCATCCCACCCCCCTGCAGGGATTGAACATGCGACCTCCAAGTTAGCGAGCCAGCATATTACACGTTGAACCACAGTGGCTCCCACTGAGCAATAGCAAGTGGACTATACATATAAAATCTTCAGATTATCACTGAACAACTGTAACAAGGGAGTACAGTATAACACTTTCATTTTGCTACAAGCAGGAATGGATGAAATGAATGATATTGTTGTAAAACTTACCTAAGAGAAGTATAAATATGAGCTTGTGTTCTAAGATAACATAACAGCAAAATTATATAAATATAAATAATGCTAAACAGACGCACAACATGAAGAAATCATTTGTTGGTCTTATTTCTTTATCCAAAGTAATTGTGAACAGTGTGCTAACCACTGACATTTATAACTCTTCCAGTAAAACACCAAAATAAGCAATTTGTCTCGAGTTCAAATACGAGATGTGTTTCTCAAGGTTAGACCATATTGCAAACATTGTAAGACATGACAAAGATGAAATTTATGGATGTATATATAATGACAAGAAGGTTATTCAAAGATCCAAAGGTCTAAATATATGGTCAGATGTTTCAACATGTATTTATACCCACACTTGTAAGTATGACAAAAGGAGAGAGATAGACAAACTAGGTCATTTTGGGACTAACATATGGTTCAATTTTATTTTATTAATTCATTTGTGGGTAGGAGTCTTTAGTAGTCGGGGGAAATTGGAGGACCTGGAGAAAACCCACGATGTTGTACAGGTGACCATACTCAATAACAGATGTTATAATACAACACACACACATTTAACAATTTACCCACCCAAATCCCATGATGAAAGTGAGCTTTGATTTGTCCAAAAGTTTCAGATATCCAAGGATAATTTCGTCAAATCTTAGTAGTTCGAGAAAATAAATGAACTTACCCTTCAGATAAAGTTGCGCTCAAAGGTCGACTTAGTGGGGTGTAAATAAAATCTCTGAAATCCACCTGTAACTGATTTGTTATATCTACTTCTTTTTCAGCTATCTGTTAATATATCATAATAAATCAAAATAAATCCTCTTAATATAAATATAAGTAAAAAATCTCTCTGCTACTAGTTTTGTTCCATTCGAACTCTATATGTAATTGGTGGGGACTGGAGCACATTTGACGTCACAATTGGACCGAAGTCGATCTTTAACACCAGAGTCGATTATTCCAAAAGATGTGCAAACATGTTTGGCTAAGAAAATTGCCGTCGTGATTATACATGTTTGCATAGACTCAAGGCTCCAAACCCTTTTGACTTCAAAGTCAAAGATTAAAATTATAGACTGACCCAGAAAATGCCAAGAATGATGCCATAAGAAAATCCAATGAATTTAAATAGATTCAAACATTAAAAACATTCGCACCAGATCGCATTAACAATAAGACATAATCCCAAAGGTTCACCCCTTTATTGTTTACTCTAAATTTAAGTTTAATATTACATTTCATAATGTGATAGTCTGGGTATGCAGAAAATATCGATATTGCTGATAATTGTTGGTAAAACGTTTTGAAGAGCGATAATCAATACAGATTTAAAATATCAATAATAAAACAATTATTGGTAGTCATAAATGAGAAGAAATCCATAAGATAATACTTATCACAGCATTCTTTGCAACAAGTTCTTGGTCTAGCTCGGTAACCGTAATTAAACAAAAAGTCATTCAACATATAGACCTCTTAGTGATCAAGAGTCAAAAACATAAATCAAGAACAAACTATTCTATGTGCATATGAGAAATCACTACGAAAAACAAACGGTTACTGTTTCAAAGGGAAGTAACTACATTTTACTAATTATCATTCTCCTGGTCATAAGAGAGAAAGATAAGCCGAGCGGTGACGGTTATGACATTGTTGATTGAATTTCGAAACCTTTTCCTTGGCTACGGTATGGAATGATATTCTATAATTGTCAAATCAATAAAATATATTATACATGTACATATTCGTTATTCATATATGAATTATAAATGTTTTCAAAACAAATTATAAGTAAAAATAATTTGGCAATCTTATCGATTATTGATCAGCGATTATCGATACTAGAAAGTAATATCAAATGCCAGCCCTAAGGGGAGAAAAAAGATTATATGGTCTTTTTGAATGTTTTGTATTGCCTTTTTTGTATTGTTTTAAAGCCATTAATCGTCATTTGTGGTATATTGAATCCCATTCAATCTACAATATTGTAAAAAGTTCGATCTCTAACAGGAAAATCAGCCATTTAAATTTACTACCAAATGCAATGTAATAGCTTAAGAGTAATAATAATTAATAGAAAAGAATTCCAGCTTTATTTGACATTTATTGCAGTTTTTTCAACAGGAACAGATTAATGTTCAGTCTTTGACTTAGCATCTTCAAAACAAACCAGTTATTAATTTCACAGAAACAAAATGGCTGTGAAGAAAGAGAATTACCTCTGCCGTTCTTCCATGAAAAGTTTTTTCTGCTAAAAAAAGGTCATTATACATACTCCCAAAAACTGTTGGTCGACTGAAAAGGTAAATTATAAATAGAATAAGTATTAGTTTAGCCTCAAGGATATCCGATATAGCAAATGTAAGTATACTATATTCATGGTATTTCTTTAGGGGGATAGTGGTGGCTCGGTTAGTATGGTGGTGACTCACTAACCAGGAAATCCTGGTTTGGGACTAGAAAGTTCATCTGGATTTGCCAACTAGTGATGCTGGACAGGGCGTTAGCTAAGGAAAAGTATCTAGTTGTTGGGATGGAATGAAAAAGTAGGTGACGTATATATATAGGCAGTACTTTTAAAAATATCAAACAGAAAACGAATGCATAGGGTTGGCCCATCTTCATAAGTTGCTAGGCATCTTCATATCACTGTGTATAAATTTCTTTTCGATCGGATGATAATTTTAGTCTCAAATCTCTAGAGTGTTCACCAGGGCCGTATGTAGGATTTTAAAAGTGGGGGTGCAGAAGAGTGGTGGGGCACCATAGCCTCCACGTAAGTGATGTATGAAAGTTTGGATCAGGGCAAACGAAACCATTGGCATGTGGGCGCCCTTAAAACTGACCGACTGATCAGTGCCTGATAAGCACCACTGTGTGATCTTATTAAGTGTATTATTTTATAATTGAAACATTGTCAAATTATATTGTTTTGGATGGGGGAGGGAGCGCCATTTCTCAGAGCGCATTATTTTTCTGGGTGGTGCAATGTACTCCCTGCACCCCCGCTAGATACGACCCAGGTGTTCACAGCAATTGTGGATAACAGACTGGCAGTTTTATTGGACAATATTCCAGCTAAACAGGTGCATCCTCCTATTCAGGCCCTGATCTGCACTATTACTACAAATTCCAGTGATGAATGAAGTTTACCTGCTTTGAAAAGCTGGTAATTCTTTATGTAGATCATTATTTATGTCTAAATAAACCTGTTTTGCTTGAGCTAATTCTTCATGGGCCTAAAACAAAAAAGTACCAAATGAATGCATTTAAAATGGAACAGGTTATGCCTTATTTACTATGGTGGCAGTTTCTCATTTTTCTTTTCAAATCTATAACAGAAAGTGTTCATAAAAACAAAATGTGAAAATTTTCTTTTAAAAATATATTTCCTGTGATTTATAACCACTTTCGTCTAGGTCTGTCACATGTAATACTGACCTTATGAACTTTAGTTTCATCTTTTTTCTTTGCCATTTGTATAACATCCACAGAATGTCGAGCATTGTCATAATACATTAATTTGCGTCCTCTTTTGGCTATTTTACACTACAAAGTATTCATAAGATATAAATAGGCTTAATATGGCCTCTATATTTCCAATCAATTAAAGAAAGTATTTTATGTTTGGCCAGATTCCTTAAAAACCTGGGGCTGTAAATAATGTTCAAGCAAATGTGACATAAACCAGCTATTATTTGATCTTTATAAGAGTTTCTTCAATAATAGAATTTGTAACAATATCTCTATGATACATGTATATGATCCAGAAGTTACTGGAGAGAGAGAGAGAGAGAGAGAGAGAGAGAGAGAGAGAGAGGGAGATAGATTGCGTGTAAGTGCCTTAGTCTTAGCAGTGGGAGGAAACCAGAAGACCAGTGGAAAGGCAACCATACTCTTTGTCACATACAAGTTTCGGATCAAAACCATTCCACTCAATGACAAACCTTATGATCTAAAGAGCATGTATTATAAGACACTTTATAGATATTCCCTGATGTATCCTTGGTGCAGCAGTCAAAAAACATGTCACTTGCAATTATTTAACAGAAGATACATGTAGTAACTACTAAGTTATTCAGAACTCAAATGCTTTTGAGAATTTTATCCTAGATTCCCTCCTACCCCCGAAATTGTATAAATTGATCAAAATGCTTTATTATTTACGTATCCAAATATTTATCTTTCTAGACTTGTATTTTAGTGTTCCAAAGAGAATCCTGGGAATCTCCCAATTCCTGGAATTAATTTACAACTGAGTAATTACAGGATTGTTATGTGTAAATGATTACCAGTAGACCTTACCTTTAAAATTGGGAAATTTGCCAAATATTGAGTTATAGGTTCCATCACCTTCCCCTGTAATGTTTTCACATAATCTACCCATATTTGTTCGGACTCCTGAAATATAAATATGATCATTATGGAAAAAGACGAGAAATAGCAAAACCATTCACTTCACACAACGACAAAATCAGTTAAAGAACTTAACACCAGACAGTCAGAAAGCAGATTATAAAATGTCCATGTGAATCAGTTCTCGGGACCATAGAATACACAAGTAGTGATTTTAAAATGTTAATTATGCCTTAAATATTGGATATTAGGATCACGTCATGTTCATGTATTATAAGATACATGTAATGGACCAGTATTGAATTCTAATTTTAACGAGTTGGAGGTTTAGCACCTGCAGAGCCCAAAACATGTGCATAGCAAATATCCAATTATTCAGGCTCTTACGCACCAGGAGAAAGAAGTAGAGACCGTCCTCCCATCATTTCAACACAAATATACTTAAAGGAGCTAAATCGCTAACATTTGGGACCTAAAAATTGACATAAGTAGGTTGGATTGCATATAATACTGTAATATGAATGTATATAAACAGATTTACATTCAATGGTTTCAGTTTTTACTCTAATTTCAAATCACTTATGTTCGGAGAAATAAGCCAGTGGTCTCAATCAAATGCAAATTTCTAGCGTTTGGTAATTCCAGTCTACATTACGCCGTTTGATTTGGTGCAATGTTTCTAGCCTCGTTGCCTGAGTCTCTCGCTAAAACTGGGGATGAAACGCATTATGGCACATGATTCGTGTACCAATGGTAAAATGTTTATTTTGTCTTAAATATTGGATATCGGCTAGAAGCCCATCTTTTTTCCCGTAAAATCACAGCATCAATGTTGATTTGAATTGACAAATAATTCGTGTTTCCAATGTTGAAGATTTTGGATGATATTGAGTTAGAAACTTAGCCACTTTAATATCATTTTATTGAATTGAACTGGCATTTATTAATATGTGCTGGAAATTGAAACATAGCGGACTTAGTGATTACAGGTATGTGAATGAATGCCTTCTTGGAGGGGGGAACGGTTATATTGTCATTTGAAGATATGGTCTTGGATCTTATTGAGGATTATGTTATAGTGTTTATGTGAATAAATACCTACTTGGAGGTGAGGACTGTTTAAATTGTAATCTTGGATCTTATTGCGGATACGACATTATAGTGTTTATGTGAATGAAAACCTTCCTGGATGCGTAAACTATTTATATTGTATCTTGAAGACATGGTCTGGGATCTAATAAGGATTAGTTTTGGATAAACAATATTTTAAGATGTTCATATTAAAATCGAATGGAGATTGTTTTACTTGCATGTAGGCTACAGGTCAGAATATAACAGTACACGTACATGTTTATCCTTTGGACTAAAAACATATTCAAACTGATTAATCTATCAAAATTTGCTTAATATCCTTGTGAAAACATTGTATTCGTGAGAAAATACCCCAAGCTGTACAAAAACTATTAAAAGAAGTTATGTTTGTGTCACCTAACTTGGCTGATGCAGTACCTATCAACAGGAGGAGAATTTATTGCACATACAAGACAATGTTGTCTATAATCGCTGTCCATTGATCATAAATATCGAAGCCATATTAAATCCTCGGATTATCAACAGCCCATGTTTTGTTCCATGTTTTTTTTATCTCTGAAACTGTTACAAATTTAAGTTTCTCACTTTTCCTAGTCCACTCACCATCAACAGCCCATGTTTTGTTCCATGTTTTTTTTATCTCTGAAACTGTTACAAATTTAAGTTTCTCACTTTTCCTAGTCCACTCACCATCAAATTTATAAACATATACATTAAGTGCTCCCTAATGCTGAGAGATCAGGCAATGTATGCGTACAACCTTTGACGTCGGGTTGCTGGTTAGAGGAACCTTTCCATTTTGGTCCTGTATGCGCACCATGCATGCTTTTTAGGGAATGCTTCTACTGAGAGATCAGGCAATGTATGATTGCAACCTTTGACGTCAATCAAGCAGACATCCCTAATTGTCAGGTTTCTGGTTAGGGAAACCTTTCCATTTTGGTCCTGTATGCGCATCAAAATTGTCATACTTTTATTGGAAATAACCACCCGATAAATATGTTTGTGGGAAAGTGCATGAATCTTTAATACTGTCATATTATTCATGGCACATATACATTAGATGGGAATACCAAAGTACGAATAAAATGAGTAACAACAACAGGCTCTATTTAATAACAGTGATTTCATTTGGACCTGGGTTTAGATAACCTTAGGACATGTGATACCTGCAGGATATATAAGTTGAAACTGTCTTGGTAATTTCCTGAATGTCTCAAAATGAACACTTCCTGCTTATAAATTCATTTATCTCTATTCTAAAGACTGGTTCTAAACAACCCTGAAATCCTATAGAACTTTTGTAGTCTACGGTACTTATAATGTGTATTCAAATAATTATACAGAGATAGCTTGCCAGGTTATGCCCTAAACAATCCTAAAAGACTTGATCTAAACAACCCTGAAACCCTATAGATCCCATAGCCTACACATGTGTGTATTCAAGATAGTTTGCCAGGCAACCGAACATACACCAATAGTAGTTAAAACATCCAAGCAGTCCATAAAAGCTATTGTCTTATATTATTCTTCTGAAGCTAATGGAACTAATTTGATAGATTTCTAATTCTTCCTAATGCTAACATAACATGTAACTGTACAGATGAAAACTAAAGCTGTTCCAATCATCAGAAATTATTGAAAATTATTGGCTTTTTTTCTCTCCTGAAAAATAAGTATTGTGTGTAAATTTCAAGTCAATTAGATGACAACTTTAGCTTTAGAGCATCCATAAGATTTTTCTAAAAGATCAGGGCCATAACTTTGACAATAATTATTTGGAATAGTTTAATAGGATTTTGTATCTCATGAATAGTAATCATCAAATTTGTTGGATAGGCTATTTTTCCTCGTGAACATAAAATTTCATCCTACTTACAGTGAAGTTACAGACACAAAGAGAGAGAAAATAACATCTATCCAATATAACTACCACAGGGATTTATAGCATTAAAGAAAACAAGAGGACCTCAGGAAAACCAATGAGGTCAAGCAGGTGACCATACTCCTTGTCACAAAAAAATATGAGATCAACTCACTGTCTGCATCGATCTAGACATATTTTGATAAGCCAAGATAAATAATTGATGAATGTCATTCATATTCAAGCTCATGTGAAATTTCAAAATCCATTGACATAGTAAACAATACAATGAGGCATTCATGCGCTCTTTTTTGACTTATGCCTGTAAATTTATGGAAAACTGGCGGATCGCATTCCCCATGCCCGAATATAAATCATTAAAATTGGATGAAAATTTTGACTCTATTACTAATCATTCCTCAAAACAAATCAACAAATTAAATGAAATCAACCATTTTATTTCTGATCAAAATCGAAGAGGTCCTGTCTCTTTAACCCTATCTGCTTTCTTTCAAAACTTTTTGTACCGTATTTTAATAGTTTTAATTTGATTTATGTTTTAGATATAAAAAAAGTAAAAATTTTATGAGTATTTGAAATCAACAAATGTAATAAATATCTCCTGTTTATAACATGTACTAGACCAGGAACTAATTTAATGAAAATCTGATCAAAATTACATGTGCTTGGTACAACCATTAAGCTTATCATTATAACTGAATCGCATATCATTTGCCCCTTGGGTACATCAAGAGTGCAATGGAGTTCAAGTGCAGTCTGCACATCTATTTTTTGTCTGCCTGGTAGCAAAATGTCTATTGCAGCTTTTAACTATTGAGTCAATCATATGCCAAATACATAGTCATGTAAACATTCTATTTATGTTTTACAAAATGCTTAATTTAATTTAAAGAATCTCCATTTAAATGAATAATAGTTAATGAGAAGTCTATCACAGATCAAGTCTATGCTGTAAAAAGTTTAAATTATAAAGTACTTATATACAAGAAATGAAAATATAAAAATCCCTGCTCAGCAGTAGTACGAACAGATTTAAAGTATACATTAGGTTTAGTAAAATATCTGGCCATTCATGCTATAATAGCTAAGAAATAGATAATGCAAAATCAGAATATTGAAAAAAATTTCATTCAAATTACTCTCGAGCCAAATTATCAGCGTTTGTAATTTTGACAAGATATGTGCATGTGGTAACCAGGGTGCTGTTATATGCGAGACTTAGCCTCCCTTTCCCATTTCTAAATTATATTTATCAGACGGCAATCCATCCTAATCTTGTTAAAATCTTGAGTATCCGATGCCATCAAGAGTTGGTTATAGTCTTGTTTGGGTTCTTGTTTTTCAAGGGGGGGGGGGGGAATGGCCTAGCGGCTGTGGTTTCGATCCCTGGTGTGAGCGTATGTGGCATGGAGATAGGGGCGCCTTCTGAACCTCGTGGGTTTCCTCCGGGCACTCCGGTTTCCTCCCACTGCTAAAGACCCCTACGCACAAGCGAATTATTAAAATAAAATTAAAACCATAAGTTAGTCCCGAAATGACCTAGTTTGGGTTGAGTGGACGTTGAACCCCATTTCTCTCTTTTGTTTTTCAAATACGTAGTAAGCTGTTCTCAGAGTATTAAAACAAATTATAAGGAGAAGGTATGGATCATTTATGTAGACCCGAGCATGAGCATATTATTCGGTAGCTTTAAAGGCAAGGGATAAAATTCTAGAGTGGATGCCAATATTTAACGATCATTTCCAGATTATCTCTTATCTGATATTTATCTATTTTTTGCAATGTCTATTTTCTTGTAGATTTAGGGTTTGGCATGTAGTGTGGTCCTCCTGCACTTAGGAATTGAAGTTGTCCATTAAAGTAGATTAGGCCAAGGGAGGTGACTAGAAATAGCTTGAAGAATCCTACATATATTCTTATCTGTGTTAAGAAAGTGGATGTTTCCGTTTTCTTGTGATATATCTATTGTTCATTGTAACACATGGTTTAAAAGGAAATGTGATGGATGATTGTGTTTGTGTCATAAAATGCATGACTAGGATGTGTGAAATATACTATCCATTATACAAGTCAAGTGCAAATACATTTGTTTTTATCACAGTCATGACATCAGTGTTATGTCTGAACTAAAGTTTATCTGTATTAACTTGTTACAGATAGCAGACCTTTACATCAGCTGCATTTTCAATTCATGTTAAAGGAGCAGTTTCAATTATTTTTCTCCTGGGTAAAAGTAGTAACTTAAAAGGAGCAGGCACAAATATTTTTTTACTGGGTAAAGCTAGTAACTTAAAGGAGCAGTCGAAAATAATTTTCTACTGGGGAAAACTAGTAACTTAAAGGAGGAGTCCCAAATATTTTTCTACTTTGGGTGAATGACACTTGTATTTCAGTCACATATGCAGATAGCTGAAGCTCTGTGATACTTTTCCAAAAAAATACAAACTTTAAGTTTGCATTGGGAGTCAGTCCCAAAAATACCAATATATGTTATATTCCATTAACATTCTCAAGTGATATGTGGACCAATCAAGCGAAAATCACTAAATGAAATGAAATGAAATGAAATGGGGTTTAACGTCCTACTAGCTAATCACTAAAAATCCTGCTAGGATGGAATAGTCAATGAGATATCCTTTATTTTCTCAAATATTTGAGAGGTGTGGACAAAACAATGAAAGAAAACAAAGGCTAGATGCATTTATTGGTCATATACACATGTATTTATCTAAAAACTAATCACTCATTTTTACAGTTTGGTTATCATATCGATATATGGATGATGATAGAGTTATAACCTTCATGATGATTCAAATAATGTTTAGAGTGTCATTTTGGTAGGTAATGGTCACTATTATCAGGTCACAATTGAGGAAAGATGTTCAGTCAATATATATAACTATGACAAACTAATCTAGCCATTACTACCAAAATCTCAATATTTTATTTTTTAAACAGGCTAGGTCATCATATTTTTGTGTTTACGGATACATATAAATGTGGTAATTGGTATGCCGTAATGGTTGGGAGCGAGACATAAATTTATCTATACATTTTAATGAAAGAGCTGATGACTTACCTGTAACGACTCTCTGAATTGTCTTTCTTTCGTCCATTCTGCATCATATGATTCTTCTACAGCTGAATAAAATGACTTACTGGCTACTGACAGGGCTGAAAAAAACAATTAACATGTTTTAAAGTAGGTAAATATTTACTTCATTACACTCAAAATCATTCTATACATTAAAAAAGTGGTAGTCTTCAACCATCAATGAAAGAAATTCCGTGATGTTCCAGTCATGATAGAGGGTAGCCCTAGATAATCACATTCTAGAGGGGATTCTTTCTGGTCATGTGACTTGATTGGGACATGGACATTATAAGGTCCATGATTGGGATACGTTGTCCAGTGTGAAACTGTTGCTGGAGGCAGCCATAAGTGTTTACTGTGGATGTCATAATTTTTTCAACAACTGATCTGGATTGGGGAAACCTTTTCGTCTGCTATAAATAGTTTTTTTATCTTTCAGCTTGTACCACCATAATTACACAGCAAACGGTCAGACTGTTATGTGTAATCTGGGTTATTTTACACATGGAACAAGTAGTCAAAGTATCAGCCTACTCAATGCTCTTAAATCAAACGTTTCCAGAGACTTTTCAATTCCCTTTGGTTGAACTTTAGTGGAATTCAAACTCTGCCCTGACATGTACTGTACTTAGAGTAAGTATAGTTTTTGGGCCATTGAGTCTAACATCTTTATGGACATACATTATATTCATTGGGTCATCACAAATATTTTTTATAACGGGCATGACTCCTACTTAATTACACTGGGCAGAAAAAAATATTGTTTTATTCATATTTACATGTAACACCTTTCCCCACCACCCAAAATCAATAAAATCACAAAATAGCATTCTAATGTACCATTTGGCCAATGACCTTTTCCTTAGTTAAATATTCAAAAATTAAGAAACTCAAAACCTGGACCTTGTTTCACAAAATTTTAACTAAGATAAAATTCAAATTTTAGTAATTTGATTGAACAATGTTAGATTGATTTTAGTGCTTAGCCAATCAAAATTGAAATATCTACTAAAATTTTGATTTTATCTTAGTTAAAATTTTGTGAAACAAGGTCCAGGTGTTAAGTTTCTTAATTTTTGAATATTTATCTCTATGGAAAAGGTCATTGGCCAAATGGTACATTAATATGCCCTGATCTTTAGATTGCATTCTACATGATTCGAACTAAAAACCTAACAGGTGCCATTTTGAGCATGATGATCATGAAAAGCAGTTTAGATGGCCATTTCTGTAAGACTACCTATTATTTTATGTACATTTGCCCTTAGAACAGAATTATGTGCCTTGAAGATATAAGAAATTTCCATAATTTCTGACCTCTCCAACCTTTAGCATTTGAAAACTGTGGTTACACAACTAGGTTCTCTGAAATCAATTGAAGATAGTGTGTTTAAAAATCTCTGATACAAAGAAAGAAGTTACATGTATGTCTTTGATAACATGTAGTCAGTCAGTAGCTAGAATTTTGTTTACTTTAAATTTAGGTTTTCTTTACGTATGTCATATCGGACGTGATTTCTAGGACTTTATGCAAAAGACAAATTTAGATCTCTTCATTTGTCATTATATATCAAATTAGAACATTGCCCTGAAATAAATTACGTCTACATACTCAACTTGGTGATATATTTGAATGAAAAATTTAATTTCATAAGCATGTGTTTAAATAACTTTCTTTTAATTATGGTATGACAAGAATGTACTCATGATAGGCAGTAATACATAAGTTTAAAGCAGCTAAGTCTCTAACTCGATATCATCAAAAGTCTTCGACATTGAAAACACAAATTATTTGTCAATCTAAATCAACATTGATGGTGTGGTCTTACCAGGAAAAGATGGGCTTCTGATATCCAATATTTAAGACGAAATAATTTTTTTACCATTGGTTCACGAATCGTGTACCATATGGCGTTTCAGACTCATTTTCAGCTAGGGACCCAAATAACAAGGCTAGGTATACTCCACATTACATCTCAAACGGTGAGCATGCGCAATAAATACTATGTGGACTGGAATAACCAGACGCTATATATATTGTGATTCAATTGAGACTTCTGGTGTACTTCGCCAAACATAACTGATTTGATATCGACGGAATGTAAATCAGTTTATATACATTCATATCAAATTATTATATGGCTTGTGACCCATTTGTGTCAATTTCTAGGCCCCAAATATTAGCGATTTAGCACCTTTAAAGTGACAATATTGTTATTATTTTTTAAACATTAATTAACCATGTGAAGCCTTTTCATGCAGTTCAAAAATTTCTTACATGTATACAATGTTTGAAAACTTAATTCTCAAAATTGTTTGTATCTGGTAATAGGTACAATGTTTTTGGCAACAAATTCATTTTTCTTTATAGCTTGAAGTAATATATCTTCCAGTCGATGGTTACAGATTAGGTATCTTGATTCTAAAGCAAATGTACCTTCAAAAATATGTTTGTGCCAACAACAAGCGAATTATTGTAGTAAAATAGCTCCTAGAAACATTGCATAATTGTCTTGTATACAACTGTTGTGATTTTTTTAATAGCTGCTTATATAGTACTTGTATTTGACACTAAATGTCTTGTTTAATAATAAATTGTGTTTTTTTTATTTGAATGGAGGCAGTAGTATATGATGGCCCAGATAAAAATGTAACTAGTACTAAATAACTTTCCGCATGAATGATTGAAGTTGTTAAAAAATAAAAGAAGGTAAGAGTGGGATATTTAATGTAGGCTATTGTTGTGACAACCCACTGTAATCTTTACACATTATAAACATAAGAAAAATGTCTTCGGTCATCTTCCAAATCTTTAGCTACTTAGATACAACAATCTTTAATGTTGATAGTGACGGCATGATTTCATTCTCAAAGGCAAGATATGTCAAGCTATGATAAATAAAATTGTTATGTATCTTCAAAGAAACTATACCTATATATACAGGACACATTTTTATTAACAGTATCTCTCCAATATATAACGTTCTTAGTGACAAGGAAAATGGTTTTAATTTCAACTAAACACAAACTAGGGTTTTTTAATTATAAGGTATGCTAATAAATAATTCAGGGCTCTCTATTAGCAGTGGGCGGAACCAAAGGACCAATGAGATTAGGCAGATGATCCTACAAGCCTGGGATACAACCCACACCACTTGAGTCAATGACTAACACTTGAAAATATCATTGTTTTCAATATTTGGCTAGTGGATCTAAAGAGATCTCCTTAATTTGCCAAAGTCAAAAATCTTCTTCCTAAAAGCTCCCCAGGGACAGATCCAGGAATTTTTGCAGCAGGGGGTTTGCCAGGTTTCTGTTACAGAAATCTGACATCATCGTCTCTAAAATACATAGGCATACATACAAATTGAGCTTTTTAAACAGAGAAATCATTTTTATACTGATGTAAGATCACTTTGTGATGTAATTTCATTGATGCAAGGCATTATTTTTTTTTCATGTAGCTGGATCAACCCAACCCACCACTTCCCCCCCCCCCTCTGGATCCACCCCTGCTCCCCCAATTTGGAGAATTTAAGGATTTGGTAAATATAGAGAGTTGTGTCATAATAAAGACAATAAGTGAACATACTCCGCGCAGTGTTGCGTTTGATTAGAGGTAATCCTACTACACACTGCTATTATGAGTGGATATTGTTGTTTTAAATTTTGATTTGTCAGTAGTCCGTCTACCAACAAAATCACTAGCTGCCAATATTGGACCAAATATGTTTACATAACGTTACGTCATGACTCACGATTTTGTTATGCCTAATTAACCCGTGCATAGCAGAATACTGCAGTAAAACTAATTGCATGACAAACGAGGCTATCAAGTCGAATGAAATGTAAACAATACTGTTTGGAAACGAACATACTTTCACCGTTTTTAATACCTTAAATCACTGTCCAAAGTTTTAGGGAAGACCCAGATTAAACGAAGTCGAAGGACTGTCATGTTGCTGTACTTAAGTGATAGCTTTCATTGAACGGAAAGAATAGACACACTCCTGCATAAGTTCAATTAACAGACGCTATTCCAGCAATGGCCTGAGAGGGATTTCTCGGACCATTGCTTCAGGAATATGATTTTACAGAGACAGAGAGAGAAATGGGGTTTAACGTCCACTTGACACAAACTAGGTCATTTCGGGACTAACATATGGTTCAATTTTATTTCAACAATTTGCTTGCGTATAGGGGTCTTTACCAGTGGGAGGAAACCAGAGTAGAATATTACAGAACAAGATTTACAGTCTATATAGCCAAGTAGCATACTGTAGTTGCACATTGAACTATAAATTTTGACTTCAACAAATAAAAAATCGAAATTATGGGGATCGATTTTCCACTGAAAGATGTTCAAAACAAAATCTTTTGAATCCAGATTTAGATACTTGATGGTGCTAGCACTCAATTAAACATGTTCACCAACGATGATTGTTGGTTGAAGAATCACAACAACTGCACTAAAATAATTCAATATTAAAAACAAAACATCAGATGAACATGTACAAGACTCAATTGTAATGTAGATATCTGAAGTGAATAAAATTTCAATGGTTCAAATAGAGAATGTAAAGATTTTCCCACCTTCTATACAATGTAGATATTTCTTTAATTCTTTCTGTAAATGATGTGCCGATTCTTGTTGTTTGTCTATTTTTAGAACTAATTCATCAAATTGTTCATCTGTTGTGCGATCAGCTTTACCTAAATTCTGTAAAACCTAAAAAAGGAAAGATATTAAATTAAATTATTGTTTTGTGTATCAAAGAAGAGTAAAAGGAACTGTTGCTATTCAGATGAAATTCTCACATTGCTACCCTCAAATAATGATGTCAATACATGTACTGCCAGTGGAATTCACTGCAGAAACAATCTGATTAAAATACCGATCTATATTTCGTTTCGTTGGCTTATAAAATCTGACCAGTTGTAGTGGGAGGTTGTGTCAGGGGTCATACAAATGGCTCTTGACCCTGTGACATGTTTATGTTTCTTGTGGTTTACCCATAGTTCAGTGCACCTCCGCAATTAACAGAATGACTAATCCATCACATCATCCAAAACGCAGGTTATATAATAACTTTTTCACATCATAGTGAAGTAAAGCAATCTCATTAAAATACAGATCTTTTTTTTATACTTTCGATGGCCTAGGAGGTCACGTCAGGGGTCACACAAGTGGCTTTTGACCCTGTTACTTCAGACAGTGAGTTTCTAGGGGTTTACCCACAAGAATTTGCTGTAGCAGACCATTTCATTGGCTAGTTCCTTGCATCAACTGGAACGCCTGTTATATAACAACTCTTCCAGATCCTAGTGTTGTGAAGACACATAAATTGAAATTTTGAACTATAAAAAATGGAACAAAATAGAAGAATCTGTATTTAAATCAGATTGCTGTAGAATCAATTGGGTAGCACAACAATGAAGTACATGTACTTCCCTAAGAGATTGGGGTGTTGACAGTAGTAATGTTAAATTTTGCAGTATCAACAGGCCCGTATCTAGACACCATTAAGCCGGGGGGCATTACCTTTCGGTAGGGGGGCGAACATTTTGAGGAAATTTTCGGAAAGGTCATTCTAACAGACTGTTGTTATCATCATGCTATATAGTTACCTAGACGTCTAATAAGCATTTTAAGATAAGTGTTCAAACAAATAAAAATAGCTTTTTTAGGTTAATATAAGGAACTGTGTATACTTTAATGATTGTTAGCAATTTCTGAGCGGGGGGGCGAGCATTTCACGAGGGGGGCCCCGCACCCCCCTGTAGATACGGGCCCGAGTATCAAAAATAGAATTCATGTTTACATTTTATTGTTTGCTTTCTATTCAAGCAGGGGCAGATCCAGGATTTTCAGAAAAGGGGGGGGGGGATGCTGCACCCACTTGGGAGTGTGAAGCCTGACCCGCCCACAAGGACTAATTTCATACTAGTATTGTAAATTACGATTTCCAACCTAAACTAATTTGGTTCTCCCTTCCCGGGAGAATATATGGAGCTAAAAATTGTTCGCCACCTCAAAAAAAAAGAGGGGGGGCGCACCCACTCTGGATCCATACCTGTCAAGGGAATATAATACATTGTACTTTCTATATCTACATGTACATCTAACTACAGCATACGGTAGTTTCAACATTAATAACAAAAATTAACAATATTATGTAGGCTGAGTGCTATGGAATACTGATGGACAAATAATTTTAATTGGCAAACGTCCATGACAATCTATGACATGTATTTTGGGATATTCAACTCAACTGCACTCTAACAATTTTACTGACTACAAGAGGACCATAAAACTATATTGTTAATATTTCATATAAACTACAAGTGGAAGCGACACAACAAGTGAATATCAGTGTAAAAAAATTCTTTGGTAAATAATATCATTTGGGTTTTGTGTGTTATTAGCTAATATATTCAACAATCAAAATATATGAGTCACTAACATGTATATTATACATGTATACAACTAAAAATTCCATCACAAATAAAACAGAAAAAAAAATCATTATGAATCTGTATATTGTAAATAAATTCTATCTCGAATAAAATACACATTTTTTTGTAAATGTTGTATATTGTAAGTATTGACCACCCAAGCATAACCATAATATACAGAATGAATACAGTAAATAAAGATGAGGATGCCAGAGTAGATAAATTGGGTTCTGGTTGAGTGCACCCTAGGTACGCTCATATTGTATTATGCTATATCAGCTCATCAGATTTTTACCTTCGTCCACAAATGTAATAAAACCTCATCAAATACTTCATTCATGATTTCTGTATTTATGACCTTAAAATGACATACTTTACTTAGATTTTTTAAAAGGACCAATAACTCTCAGCCAAGATTGCCCCATTTTTCATGAAGTTTTTTTTGTTGACATCATGTTCTATTACACATGTAGGTTAATAGTCTTAAGTTTTGACCGTATTACACAATATAAATAGACACAATATATAACAGTATTGTCACTCACCCTATTGCAATATCTAATTACGGTACGTAAAAATTGTGTAACCTTTTGCATTTTATCAAAATAATTTGAATAGTTTATATCTTAAAACATTAATATTCAAATGAAGAAGATAGGTTGCCAGGCAATAAAACATATGCACACAGCAGCAAAGTCGTCCAAACAGTCAACAAGAAGTGGGGGGATGCCTAGTGGTCTAGAGTGTTCTCTAACTGGCTGGTCACCTCTGGCTTGCGTTTGTGGTTTCGATCCCTGGTTTGAGCTTATGTGGTTTAGAGATAGGGGCACCTTTCCAACCTCGTGGGTTTACTCCGGGTTTCCTCTCACGGTAAAGACCCCTGTGCATGCAAAAAGATCATTAAAAGGAAAATAAGACATTAAACACTAAGTACAACAACAGTAAGAAGTGTCACATATTTATTTTCTTTTGTGGGTAATGAAAACATTTACAACAAATTAGTTCATTAAGTAATAAGCCACATGCTATATAATGTTTAGTATCATGAAATTAGCTGTTCAAATTATCGGAAATAGTTGAAAATCAATCGATTCCAACGTCTCCATCGTCTCCTGGTCTTAAACACTGTGTATAAATTTAAGGTCAATCGGGTGATAATTTGGTCTTGAGAGCATCCTCAACAATTTTTGAAGTGATCAAGGGATATAACGGTAAGCCTGGCAATAATTATTGAACATGGCTAAATAAATCACAAGGCATCCTCGGAGCAGAAAGTTTTGACAATTAAAAAATAAAATAATTGCAGAAAGGAAAACAGTTTTTAATTTCTTAAAATTTCAACCTTGAGACATTTGTATGCTGTTTGTGAAGTATATTGCAAGGTTCAAAAATATCGTTATAGGCGATTGTATAACAATTCTAATTTCTCTTAAAATAACAAATTATTACTGAATCATTTCCCTCTTTTAATTTGATGACTATGTGTCAAAATAGGAGGAACATGTAGTACATGTGAAACAAGATGATCTATGTACTATAATTAAATAGATAAGTATATTACATTTGAGTGTCAATTTCCTTTGATGTGTCAATTTATTATTAATGTCCTGAATTTTATTTTCTAAGGAATTCTAAATTTCAATTTAACCAACTTAACTTTGGATGCGTCACTGGGCAAATATGTGCAGGATAAAGCACGAGACTGAGGTTATGCAATGAAAGAAAGACGGAAGAAAATAATCAGTGAAAAAGAAAAACCAAGACTGTTTTTAGCTTGTGGATACTCTAGAGGTCACAATTGTTATCTGATTTTGATGACCCATTTTATTATCCAATCACTGATACTAGTGATACACCAAAATGAAGGTTGAGTTTGAATTTTATGAAAATTGAAACGAAACTGCTCAACCATATGGCCGATTTTTGTAAGTAAATAGTATACAAGTATATAATATAAAAGTTGTGGGCCCTCTAGACTCTAGAAAAAACAATTTTTCTTCGATTTTGATGGAACTTAAAATCTGTGTTTATATCCCAAAGATCTCAGTTAATTTCGATGCGCATGCATATCAGTCAACAACTGATTGTACAAAAAATTGCATTTTTAGCCTGTAGAGAATATGGGCGTATCTTGAATGGGAACCACTGGTTTTACTTTATACACATGGGAAATCTATATTTTCTCAGGGAAGCAGAATTCAGATCTTCAATTGAATTTTCGGTAAAGAGAGAGGGAAAGAGAAATGGGTTTAACATCCACTTGACACAAACTACATGTAGGTCATTTGGATTTTGGGACTAACGCATGATTAAATTTTCTTTCAATAATTAACTTGCACAGGGGTCTCTTAGCAAAGGGAGGAAACCAGGGGACCCAGAAAAAACCCACATGAATTTGAACAGACCACCCTACTCCTTGTCTAGTAAAATTCAGCCACCCACCCAACCTCCATGGACTCTAGGAGCAGAAATAAGATCATCATCAAAATTGTCCATAATGATTGACATCCATCAAGCGTCATCTACATGTAATAATGACACCAATGACATTTTTAAAACTTCTACTGTCAATGTAAATCACAGATGAGGAAAACAATGACCTTTGTGTATTTACAGGTGTATCAATATTATTTATTACCTATATAATATATATACATATACGACCTGGTTATTTACAGTTGATTAGGCAAGTAAGTGACTGTGACTGATGTCCAGACATGATTGACCACTGTCCAGATTTAATATGACCTGAGGACACAATGTTAGGTAATAATATATACTGTACATTTGTATATATGTGCTACAAACATCTATTTAGATGTATTCATGCGAGAATATTTAGGTTGTCTATCACAACAAGTAATTATTTTTATCTGAATATCTATAAATCATGATATATATAAAAATAACGTAAACCTAAGCTACCATACATGTTAAAAGAACACAATTTTTAAGGGAAACAATCATTTTTTATTATCATTTAAGTACAATGGGGGTTTAACGTCCTGCTGTTTGGCTCTGAACTGGGCTAATGAAGATGGGCATATGCATACAGTGTGCTATGAGGGAAGTTTTTCCCGGACAGGAGCACGAGCTACAAAGTTTGACAAGTATCCCCTTATCAGTATCAAGATCTTTTAAAGTGTTTCTCAATTAGTAAATGCTATTTAAAGATTATCATATAAATATCAAAAGGGTTAATAATTTAATTTTTTGAGCATTTGCCTACAAGATTAGTTAAATGAGCTAAATCGCTAATATTTGGGACCTACAAATTGACACAAGTGGGTCGCAAAACAATATATAATATTGTAATATGAATGTATATAAACTGATTTACATTCAATAGTTTCTAATTTCACTCTAATTTCAAATCAGCTATGTTCCGTGAAAAAAGCTGTCACTCTCAAAAGAAAGTAAATTAGCGGTACTAGCATCTGGTTATTCCAGTCTACACACGCCGTTGGATTTTGTGCAATGCTTCTACCTCTCGCTAAAACTGGGGATGAAACGCATTATGGTACACGATTCGTGTACCAATGGTGAAATGTTTATTTTTTCTTAAATATTGGATATCAGAAGCCCATCTTTTTCCGGTAAGATCACAGCATCAATGTTGATTTAAATTGACAATTAATTTGTGTTTTCAATGTTGAAAATTTTGGATCACATTGAGTTAGAGACTTAGCTATTAGTTCGCTTCAGAAACCATATGATACATGTGTATGTCTGAATTTGACAATTTATCCTTATTTCTGAAAGACAATGGTAATTCTACCTAGAGGACAAGAGAGCGAAATGAGGTTTAAGGTCCACTCGACACAAACTCTAGGTCATTTTGGGACTGACATGCTTTCATTCTATTTCAATAATTCACTTGCGTGTAGGGGTCTTTAGCAGTGGGAGGAAACTTGAGGACTCAGAGAAAACCCACTAGGGTGTACACACGACCCTAATCCTTGTCACGTACAACTGGCAATTCGAAACCACGCCAGTTGACTAAAATGACAGGCTTTATGATACATCACGCACATGCTAACCATTCAGCCATCCAACAACCTCTCCACCTAGAAGAATTTGCATATAAACTTATATTATGTTGAGTAATACGATACTTTATGATTATATAAAAACTATGATTGACAGGTCATTAAGTATGTGAATTAGTACAAATTCACCAATTATCAATCATACAGGTAACATACAGTTGGATATATATATATATTATATAAATGTAATACATCATTACGGAAATGTGTCAACTACACAAAGAAATCATCAACACTTTGGTATCTGACAGTGACACATTTAAGGGGGAGGCTGTTAGAACTTTTTCTCACCTGCCCACTTCCGAGTCAATGAGTCATCAAAAATAGGGTGCATACCAGAGATGCCCAATTACCGATCACTTAATCAATCAAATAATGTTGTCTTGAATTATTTAACTAAAAAGAAATCTGCTTGCAGAGGGATGCTGTGGCTGCCTCAACATTCCCTCTATATCTCTCAATAATCAAATTGAGTAGTAATTAAAAAGTTGAATCCTGTTGTAGCTGACATTAATAAGTGGTGCAGCGTGTCAGACACATCTCAAAATTTAAAATAAAAGCAAAGAAATCTATGCATGACAAAATGGACTGTGTCTGACAAAGTTTAAGTTTGAGTTTGTACCTGGCAATGTCTGAGTCTGAGAAAGGTGAATGTTTGTAATACATGTATTTAATAAGTTTGTACATCTAGTAGATGACCATAATATAGTAGGCTACATGTATGTTGTTCGTGTAACTTCTGTTAGCTGAATGGCAAAGTAATGTGGACTTCCTATATGGGTATTCGCTAACCTGGAGGTCAGGGTTTTCTGCTCGGGCCAAATTTACCTCATCGCACACTGTATGGTATATGCTCATTAGCCCAGTTTAGGAGCAGAACAGTAGGATGTTAAACCCTATTTCATTGCATTTCTATATGGGAATAGCGGCTTAATTAATATATATAAGACCAATACAAAATTAAAACAATTTGTTCAGAAATATGTCATTGCACCTTCAAAAATTTAGACTCTTATCAATTTATTATATATTACAAGTAAATGTAACCATGCAAAGTTACCATCACAATGCACAAGTCTTCTGGCCTGAGTCAAATTCAAAATTGCATTTATCATTCATGGACAATTAAGCTAACAGTAATATGAGAAAAAATATTTGACTCATATAATAAAAATCGGGTAATCAGGAGATTTATTTATAGTACATTGGCATTACTGTAGTAAATTTACTGTGATTAGGATCAGTTATAAGGATTGTTTTTATTCGGCTGTATCTAATCCCACTAGATCTTTAAACACGTGAGGAATGTCAACACTGACACGCCCACTTTTATTTTCAAGGGCAGATAATCACACCACGGCTCAAACAATGTTAATATCTCTTTGGTTAATTTTTACTTTCTACACTTGTTAGCGATATCAATAATCAATTCTGTGACCTCCAAAAACTATCATTCGTGCGCTAAAATTCTACTCTAACGATTGAAAAATACATGTATTACTTTGGTTTGAATGACCGAGTTCTTTCGATTGACGATCACTGTCACTCGCAGCACCTCGGTTTTATCTGATTTTCTCCCAATTCCTGACACCTGCTGGTTAAAGTTTTTCATTTGCACAGCCGACAACGCCTCAAGTTAAGTTACACTTCAGGTGACAACTGCAAAGTTGGGCTGGTAATGCACGTGTAAAAAATATGTCACTTACCTTGGTTTTTGTTCGTGAAAGTTGTTTTTGTGCACGGACGAATATTCCACTCGACTTGTTACTTGCCTCGGCCATGTTGGCTACTGACATCTATTTGTGAAACCGCGATAGGTGATTGGTTGGTTGTATTTCCTATTGTTGTCGCAGAGGATTCATTCACACATCTTCGTTAGCCAGTTTATGACGGTGATTAAACTTCAAATCCACACATGCAAAGTAACTGTTTCAAAAAATGAAAAGAAAAAGACCTAATTAATTAAACAGATCCTAATCTAATCCGTATTTAAGAAGACGATGGCGAGGATCAATTGAAGTTTACGATCGAAATGCAATATTTTATTCCATCGGCTAATAGGCCTACTATTTTTGAAAATACCACAATGTAGTACGAGAATATAAATAGGGGCGGATCCAGGATAATATTTGTAGGCGGGGGCTTGCCGGAAATTTGACCGTTGTCAACGCATAATGCCATCATCGTCTCTTATTTACACAGGCATGCATACACATTGAGCTTTTTAATGAACGAAATCCAAAACTCCGTTTGATGTCAATTCTATAATGAATTAATATATGATCACGCATTGTGATTTAATTTCATTGATGTGAAGCATTGATTGTGATATCACACATATATATCATTATTTTACGCTTTGAATGCCAATCCCATCCCACCATATAATAATAAAGCATAAAGCACACGGGACACCTTTCTCATAAAGTGTTGTTTTACAATTATCTTTTTTGATGTAGCTAGAGTGGGGTTTGGGCCCGACACCCACCTCCCTCTGGATCCACCCCTGATAATTTTTTTTCAGTAATTTATTAACTACCCATGATGACAATTGCCAATTATAAAAACACATGAAATGTACAATATTTTCAAATTAAAGCACTTATTATTTTTTTATCAATGTGCACAACACATAAAAGTACCGTTTATAAAATAATAGGCAATGTCCTGACCCGTCCGTCACCGCACATCAAACCGTAAATTTTCGCGCTATATGAACCACGCAGTTCTTGTGGACATCATTTACTGTTAAGCCCAAATCTTCCCCGCCACATTTCTTTATTCGAATAAGTCGAGCCTCTGGGGACATCTTTCATCTCTTTGAATATTTGCTTTCTTTTGTCCAGTAACAACATTCGGTCTGGATATGATCTCGTGATAAGCTGGTCAGAAGGAACAAATTACAGATCCTGGTTTTTACTACTTGTTTGATGATTTGGTATTAGTGTCTGTGTAAAAGAACTTAAGAAATTCACGAATGACATGCACAAATTAACACTAAGACTGTAGAATAATGAATACCCAATTTGACTGTCGCCGTCTATGTATATTTGATCTTGTATAGAAACAGAATGTCATAATGGAATAATTTTGTGAATGAGTCCCACATGAAAAGAAAATGTTGGGTTTTTTATGGATACGCAATGTATAATTAACTATATAAGATGTTTTTTAATTGTATGCAATGACGTATACAATACTACAAGAAGACAATACTGGGTGACAATATTGCTGGTACAGTATAATACCATAATTATAAAGACCGTGCTGGAATACGCTATGCCTTTTCCACAGCTCCTATTCAGATACTAATCTGGATAAAAAAAAATATTGTTTATAAAACAACTGACCCCGCGGCGATGATGAAATGTCACAATTATTTTCACACAGGCGCCAACGTCTAATCAAATTGTGGCAGGAATAATAAAAGAAAAATATAATATGCCATGGTATTATTAGGGCACTTGACTTGACTATTGTAAAACACAAACTCAGGTCGAACAGTTCTAACGTTATTATGCATGGTCATTTGAAATTTACATTAGTATCTATAAGAGCCATGGCTGGTATTACATGTATTGGTATTTTTCCAAAGGCGTTTTACAGCTGAGGCGCTGGAAGCGGTAGCCTCCTCGCGAAAAAAATCAAAGAAGTTGAACAAATAAAACGGGAGAAAAATGTTAAAACCGATGAGAAATATGAAATGCACCCTAGTTAGGGAGGACCTTAAAGACAGACAAAAGAGCCCCCCGTCCCTCAAAAGGGCCCCTCTGGCCAAGGGAATGGGCCCCCGAGTCAGAGTCAATCGTTTTCTTTACTCTGTTACTCTCAAATCCACTACTGAATGAGAATGCAGTCATTGCACTGGTATGTAAATCATCAATCAAGACCCCTCCGGACCCCCACGAAAGAGGGCCCTCAAAATAAACCTTAAAACGCCCCTGTATTTTTCGGATATTTAATCGTTCCACGGCTTAATCCATGCTACATTGTCAAAATGATTGGCCGTATCTTTATTTCGAATTAGACATTCAACTTGTACAATTATAATGTAGTTTGCAATAGAGATGAAATTAAATGGGGTTTAACGCCCTAATCTGCTCCGAACTGGGCTAATGAAGACGGGTATACGCCATACAGTGTGCTATGGGGGACATCTGGCCCGTTCAGTAGCACTACGGCATGTCCTTATATCGAACTGCAACCGTCAAGCGCTCATTTAAGTGTACGCCAATGTGTACACGGGACCTCGGTTTTTCTTCCCATCCGAACGACTAGACAGCTGTCCTATTTTGCTCCACCCGTCCTACCATCACTAATAAGGGGGAACTAAGCAGAAAAATCTGAAAGAACTGTCTCGGCTAATGCAAGGTTCAAACACCCATCTTCCAGAGCGAGCTAACGTTTTACCCACTTAACCACCGTCACTCCCCAGTTTGCTTTAATTTCATGTCGTCATCTGAATACGCCAGTAGTGATTTGGATTATAATTCATTTGTACCTGTTAACAATAACATCGACGCCAAGAAATTAACTCTAACCCTTTTCTGTGGATTTTCTGGTAATAAATTACTATCTAATATATGCCTTTGAATTAAAGAATATTTGTATTGACCGTTTGTCATGCTGAATTCTAACATTATCAAGGTGATTGATTCTACCAGAGTTGTATAAGCGGGTATTCAGAGTTGTCATGGACTTTATACTATAAGGTCCATGGTGATGTAGCCTATTTAACCCATAGGCCTACTCCGCGCAGTGTTGCGTTTGATTAGAGGTAATCCAACTACACACTGATATAATGAGTGGATATTGTTGTTTTAAATTTTGATTTGTCAGTAGTCCGTCTACCAACCAATCACTAGCTGCCAATATTGGACCAAATATTATGTTTACATAACGTTACGTCATGACTCACGATTTTATTATGCCTAATTAACCCGTGCATAGCAGAATACTGCAGTAAAACTAATTGCGTGACAAACGAGGCTATCAAGTCGAATGAAATGTAAACAATACTGTTTGGAAACGAACATACTTTCACCGTTTTGAATACCTTAAATCACTGTCCAAAGTTTCAGGGAAGACCCAGATTAAACGAAGGACTGTCATGTCGCTGTACTTAAATGATAGCTTTCATTGAACGGAAAGAATAGACACACTCCCGCATAAGTTCAAGAAACAGACGCTATTCCAGCAATGGTCAGAGAGGGATTTATCGGGCCATTGCTTCAGGAATATGATGTAACCATGCTTTTAAACAGCCCTGGTTGATTTTACTGTCCAGTTAGGGTATAACTTATAATGCCCTGGTTGAATTTTTATAACCGATATAGAAGACCATCTTCTGGTGATTCCAGCCTCGTGGGTTTTCTCCGGGTACTCCGGTTTCCTCCCTGCACTGCTAAAGACCCCTACGCGCAAGCGAATTATTGAAATAAAATTAAACCATTATGTTAGTCCCGACATGACCTAGTTTGTGTCGAGTGGACGTTAAACCCCATTTCTCTCTCTCTTCCCAAAAAAAACCGACCCACTCAGCATGAAAAAAATATCTGCCCATTGGCCTAGCTCATATATTATACGTTACAACCGAAATGATGTAGTTTGTGTTTGTGCTATCCCCCCATCTCCCTCTCTCTCTCTCTCTCTCTCTGGATGCATAAACGCTATTTACGACGATGTGAACGACGCTGATACGTTAAATCCAAGGGCATTCATAACATTGTTTCATATGACTTATATATCTATATACATACGACGGTCAACGTAAAATTATTCACATTGATAAAATACCTTGGCATCTATTTACTGTATAATGTAGAAGTTATACAGACTATGGGCTGTTTTATGTACATCTGGTATATATTTAAATTGATCTGACAATCATAATATAATATGCCCAATCAAGCTGTTATGGATCCCTGAAGATGTTTCAGTTATACGTTGGTTGTTTATTATCTAGACTAAAGAGTGATCTTAAGACAACCCATACAGAGGTAAAAAATATCGGGGAATCTTTTATGTGTACGTACGTCCCATCCGAACGACTAGATAGCTGTCCTTGCCAGGCCCTAGGTCTTGCACTATTGACAATGGGAAACCTTCGGAAAATCCCGATAAACTTTCTCGGCCAATGCAGGTATCGAACATGTGACCTCCCGGCTTCTTACCCACTTAGGCCACGGTGCCCCGCCCCACAGAAAAAAACAACCCCAAAACATGAAATGAAATGAAATGGGGCTTAACGTCCTATACTGTTCTGCTCCGACATGGCAAATGAAGACGAAAAAACAACAACAAAAAAATCCAACAAACTTACATAATGTATCTTTAATGTAAGACACGTTATTGAGAGAAATAAAAGTGCATTATTCGTGAATATTGCATGCATCGGGGATAAATTTCTACATTAAAATGTATTTAACATTTAGTATAGGACCAAAGGCTGATTAATGACATGTTCATCACCACTTTAATGAGGCCAATTAGCTATATTTATATGAAACATTAAAAGCTGATGATTACGTTATAACTATTAACGTAACGGGCTAATTATTATAACAGGTGTCAGTGATATATTATACTGTCGGGTGTAAAGTTTTAAAATAATGATTGTGACAATAAAGTGTCATTCATATAATTACAGTTGTTTAGATGTTTGAGAGACTTAAATGGCATATTGCACGACTTTTCTTTGAAACCTTAAAATATACGAAAATAGGATAATGTGTATATGAAATTATTTATATTAATTTTTTCAAAAAGAATTCAGATAGACGGTCGTTATTGATAGGTCAAGGGGAGCCACCATGGTTCAGTCCAAAGCTTTCGGTGGTGCAGAAAGAGGGGGGGGGGCTAGTAGGGAACACTGTCAGTGTCTAATTGTGCGGATGGGACGACAAACCAAGGTCATGTGTAAATTCTGTTTCTGTTCCCCACCCTAAAATACCTTATACCACTAGATAAATCTAATAGCTTAATTTTAATACGTTTCTAATGTTACAGGTCACTATATAGGTTGCGGGTAAGCTCATCCCCATTTCAACGACTCTATATTATCAGTGACATGTACATAGACATGTAAGAAAATATGTATATCAGAATCCTTTTTATTGTTGGCGTAGGTGGATAAATGTTGACATTTATTGCATTGTATTCGAAGTGAAATTTGAGTTAATGGCTGAAACATTATATGATAAGATTAAAATGTTTTAAAGGAAGACCGCACCATAAATAACCATTATACGGGATAACACAAGATACTACGACGTGCAATGATTGTCAATCATGAGGGTCCGATATCAATCGAAATTCTTCGTTAAATTCCGATAATTGTGATATATATCTAATATTGTGTAGGTATCTTCACAGCCACTTGTAGGGGTTATTTAAAACAACTTAATTACAACAACTTGACTATAGTCAAACAGCGGGAAGAAGTTTTATTTAAAGTGCCAATCCGGCTAATATTTTGTTGTCTGCGATATCACTTCTGTGAAAGCGGACGTTAAAACACCAGGTAGTAGTACACTTATATTTTGGAGAATAAAACTGCTTAATTTTATGTTAAAATCCCTTAAAATACTATATCTAAGTGTCACTGGCGTTTTAAGGTTTATCATGGCGAAGGCTATACTATTTTGAGGGCCCTCTTTCGCGGGCCAGGGCCAGAGGGGGCCTTTTGTCAGACGAGGGGGCCTTTTGTCTGTCCTTAGGGCCCTCCCTAACTAGGGTACACATCATTTTTCTCATTGGTTTTAGCATTTTTCTCCAGTTTTATTTGTTCAATTTCTTTGATTTTTTTTCACGAGGAGGCTGGCGCCTCCAGCGCCTCAGCTATAAAACGCCTTTGCTAAGGGTCGAGCAACTAACACAATATTTGTGATAGGCCTACGTTTTCGAACAACTTAAACCCGTCAGTCTTCAGTCTTCATCTGGAAATGGCGACCGCTATCCCTATCTCTTTATGCTGCGGCCGAGCTTTTGATGAGCTTCCGAGTTTTTGATGAGATCCACTCTTTTGTAGTGACACTTGCAATAATATACAATACCCTTAGACAATAATAATATGGCGACGAGCATTCAGTAACATCTCAGTTAGTCTCGGACACCCAGAACTTCCTAGTCTTCAAAATGCAAATTTTGCTGGATTAAGTTATTTATTTAGTTTTAATGACAATACTTTTTGTGGGCCTAGGGGCTGCTTAATCGGAAATTTTATATGGGTTTAAGATTCCATGTACTTGGTATCCAGTTTCTGTCGCAATTCAGAATCAACGTAACTGACGCGGTGAAAAAAAACCCCGGAACATCTGTTAATGCACACAACATCATTTATCTTTTTACTTTCATTCGAATTTTAGGGTCGCGTGGGTATTATCACAATTCTTTTTCTTCGCATGCGTCCGTTACAGTTCCTTTAGTGCCAATAATCCACTTTTCAGTGGTTACAAGAGATTACCAAAGTTTTATACCGAAAGAAGTTCAAGTATAACTCCATATCGACTGATAAACATCAGAATACCCCTTAGAAATGTGAACCCATTTGTCCTAGTCCCTTAACAATAGTTAACCCTTTCTCCAACGACCGCATCTCCTCTTTGATAACAATGATTCGTTCAACACCGTTAAGCTTTCTTTCTGTGCCATTTTTACTTTTTAATATTATCCTTTGTAAATAAAATATCACGTGATTTCCCAAAAGGAATGTACGAAAGAATATTAAAGTCTCGATGCGTGATTTGCATCTTTCGCTAAAGTATCAAATTTCTCACGGCTTGCCTTAATCCACGCTAATGTAATCAGCTTGATTTTTTATCATCAAATTAAGAAACCAAAATCAAAAAAAAAACCAAAAAAAACAAACGCGAGATAATTGTTCTCGCTTGGATCCAGTCGGAATTATTAAAATGGCCTGTCAATATATTCATTATTCTCGCCGACAATAAAATAGCGATGGACTTCTTGCATTGCGGGCGGCGCCAATCGATGAAATGGAACCATTTTATATTGTAGTTTGCAAGGGATTCTTAAGCGTAAACATGGCGCATCAGACCATAAATTATTTCCATTCAAACTGAGACTTGGTGGTCGCGGTATGTTCACGATCTTATGTATCGAACTGTATCATAAAACTATTTATATTTGCTGCATATCGATCATAATAAAAATTCCCAATATCTATAAAACTCAACCTGTCTGAAATAGAATCAGGAGAGATATAAAATTGTCAGTGCGCTACAATATTTGCATCGGAAATGAATACGAATAGAATATCTAAAATATCAAGATGGCATATACATGTATAATTTTCCATTTAGCCAAATTCTGATTTATAAACCACCTGGTTGAGAAATTTGGGTAACGTTAACTACTATTGTACTGTGGTATGTAGGTAATGCAAATAGATTTAGTAAGTTTACTATATGTAAATGGGTTATTTAATACAGTAACTTATAAGTGTGTTATATTATTGTTATTGTTAGACGCATGTACTGTTTATCTATAAAAACTGTATGCGATTGCTATGAAATAAAACAAAAGTAATTGTTCTTTTTTGGCACTTTATTTAGTAATTATTTGTATTGAGTGTTGGTTGATTGTAAAGAATGGATTTTGGCTGTGTAGTCTATATTGTTAACATACATAATTGCCTTTTGTCACGGCACTGCGCTAAATATTCCGAATGTCTAAAGGCAATTTTTATGGGTCATGGCCCCTTGTTATCACCCAAATAGTCAATCCCCTGGAATTCGAAATACACGTACGCTAGTCAGGTAGGCCTATTGCAAACTATGCGTTATAATGGTGTACTAAATTCGAACGATATTCTATTAAATGATAAATCCCAAATAAACAATTTCCCGAAAATATACAATAATGTTATACAGAGAGTAGTTTATACCATTATATTGGTAAATTACATCCCAGGAAAGTATCATGGACAAACTGATACTTTCCATACATGTGTCTTTAATTAATAGTAGGAAAGGGCAGCGACATTTTCGACAGGAAATAGAAATTTTGTTTAGGATTTTATTTTTTGGATTTATTATTTTAGTACCTGTGGAGACGTTCCCACGATATAATATTACCATAATATAATAAAGTGAAATTGACACTACGGCTGTAATAGGTAAAGATAAATCTACATTCATATATTAAATCTCCGTATAATAATACAATATCTTTACTCAACCAGAAACTTAAACCCTCCGCTGTTCATCGCTGAATATAAGATGACCGACTAGCTCACATATTTTATAGTAATAAAAGTGACAGGTTATTTACATTCTTCTGGGCATCTTATTAAAGCCGCGACAGACCTTCACGATTTTATCGGATGCTATCAAATTCTAGGCTAATAATGGAAAAATGGCGTGGACGATTTTATAAGCTTTATTTAAAGTGGCAATGTTTTTTTAAAAAAAAATCTGTTGAACTGTCTTTTACGTCATTAACCGGGCTTTAAAAGAGTTAAATCGTTTTTCTTAGGAGCCATGAAATGGAAACACATGGGTCTCAACGCATTGTAATGTAATATGAATGTATATAAACCGATTTTCATTTCTGAAATACGCGAAGAGATAAATTGAATGGCAGTCTTTGACGTCTGGTTATTCCAGTCTATACATGCATGGCACCGTTTCATACACCTGGCGTCCAAAAGCATTCTGGCACACGAGTCGTGTGCAAATTTAAAATTTTCATTTTGTCTTAAATATTGGATACCAGAAGCCCAACTTTTCACAGTACGATAACATCAATGTTGATTTAAATTGTTTGCAATGTCAAGGGACTGTGTATGGTATCGAGTTAAAGACTTGGCTCTATCAGTTTAAGCCCGAGTACATAAAGTACTCTCAAATAACATAATGACATAATCTATTGTGTAGCACTCACTCCATGTCGTTCCTCTTTTCTTGTTTTTTGTAGGGGGGGGGGGGCTCCCAATAATTTAAGATGTGGTGTTTTTTAAACCATTTTTGGCGAAAATCCGCGATATTTTAGGATCATAGGGCCTACTTATTTATGTACAAATGCGAAGATTGAAAATGATTTGGAAGTATATAGTATGGATTAGAAATATAAATATACTTTAAAAGAAATTGAATATAATTCAATTTATATGCAATCATATAACTGTACATCAAATATGCTTTTTAGATCCGTACGCCCTTTGCGTCGTTGGGCAGATAATTACTGGTCTTACTCCCGATGAAGTCTAATGCAAGGGGAGACACTCTATATTTCGAACTGGATACAGACTACTTTTGTTTTTATTGAAATATCCAAATTCCTTGTTTGGACAATTGCTTGATCACTGTGAAATATCCTATGGGCACCCTAAGGGATTAAGTTAATATCCGTTTGACTTTAAATTTCTGCACTGTGTTTCCGATCATGGGACGAAGAAGCCTATTGATTTTAAATGATTTCAGATAGTTGCTGTCAGAGTAATGACCTTTGATTACTTTGAAATAGCTGTGGACGTTCTTGAGTCTTGAGGCTGAAATTAATATCCGATTGACTTCAAACTTATGCACAGTGCTAAATGTCATGTGAAAAACTCTAGTGATTTTCAATGTTTTCCATTAACTATTAATAGACAAATCGCCCTTGATTGCTTTGAAATCTCTTGTGACGCGCTCGAAATTGCAATACTTTTAGAAGAATTTTTGCTCGAGAAAATAAAATGGCATATTACTTCATTTATTAATATCTTTGGCAAGTCAGTAGATTCACATATATGTACTTAAAGTACTTAAATCAACTTAGTTAATGATGGACATATTGTTATATAAAAAGAGCTACAGAACCATAACAAACTGGTTCTATCTTTCAACAAAATACATGTGATTCGAGATATTCCTATTGCGTCATTTGGCTTAATTTAACCAATCATTTCGTTGATTGCACAGGTTCATGGCGACTATAAAGGAAACTATATTAAGTCATTAAATCACACGACATTCAGATTCCAGAGAAAGATTACAATCTGAGTTCCGAGAGAGCAGAAAACTCGCTCAGCGAGTTTGGCTGGATAGTCGTTGAGAATGATTGTTGTATTGTAATCTATACTATGCTTGTAATGTATCAAGCTTGATATAAAATGTAGAAACGAACAGTTGCATTGTTATTCCTGGTAAGACAAACGTCTTAAGAAAACAGCAAGAAGAAATACACAACGTGGAGGAGGAGAAAAGACGATCCAAGATAAATCCTAGACGATCACAAGGCTACGAAAATATGTAGTAAGAAAAGATGCATGGGTCATACATAGGATGTGGCGACCGGTTTTGGTACAGGTCCGCTCTCCACGTCTGACAGGAAGGCCTATCTACAAAATATCTGATTGAGTTTAGGTTTATCATTATAAAATATGTAAATATTTACATTCTATGTTGTTTTTTAATTTTAATCATTAGCCTTTGTCATAAATGATGTTTATGCTTTTTTTCTGCTTAAAATGTTTTGTGGACATTTGTATGCTGCCTCTTATGGGGTGTTTACATACAATAAACTCTATCTATTGCCGAATCACACACACTCTTGCATTTTCTTCCTTGCGGTATAACTAGACCTAGAAAAAATATTCGCTTTATCACCTGTTTTTTCTTCTTTTTTTTGGGGGGGGGGGCTGGCTGTGTGGTAGTGTTTATGATCAATGCGATTTTACATTCCTCTTCAATACACTTACTTTGATAGTAGACGAGTATCAAGGGAGGTAACTGAATTTTAAGAACGCGAAAAAATGTGACTAAAAACAGTATAAATTGGATATCTACTAATCATGAATTAATGTGAATCTTGGAATGCGCTATTACATTTATTTTTTTCCCACTTTCACAACCATTCATGATGTGCAGGGGCGTACTTTTCAAAAGGTGGAAATATGTTTAAAGAAACGATAGATGGGATTGTGGATAAAGCATTCAATTAGCAAATGAAGAGTGTTTGCAGTCCATAACCCAATTATTTAAAGTACTTGCATAATAATGCTGTATGGTTTGATAATACACTTCGAAACATCTGTGATGTACGGATATTCAGATATAATTGCGAATGGTAGAAAACAATTTATTCGAGTTTTCAAAATATGACAAGCGGTTTCCATGTAAGATACGTCCACATTTTTAAATAGATGGACAGAGAACAGCGTAACTAAATAGGTCTTATCCTCTTATTGTCCAAATGCATCAAATCGTAATCTGTTAAAATCGACTGCGTTTCGGAAATCTGACCCCCATGCTCCACACCAAATTTGGAACCAATCCGTTTAAAACCTTAGCCTATATCGCGATCAGACGGTTTTCGAAAAGTGGTGGTAGTGGTGGGGGGGGGGGGCTCCAGAACGGAATATCGATAGAGTTCGGCCTCTGATGATGAGCCCAATGCTTCGAACCAAATTTGAAAAAGATCTGTTAAAATTGTGGTCTCTAATACTAATATCGCACAAGGAGCGAACGTAACAAGGGGTTGCTGATCGTTGAAAGTCGATAGTGTCCGTCTTTTCACGACCCCAGTGATTCACAAATTGATATAGACTATGATCTACCACGCTGGTATTTATGTAAAACATGCGTTTCCGCTATTTGTGTATAAGGGGGGTGGGGGGGTGTTAAGGCCCATTAATTGACATGAAAAGGATGATAGTTTCGTTTATCTTATCTTATCTTACAATGTTTTGGTGGCGTTTAAAGCGACTGGATAATCGTGGGTTAAGAAGTCACGTGCTGTTCTCTCTGCGGTTATTGCCTACATACAACACATTGACAAATTGAGTACCGTACTTGAACAGGTGTTGGTGGACAATATACCGTTACAGGTGAGTATTGTTAACTGATCCGTTTTCCGATTTTAAGATATATGTAAAATTGTAGTTGCACTACGGTGCAATTGAAAATTCTAATATCACGATGGAAATATTTACAGTACAGTAGCCTATCTACAATAATAGTAGGCTACATAAATACATGTAGTAGTAATATATGTGAGGGAGGCAAGGATGTTCCATTATAAAATACTGGTTTCAACCAGTGACAGTCTGTTTAACAGTAAAAGATGAACCATTGTTCAGTTTTTTTATAGTGCACAACAATCAATTTATTCAACCAGTGGCAACAGATATCCATAGTTTTGGTACTGGGAAAAGCTGTCTGCTAAACAATAGCAGCCATTTTCCCTTAACGATCAGTGAATCGATTAAAAGTCGCAAGGATATAATTATATGACTGACAAACAGTAAATGATTAATAACTATAATTGAACAGTTTTTACATAAAACAACTGACAGTCAGAAATTTACCCGTAGACAAGTCTAAATGACAGCAGTTTAGAGAACGTTGGATTTTACAAGCACTCCACAAATCAATAATCATAGTAGATCTGAATGAATGAATGAATGTATGAATGAATGAATGAATGAATATACAAGCAAGAGATAAATAGATGCTGATGTGTCTGAATTAAACAAAATATTAAATCACCCAGTCGTCATGTGCACCTAATTGAGATTGGTCATTTTATTCGACCACAATTAAGTGACAATTGTGTGTAGCCGGACGTTAACTATCTACTAGTTAGCCCAGTATACTTCTGGGGCCTATTTCACGAAATTTTAACTAAGATAAGATCCCAATTTTAGTAATTTGATTGGATAATATTAGATTGATTTTAGTGCTTAGCCAATCAAAATTGAAGTATCTACTAAAATTGGATAGGCCCAGACCTATTTTTATATATAAATAGTTGTAATTCGTCACAAAAACATAACCGATTACAGAACACAACGTCTATGGTATGAATTTTTAAGTCTTTAATGTTGTATAAACCCTATTCACCCCACACGTCAGATATCTCGTCAAACTGAAGAACGGGTGATTTCTCCTTGGGAACTACTTATGACGAGATAGTACAATTTCATATACTTTATGTCATAACATAATTCAACATAACACAACTTAATTAATCATACTCGCTGGCTTACTGTTCGTAGCTTCTAGCCCGAGCCGGCCGATGCTTTAACTCAGTAAATATGTAAAATTCGAGGTTATTTCAGGTACAGGAGTATGGCGTGGTCTCGTGATATAAGAGGTTGCGAAAACCAGACTATAATTCTTACTAATGTCACATACTGTCGGGTTCAAATGACGTCTTGATAATTATTGTCCATGAATAAAAACCATCGCCATGCGAAGAAATGTGTTCAAGCCATGCAGTCTTCCAAGAGACAAAGCGACCTTTAATGTCCAAAAAAAAAATTGTACTAAGCCCACTCTGTCTTTCAAGGCTGAGACCCCCCCCCCCATCCCTAGACTTGGATGGATTATAATCATCGTCCTGGTCCGTTTTGATCGTTAACGTTAACATGGTACTGATAATGAATTAGAATTTGTGTTCATATTCTAGCAACTAGAATAGGGTGGGTGTGGAGATTCTTTCCACACTGATCAGCATCGAATATCTGAAATTTACCTCTTTTTTTTCCAATTTATTTTTCATTCAATCGATTTAAAAGAAATCAAGAGAACACTATTGTATTTCCAGACAAAAGATTATTAAAAAATATATATAGAATATTAGACTATAGTCCCCATTCCGACAGAAAAATGTTGTTATATTATATACACAAACCGTAATCATCCATGTTGTTAGAGAGTCTTACTGAATACTGTTATATTACAGGCACTTGAAGGGATTAAAGTTTTATTTTAACCCCTTCAAGTGCCTATGTATTATATTATCCTAGAGAAATGTTATTTGAAAACCAGCAGAAGATTTGGACTCATAAGTATAAGGTAGAATACTATAGAATGTCATCCAACAAAACCTACACAAAAGAGGACTACAGGGATATTTGATATGAAGTTTTAGACTAATCATCTGTATCTGGTTTGTTTTATAGTTGATAATAAGGACAAACAATCATGCCCCCGACAGACAACCCTAAAAGATTTCCCGGTGAAGTTGATGAGGCATATCCAGAAGTATTTACAACCAAACCACCACAACCAACCGAGAAAAAACCTGGACAGTTACCTCAACATATGATAGATCAATTTTTTAGTGACGTAGGTATATTTTCCAAAGTAACGCCATATTTTCAGTATATTTTGTTTTCAAATATGAAAAAGCGCCGATGATTAGAGACACCCCCCCCCCCCCCGGGATCTTTTTCATAATACCCAAGCAAATATTAAACGGGGGGTGTCTTTTTTATAATACGCAAGCAAATATTAAACTGATTATAGACATTATATAGGGAAAAATTTGGATATTTGTATTTTATTTTGAGTCTTGAGCATTTTCTTTGACTATTCTGTAGTCATTTCAATGGCCGTCGGTCGTGGGAACGTCAAAACAAAACAATGGAGAGCATTTTATTAGTCAGTTTATCTGAATCGGAGGCATTTTTGATAACAAACTTCTCCCTGATATATTTTAAAAATAATTTGCAATCGTGTCCAATGCAATCCGTGTCCTACTTGTTTTCTAAAGAAATGTAAAAGTTTACATTTAAATTTGCAATTGAATGTTGTTCACACTTATTCCTTTATAAATGTATCCATTTGCTACTATTTATCAACGTGAGCTACCGTCTGTATAATCGTCTTTGTTGCATTCGTAAGCTGAGCTTGAAATCACTTAGGAAATGTCTCTAAGCCTTCAATTCGAACAGTGCAATTTTTAGATGATCTGTGTACTATATATCTATGTATTTTATTTTGCTAGGGTTATGTAATTGTTGACAAGTTTTTTGACTGTGAAAAAGAGTTGGAACCCTGTAAAAAGGCCATAGAACAGGATGTAGACAAATTGGCCAACAAGCTCTTTAAAGGCGGGAAAATCAAACGTAAGTTACATACATCATAGTAATGTGGTATTGACTGTCGCCATCTTGGTATACCCTGTTAATCCCCGGTTGTACGTGCCAATGAGTAGGGTCGCCTGTCCAACCTCGTGGGTTTTCTCCGGGTCCTCCGGTTTCCCGCCACTGCTTAAGACCCCAACGCTCAAGCGAATTATTGAAATAAAATTAAACCATATGTTTGTCCCGAAATGACATAGTTTGTGTCGAGTGTTAAATGAGGGTGTGGTATTGTCACCATCATGGTATACCCTGTTATTGTCACTATCTTGGTATACCCTGTTAAATGGAGTTGTGTTATTGTCACCACCTTGGTATACCCTGGTAAATGACAATGTGGTATCGTCACCATCCTGGTATACCCTGGTAAATGACCATGTGGTATTGTCACCATCCTGGTATACCCTGGTAAATGACCATGTGGTATTGTCACCATCCTGGTATACCCTGGTAAATGACCACGTGGTATTGTCACCATCTTGGTATAGGCCTATCCTGGCAAATGAGCATGTTGTATTTTCACCATCCTGGTATACCTGGTATAGTTATATTTTTTTCAGTTGTTATTAGCCGTTTGCATTATTATAAAGCGTCATCATTTAAACATTTCTTATTTTGAACGCTTATTCGTATTATTTTACAGAACTGTATAATGAATATGGATTACGTGACCGACTTATCCACATAGAGAACGAGTTTCCAGGAGCTAATATAATTCTTCATAAATCGGCGACATTGGCACAGGTTGGAGTCCACCTTTTGATTTCAGGTTATATTTACTAATTTAAAAATGCATTATGCAAGATTTGAATAAAGAACTGACCGTTATACCTAGTATAATAGTTAAGAAATAGTAATAGCATTATGCAAGAGCACAATCTGCTTATTACAGGTCTTTCTTTAGGCCTGAACTGTTATCTAAATAATCAATTAGACATTAATTAACATATCCAGACCATAATAAACTCTTGATGTCAATGCTAGCCTTCGATGTTGGCGGATTAAAATCCCATATGCCGCTTAATGGTCGTTGATAATTAAATCAATCAAGTGGATAATCGAGACTATGCTGTTTATATTAATGATTTAAGTAATGATGACCGAGGCTATGTGAATATTTCAAACGCTTTTTCCTCGGCTAATAGTGAATCAATTTGACTGAAATCTTCAGCAAATTACCTTTACACTAGCTAGTTTGTAACTATTATAGTGAGAACTGCCATCTCTTTATCTTATCACCCATAATGTAACTTTAATGAAAAATGAACATATAGAGCGAAGTTTTGAGTATTAGAAGATGTATCATTGATTGTCTGTCATCGTAGCCAGCAAGCAGAACAGTAGGACGTTAAACCCCATTTCATTTGTCATCGTAGCAACGGTATGAACAATCGAGACTATGTTTCGACTATCCATTTCATCACGGGCGTTCTAACTTATTTAAATCTCTGCCATCCGATGGCCTAGAGAGTTGATTATGAAAACTTTATTCTTATCCACCAAATAGAAAACTATTAAATGACGATGTTAATGACGATGTTAATGGGGTACTTAAATATTTCTAATGACTTCGTGGTACAGTTTTGTGCTTTCGAGGTATCAATGAAAACTAAGCACAATTGGCTTATACTTTATTTTGCTATAATTGTACTAATATATATACTGATAAATTGAAATTTATGAGTGTTTGAAGATATAACGTAAATAGTCTCCTATGTCAAGTACCGTTGCTACGATACTAAATAAAGTCTCGATTAGATGTTTAAACGTTAAATTATTATATAGCGCAAGGGATCTAATCCATTCAACATCTCGGTCAACCGACAGCCTTGAGAGATGGTGGTTGATTAGTATAGTTTGTCATGTGAAGTTATGTCTAAATAATGATTAATATCACATTTCAAGCCAGAAAATTACCCACAGTGGGCAGATTCAGCACTAGCTTAATACATCTTTAATTTACGTGTTTATGTAAGTTAGATTGACACTACAGGCACATAAACCATCTCCAATAATTATATAAGCTGCTGCCAAATTTTATATTGGGCTTTAAAATAACAACGAATTATTTTGTAATATCTGACTTTTTCCAGGCTTATAGAGATTTATGGACTAATGAAAGGTTATTAAATGTCGTGGAGCAATTTATTGGACCGGAAATATCTGGTAATCCCGTCTGGAACCTCAGAACAAAAACACCAAATAATGAAGCAACAACTGTTCCTTGGCATCAAGGTGAGAAAAACTATATCATTTAAAAAGCTAACTATCTGAAAGCAACACTTCGATAATTTAAAGTTCTATGGTGATGTTAGCCCTATTGAACCCCTTCCAAACTGCAATATATGAAAGTGGAATCTCTAATAGATATAATCAATCCAAAATAACATTGATCTATACTGCTCATTATGTGCGGTGAATCAAATTAATGAGTATGTTGTAAATCTGATTGAATCCAGACCAGGACATTATCTAGCTAACTCTTGATAGTCCGTAATTTCAGCAAAGTTCAAAAGGTTCTCCAATTCTTAATCATATTAGTAAATCTTTAGTCTTATTCCTAATATTTGGAAACAATAAGGTTAAGATTAAATCTTACCGCTCAGAACCTTTCCACCAACGATAAGTTATGGTAATTTTTTTTTAATACAGATTCTGCCTATCTTGATAATCGAGCCTATCAAATACTCCAGCCGACAGCCTGGATTCCTCTTATAGATGCTACCGAGAAGAATGGTTGTATGAGGGTAAGTACGACCAAACTTATTCATGGTGACAGTCGACAGTAAAAGTTTGTCTACTCGTGAGAAACCGAGATCCAACCAGCTAGGTGACCAATTTCAGCAAGTTTAAAGATTAAAAAAAAAATTCTTGTAACCTTTAATTGGAATAATGGCAATTAATTGCCACAATCAGCCAAAAATGGTATCCACTTTTCCATGCGTACAAATCTTACCCCTGATAGTTTCTTGAATTGGCTACTTCAATTTCAGACCCCTGGTTGCAGTAGTGTATCATCAGGGGATCACGTGACTAAGTGGGTAAGGCGCTGGCTCGAAAACCTGGAGGTCAGGCGTTCGATCCCTGCATTTACCGAGAAAGTTCATCTCGATTTTTCGCTTGTTAGTGATGGGACTAAAAACCGTGGTCGCATGTACACATTGGTGTGCACCTTGGCTGTTGGAATTTGCCCGGGCAAAATTTCTCTCATATATGCCCGTCTTCCATTAGCCCAGGTTAAACCCCATTTCATTTCATTTCATATCATTTTAGTGTATCATCATACATATTTTAAATTATAAAGGTCCAATCTTTAGTTGCCTTAATAAAGGCACACGTCCAGTACCATTTTAAAAGTATATATATATCTGAGACAAATGCCCCTTTGGCATTGGCTTAACCATAATTCCCTTCTAACTAGGAAATGGAAAAGAAAGGATCGAAGCAAGTTGTTTAATTTCAGTTTGTTCGTTTTATTGAGTTTCGTTTCATTTCACGGTTGGGGGGAATATATTCAATGAAAATTAATTTTTGTGGCTTCTTTTTATAGTACGCGCACATTCCTGAAATAGATTAATGATTGTAACTATTTACTATGAACATGGCTTATGTTATACCAAACAAGAAGAAATGGTAGATTTAATTTTATATATAAATGTATATTTTTAAATAGGTTGTTTCAGGGGGTCATAGAACTGGTAAGGTAGCTGTGCACCAATGTTGCTGGGGCGGAACAACTTATATTATGGTTGACGAGGCAGAAATGACTAAAACTCTGGGTGAGTGTTGAATAGCAATTGTCTTTAGACATTGCATTTAAGTACTAAATATTAAGAACACAAGACACCAGATCAGATCGTTCACAATTTGTTATAATGTATAAAGTACATCCGACACCGGGTACAAAATCTCCATGATGGATAGGCTGGACTGTGGGGAAAAGATAGCCAAATATTTACACATAAATGGGGTGGGTATTCGGGTAGTTGTGTTTTAAAATCTTCATGTAGAACCAGCCGAATATCATTACTTTATATAGCTTGACACACAGAAACATCGCAAATTGTTTTTTTTATCGTAATTTTATTCTTTTTTGGATGTGATATTTGACTTTACTTTTCAATATTGTGCAGGTGCTGATATGGAAAAGGATGTAGTACCTTGTCCAGTGCCTTATGGTGGTATGTTATTAATCAACAACGCTATACCACATCATAGGTAAATCATGGCTATATTTACGAGACTTGCTGGTAGATTTGCATAATTGTACATGTCTATATATGGTAGCCTAGTGGTCTAGAATTGAATGTTAAAAAATATCTTAGGTTGAAGTCAGCTAAAAGTGAATTGCTAGTCTTAATTCACTTTTTTCCGAGGACTAAAGTTACCTCCCCTGTGACGAGAAGCTAGGCAACTTCAACGGGGGGGGGGGGGGGTTAAAACCAGCATTACAATCTAAAGGAGGTTTCATGACATTTTAGTAGTATAGTAAGTAGCCGGGCATGCAATATCGATGATGTGAAGTGGAAATTGCCGGGCATGCAATATCGATGAGAAAAGGAATAAACATATTTAGTGAAAATGATACACCCCCCCCCAGGCTACCACCGCACTCCGCCCAGCATCCCGACAACCTATGTAGCTTCAAATTCTGTAAAATAATGCACTTGGAGTTTGTCATGTTTTGGACTCTATTTACACGGAAGTACATGTGCATGTAAATTAACATATTTTGTACGAATCAGATTATTCTGGTGAAATAAATTACTTAATATTTTGTTACTAATATATGATCATTAATAGTTTACCAAACTTATCAGATGAAATTCGCTGGAGTTTAGATCTACGCTGGCAGAAAACCGGTCTCCCTGCATCCTTTTATGATCTTCAAGAGTGTGTTGAGTTTAGATCTCCCACTAAACCTAATTTAAAAATAGATTGGAGTCAATATGATGGTGTAAATCGACATGATGTCGCGGCTAAAGACATGGAAGATGAACAGGTACCAGGATTTAAACATTTTTAAAACTGCTTGCGTGATTTCTCAGATATTGTGCAAAACGGACAGTTAAGTGCACGTGCTCCTTCCCCTCTTGCTATGCTCTGGTTCGTTATCTTTGCACAACGTTTCGCTTTCCATGTGCTCGAGAAAACGTCTGGGTTTCCTCTTGCGATTCTCCACTCGCGATCCCACAAATGACGTCATAGGTGAGGACTTCTTTGACAGCATGGAGACCGACATTGCTTTTGTTCACTCAACGCCTTTTTGAATTACACAAACACTCAAGTTGAACATAAACATCCGTTTGGGCATACTCGACGCCCAGAAAAAAACGCAAAACGCTTACATAGAAACGGCCCTTTTTATATTTTCATTAGACCGAAACACAGAAATGGAAAGCGGGGCTCCATATACTGCAATGCCATTCATGTAGGTCATGTATTATATATTTGTACACGGAATAGGTTGATGAAGATTTTGATATTACTATACAAGGTCCATGGATGAGAAAATGGGAAATAGTTCACACCAATCGACATACAGATGGTTTGAAGGAGGGGATGGTCTATAACAAATCACATTAATATAACTTTTTTGTCCCCCGCCTTTCGAAAAAAGTTGGGATACTATTAAAATGGGTCCGTCCGTCTGTCCGTCTGTCTGTCTGTCTGTTTCTTCTCTGGTAATGACAATCTTGGAGATGAGAACCCCTCCGTGAAAATCATTAAATCATTATATATTTATTTGTTAGCTATTTTTTAATGTTTATCCATCGATCTAGAACCGAGATAACAACATACATGTAAGTGTAACAGTAAATCGAGACGTGTTCGTACATGATTTGCCGTGATAAACAAAAAGAAACACGGTGCCAATAATATAGAATGAGCCTAATGAGCCTAATTGTAGATTATTAATTTTTGCATCGGTTTAATTGCGATACCACGATCACCCAAACAATTTTTAAAAGAATAAAAAATAAAAATACAGGTTTGTTCTAAATAGTGTCTGCCTTTCTTACTTACGAACCAACTTCCTGTGTACCGCCATCTTGTTTTGCAGCGTTTAGATATTGAATATAATACTTCCAGGAGGTCCAGGGAAATTTTATCAGGATTTTACTAATGAACACGATAGAGACATGTGTCTGCGCATGGATAAAAATTATCCGCAAATGTTCATGATCATTTTGCATGTGTAAATTGTGGGATTTATTTTCTATTTATATGTATATTGAATCACATCATGATCTCAACTTTGTAAGTTTTTTTTTTTATTAAATTACGCGAATCAGCTATCAGCGTTTCAAAACGAACAAAGATGGGAATGAAGACGATATCACATTAAACAATTGCTTGATTACCGATGGATAAAGCGAAATTTTCATCTCATAAAACTACACAAAATTGTCAAACCGTTACAATGGTGAAATATTTCGGATTGACGTGTTATGCTTGAAAACACTATTGGATGTGACCGAGTTCTTTTCCATAACTTTAGAGACCCTTTAGTTAGACCGTGATATCCCTTTTCAAAAAGGGTGACCTATCACTGAAACAGAAAATGAGACAATAAATTCCAACCATTCGAATCTGTCTTGGGACCAACATTTCCTACACTGCCAATATTTAGTCACTTTTAATACTCATTTATGGCAAGGTTAAAATCATTAATGAAGCAAAGTCGACATCTTTTGAATGGGATTCCTTATCCACTTACTTCTGGCACATCTAATGTTCTCTTCCCAGTTATAACATCTATCATCAACGGTAGCTTGAAATCTGGAATACGCGTTTGTTGAACCTTTGAGAATCATGCAATCCTTCCGTATAATTATACATACGTACAATACATACGTACAATTAATGTTGTGTCCACAGAAGCAAGCAGGGGCTATCATAGACGTTTCTGCGAAATTTATGGCCTTATAGATCACAATTATGTCTCGAGAACGTTTTCATTGCGACTCGGCTGTGGCATTCGTTTTTGCTTCTCATAAACATTTTATTTTTTTGTAGAAAATTGTACATTATTATAATAACAATTTTGGGAGAAAAAAGGATATACATTTTTATGTTCAATTTCTGACTTATATTCAAATGTTTCAGCAGAAGTGGGTCATGGGCGTATCTATGCAAATTAGCTAACATATAACATATCTTGAAAGCGCGCCATGTCCTTGACGACGAAATCTAGAACAAACACTTTATCATCTAAATTTTAAAAAAAGATTTTAATATAGATAGTTAACATAAATATCTCCATTTTCCTACGCATATCCTAAGTAAAATCACTCTTCTTCCAATTTACATGCATATATTAATATTATAAATATAAACAATGGGTGTATGTACATAATTAAGCATGAACTACATGATTGGTACCCTTAATGGTAACGTTTCTCCTGTCGAATCGACCAAACGCCACTCGCCCCGCACCCCTCTCCATATCCGCCCATATGCAACACATATAGTTTGACCTCCATAATAAGAATTAAAATCTGTTCGGCATATTGATAAAGTTATAAGACTGTGTAAAAGTCAGAGTTATTGTTTAAGGCTGGTGGCTGTGGAGTCAAACATAGGACAGTATATATTTTGAAGTTTTTCCAGCATTTCCATTCGTGCGTCTTAATGTAAGTAGCATCGCAAAAATAGTACATGTAATTGGGATCTTCAAATATATATGGTACTGCCACTCTGCCAGCAGCAATGTGTTTTAGGAATTTGTGACCTTCCGGTCAGAACAATGTCCGTCATAATGACGATTGTAGGAAGAGTTCTATATAGTTTCTGGTTGTGTTTGGTCTCTTATCTTGCAAGATAAAAATGTCTTCGAAAAATGGATTCAGAAATACCCCAACCAAAAGTAACCGTAATTTTTAATGTTTATGCCGTCCATGGCAAAATAGACTAATTAGTAAGTGCAGGAGGACCACACTACACGCAAAACAAAATCTACAAGATAAACCTGCGAAAAAGACAGAAAAAAACCAAATCAAGTGAATGGATCTGGGAGCCAGCCGTAACCGTCCAATGCAATTTACAGTCCCGGGCGTGTTATGGTACAGGCTTCACTAAAAATGGAATAAAAAATGATTCACCAAAAAGACGTATCAGAAATAACGCGACCAATCTTGACAGCTGACGTCTCTTCAATTACGAAAGTCTGCGAGTTGACGTCTTTTTATATTTTACATTCAGAACATCTTTATAAATACTAAACGAAATTGTTTCATTTTAAGTAGATAAAGCCATTTACGATCTGATTAAAACACAGATCCTATTTCGTTTCGCTTTTATAGTTCAAAATTTCGTTTTACTTTTCTTTACTACACTAGGATCTGGAAGAGCTGCTATCATTGCAGTGTTCTGAATTATGTAAGGTATTAGCCAATGATACGGTCTGTTACGGCGAACTTTATGCGTGGGTAATCCACTAGTAACATCAATGTTGATTGGTTAATCAAATATCTGACGCCACCTATCGCTAAAACCGGTCAGATCTTCATGTAGAGTAGGCCATTGAAAGTATAAAAACTGAAACGAAATATAGATCTATATTTTAATCCGATTGATGATTTATATATCGTCATAGAATACGAGTAGTCATATAGAAAGAATTTAAACATTTTTTTGTTGCAACGGTAACTTGTTTCGTATTTACACAAAAGACCCCCAAATTAACTGCCGGAACGCACAGCGTATTTTGTCAAGGAGCCATTTGGTCTTTGTTATTTTTACCTTTTGGACCCCATTTAAAGGTCCCAAATCACCAAAGTATAGAATTCTTTTGTCGAAATTCCAACAGATACCGTTACCAAAGTCTTCACATTATATAATACTACGATTAATTTGCCCGGTTTGAAGTATAACACAGCTGATAAATCATGGCCCCGTCAGATAAACCAAAACGGTTTCCCGGTGAAAGTGATGAAGCATATCCAGAAGTATTTACAATTAAACCACCACAACCAACCGAGAAAAAACCTGGACAGTTACCTCAACATATGATAGATCAATTTTTTAATGATGTAAGTATACATTACAATGTAACTTCATGTTACCAGGGGCGTAGCCGTGAAATATATATATGGGGGGGGGGGGGGAACGGGGGAGGGGGGACGAGGTTACCTCCATAAATTTTGTTTAAAGTTTCTGTCTTCTGTAAACATTGTTTGGCATATTTTACGGGGTTAATCTAAAACATCACATCAATACAATGTTTATCATGTATACAGACAGCGGCACCAGTCTTCACCGAGAGGTAAAGAAGCGTGGCTTACCTTGTATCGACCCGTATCCGCACCCCCACCTAAGAAAATTTTGAAATATTTGACGACTGCAAACAATTTTTCCTGCTATTTCAGCCCTGCTATTTCATCAATTTCAAAGTGGTCTAATATAGCCTAATTAAGGTGGCTTGCTGACTCGAATTCCAATCAATCGTGTACTCCCACGAAGACGGGACCGTTGGGAGAAAATTTTGAAAATGTAACTGCCACAAACGCGTTTTCCTGCTATTACCGTCTGTAGCCTGTGAATACAGCAACTTCAGTATGGTCCAATATACATGTAGCTTACCTGGCTGCCCAGAATTCCGAACAACCAATCAATCGTCTCGGGCTATGGGAGCCTCACCCTTCCGGAGAAAATTTTGAAAATTTAACCACCGCAAATGCGTTTTCTGCTATTCTAGCCTGTGTGGGCAACTCCAAAAATATCCATTGGTTTTGTAACCGAAATCCCACTCTGAATTCCAACCATTCAATCACACTGTTGCAGTTGCATTCACAAGTAATAATCGATGCCCGAAAAATGTCGCACAAAGTAGAGTGGCCCCAGACAAAATGGTTCAATCAATAGTCAACACAGTACAAATTCGTGGTATTCAATTAAAAGAACAGTGACATTAGTGTTTTATTAGGACTCGATGACAGTTAGGGAAGCAAAATTGTGGAATATTTGATGGCCGCAAACGCGTTGTTTTACTGGTATTCCATTCCTAAAATTAATGTTTTATTAGATTGCAGGCACTTTATTTTGCCAATTTTTTTTAATTTTTTTTTTTGGGGGGGGGGGGGGGGGCAAGTATATTCAGACCCCCAAGGAAAACAATTGGGGTGGGGAGCGGACCCGCATGTGTGAAACCCATGCATGTTGCCCGTATATTTTCTTTTTCTGTATTTGCTTTACGAGAGGGGGGGGGGGGTAAACGACCACTCGACACAAATTAGGTCATTTCGTGACTAACATATGGTTCAGTTTTATTTCAATAATTCGCTTGCTCTTGGGGTCTTTAGCAGTGGGAAGAAACCGGAGGATCCAGAGAAAACCCATGAGGTTGAACAGGCGACCATACTCATTGTCACCTACAACCAGGAAATCGAAAACACGCCAGTTGCTCCATGGAGACAAAACTATCAACTGTGGTATATCGTAAACACTGCTAATTGTTTGCCAGGGGCGGATCCAGGATTTACAGAGTGTGGAAAAAATGCCCACAAGGACTAATTTAATACTAGTACTGTAAACTACGATTTCCAACCTAAACTATTTTTGTTCTCCTTTCCCGCGAGAATATTTGGAGCTAAAAATTATTCGCCACCTCAAAAAAAGAGGGGGCGTGCGCCGGATGCGCCCCCCTCTGGATCCGCGCCTGTTTGCGTTATGCAGTTTTAATTATCTGAAAACAATATCATGCAGAAGAAATACAATTTAAAGCAACACACGTGATAGATTTGCTCTATTTCTATATACTGTTTATAATACAATTAAATAAGATATTATCTATACGATCAAAACGTAATCTCGACAAGGTTTATCTACGTGTGAGTCACAAACATGATAAACAATATCTAGGTTCATGCAATCGCTGTGTCGGTCAATGTTTCCTAACGATATTTATCAGCATATCATTTATTCTAGTCTCCAATATTTGACTATTCCCCTGAACTTGTTTGTGGTTATTTTAACAGGCGACGGTCGGGACTATATCAGGACCTTTATTTGACAATCACTGCATATTCAAGAATTCGTTTTCCAAAAACATAGCCAAGTTGTAATCATTTGTGTTAATTAAAGTAGCTAAGTCTCTAATTCAATATCATCCAAAATCTTCAACTTTGAAAACGCGAATTATTTGTCAGTTTAAATCAACATTAATGCTGTGATCTTATCGAAAAAGGATGGGCTTCTGATACCCAATATTTAAAACGAAATAAACTTTTTACCATTGCTATACGAATCATGTACGTTCCATAATGCGTTTCAGCCCCAGTTCTTACAAGAGTCTCGGGGAACGAGGCTATAGGCGCACTGCACCAAATCAAACGGCGTATGTAGAATAGAATAACCAGAAATTTGCATTGGATTGAGACTGCTAACTTATTTTGTGGAACAGAACTGATTTGAAATTAGAGTAAAAACGGAAACCATTGAATGTAAATGAGTTTATATATATTCATATAAGAGTATTATATGCCTTGCGACCCACTTCTATCAATTTCTAGGTCCTAAATGTTAGCGATTTAGCTCCTTTAAGCCCCCTGTCTTACTCATTTTCTGGAAAATTAAAAAATATTCCCGTCTTACCCATTTTCTGGAAAATTACAAATATTTGGGACCTAAAAATTTACACAAATTGGTCGCAACGCATATTTATTCTAATTTCAAATCAGTTATTTTTGGCGAAATACCCCAGAAGTCTCAATCGAATGGCAGTCTGTAGCCTCTGGTTACTCTACTCTACACCAATAGCATTTATTGCACAAGATCTCCAAATAAGAATATGGCATCACCGTTTGACATAACTTGTGAAATATGTCTTTCCTCGTTTTTCTAGCCCTGAAACGAATTATGGTATATACACGGTTCATGTACCAATGGTAAAATATTCATTTTCTCCTAAATATTAGATATCAAAAGCCCATCCTTTCTCGGCAAGATCACAACATCAATGTTGATTTAAATTGATACATATATATATATCTGTGTATCTTTTACTAGGGATATGTAATTGTTGAAAAGTTTTTCGACTGTGAAAAAGATTTGGAACCCTGTAAAAAGGCCATAGAACAGGAAGTAGACAAATTAGCCAACAAGCTCTTTAAAGGCGGCAAAATCAAACGTAAGTTATCATAGTAAAATGACTATACGGCATTGCCACTGCCCTGGTAATATTATTCCCTTGAGAAGCATACGTAGATAATATATGATATTTTCATATTATCATGTTCAAATTTTGATTAGATTGTTAATGATTTCTGAAATAAATGTATCAATGACGGAACAGTGAAAAAATGTTCGAATATCTGAAATAAGTTTGAAATTAGAATGCCAATAAATTAGATCTAGTGTTTTCAATTTATAACGCTTCTTTGTTTGAATATTTCTTATATTACACTGTGTTGTAGTTAGTTTAGATGGTTATTCTTTCAATCTGATAAAAATACAGATCAATATTTCGTTTCGTTTTCTTTAATATATACTTTCGATGGCCTACACTACATAAAGATCTGACTAGTTGTACTTGAAGATCGTGGCACGGGTCATATGAGAGGCTTTTGACCCTATGACGTCTGTTAAGATTTAATCAGTGTTGATGTTTCTAGTGATTTACCCATAGTTCCATGCAGAGCAAGCCAAGAACTCGCCGTAACAGACGTTCCATTGGTTAATTCCTCACATCAACTAGAACGCCTGTTATATAACAACTCCCCAAGATCCCAGTGTTGTTAAGAAAAGTAAAATGAAATTTTGAACCGTATAAAACGGATCTGTGTTCTAATCAGGTTAATTAGTCTTTGTATTATTCTACAGAACTGTATAATGAATATGGATTACGTGACCGACTTATCCACATAGAGAACGAGTTTCCAGGAGCTAATATAATTCTTCATAAATCTGTAAATTTAGCCCAGGTCAGAGACCACCTTTAAATTTTTATTTTGTCGGCTTATTTTTATTTTACGACTATAGATATTGACTGTGTGCATTGAAATATATTAAAACCGTAAATGGAAAACTATTATTATGGAAAGCTATGATATACTCAAATATTTCCAATGACCCTATTGTCCATTCGTCTTCGTTGCAAATTTAAAGAGTTAAGAGTTCGTTTTTTGCGTGTTTGTGTCATTTTTAGTTACACTACAGGGATAAGGCGATATGATGCCATTATCTATTCATCTCTGGGAATCACGTGGTTAAGTGGTAAAACGCTGACTCGCTAGCCACGATGTCGGGTGTTTGATCCCTGCATTGGCCGAGAAAGTTCATCCCGATTTTCCGTCGTGATTTCCCCCTTGTCAGTGATGCAGGACGGAGGGCCTGACAAGGACAGCTGTCTAGTCGTTTAGAGGGGACGCAAAACCGAGGTCCCGTGTACACATTAGCGTGCACCTAAAAGGATCCCTTGGCAGTTGGAATTTGATATAAGAGTAGGTCATAGCGCCGCTGCCCGGGCAAAATTCCCCTCATAGCACACTGTATGGCGTAGGTCCGTCTTCCTTATCCCAGGTTAGGAGCAGAATAGTAGGACGTTAAACCCCATTTCATTTCATTTCTATGCATCTCTTGTTGGAATATAACACAGCTAAATAGTCTCCTATAAGTAACTGTTAAAATTGTATATGAATGTCAACATTTGGAATCTTTTTCTAGGCTTTTAGAGATTTATGGACTAATGAAAGATTACTAAATGTCGTAGAACAGTTGATTGGACCGGAAATATCTGGAAATCCAATTTGGAACCTCAGAACAAAAACACCAAATAATGAAGCCACAACTGTTCCTTGGCATCAAGGTAAGAACAACTACAGCAATTAAAGATCGTGAAGCTCTAACCAATATCTTCCAGAGTTTTCTACATTACAAACACGAATTATTGTTCCATTCCAATCAATTATGATGTTATCTACATGTCAGAGAAAAGGTCTACACCACGGAGAATAAGTTTTCACTCTAATAATATTAAATAAAAAAAAAATCCTAAAAAACTTGGCTTCTGGTTATTTTCTTAATACAGATGCAGCCTATCTTGACAATCGAGCCTATAAAATACTACAACCGACAGCCTGGATTCCACTATTAGACGCTAACGAAAAGAATGGATGTATGAGGGTAAGTATTCGTAATGTTTAATACTTTTATGTATAATTCAAATGGATAATAATATGAGCTGTCTGCATCAATGAAAAAAAAACCAACAAGTTATGCAAGCTATGAGGTAACGTTTATGCATTGGTGTGAGCGTAAAAGGTCCCTTGGCAGTGAAAATTCGATAAAAGGGTAGGCCATAGTGTCCCAGTTCGGGCAAAAGTCCCGTATCTTATAGCACACTGTATGGCGTATGCCCGTCTTCCTTAACCCAGTTGGTAGAGAACAGTAGGACGTTAAACCTCATTTCATTTCATTTGTTTGCAACTTATACTACTAGTTACAATAGCAACTAATAATGACCAATGTGTTATCTAAAATAATGGCTACTTGGTAAACTACTTGCAAATTCTGTCTTGTAAATATCATCTCTTCAATATATGGTATTAGATTTTGGTGACTTTACAACCATACACCGAGGACTAGGCGCAGTAACTACGCATTGCGATGTGTCATGATATTACTAAAAAGATTTATTTTAACAGGTTGTTTCTGGAGCTCATAGAAAGGGTAAAATAGCTTTACACCAATGTTGCTGGAGAGACACAACTTATATCATGCTTGACGAGGAAGAAATAGCTAAAACCCTTGGTGAGTGTTCACTATGAATGCGCCATCTTGGTTCACAGAAATATGGCGGTTTAAAATCAATAGTGACCAGTTACAATGTTAACGGTTGATTACTTTTTGAATCAAAATATTTGATTATGATTTTTTTTAGTACACCAGAATGTATAAACACATAAGTTTTGCCCCGAAATTATTTAAACATTAATTTCGGACTTTATTTGTGGTCATTTACAGTTCACAGTGATTTCTATTAAGCAATAATATTCAGTCCGATCTTCATGAACGATTCGGTTGGTTCACGAAGAATCAGCTGGATGTACGGAAACGGATGCGCGATATTATTACTTTATTTATCGGAGACACAGAAAGATGGCCGTTAGAAAGTAATATATACTTAGCATGACTATAACGGGAGTTTGAATTTAACGTTTGAATAAATTTTAGAAACGTCAATGTTTTAACTCGATTGGTACTAAACTCCTATGTATTTTTGTGCAGGTGCTGATATGGAAAAGGATGTAGTACTTTGTCCAGTACCTTATGGTGGTATGTTATTAATCAACAACGTCATACCACATCAGAGGTAAGTCATTATTATGTAAAATTGTTATAGATTTGCCTTCTTTTTCTCCGGTTTTATATGCCAATTGTCATTGAGGTTTTGGTCAAGAATCGACGAGAATGCTCAATAATTATGTTTGGGGTCGGATAAATAAGAAGGTAAACAAGCATGGGTGGGATGAGATAAAGAGCTGACTGTTCTCGCTGTAATAGTTAAAAATAGATAATAAAAACATTATATATGCTTAAAATTTCAGTCAAATTGCTTCACACTGAACTGAGATATTAGCGATTGAATTTTAGGCGCGCCACGATCGTCATTACTAACGTTGGTTAATTATTATTATAAGCAAAGTCCCGAATGACCATTTTTACGTTAAATTATCCATTACAATATTATGTATTCAAATCCACTAAATATCGTATGCTAACGATGGCGTGTCTAATTATTGATTTAAATCAAATTTCAGACCGGCAACAGGTAAATTTGGTTCTTTGTGTATTGTTTAAGACAAAATTTCACATTTAATCTAAGAAAACACATTTTGGGGGTATTTTATTACTGCAATATGAAAATTTAATGTTATTCTTTTTTAATAGTTTAACAAACTTATCAGATGAAATTCGCTGGAGTTTAGATTTACGCTGGCAGAAAACGGGTCTCCCGGCATCATACTATGATCTTCAGGAGTGTGTTGAGTTTAGATCTCCCAATAAAGCTAATCTAAAAATAGACTGGAGTCAGTATGATGGTGTTGAAGATAAAGACATGAAAAATAAACCGGTACGTGGATTACGTTTTGTTTTGTTTTTTGGGATTTTTTTTAATTTTGGGGTGTTTCTCAGATATTTTATAAATCAGACGAACTGTTTATAGGCCAGTAGAAACATTAACATATTTGAGACATAACAGCTTTCAGACATATCATATCAGAGAGAGAGAGGGAGAGAACGAGAGAGAGATAGAGAGAGAGACAGTAATACGGTTTAACGTCCACTAGACACAAACTATGTCATTTCGGCACTAACATTTGGTTTAATTTAATTTTATTTCAGTAATTCGCTTGCGCCTAGGGTTTTTTAGCAGTGAGATAAATCCGGAGAAAACCCACGAGGTTAGACAGGTGACCCTACTCCTTGTCACGCACAACCGTGGATTCGAAACCACGCCAGTTGACTCAATGACAGGCTTTATAATACAGCGCGCACGTGCTAATCATTCGGTCACCCCCACCCCTCGTATCATTTATTAAAATCATTCTTTCTTCGCTTGGAATCAAAATCACACTTACATAATGTCATGTATTTGTAGACGGAAGAGGTTGATGAAGATTTTGATATTACTATACAAGGTCCATGGATGAGAAAATGGGAAATAGTTCACACCAATCGACATACAGATGGTTTGAAGGAGGGAAATGTATACAACAAATCACATTAATTTCAGTAATTCAATTTATTTAGGAACAGGACGACTTCGTACACAATAAATTGTGTGATATACAATGAGAAATACTATATGAATAAAGAATATGTAAGCTCATTATTTGTAGATTATTAGATTTATTGTGATTTAATACAAAAGAATGCGAGTCGTTAGTTTATTTGGTAGAGTAAAACTGGCTTTTGTTTCATTGGATATTGTCTTTCTTTCTTAATATGAACTAACTTTAATAGAAGACTTGATCCCCTAACATCTTATCAAGTGCTTCACACACCCACGAACTTTCGTCGCTAATTTCGATTGGCCACTGAACCAGCTGCGGACCTCTCAGATTCCTTGATAGAAAATTTCATCGCGATGCCAAGTCTCGCGCTTTCCAGCTCAAATGCCTACCTGTGAGAATAAGAGTTGTAAAGTGCAAAGGCCGTTCAATGTCAGGAATTTCGTTCAGAACCCTATGTTTGATTTGAGGGTGTTTGTGTCGCGGCCTCTCATTGGACAATGCTATTGTGCACGTTTCTGTGGTAAAAGGAGAGAGAGAAATGGGGTTTAACGTCCACCCAACACAAACTAGGTCATTTCGGGACTAACAGATGTTTTTTTTAAAAATTCTATTTCAATAATTCGCTTGCGCGTAGGGGTCTTTAGCAGTGGGAGGAAACCGGAGTGCCCGGGGGAAACCTACGAGGTTGAGAAGGCGCCCCTATCTCCATGCCACATACGCTCACAGCCGCAAGCCAGAGGTGACCGGTCAGCTAGAGGTCGAAGCGCGGCACTCTAGACCACTAGGCCATCCCAACCTCGGGTGGTAAATGTAGATGACGTACCTATAAGTTCGGAAACTTCTGACTAATCTAGCAACAACTCGATGCTGTAAAACTCGCTGTCATTGAATATGAATAAATTTCATGTGCACTGCCCCTTGTCTGATCCCTTTCTAAAAAGCAACTACTTTGAAAAGTGAACATAATGCTTCCAGATAGCCAATGGTTACGTTTAAACTGTGATTAACATATTGGAAGGAGATTTCATCCAATTTTTGAAATATAAATTATACATAATCTAACAATAATGTAGAAAGGTCAGACTAAATTTATTGCTTTAATATAATGTAAATATACGTCTAAAATATTCCAGATATGAATCACAACGTATTTTCATAGGGACCTACGGGATTTTTTAAAAGTTTGTCAAGGGTTAGGGTGGGGGTGGTTAAATCCGTGAGCGTGAAATCACAAGCTATGTCATTGAGTCCAGAGGCGTTGTTTCGATTTACCACGATTACGTGACAAGGAGTAGGATCGCCTGTTCAACTTCGTGGGTCCTCCGGTTCCACCCCCCACCCACTGCTAAAGACCACTACACGCATGTGAATTATTGAAAAGAAATTGAACCCAATATTGTCCCAAAATGTATCGCGTGAGCGTTAAACCCCATGTCTCCCTTGTCTGGGGTGACATTTGCGGAACTGTGAAGGAAAACGTAGCCAATCATTGGCATTGTTTGCTCGTGCATGAACGGTGAATCGAAAGCACAATAGGTGGACAGGTCACTGTTCGTCAAAATTATCCTCGCTGGTAATGAATACGCAATCATAACAGAAATAAAGGTTAGTCTCAAATTTACCGAATTATTTTGTTGGAGTGACATTACATAACATTCACTGTATAACTATAGCGCAAAGGGGCGGAAAAACGATACTCTGTGTGCACGTTGACGTGCACGTAAAAGAACCTCAGTTGGAATTCGATATAAGAGTATGCCGCAGGGCCGCTGTCTGGTCGAAATGCCCGTCATAATACACTGTAGTCTTCATTAGCCCATTTTGTGGCGAACAGTTGGACGTTAAACCTCATCCATTGCATGGTATTTCATTTCACTTCTGTCCCCTACTGTATTAATCATTTTCATATTTCTCCATTGGCATAGATCTTATGGTATTATGACATTTTGTTTAGCAATCATATTTAAATTATTTTACGGGTTTCAATATGGTAATAACAATGTTCTTGATTGGCAATGTTTCCCTTCTAATAAACATTTGATGTTGATAATTACAATTCCATTTTCCCTTTTCAATGGTGTTTATATTTTCATAATTAGTGGGCTAATGAGGGATATTTTGCCCGGACAGCGGCGCGATGGCCTACTATTATATCGAATTTCATCTTCCAAGGGATCTTTTACGTGAACGCCAATGTGTACACGGGACTTCGGTTTTTTCCCTATCCGAATGACTACACAGCTGTCCTTGTCAGGCCTTCCGTCCTGCATGCTGACAAGTGGAATCGACGCCGGAAAACCCCGATGTACACTCGGCCAACACCGGGAGCGAACCCGCGATCTCCAGACTAGCAAGTCAGCGTCTTACTCACTTACCCACAGTTGCTCAGCACATAATTAATATGATGTTTCCTAATATTTCAACCGATAATACAGTAGTTAAATCTATAAAAATGAATCTACCATATCTTGGAAAGCTGCCATGTCCTTGACAATAATAGTTCTAGAACACTATATAATAGATACGAGTGGAAAATGCTCCATTTTTTTAAACTGCTCCACATGTATGTTTATCTATTGAGAGCCATGGTCGCTTTGCCAAGGTCGTAAGCAGCAAATAATCAGATATGTTGTTATTTATGTACAAACGAACGTTAAGTTGTTTCGTTCAATCCTAGCATTATATTTCTTAAAAGTGGCGGATCTGTGAAAATAGTCTGTCTCATCAATTAGCTGTAACTTTAGTTTGTGCCGGGAACAAAGGTAAGTGGAGCTTATTTTTTTATTATTATTGGTTTTTTTGCACAACGCAGCCAATTCCGGTAATGTTAAAATTTTTACAACGGTCTGTCGTAAGTTCAACCTTATTAAAGTACTAGTCTAGTATAAGACAAGTCAAAGGAAATTTTGAACTATAAAAACGAAACGAAATAGGATCTGTGTTTTAATCAGATTGTCGTATGTTCCGGACAAAGTCAATTAACAAATGTTTTGAAAGAAACAGGAAACCCAAACTTTTAACTTTAAAGCTGATAGTCTTTTTTTTTCTTTTTTTTTTAACAATTAATATTTTTAACAAATTGAAAAAAGGAGTATTTTATACGATGTTTTACGAAGGCTAATGAAACGAATTAAAATTCAGACACTAAGTAGAATAAATGGCTCTTTTGTTTTATATATAAGATCAGCATGCCTCCGTCAGATAAATCAAAAAGGTTTCCCGGTGAAAGTGATGAAGCATATCCAGAAGTATTTACAATTAAACCACCACAACCAACCGAGAAAAAACCTGGACAGTTACCTCAACATATGATAGATCAATTTTTTAATGACGTAAGTAAATTTTATATAGTAACTCCGTTATTTCGGTATATCTCTTTTTTTGTTGTACGAAAAAGCTCCGACAATGAGAGAGATGTATTCGGAACATTTTAATATTTACGGTAATGTTATTTTAAATATATAACAGAAAACATATTATTTAACACAAAACACAAAGTATAGTATTTCTAAATGTAGCTCAGATAATATGTATATTTACTGCAAGTGGTGCAGTGATTAACCAGTCGGCTCGCTAACCTGAAGGTACGGTATTCGATTCCTGCGTAGGGCCGAGAATGTCGGTGGTGCAGGACAGATGGACCTGACATGGAGCAACGCGTAGTCGTTCGGATGGTAAGAAAAACCAAGGTCGTTTGTACACACTATTATGCACGTGAAAGATCATTTAGCTTTTGGAATTCGATCTAAGAGTAGACCACAGTTCTGTTGTCAGGGCAAAATGTCCATCATAGCACTATAGTCTTCATTAGCAATTGGAGTAGAACAGGAATGTTAAACCCCATTTCATTTCAATTCATTGTATTTTTGACTCAGATCATGGACAATTCAAAACAATAAAAACCTTTTTTATAATGTGTGTTTTATCTTTATCACCTGATTGCGTGTTCATGTATATTGAGTAATCATCGTGATTATATGATACGATTAAAAGGGTTTTTATTTACGATCACAACGTAATCTCGACATGTTTTATCTACATGTGAGTCACAAACATGATGAACAATATTTAGGTTCTTCCAATCGCTTTGTTGGTCAATGTTTCTTAGCGCTATATTTCAGACTATTTATTATTCTCTTCCAAAATATTTAACAGTTTCCCAACACTATTCCCGGCCATTTAGGGTATATATAACAGTTAGACCATTTATCCAGTACTGTCTCAATCTACACGAATCTTTTAAGTGTTTTGAGCAACCGTTGCCTTTCAACATGACGCAATCTTATTCATTCGTTATGCTTAATAAGAATTTGAAGTGACGTGTTTTACTACCAATCCTTTCTTCCCGGCTATATATCAATGTGAACAAGACCAAACGTTTGATTAAATCGATTATTTCGAGTTTGTACAGAAATCAATGCCATCAAATTGAGTAGAGCCACTTTTAGGCAATATGTGTATTTGAATGTAACCATTTTATCTTGCTAGGGTTATGTAATTGTAGACAAGTTTTTCGACTGTGAAAAAGATTTGGAACCATGTAAAAAGGCCATAGAGCTTGAAGTAGACATATTAGCCAACAAGCTCTTTAAGGGCGGTAAAATTAAACGTAAGTTAACAGCATAAATGACTTATTGTTTAAGCGACGTTTAATACCTGAATGAAAATAACGCGCGAAACAATTATATGGAAAACAATATAATTATGTCATTATGTGCTATAAATGAGTGTGTGGTATTGCCGCTGCTCTGGTAATATTCTAATTTGCAGACATATTTAATGTTATCATGCTAAGATAACATTGTTTTCCAGTTATTTTAATTGAACTAAACCCCGAATAAAAGACAGAGGACACTTACAAAATTTACCAGAATCAAATTAGAAAATCTGAGATAAGTAAGAAATTTATAAACGATTGTCAGTACTTCGAAACTTTAATCATACCATTTCCCCTAGTATATTTTTAATATGTATAACGTCTTTATTCAATAAATCTGTTGTTTGTTTTGTTATTGTTATTTGTATTATTTAACAGAACTGTATAATGAATATGGATTACGTGACCGACTTACGTACATAGAGAAGGCGTTTCCTGGAGCTAACATGCTTCTTCACAAAACTGTAAAGTTGGCTCAGGTCAGAATTTACATTTTAGTTTTCATTATTTCATCTGAATCTAATTAAATTTCTACCATACCTCCGTTTATACAGTAACACTACACTTTTCTATTCAAATGATCAGATATACACCTCACTAAATGAGGACAACTTCTTAAAGTTTGATTCGAGTGTCGGCCATTGTTTAACCATCGTTTGTTACTATATAGAAACAGCTAAATGCTGCCATTTTGTATCTTTTTCTAGGCGTTTAGAGATTTATGGACTAATGAAAGGTTACTAAATGTCGTGGAACAGTTGATTGGACCGGAAATATCTGGAAATCCAATTTGGAACCTCAGAACAAAAACACCAAATAATGAAGCCACAACGGTTCCTTGGCACCAAGGTAAGGACAATTACCCCAATTAAAGGGCGTAAAGCTTAACTCAATATTATCTGCAGTTATCTACATTACAAACACAAAATATATTGATCCATTCTAGTCAATAGTTATATATTGTTATCATATTGTGGGAATATATGTTTCTGATATATAAAAGAAAGGTAATATTTAAAAGACACGTAAACACTATAGACTCGAGTGCTGTTTCTAATGAGTAGTTTTAATGAAAGAGTATAAACCGCGCTTTCTGTGTTCAGGTTTTTCAATGAACAAAATGGATCGGAAATAGAAGTTATAATATATCAATATATATCGATTGATATGCATTCCTTTTACAGTAATAATATGTGCTTTTTGGCCAGTTTTAGTTACTAAATAATAGAGGTTTAATTCCTGTTAAGGGCAAAACCAATCTGATAAAAATACAGACCTATATTTCGTTTCGTTTTTTTAAATATTTTTCATAACGTCTTCCACAAGAAGATCTGACCAGCTGAAGTGAAGGAAGTCATACTGGCCCTACGACGTCAGACATTTAATTAACCAATCAGCGTTGATGTTTCTCGGCGTTACCCACAGTTCCGTGCACCTCACGTTTCATTATATAACAATTCTTCAAGATCCTATTGTAGTAAAGACAAGTAAAACGTAACTTTGAACTATAAAAAACGAAACGAAATAGGATCTGTGTTTTGATCAGACTCGTGCAAAACAGAATCAATCCATATCGACACGTCATTTAGGTCTTCAAGTCTTTAATTACAGTAAATCAAAACACATTATACGTGGTATTTGTAAACCGAAAAGATGGTTTAGCTATGTATAATTGGTGGACATTCCATCTTGTAAAGCGTAAATGATTATTTTATAAAACCCTTCAAAACATGTAACCTGAAATATTGTTTTTTTAATTATTGTTTTTAATACAGATGCCGCCTACCTTGATAATCGGGCCTATAAAATATTACAACCTACAGCCTGGATTCCACTATTAGATACTAACGAAAAGAATGGATGCATGAGGGTAAGTATCTAGCACATCTATCGGTACTATTGTTACTTTGCCATAACTTACCATACGGAATATCACCCTGCTAAACCCAGTATCAGTTTTCGGACAAATTGTTTGTGCGACTGATTGTAGACAGTTCAAAGTTATATTGTTTATTATGTTGAACAATGTTCTGCACGTTGTGTACATGTTTATGTTATGTGACATTTGTGTTTTGAAAAGTAAGGAATCTATTATTTAAAACGACCCTTTTTAAGGGTTTGGTTAGAGTTGGTATCTCGCTGGGTTCTGGGAAACTTATGTAATAGCTTCGTTATTACCGTCAAACTCGTTTTACTACTTGAAATAAACACCTATTTTTAATCTTTATGACAATCCTTCCCGAGGACAATATTGGTGCCAGTCATTATCACATATGTGATAGAACTGATTAAACACTTTCCAAATATAATATTAACACAGAGATCATCGCTACCATAGAGGAATAATAAAGGATTCATGAATCGGAAGTGACGAACGCCAAAGGAAACACGAGTTATCTCTCTATGTGAATGACTGAAGTGAAGAGTGATGACAGATACACGGCCGAATATCTGCTCACTAATAATTCCTTCGAAGACAAAAAGTTGTTATATGGGACCGCAAGAGGTTATCTGACGATACAATAAAGTAATTAAGTGTCATGAGATAAGAAAACACGGGACAAATAGAAATATTTCGTACAGCCCCTTGTTTTTATTCATTCTATAGGGGAGACCGGGGCACATTGAACCACTTTGTTCACATATATGTTTGTCCTCATTTCATATCAAATGTTTTTATTAGAAGATCTCTTTATGTCATGATCAAAATTTTAAAAAATATGCCCCTTTATATGGATCAAACCCCGGTTTATCTGGATTGTATAGATTAGACATATGAACTTAAGTACAAGAAGAATTTCCTAGGCTAAGAAGTTAACATGTATGGAAAATTTTTTCGCTTTTAAGCGCTTTTTTGAAAAATTCACTGCCTAAGAAAATAATTGATGGAGAAATGGGTCTAAGAAGTTATCTCACTTCTGTACAGTGTTGGGTTGTATAGTATTATTTATAAAGGATATATCCATGGTGGTTCAATGTGCCCCGGTCTCCCCTACCTTATAAAAACATGGTAATGCACGGACTTTTAATCTGTTTTTTTTTTCCTGTTCTCTTATCTAGTGGCAGTCAATTCTTTTTATGAATTGTAAGATATTCCCTCACAGTGTCACACAGCAACTGTAGGTCTTCGAGGGAATTATTAGTGAGCAGATATTCGCCCATGTATCTGTTATCACTAGTCATTTCAGTTAGTTATATAGAGGAACAACTCGTGTTTTCCTTTGGCGTTCGTCACTTCCGATTCATGAATCCTTTATTACTCCTCTATGGTAGCGATGATCCCTGTGTTAATACTATATTTGGGGAGTGTTTAATCAGTTCTATCACATATGTGATAATGACTGGCACCAATATTGTCCTTTAACGACAATACTAATTTAACGACTTACACATTTACAATGGAATACAGTAATGTTACTGATAATTTCTGATCGGCAATACGACCAGTCTGTATCATAGCCCGCTGTAACGTGGAAAGTATTTCAAAAATAAAATCAAGCTATGACTAAGTTTAATATGTCGATTTCTAACTCAATGGGAAAATAACTCGTCTAAAATCGATTCTCTTTCACAAGAGGTGAGAAACCGGGTGGAATAAAATACTTCTAGATTCCGTCAACCAGTGGCAAGACTCGTTTTAGAATTATCCACGTGATCCTCTTTAAGTCACGTTGACAATTTTAAAAAGCCATCGCACAAGCACCTTTGTTTTTTATCACGCAGTCGTCCAGTAAAAGATGAATAGGACCGATCAAGATATTACGACTAATAAATCTAATTGTTATATATTTTGTAACAGGTTGTTTCTGGAGCTCATAGAAAGGGTAAAATAGCTTTACACCAATGTTGCTGGAAGGACACAACTTATATTATGCTTGACGAGGAAGAAATAGCTAAAACCCTTGGTATGTGTTCAATGACTAATATTACAGGTCACTGCACACAAAGGCAGATCACCCACGAAGAACGAGCTGACTGATTGCACGAATATAATTTCTTCAGTTGAGACGCATGACGGTTACATCAAGAGAAACCAAAATTGAGTTAAAACGATTGATTGTAATATTGGAATAAACTTGGGACGTTCATGGATTTCTTTTTTAAATAAAGAACTTTTGATTGTTATGGTCTTGAACTTTAAAATCTACTTTGAGTCAGGCATGCCATATTTTTGTTATTTTTATGATGTGATATTTAACTTTTCAATGCTTGTATTTTTGTGCAGGTGCTGATATGGAAAAGGATGTGGTACTCTGTCCTGTACCTTATGGTGGTATGTTATTAATCAACAACGTCATACCACATCAGAGGTAAGTCATGGTTGAATTACGAGACTTACCACAGAATTGTCTTTATTTTCTCCCGTTATGCATGTCAATTGTTATTGACGTGTTTACGAAAATCATTTGAATTAAACAGTTTGTGACAAGTGACTCAATATTTATTATTTTGGATCTGATGAATAAGGAGTAAATAGATATGACATATAATGGGATAAGACGATGGCTCGCCTGTCTGGAGGTCGTGTGTTCGATCCCTGCGTTGGCCGAGAAGGTTTATCCTGATTTCCCGGCGTGTTTTGCAGGACGGTAGGGACGCGTGTACGTAAAAGATTCATTGACAGTCGGAATTCAATATAAGAGTAGGCCGTAGTCGCGGCAAAATTTCCAGCATAGAACACTGTATATGGCGTATGCCTTTCTTCATTAGCCCAGTTCGGAGCAGAACAGTAGGTTATTAACCCCCATTTCATTTCATTTCATTTCGACATATAATGGGAGTTCCCAAATGTACTTTAATTTAAGTGATCACTTCTTAAGGTAGAATTCCACCTTAAATCTAAGTCATTATATATGTAAGATTTACATAAAGGGCTGACGATTCTCGTATAATAATTTAAAGATAAAGAATGACAAGGGTTAATATCGAATATTACTTTGTTCCGAGTCTCGATTTTTCATTTTTCAATTAAATCATTAACTGTCAATTGTATTTAAATCTGTTGAAAATATTGAGTATCCCATGACATCAATAGTTGTTTATTGTCTTGGTGTCTAGTTAATATATATGTCATTTCATTTAAGGCATAAAGAAAGACCTGCAATTGACAGATTTGGTTCGTGAATAATGCCCCTTTAAGGTAATCGGTGCACAGAAGGTTCTTTAGATTTATAAATCGGATATCAATTAAATCAAATACACCCAAGGTGAAAATTATGATCTTAAACTTAAGCATGCATTATACAAGAGCTAAATCGGTCTATTGCGTGTCTTTCTTTAGACCTGAAACGTTATCTAAATTATATGAATCAGATTTTGTTAATCCAGCATATTAGTATGGCTAAAATATATTGATTTTATAATGTATTTTTTTTAAATAGTTTACCAAACTTATCAGATGAAATTCGCTGGAGTTTAGATTTACGCTGGCAGAAAACTGGTCTCCCTGCATCCTTTTATAATATGGCAGAAACTGTCGAATTTAGATCTTCCACCAAGCCCAATTTGAAAATAGACTGGAGTGCTTACGATGTTGATGCGAATAGACATGTTGTGGCGGCCAAAGAGTTGACAGAATTTCAACAGGTACGTGAATCCCATTCATTTTATAATATATCAATTGTTATGTGGTTAAGGTTTAGGCTCGGTCACCTGCAGGTCCTGTATTCGATCACGATGCAATCTTATTAAAATATAGGTCTTCATTTTTGTATACTCTCGATGACCTACACTACATGAAGATTTGACAAGTTGTACTGGAGGGTCGCGTAAGGGGGCGTACGAGCGGCTTTTGCCCCAATGCCGTCAGACATTGATTAATCAAACAACGTTGACGTTTCTAGTGCTTTACCCACAGTTCCGTGCATGGCACGCCAAGAAGTCGCCGTAACAGATGGTTTCATTGGCTAGTTCCTCACACCACCCAGAACGACTGTTATAATAAATCTTTCAGATCCTAGTGTAGTACAATCTCTCATACTGAGTTGGTTTCCCTTGCAGTTGATAGCGAGACTTGTGTTAAGAATGTTGGCCGAGAAAGTTCATGGCGATTTCCCGACGTAGTTCCCCCTAATACATTCGTTCGCATTGGACGGAAACCGAGGTCCCGTGTACAAATTGGCATGCACGTAAAAGAACCCTTGGCAGATCACAAATGATGCATTATGAAGGTCTTTTATTTCTGACTTCATATGTTATATAAATCTTACATAATGCATTTTTAAATGGATTGATTTTTTTACACTTATATGTATTTATTCGTCCGTAGAAAGAATCTTATTTTTGAAATTAAATATATATATATTATATATTTATATAGCGGTGTGTACAGTTAAACCCCGTTATGTCGGTACTTAATGGACTGTCATGAAATATTCGAAACTGAGGAGACTCGAGTCATCCATATCCGTAGTGTATACGTCTAATTGTATGTTTCATATTATGTATTTGTAAAGGACGAATTTGATACAACTATCCAAGGTCCATGGATGAGAAAATGGGAAATGGTTCATACTAACGCAAACACAGATGGTTTGAAAGATGACCATGTCTTTGGCATTTCACATTAACTTTCCATAATTACAATTATTCATAGTTCTCCATTAAAATCGACTTTAATTGGGTAATTTTTATTTAAGAGATATCCGTAAAAGTAATTTGTATTTAATCTGAATGAGATTACATCATGTATAGCTACCTGTATTTTGACGATGGGCGCAGATGTGTAAAATGTAATTTTCTATGTAACCAGAATTGATAGAGAAAGTCTATTTCTTCTAAATTCTGCATACAGATTAAGTCAAATGTCAATTTGTTGTGGTTTAATAAAACAAATAAAAATTTATTATTGAAAGTGGTATTGCATTTCAAATATAAAACCATCTTTTTATTATGTATAGTATCAGTTTTGGCTTAATTATACTCCCTTCGAACTGAATTTAAATCGTCCACAGTTTGCGTTTTCATTCTAAAGGCATGTGCACATAACGCAATTCTATTATATTTTGCTTATAAAAGTGTTATCGTGTTGTCAGAAGTCAAATTCTGAAAGATTTCCCGAAACCCCAAAACACCAGAAACCGTGCTTCGCCAATTAACCCTTAAAATGGGGCCCGCAGGAAGTTCGGTGAGCGGTTTTAGGAAGTTGCCCTACATACTATATATATAACTGTGGTACATTCTGCTATATAAACACATTGTAATATTTAGAAAAACATGTAAATGTCCGTAGTGAAGTCCATGACTACGAGGAAAATAGTGCCCCATTATTATGATTTGGAGTCCCTGACCGGTAAGATTGATACCATCCAGAATCCACTCTTTATGATGGGCCATTTACAACAGTTTAGGTTGGTAACATCTTAATTGGGGCCGAAACATTTCCGGATACAATACGTTAATGGAGGGTGTCTCAAGTTGGCTTGCTTTATCTTCAAAACATTTATAAATGTGTACACAAGCCTCTTGTTAGCCAATGTTTATAATAGTTTATTCAGATTGATTCTGAATGAATTATTTTGTTTTATGGGTTTGTTTTTTTTTGACTTGACTTGACTAAAGCATTATATTAGAGCAGGTAACGAATCATTTATAGCTGTAAACAGGCTTTGCAGAACTATCTCGTGGGCTGTAATGTAGTTGACAGGAAATATATTGCCCATGATGATTCCATATTTATTTCCTATGGCGGAAGGTGTGTGTGTGTGTGTGGGGGGGGGGGGGGGGGGCTCCCGCATTAAGTTGATAGGCAATACAAAATGAAATGGAATTATTATAAAATATTTTATTAACAAAATAATAATTCATAATAGTAATAATACCACGATGATCATATCAACAAGATACATTATCATGATGATTACAAACTTTCAATTCTTTATCAAACTGAGTTCCTTCAGGACATCGCATTCTGATACCAATCAGTCCACCGCCATTACTACTGACACATAGGTTAAAATGATCACAAGAATCATAATCTGCATATATACCAAGTTCATCGCATCCATCCCAGTCTTCATCATTTGAGACTGAAAAACAAAATAAAAATAGCGGGTCAGTTTCATTTATCGTTCGAAGCTTGCTATACTGAATTTCTCATTTCATAATCTGTTAGATATTTTGTGCAGTGGTTTAACGCGTGTATGTGAAATCACAAGGTCTATCATTGTACCAAGTGTCGTGGTTTCGATTCCCCGTTTGTACGTGACAAGGAGTAGGGTTGCCTTTATGAGAAAAGTGGCACGGTCCTGTCTTTTATCAGATGGTTCCACTATTACACAAGGTCGTCTCACAAGTTTTGGCATAATGAATGTCAACTATACTTTCGAGCTAGATATCAATGTTTAGAGTCCTAATTGTACAAAACTCTATTTAGGCTCTTGTCACATTGTCTCTGCTACGGCGAATTCGAAAAAAATGATAACCGAATAGCTTATGTGATTATTGCTTTTGGTTTGGGTTTTTTTTGTTGATATTTTGGTGTTTGACACAGTCGTCGCTGGGTTTTGTTTTTTAATTTTGCTTCCTTAAAGGTTCCTGTCAAAATCGTGCAAGGCTGATTTTATTGCATATCAGTAAAACTAAAACGTAGCTTAGTAGGTAAATGTATTTAGTATGTTTATATTTTTAAATCCCAGTGTCTTAGTTTTGTAAAAGTGACTCTTAGTTACAATAGATATACGCCAAAATGACGTTAGAGACCATATATTTTTCAAAACCCCTTCCTTCCAAAAAACTTGGATCCACTTCAGTAAGTAACCTGTATAATTAAGACGGGTGATGCCACGCAGTGTGCTGTAAGTGATCATTTCCGTAACAATTTTCAAATCGCATACTCGGTATTATTCCAACACAAGGATCTAAATATACGATAAAGCATGTAGGTCCAATATTTAAAATTAATAGGGGTGTGACACTGAACTGCATTATTTTGCAATATTTTTAAGGCTTTACAGAGGGAGATACCCACAAGCGAGGTAACTGAGAAGTGTTCTAGACTTCTCAAAACATATTTGCTATATTAACACCTAAAATAATTTAAAGTGATAACAGGTGTTCTAGGAACAGAAAGAGTCCTGTAGACAACTACACGAGAACTGATAAGTATGTAAATCCGCCCCCCCCCCCCCAGTATGTGAAACGACCGCATATCATTTGCCTCAATGTGCAGTTTATCTGGAAATAGGAAAATTTGGATATTGAGCAAATTGCTTCCAGGGAAGAATGAAAACCTGTAACCTCTATCGCGTCCACATCGTTTTCGTCAAAGGGGGGAGGTGTGTGTGTGTGTGTGAATACTCATAGTCGTCAATGACCCCAATGCGTCAAGCCAAATATGAAAATGATCCATTAAACTATAGACTGTATCGCATACAAAAGGTTTTTCGGAAAAGGGGGCATAACCCCAGAACGTAAAGCTGTGGAACGCTGCATATCGTTATGGTTCACCCGCTCAATGCGCCATTGCTCCACACCAAATTTACAATGACCCCAATGCTTCAAGCCAAATATGAAAAGGGTCCATTAAACTATAGACTATGTCACATTCACAAGGTTTTTCGAAAGAAGGGGCATAACTCCAGAACGGAAAGTTGTGGAACGCTGAATATCGATATGGTTCACACAGTCATTAAACCAACGCTGCACACCAAATTTTACAAAAACTTATTTAAAACTAAAGGAATATGCTTATAGGATTTGTATTTGCAGCGTGTTGTATTGGGTAGTATAATTTAGAATACCCTCTTTTATTCATTAGTGTATTTACTTTATTTAGGTGACCTGTCGTTGGTATACAGATCTAAAATATGTCGTCACAGTGATAATATATAAAATAAGAGACAATTTGGGTTGGATAATTTATTTATATTTATGAACTACATACATATTCTATATACATTGACAACATAATACAAATACTTCATAACAACCCCGTAAACCCGCTGTACTATATACCGAAAAAATCCGAAAACCAAGATAAACATCGCTTTAAAACAGTTTTATCATAGAAATGTCGTATCCACCAACTACGCCACATCAAATTTAACGATTATTCAAAAATACATATTTATAAAGAGATAGGAATCTTTGTGATGCTGTGTGACGAGACCCTCACTGGGAGAACTTCATATGTTAGACGTCAAAAGTAAGGTCATTATAGGTCGTGATATCCATAACTATATTTTGATTGATCAAATGGTTGATGAGTGACCGAATGGTTAACGTACACGCTTTGGATCAGAAGGTCTGTCATTATGTCAAGTGGGGTAGTTACGATTCCTCGCTTGTGCGTGACAAGAAATGGGGTGGCCTGTCCAACCTCCTGGGTTTTCTCCGGGTCGTCATCTGGTCCCCTCCCACTGCTAAAGACCACTACACACAAGCGAAATATCGAAATAAAATTAAACCACATGCTATTCCCTAAATGGCATGGTTTGTGTCGAGTGGACGTTAAACCCAATTTCTTCTTTGTCAGGGGTGGCATTTGCAGAATACGTGGCCCATCCGCTACGCACAAGCGGATTATTGAAATAAAAATGTATGTTAGTTCCGAAATGCCCCAATTTCTCTCTCTCTTGAGTTACAAGGGCAAACGAGTTCTAACGATCACGGGATGCTAGTGGACGATTGATTAACATCAAGAACAACAACTGGCACGTACTGTAGAGTAGATCAAAATTGAATTCTAAAGCAGACAGTTTCAGCATCACCGAGAGAGATGCACATGTTTTTCCAAGAAGTAAAATTCCCTTCCTATTATGATCATGGTTTTAATCTTGGAGTAATCGTTGTGATCCTAGCGGATCTCATCCTATATTGAGGTCGGTCGTAGCAATCGTGTTGACCGTATCGATACGTATCTGAACGCATCTCCACGTATCAGATCCTGGACTCAATAGGGACAATCATATCGTAACGCATCGCACGAGAGTGGGAACCTTGTATAAGTCGTTTAAAGTTAAGAATACGGGGAGTATATATACAAGGTTGTTATTAAACTATGTAAAATATATGATAATAATAAATTTGTTAAAAGTTAATTTAGATAAAAGTTAACAATGTACAGTGAGTGTTTCTACATTACCGGTACCTGATAATAAGGGCCGATATAATGATGTGGTTTGACCAGAGCTGTTTTATCCAGAGGGCTGAAAAGACTGAAGCTTAGGGATTTAGGGTCCCGTTTTTTTTGTTTTGCCGAGACACTTTTGGGGGTCCAATGGTTAAATGCACTTTGTACACTGCCTCATAGCGACAAATGCACACATGTATTATATATCCATTATTTTAATGAAGAACAGCTAATTTCCTTGGAAAGGTATGTCAAATAAATAAGTAACTGTTTTTGTCAAGCAAATGATGCAAGTTTCAAGAGAGCCGCATACTGGATATAACATACTGGGGTGAAGGGAGCACGGCCATGAGTTAAATACTTCCGTGGGTGTGGTATATGTACAGGTGATTAATGATGTACATGAATATATAAATAAATAAATAATGGACACACTGAATGAGACATTGTAATAATGTTTTACATAAAATTTACAACATAATCAGAATTTACTGTAATTAACTATAGCATAAGAAAACTTAAAGAAGCAGACCCATTCCAACAAAACTAATCACGTGCTACTATTAGGGATGAAATGAACTTCTTCTGAAAAAGCTCAGACGTATAGACTTAGTTTGTGCCGAAATAAAGAAATAGAAAAAGTAGACGCGTCACACAATGAAACATGACGACACTGTCTAGATATATCTATTAAAATTCAGGTCTACCTCTTTTGAAGTTTTTGTAGAAGATGAACATCAGTTGGAATTGCTTATTAACCCCCCTCCCAACCCTCCATCCAACATAATAATTCTATAAAGGTTCAGTTAACACGAAGTATGTGCCTCGTAATTACACACTTTAAGTTGGTCATCAAATAATGTTCCATCTGGACAAACCATGCGAAGAGCTCTAAGGGAATCATGGTCGGCTGGTACACACAGGTTAAAATGGCTGCATGATTCGTGATCTTTGTAGATTCCTAGACCAACTTTATTACAATCCAATTCGCCTACGAAAACAACATTCAACATAATTAGAAGCGAAGCGCATATCCGTGATCGCATTCTCCACTGCTGCTCGCTTTGTAATGAACGCCACAATAACCCGCAACGCTTTGTAATGAACGCTGCAAAAAAAAAAAAAAAAAAAAAAAAACCGCAACGCTGCAAAAAACCGCGATGCTTGCAAACAGGATTTCGCGCTCATTAAATACAAAGAGATTATGAGGACACGCGCTGGAAACGGGGAGGACGCGCGCTGGAAACGGAGAGGACGCGCGCTGGAAACAGGTCGCGCAAAACGTTGTTTTCCTACCCGATGTTCTATAAAAGAATTCAAATGTTGTCTGTGTACAAAATCAAAAATGGACACGTAGATCAATAGAAAGAATCATGATGCATTTTGTTTAATAATTACACTACAAGTTTTATTTTAAAGAACAAATAATTAATTATGTAATATTGTTAGTTGGTAGATTATGTTAATATGCATACGCCGTCTGTTTGAAATGAGCTAGACAGTAAAAAGTCTTTTTTTTAAAATGTATATTTGATATAAGCAGCTTAGCTTGTCATAGTAACGAGCATATTCCTGAAGCAATGGCCCGAGAAATCCCTCTCTGACCATTGCTGGAATAGCGTCTGTTTCTTGAACTTATGCGGGAGTGTGTCTATTCTTTCCGTTCAATAAAAGCTATCACTAAAGTACAGCAACATAACAGTCCTTCGTTTCATCTGGGTCTTCCCTAAAATTTTGGACAGTGATTTAAGGTATTAAAACGGTGAAAGTATGTTCGTTTCCAAGCAGTATTGTTTACATTTCATTCGATTTTTTTGATAGCCTTGTTTGTCACGCAATTAGTTTTACTGCAGTATTCTGCGATGCATGGGTTAATTAGGCATAGTAAAATCGTGAGTCATGACGTATACGTTATTTAAACATATTTGGTCCAGTATTGGCAGCCCGTGATTGGTTGGTAGACGGACTACTGATCAATCAAAATTTAACACAACAATATCCACTCATAATAGCAGTGTGTAGTTGGATTACCTCTAATCAAACGCAACACTGCGCGGAGTATGAGTAACGAGTGGCTTTGAATATTTCCTTATTGAAACAAGAACCATCGTGCTGGTGTGTTATACTGTCGGGGGCATACGCCACCACAGAAAAGGAAATTTACCTATTTTGGTCTAAGAATAATGAAGAATTCAAGAACCCCATGCATGATTCGAACGTATTATTCCTTTCTTATATAATTAATAGGAAATACCATAAGTTACTCTACAAAATGCTCATGCAGCCTTGTTGCGCTTTCATACATGAAACGATGATGAGAGTTAAGACAATTTTAGACAACGTTAATTATATTTCTGGAGGGAATACATAATAGAATTATAGAAAATTTAGCATGGATAAATTGTTGATTAATTACCAATTAGCAGTTAAGGATACGTTTTGTCTAAAATGATCCTAACAAATAATTGATGAAGCACAATATACAATCATGGCATTAATACAGAGAAAGGTAAATCGAAAAATGAATTAAATGTAAGAGACAAAAAATGAATAAAAGAATAAAAAAGAAGTTGAAGTTTATAAAGATCCACAATTATGAATCACAATTCAGGTTGTGGCGTAAATTGATCAGATGAGTTGTTCAACTCATTGAATAACATAATGCTTAAAATAATTAACAAGCCAAAACAAAGCTTGAATAACATAACTCTAATTCCGAATAAAAATGGTGGTAGTTATATTGAATTTTGTAATATATATAGTCCTGGTTCGTTTGTTAGCCCAAACTATAAAAAAAATATAAGATTAGGTAGGCTTACCTTCTGGTTCAACATCGACGCTAGCAGCGGCACCAACTTTAAATGCATCTAACCCATTCTTAAGAATATCTGAAACAGTTCTCAGGAGCGGGTATTTGGCACCGCCACAATGACCACTAAAGTCATCCATTTCCACTGACCAGATGAAGGCACCAGCCAGATCTCGCATCAATATATTTTTGGCCTGAAGAAATATGTCACAAATACAGTATAATGTATGATCTCAAAAACAAAACAACTAAAAAGTCAAGTTATAGTTCATAACTCGAGTTATTTGTAACTTATGCGTTGCAAACTTTGTCCTTTTCCGAAGTGCTTTAACAGGTTTTCCACGACAAATTCCGAACAATACACTTTTGATTGCATGTTACCGAACTACTTTTGAATCCCTGTCATAATTCCTTGCATTAGAATTACTTTCTCCTTTTTCATAATGACCAATATTCCACTCAGTTGTTTAAACCCAATGGCCTTAAAATCGGTATCATTTCTTTTGACCATTCCACAACTTCAATGCTTTATTTTGACCAGATTTTAGAAATCTGGCTCCTTTAATATAACATTGTAATGTGAAGTATTGCGATGTTTTAGCCACATTAGATTCCGTTTACATTTAACGCCATACATATATATAATGATATGATAACTGACCTTTATAGCGATACTGTCTGGAGATTCAAAACCAACCCATTCACCACCACCATGACAATAGGGTACTTTCTGTTCATCGATCCATTCAACCTTCCAACCTTCATCCTGAATCTTCTCACATATCTTAAAACAACAAGTTAAATATAATCCTTAAATGGCATTTGGCGATTGGGAAACACAATAACAGAACACACATTGTCACATTATTGAGGTTTAATCCAGCTTTCAAGGTTAAGATTAAATACACTGCCTTACCTCATATAAAGACAATATTCCTGATTCTTCTGTGTATCTCCCCTTAGTGTTTCCTCCATCAGCAGCTTGTCTTATACCATGCTTGGCTGAATCTAGTAACTTAAATCCCAAACCATACGTCGGCAATCCTACAATCAACTTCTCTTTGGGTACACCAGTTCGCAGCCAATACGATATTGACCATTGCTGAAGGGATAAGATAAGGTGAATATTAGTCACTACAAATGGGTGAATACGTGACGCGATCGACGATTTTAATGAATAAAACAGGCTTATACTTTGCTTTATTAATCCTTCGCAAATACTTTATTTGTTTCCTTTCTTGACAACTTTGATAAGTTTCAAACAAACGAAATTTTGGTTGTGAACCGTTTAAGTTAATTTAAAGAGGCGCATTCTACCCATCGACAAATCAATATCAATAAAACATGTGATTGTACCTGATGTAATTCTTGCTGTTCGCCTTCTGGATCTGAAGGATGTGGTAACAAGGGGCTGTGATGACCTGTAAACTTCTCCCAACCTGATCCATGATAATTATACGTCATCAATAACATATAATCTATATATCTATAATAAACAGAATACAATAATGACGTGTATAAAATGAATGAATGAAATTGTGTTTAGCGTCCTACTATGAACAGGTATGATATCACCACTAAATATATAATTATCAGAAAAATTTATATTATGTTAGATATTATGACCATATACTGGTCCATGTACGCCATCTACTGGGTAGTTGGTTTCCTCTGTATAAACCGCTATTACAAATAAGCTGGTTGATCGACACCATTTGAGGATGCTAGTGCAATAAATTGGACAGCCGCCGTTGTTTTTAAATAAGATCGTTTGTTTTTTTTAGCCCTGTTCATTTTTATCATTTTAATCATGCAACAAGTCAATATTAGTTTTCTGGTCTAAAAATATGCTAAAATACTATTTTTGTCAGGTTGTGTGAAATGGCAATTGTCCATCTTATTACATCATCAAATGATATTATAAATTCCCGAAACAAAATTAAAGGGAACCTTTACTCACTTGTAAATTTGATCTGGTTCATATGATTTACTGATGTAAAACTCACTAGAAGCTGTAGCTAAAGTTAGAATCATTCGTTCTTTCCCTGATGCTTCAGCTTCTTCAGCGAACGAATCGTAAATACACTGAAATATACAAACGTAGTACGCGTGTAGTAATGAACTACGATTTAAATAATGTGGGATCTATCTATGTAACCGTGTATTAATCATTATCAAGGATTGTTACATTACTTAAACTGTGGTGGGCTACTTCGCCTTTGCTTACGTTTGTCTAATATGGGAGTATGTTTTGTCTAGCTATATCTTCTATGTGTACAAGTGGTCCCGTTGCGTTCCTATGGATTTATTCGGTTAGTTTTCTGTCTGTCAGTGATTAAGGGATAAGGGGAGGACATCTAGTCATTTGGATGTGTCGAAAGGCAGAGGTCCAGTAGCCATTAAGAGAAAAATAAACACATTTCAGTTATGTCTCACTTACCCAGAGAAGATTTTAAAAATTGAACTTTCGTTGTACAGATACAAAACGACTGTGGACAAAGGAGTATTTGGGTTTAGTAATCTGTCCAAGATTGAAGCATTACCTTCATATATTTTGTAAATTTATATTTATCCTCTTCACCACTTCCGCGTGTTCCAGGAAATTCCCAATCCATATCCATACCATCAAATCCATATCTGAATTGTTCAACAAACAGAATGAATCGTAAAACATATCAACACCGTGGAAGGCATCAAGACTTTCCAAATGACTACTAGAAAGAACTATGTTAATTTGTATTGGTTCTTACATTGCAATATTAAATATGTTTTCAAGGGTGCAGATTAATTATACTTAATAATCATTGTAGAATATGACTGTATAAAAAAATCAACAAATAATCAATAGGTTATTTTACTAAATCACTTATGATTCTTCTGTATGGTGGTTTTCTTAAACATACATTATGCAAGAGCTAAATCTGACTATTACAGGAATTTCTTAAGGCCCGAAATGCCATTATTATAAACTATTAATTACACATTTATCATGATGTCAAGATCATACTCAACTCTCATATTAACTATTAATTAGACATTTATTAACATGGCAAGACCATACTCAACTGTCGATGCCATCGGATATCTCCGATAATAAACAAATTAGATCGGATCAGCCATATTTTGATTTAATCTAAATATGGAGAAGCGAGACTTAGCTTTGAACAACCAGAACTGTGGTTGCAATTTATGCACACGTCATGTCAAACCTTCAAAAGCTAATATCTTCGCTTGCAATAAAGGGATTTGAATGGAATTTTTAAATTAGTTATTTTACATTAGCTACAATGGCTAGCTGTTTATGTAAAGTTTACATAACGTATCTTTATTAAAGGAGACATTTCATCTAATTAGACTCTGCCCTACATGCATTACAGGTTAACCTTTCTGTAAAATCACCACCTTAACTACAATCCTTTTAATTTAATTGACCTTTTCCGATTATCTTTCATGAGAAAAACATTGACCTATATGTCGTAAAGTACCTAATTCTTAATAGGTTTTAACCGGGTCATTTTGACGGAAATAACATAAAACGATAGGTTAATGGATTATAACCAACCCTCATGTGTGCCCCTATCAACATATTGAAGATTAACAGTCAAAATTTCTGTAATAAGTACTGAAGAACAGATTTGCTCATCGGATCGAGGTGCTCGACGAGCTCTAACGCGGAATCGAACACCAGATTTACCCTTTAAATGGTTTTTTTTCGTTTAATAGTTTAAATACTGACGTAAATGAATTCTGCTCGTCTTTCTGGATATTCGAGTATTAAGTTTGTGCCCCTATCAACATATTGCAGATTAACAGTCAAACTTTCTGAAATTAGTACCGAAGAACGGGCGTGCTCATTGGATGAGGTGCTCGACCAGCTCTAAGGCGATTTGGGTCGGAATCTAACACCGGATTTCCTCTTTACATGTTTTTTTCTTAATGACGTAACATGAATTCGGCTTGGCTTTCTAGATGTTCGCGTATTACGTTTCTTCATTAAATTCCCTCGTGGTTGAATAAATGACACTGATATACTAACTTTCTGAGGTATTTTACTGCATTTTTCACCCAAACTGTCCACGTACTTTCATCCTTTATCATGGGAAGAAATGGTTTAGATCCAATCTTCCATCCGCCCACGGCCAATAAAACCTTGAGATCTGGGTTTTTCTCTTTCAGGCGAATCGTTCGAGCATAAAGACCTGTTTTTAAAAGAAATATATGGTTTATTGGGGTCTGAATACAATCCACGACATGCTAAAAATGCCGACGTTGACAAAGTTATTTTTCAAGGGCTGTTTGACGTCTTGGGATCAATTTCTTTAGAAAATCACTTTCTGGTGACACCATGCATACTTTCTTTTGCCAATTTAATCTGATTTCGTTTGTACGTTTTGTTTAGTTATTTTTCACTTTGTGTTTGATCGAATAAGGAATAATCTCGAGAATGTCTTGCTTTTTCTTTTAGGTCATTATCGGACGCAGAGGAAATATTCACAGGGAAATTGTGGGGAAAATATATACATCAATACTGCACAAAATATATTTTGTTTGGAATGGGCCACCGCAAAATTCTTAACATGTCACGAATTTTACACAAAATTTAGCAAGAATTCCAATCTGGATTGTGATCGTTGACTGTAAAATCTGCCTTAATTCTGAATTCCCTATAATAGCACGGATGTTTCGAAAAGTCATCCAAAGAATTGAAGATATGCATTGAATAATGTGGAATTTGGCAATCAATTTAAAAAAGGGAACAACTTCTATCTAAAAACAAAGCTAAAATACATTCTATCCGAGACTGTGTACTTGTAATATTTGAAAAATCTATCCCCAGATTAAAGAAGCCAAGGTTGACCTGATATGTCATAGATTGGGCCAATGCTAGCTTTCGCTAATTTCAAGATCTCGTATGTTCTGCTAAGCAGTATGACGAGTGGGTATTTCAACAATTTAATACCATAAAATGTTACAGGTGAGAACTAAATAATCTAAAATCACAGCGCGATCAAATTTTATAAGTATAAGTGGTTCCACATATTCTTTAATCCATGTAGATTAAGGGGGCTTACCTTCTGGTCCCAAATCATTCCAGTTATTTGGTTTCAAATCTTTGCCATCTTTTGTGATATCCACAAATGCAAATATTATATGAGTACATAAAAAAGCATCTATGTGCTCTGGCCAGAATTTACCCACACTGGGTCGACCGTTTGCTGAACTACTATAGTAACAGAACACTTTCTTATTGGAACCTGATAATAAATAAAATATAATTTATGAAAATTTTAACAAACGACAGTTGTTTATTTTAGGAAGTATTGATACAAATGTTTGTTAGCTAAAATAGTCATTAATATCTTGTTTATAGCAATGACAGTGTAAAGATGGAAAAGAGGAATGTTTTTTTCAGGCTTACCTTCTGCGCTGATAAAATTACAAAAACTCAATAATACTGCTAATATCTTTAACAAAATATCCATTGTCCTGCAACAGAAAGAAGGGTAGGGGGCGATATCGTTTAAAATAATTATTCAATCTGATGCATTCATGGATTGCATGTCAATCATTCCCTAGCTACAGTATCCAAAAGCTACGTAGTTCTAACGCAACTGCCATAAGACACGTCCTAGACCGTATATGTTAGTAGATTAAAATTCTGCCAGATAGACAACTAGTCACAGGCTTCTCCAAGGTTGCGAGAAGATTTGTAGTTTTAAAGACGGTCATTTTGATTCACTTCTAGCTTAAAACACGACGAGCAAACAAACACTACAGTACTGGGTTACGTCATGCAAAGGGTGACATTTTTTTAAAAACAGAGATCAGGATCGATCATCATCCAGGCTTTAGGAAAATATATATCCCCTGGTTTCCCAAAAACTAATTATCTAATCCCCGTGCCCTTCACAGGTATCACGTATCCTCAACAATTATAATCATTTAGCCACATGTTTTGTTTTTCTGTGAAGCATCTCCCCAACTGCTACAAATTCAAAGATTGTACAACACCATTGATGAAATTTCTTTATCTTGTTTATGTGTACATTTGCACGAAAAAAAACAACAAATCATAGTCAGCCTATATTTACATACAAAAATTGATTTTTTTATTATTAAAGTACCACTAAGATCCCTCCCTCCCGCTAAAACAATGTAATTTCATTAAACAGTTGATTAAACCAATCTTATAATGACAAATATTTTATTTATCTTTAGGAATATTGATAAATCATTTTCATGTACACTGAATCTTCTTGTACTATCTGAAAACGTCAGGGAACATTTTGGGATCAAGACAGTACACAAAAAATAACAGCCGTCAAACATTAGAACCCAGTTGGTCATTCCATTAAAGATAGATCTTGTGGTCGTCGAGCGGTCAGTCGGGACTGTCAAGCTTGGCAATAAATGTGTGCCTGGTCGTTCGAATGGTTAAACAAACATGTCAATCTGCGTACTCGTTAGTATCCACGTAAAAGAACCCTTGATAATTTGAAATCGAAGAAGGGGATGCAAAATCCCACCTTAATGTCCGAGCAAAATTATCCTAACTGGCAGTTTACACACAAAAATACAAATAAGAATCACCATACAATTAAATACAATTGCAATTCGTAAACGTTTGCAATGCTATGTGCAATTGGTATAATTATTAACCGTGTAGGTCTAATGTTCTTATTTTTAATTTGAAATAAATATCTCCACAATCATAAACAAACTAACAACCCACACATTACTGTGTAGGTCTAATGTTCTTATTTTTAATTTGAAATAAATATCTCCACAATCATAAACAAACTAACAACCCACACATTACTGTTTGAAGCGATAATTAAGATACATCTTAAGCAAGCTTGGTAAAGACAACCGAGTCTCTGAATATTGGAAAAAATTAGCAAGAAACAAACTTGAAGGAGATTTAACATCACGGAACGTGTTAGTCTGGTCTAACAGAGATATTTAATCGAACCTTGAACCTACTTGATTTTTTATATTTTTTTAATGAAAGATTGTTCATTTGATTCAATCATAGACGTGGATGATACTGAGCTAAGAGTGTTCTAAACGATTTACAACAAGGCTAAACAAAAAAAAATAATAAAACAAATTATTTGATTGCATGGGGTTAAACAGGGATAACTGTTGTCGCCCTTTCATTTCATCTTATTTGTAAATGAATTTGGAAAATAAAATGCTTTATAAAGCCAATGTTTTATTAAGTTCGTGCCGTTGTCAAAGAAAACTTGGCTCATAATGAGAATGGAAAAAAGAAGATATATACGCCGAAGACACCCGACTTTCACGCTTTAAAGAAATATCGTTATTATTTATCTCCTTTTTTCTTACAAACTTTACTACACTAGTCACCAGTTGTTTTCAGTGAAGATATTTGATTTATTCAAGAGTTGCTTTTAAAACTTAATATGCCAATAAATCTTTTACAATGTACAATTTAAGTTATTCCAAACACGAGAATGAATACGTTAAGGAAGACGTTTGTTTAAACAAAAAAGGGCAGCAGTCAAAAAATGCGCATTGACAACCGAATGTTTGATTGTTTGGTCAGTAAACATTACTTCCGACTTTTTTACGACATGGGCCCTATATGGACATGTGTTGATAAATAAGATAAATTAGCACCTGCCTATTTTCGGCTGCTTGAACAAGCTAATAACCACCATACAAATATTGCGAGCTTTGGATGCAAAGCCATGAGGTCTCTTCGCGGTATGTGTATTGCAATCGGACGCGGGATATTTGCAGAACTTATACTATTTAAAATTACATGTAGTAGATTTTGACAAATTTTCAGAAAGTTAAATAACATTCTACATTTAAAATTAGTACACTTAACAAATTTTCAAAAAGTTCAACATTCAACACGAATTGTCCGTGTGGCCAGGATATTCATGTGGCGGAGTAACAATATTGTAACATCAATTTAAGGATTCATAATATTGGGTGGAGGTGCTTATAAGTATGAATATAACAGAAAATGCATAATTCATGAAGAGTAAGACAATTCATGTGTTTGAGGAATTTATGATTCTGTAATAAAGTTCCACTGATCTTGGGTCCAAAGGTTATCTTTTTTTTTTCTAAAGAGACAATTTAATCAACAATCTAAAATGACCTGTTCAAAATTCCACCTCAAAAATACAAAAAAAGCGTAATATGGAAACAAAAGAAAAATATGCAAACGACTTTAACCTTTTTTGTAAAGGAAAATCCGTTGAAGCTCGCCATAAATTGTAAAGGTTTCGCTACAGACAACTACACAAATTCTTAACATATGTACATATTCATGAAAGTTCCAAAACTCGTGACTTTCCAAATTAAATGTATGATTTGCATTTACGGACAAAGGTAACATATAGTTTCTGCATATATAATAACAAATCAGCTAGAATAGTTCTACTAACCTTATTTAATTAAACCCGAATTGATCCGCTTAGTTTACCAAGGATGTAATACAATTCACATATATCCTGGAAAATTATACGTCATATCCGCGATCACCGTCTTTCCAGGTCGACAACAGTTTAAGAAATGACCGAAAGTAAACATGTCTCCCCCTTATATCCAAGCAACATGCGCATCGGCTGTCATTCTTGTGTTCCGGAGTAAAAGTTCTGTACAAATTATGTGTACCAATTAACATTATAAATAAGCCTTTTTTGAGTGATATACTAATCTTAATAAATGCAGATATCGAAGAAATTAAACTTTTAAAAAAACGCATATAACACTTAATGACTGCGGAAGCGATTCTAATCGTCTAATGGAAAGACTTTTTGATGATGGGTATTATCTTGGATAAGGCTTATAACGCATTGGATTAAAACTTATATGATACGTATCATTTATACAAAAAATATGTTGTGGCTGGTCCCAATTAGATTAATAAGCTTGTTTTCTGTAGACGGGAATAGAGCGAATTTCGTTTTTAGGGATAGGGGTACATGGACTTAACATAATAGTGGATAACACACAATGATACAAACAAAATAATTGATAAATAAATAAATAGGAAAACTGCTGAGACCGACAAAGTTTCAAATTCGGTCGTAATTGGTTCAATTTCTGAAATGAAATGGGGTTTAACGTCTCACTTTTCTGCATGTTTTTTTTTTCTTTTTTTAACTTTCACGTTTGTAATCGTAACTAAGTGACAGCGTTTATGGCCTAAAGCACGTGTTAGACAACTTCGTCTCCGGCCCGTAGCCATGGGCCCAAATATTTCGCCAACAATAATGATTTCTTAGGCGTGTTCTTCCGGCCACATCCTCAGCCCGGAAGCACATTGTAGCGTTTCATTTGTTCCTAAAACAAATTATTGTATTTGTTAAGACTCTTGTTTACAGAACTGATAGGGTTTAAAGAGCCACTATTACTTTCATTACAAGAATATAAAGGGGTTTTATTTCACTGTGATATGGTGAAATCAACCCTGGACTAGACTATCGAAAATGGAAGAATTACCCTACTTTGATCAAAGCATGGCCATACAATAATACCAAACCCAATTAGTTTAACACTCTGGTCTATATTTAGTTTCGTTCTTATATACTTTCGATGACCTATATTACATGCAAATTTGTTCGGTCGTAGTAGAAGGTCGCGTCAGGGCTTTCAACCCTATGGCGTGAGACATTTGATTAACTAGCGTTGAGGTTTATAGTGGGTTACCCACAATTCCGTCCACCAGCCACCTCATGCCAAACTCTCGCCGTACTAATCCATCACAATACGTAACAACTCTTCGAGATCCTAGTGTGTTATTCTTACGACGTATTTCCACTTGTCGCTTTTGTGTCCCATTCACGTTGTGTATTCTCACCTTCTTAGCTATCTCAGTTAAGACGTTTGTCTAACCAGGAATAGCAATGCAACAGTTCGTTTTTAAATTTTATATATCATAGCTATAACCGTAGTAAATTACAGTAAAGTCATTCTTTCAAACCTCGGCGAGCCAGACTCACTAGGTGAGTCTGCTGATGGAAATTGCTACATCTTTTCCCCTTTAGAATCAAACTGCTGTCTGACGATTGCCAAAATATATGTTAGTCTTGTAGCTTTGGATGTTGACGTTCAATTATCTAATTAGTGTAAATAATTATAGAGGATGGCTAATTATCCTAATGAAGTGGATAGTGGAAACTCACCGGAGATATTTCCCACAAGATATCAAACGAGAACAAAGAAATTCATTAATTCCATACTACTAATTTAAAGAGCAAAAATTCTACAAAAATCTTACAGACGTTTCTACGATTCAGTCGTGGTCGGTCTCAGGGCATTAACTGTTTAAAACTACCATGTGCGCCCAAACAATAATTTACGAATATGTACTATTGAATGTATGTATGTTTCCCTTCAGAACAAAGCATCCCTTTATATATCATCTATGTTAACTATTAAAACATTTCGAGAGCTCTAATAGTAAGTGCAGGAGGAACACGCTACACTCAAAACAAAATTGATACGACAAACCCGCGGACAAGACAAACTACATAACATTGACATTGCGAGAAATAAACAACCAATATCAAATCAAGTGAATGGGTCCGGGGGCCAGTCGTAAACGTCCATGTACATCAATAAATTTACCCAGGTACACATAAATACATAGATATACATTCGTCTAGCCTTATTATTGACACTTGTCTTAAACGGCTGTACAAGACAATATTGTCTTTTCTTTCTACCTAAATCTGTTATCAAGAAAGTAAATATGTTTAATTCTTTAGGAATGGGTTTTTAAACATAGAATCGGTAGATTTCTATTTGAAAAGGTGTTTACGGACATTTTGTCACAATCCGATACACATATACGATAAAAGCTAAATTAAATATTTATTATGATAGCATCGGGCAATGCTAATTAGAGATACGTGTCTTATAATGTTTCTTTAGCAAGTCATTTTATCGATTTATTATTTCTGCTTTTACGGAAACTAAAGACGCAGACGCGAAATGTTGTTTAACGTCCACTTAATGATATAATTTTATTTCAATAATTCGCTTGCTGTCTTTAGATATGGGAAGACACTGACTCCCCACGAGGTTGGACAGGCGATCCTAGCCCGTGTCACTTCCCATCCGAAGGACTACACATTCGTTGTCAAGTCTGTTAAAAACAGGAATCGTTTTTGCCATATACTGATGGGTCTTTGCGGAGATTACATCGGTGATATTAAATTGTCAGAGATTTATATATCAAACATTGATTAACCGCGTGGAATTAGGTATTAGTAAGAGACAATAAAGCTTATTCTGAAAAACGTGCACGCAATTTATTTTAGGTTTTCAAACTCAAACGGACTGCCATTCTTTCATGAACAATTACAGTTATTTCTAATCAATTCTGATTTTTAGATTGATATGTCCAACGAATATTTACCACAGCGAGGTCACCGGCTTAATTCACATCATGGCAATGACTCCTGTTAACATTTCCTGATCTTGTGTGACATTAAGATTTTGGGGGTGACTGTAAATTTATAATCTTTTGTTTCTTGCTAAATACAGGTTAATCTATCAAGATTTTCAACTACACAAATTATATTAGTCTTAAAGCATAGTCTCGGAATATATACATGCAACTCTTACTACGGATGTTAACATAAAAATTGATTTACAGGGAAGTATCATTAAACTATGTCTGTATTTTTGTTTTGGGTATTTTTTGCTGTCTAGAAGTATCTTTTAATCTATATGCCCTATGCTTTCAAATTTCGAGGGTCTAACTACATATCAATCGATTGAAGAATATTGCTACTCTAATAAATAATTTGGGTTCCAAATCTAAAATCTGAATTCTCAAATTGCTCATATTACAAGATGCATTCCTTGACCATCCTCTAAATCACTATATTGTCACGTTGACCATCTGATAACCCCATTTCAAACCAGTGTCACTCTAATAGCCATTGTCATTTCTAATGGTTAACCATCCATGGACTCCCTGCCCCACCTCCCTACCTATGTCCCCATGTTGTCATCTTTAATGGCTGACCATATCCAATGATCGCCTCTCCTACCTATATCGCTATATTGCCAAGTCTATGGTTGGCGACCCCCCACCACCACCAATCTATATCATTTTATTGTGGTGCGGTACCTACATATATCACTATATTGCCAACTATAATAGTTGATCACCCCCTACCTATATCAGTATATTGTCAACTATAATATTGATCACCCCTTACCTATATCACTATATCGTCAATTATAATGGTTGACCATCCTCTACTGAGCCCACTAAACAATTTTAATCTATAATATTTTTTTTCAGGGACATCAGAAACACTACATGTTCATTTAAAATCATTTTTGAGCATGCAACAACTGATCTAACTAGTTTGTGAAACACGGCTTTTATAAGTTTGCGTTCGATCCCCACATGGCTTAAATAGGTTTTACACTGCGCAAAGAAATTAGTTAAATATTCGAGTTATAGTGTTGACAAATAAAGATCTAATTAAATCATATTTACATACCTTTCTGTCACCATTCGTAAATCAATATTATACTGAATAAATACATTGAAATTTTCATTTGAATTACTTATTCTGAGCGAAATTATGACTGTTCGAAAATATAGTGTTAATAGTTTTCAAAATACAGATTATGTGACGTACCATTATTTTTTCAAATAATCGTACGGACAACTTGCCAATCGTAGGTCATTTATACTAGTGAAAAGTGAACTCGTGTGACGTATGTCACTATAAAAGCACGAGCGTAATATTATGTTTAAATCCCTAGGCTTCTCGTGTTAACAATGTCTAAATAATAATCTATGTAACCCTAGAAACCGAAAGAAAGTCCTGCAATACACCAATCTAGCTCTTATGCAATACATCTATAATTCATTATCTGATATTCGTAATTAATTATAATCAATGTTTACTTCATTGTTAGCAAATATTTAAACAAAAAGAACCAGCCATGTTGCCGATAATGTTCGATAACGGCATTCGATATATTTTTACTCACCGCGAATAGAAATTCCTTCAAACAGTAACCAATTGAAAAGTCGAAATACCTGAAGCTTCTATTTAACAACACGAAAATTATATAATATTCATAGCCAGGGTATCATCCTAGCCATCGTGTTAATTCGATGACATTTTGGGGAAAATCTTAATCCGGTTAACAGTTACGTGTTATTTAATTAAAAATCAAATATCAACTCCATATTATGGCTTAGTTTTTGGCAGTGCTATACTTTTTTCATTTTGAGATTAAAAAAATATTTTTAAGAATTTGGTAATGAGTGCAAATCAAATTCCTTCTAAAAAGACAGCTTTTATCATCATAACCTATTTGTGTACCGGAACTCGGTTTCCGTCGCTTTCGAACATCCAGACACACTTTCCACTCATTGGTCACGCTCTCTGTTCACTCATCAAATTCTCTATTCAAAAGATTTGATATGACTGAGTGGTGAACTTATGCAAAGTACTTCCCATAAAGACATTCAGCATATTTTAGTTCCTTCAATATTTTCAAGTCCAAGTTAGAATTAGCTAGAATTTTCGTTCAAAATAAACAACCAAAAATCGAGAATCGCGTGTCAACACGTTTACAGTGTTTGTTTTTCAACCCAAGCTCATTTTTTTTAGGAATGTTTAGTTGTTCTGGCATAGGTGCTACCGTGAACATAAATATTTTGCCAGTAGTTCATTAGTAGCGTTGGAGTTGATTAATTTTTAAAAATAATTTCCGGAAAATATCAGTGAATAATTCCACATGAAAGGCTTTTTAAATTCTTCAATTTAGATCCAATGAACTATAGTTGGAGGCGAGCCTTTAGGCCATGGGGTACGGTGGCTAAGTGGCTAAGACGTTGACTCGCTAGCTTGATTGTCGGATGTCAGAATCCTGCATTGAACGAGAAAGTTCATCCAGATTTTCCGACGTGGTTCCCCCTCGTCAGTGATGCAGAAAACGAGTAAATGTTCTACATTCTACTATGCTTTAAAGGGACAATAACATTCTTGCTGGCTTGGTAGCTCCAGAAAATAAGTAATACCCTTATTCTAAGTACTAGATGTTTAAATGTCCTACCCGTTGTGTAAATTATCCATTACAACCTATTTTATTTGTCCAGAGGGTTCGAAAATATTTTAAAATCCAAGTCACATTTGAAAAGGTTTACGTTAGACTTTTCAAATCAATTGGTTGAATTTTTCCAATTTTTTAAATTAGGTGTGTTAAGATGAAATTTATATCATCATTTAATTGGAATATTCTAAAATAATACGATTTGTTGACCAGAATGAAGATTGGGACATATTTTTCAGTTACAACAAGAGTGTTATTGGGGCTTTAATATGGACTCTTCTATTGCCGAAATAGTGTTATTAGTTAATGTAATTGAATTGAAATGAAATGAAATGGGGTTTAACGTTTCTACACCAGAAAATTTGTCCGGACAGTGGTGCTACTTCCTACTCTGATTTAAAATTCTTTCGAGGGTCCTTTTACGTGCCCTCCAACGTGGGCACGGGTCCTTTTGTGTACCTTCCTAACGACTAGACGCAGGGAAAGTTTCTGGGTTAACACGGGATCTAACGCGGCAGTTCCTGGTTAGTGAACTAGTGCCTTCACACACTGGGCCATCGCGTCTCCCAGCTATAGGAAGATGGTTGCTATCATCTATTTTAACATCTAAATACTTTACAAGCTTTGTTAAATTTCACAAAATGTCTCCAAATTTCAACCAACTTCATGAAAACCTGTATTTAGTGTCAACAATGTGATAATGAAATGTCGTATCTATAATTTCTGTCATCCAGGTAGTCGTTAAATCTAATTTAAAAATAGATATTTTAAATGACATTTTAAGATTAATATATTATTATGTTTTCCCTTAATCAGGGGCGGATCCAGGAATTTTTGCAGGAGGGGGTTTGCCAGGTTTCTGTTACGGAAATCTGCCATCATCGTCTCTAAATTACATAGGCATACATACAAATTGAGCTTTTTAAACAGGGAAATCATTTTTATACTGATGTAGGATCACTTTGTGATGTAATTTCATTGATGCAAGGCATTATTTTTTTTTATGTAGCTGAGCGGGGGGGGGGGGGGTTGGACCCCCCAAACCCCCCCTCTGGATCCGCGCCTGTTAATAGCCTTGCACACGAATTGTAGGACAAAACGGAACACCCTTGTGGTATATTTGGTTTGATAATTCTTTAAAATTTATCGACAAGAGAGTTCATTACTTTAATAATAATTTAATGTTTATCCAGCTTTTTAAACTTTTGAAATAAAGTGTTTTGATACCAGGAGATATGGGGATCGTCTCCGGTTGTCCTCAGGATATTCCTGTGACGGGTTAGCCTTGTGGGTTGTGTAGAACAGAAAGGTGACAAGGAACAATGTCTAGTTGTTCGGGTGGTACAATAACAATCCCTAGTAGGGTGTTGACATGTACGTAAAAGAGCCTTCGCCCATCGGAATCCAATTAGCAGCTGACGGAAACCCCGATTACCAGGCAAAATTTCGCCAGAAGCACGCTGCAATCTAGCATACGTCTGTCCACATTTCATTTTGTTTAATTTCAAATTGATGGCAGTAAACATAACCCAATGGTATTCGACAAAAATAAAAATAAATTCTATACAATAATCATATTATTTTGCTTCATGATTGTTGGGATATCATTATGTTTCTTGTACCACATAATATGCTTAATCTGGATTACGGGGATGATGCGTCTATAGACGGATAGGAAGGATCACCTGTACAGTCTCTCCTTGCTATCAAATCCATCAATAATATTCAAATTATTAGTATCATTATTCCAAATAGTAAATGCAGAAGGTCACCATCACATTACAAGATACATATATTAAGAGATTTTGGAAACTATTAGCAAATACAATCATAAACGAATTACATTTTTTAAAACTAAAGGAGCATATTAAAATTATTGATGACATGAAGTTAATTCCTCCAGGCTTAATCCCAAGGTTATGATTTTTACGGTGTTAATAAAAGTATTTAACATACCCTATATCTCTTATATATTCCTCTGACCACACTAGATATCCAACAAGAAGTTCCTATCTTTTTTCAAACCTAAGTCGTCTTTTATAGGCATCGAATTCAGGAATAAGATGTGGACCAATGAGATAGGGATTAGGTTTATACAAATTTAATCTCAAACAAGATTTCCAACTAAAATCGGAATAGAAGAGGGTTTTTTTTACTGTAGCATTTAGATGATTTACATACCTTTTCAAGTAAAAATGTAGAACATCACTGTTTGTCGATGTTTGCCGATGTTTACCGAGGCTGGTTTTATTTGTAAAGACAAGCTTTATCTGTTAGAGTTACGATTTATCGGACATTGCCTTGGCGGTACGCGAGTCGTGTCTTGCTGATTTGTCCGCCATTAACGGGTGTCAATTTGTTAAGAGGACTAAGGTTCCGTTTTGACATTTTTCGGCTTTTTGTGTTTCATTGAAAGACATTCTGACAGTTTTTTGCCAAGTGTATAAGGGGTTTAGATATGCCCACCATGTTGAGTTAATACCTGTAGAGTTTACCTTGACGACCAAGTGGTCACCTATTGACTCGAGAAGTCAATGGTGGATAACAGGGCTGGTGAAGTGTTAACAACGTTCACCATTTTGAGAACGACAAAAATGTAAGATGTTTTGAAATAAAATCTTGACTTTCCCAGGCCATTTAAAAAAACCAAACAACTCTTAAAATGACTAGATTTATTTACACCCTTTAAAATGTTTTGATTGGCCTACTCTGGAAATAGGGAATTGGCCCAGTCAGTAAGACGTGCTTCACAAGTTGGAATTCGAGTTAGTGAAGCAAGTTTTACTGATTGAGCCAATAATACATGCTACCAATAATCTCAGCTTCCGGTATTTTAAAATATTTACAACAATAGACTGTAACGTGAAATGTAATTTATTTATCAATATTAGAATATATGTTAAATTTCTTACCAAATAGTAACAATATGCCATTATTACACGTTTCTTTTGATAAAACTTTCATCAACTAGGCTGTGTAAACATGAGCACCGTACAATATCTCCAACATTTTCTAACAAGTCTTCAAATATTTACAACTGAATATAGCAGAGGTATCAGGTCGTGGATTGGTAGAAATGTAAATAATGATAATACTTCGCGGAATCGGAATCTTTGGTGGAGACTTACGGGTCAACATATATGTATAAATTTTTGCTGCTATTGGACACCAAGTTTACCACCTTGGACAGCAACAGGGACTTGGGTGTAATTTGGTTTTCTATAAATATTGAATGACGGGTGTTCTACCAGAAACCTTGATACCAAGTCTGGTTTGTCTTAGGAAAATTTCACTTTTATGTTCTTATCTATAAGTAAAACGTTAACAATACACTTTAGTTTCACGGGCGAACGGGAGCCACGGTGTCACCTCCAGAAGGACTACAAGCTAAAACCGGCGATTTTTCCGACAATCAGGGGCCACAATACACAAAGTTAAGATCTGATATGCTTAAATATCGAAAGGACTCGAGATCTCTCGGTTATAGACATGCAGTTCAAGTCTCATCAAAATCGGATCTAAATTGTTACCTCTACAGGGTCCACAAATATACCACATTTTACACCAATCGCGTAGAATCGGCGGTCATTTTGTCCGGCAATTTTGGTCCGATTTTCACGAAATTCGAAATCAACCTTCATTACGGTGTAATTGTGACATAATCGGATAATAATTGTGACCTCCAGCGGGACCATAAGCTACAAAAACTGCGATTTTTCATACAATCAGGGGGCCATAAATCATGAAGTTACGATCCGATATTATGCAATTAATATCGAAAGGGACCAAGATCTTTGGGTTATAAATATACATTTCAGGTTTCGTCAAACCTCTACAGTGTTCACAAGCTAAAAAAAGGTGATTTTTCGTGCACTCAGGGGCCATAATCCATGAAGTTACATGGATACAGCTCACTAAATTTTTCTACGCCCTCACCCAAGTTATTTTTAGTCTCCCTACCCCCTTTGCATGGTGATTTTTGTTGACTTTTTGGTGTAGAATCAAAAATAAAAAGGGTTTGAAAAAACATTTTCGCCAGGTTTTGGTAAATATTTATGATTTTGAGGAGAAAGGATACAAGCGTCGTGAGGTTGGTTATAATTACGTTGAAATCTAGAGCCGGAAATTGCTTGTTTATTTGTCTCTATTTTCAGGTTGTGCATCTCAAGTTTTTCTTGGTTTGGTGAACCTAATACATTCTTTTGGGCAGAAAGCGTTCTACCCATCGAAAATTTGGGAAGAAGTTACAGCGGGTCTAAGAGACGAGAATTAACATTAACGTCAATGGGGAAATAATTAGTGACCATGTCGATGGGTAGAACGCTTTCTGCCCAAAAGAATGTATTAGGTTCACCAAACCAAGAAAAACTTGAGATACACAACCTGAAAATAGAGACAAATAAACAAGCAATTTCCGGCTCTAGATTTCAACATGCCAATATCGAAAGGAACCGAGATCGTAGAGTGGTAAACCTAAGTTTCAAGTTTCATTGAAATAGGAAAAAATTGTAACCTGTAGAGTATTCACAAACGACAGTAAAAGTTAATATTGATGGCTCATCTAGTCGCATCGATGTCATCGTTATCAATGATTGCAGCGGCCTAGCGAATATTCAGGGCTGAACAATATGCTGGAACATCAGTCGTCTCGATAAACGTATAAAGTAGGCGGAGTAGAACATTCAAAATCCTGTATTCACTTGTAAGAATCTTCAGTTCCAGCCCGTTTTCTGTTATCAGACACATGGTGCCTTCTGGGCACACGAGGAAAGTATTCCCAGGTCATAATCATTTAGGGGCATTTAGTAACTGGAAGGAGCAATAAACTATAACATATACTTATGGAAGAACAATTGTTCTTACACATCTATGTGTTATAGTTTATTCCCAGATCTTTCGGATGGAGTGAAAACCCGCGGTACGCACTGAAATACACACAAAGAACCGTGGATATTCGGAATTTGAACCCATTTCATCTCCTTTCCTTTTGGTTTCCGAAGAAGTGAAACGTTACTATAGAAAATAAAATAATCGTATGTTCGTTTCAAAATAACCATATGTTCGTTTCAAAATAACACTTGTAGCATTCGAAAATACCATATAATAATTTCAAAATAACCATGATCGTATCATAACAACTGTATGTAGCATTGGAAATATCCATATATAATAGTTTCAAAATAACCGTATAGTCGTATCGTAATAACTGTATGTAGCATTCGAAATACTCATATTATAGCTTCAAAACAACCATATGGTCGTATCGTAATAACTGTATGTAGCATTCAAAATATTCATATATAATGTTTTCAAAATAACCATATATAGTCGCATCATAATAACCGTAAATAGCATTCGAAATATCCATACTATGTTCGTTTCAAAATAACCATATAGTAGTCGTATCACAATAACCGCACATATACATGTAGACCGGGAGCCCAGGAAGTCAGTCTGGAGTGAAAATTTTACCAATTTTCTTCTACATGTTATCGATGCATGTATGTCTGGTATCATCAAAATGTAAGTCTGTCGGGTTTCTGGCGGTGGGTGTGGTATTCCACACACAACTAGTCTAGATTAGCTCAAAATTGTACTACACGAAATTCACACAGCAGTGTACCGTACATATTCGGGTATCACAAAAACACTCTGACAGACATTTCTAGTGGTGGGGTACACTGTTAGAAAAAAATCTGGTAAATTTACATGGAAAACACTGGCAGCTACATTTGCCAGTAAAATTACTGTAAATAAACATGCAACAGTAAAATTACAGAGTTTTCTGTAATTTGACTTTCTGTGTAACTTTACCTGAAAACGGTAAATGGAAAATAACTATTGTTTGTTTTTTAACTTTGAACTGTAAATTCACCACAACACTGTAAATGAATGGATACAGTAAGTTTGTTTTTTAACTTTGAACTGTAAATTCACCACAAAACTGTAAATGAACGGTTACAGTAAGTTTGTTTTTTTAACTTCCAAATGTAAATTCACCGCAACACAGTAAATGAACGGTTACAATAAGTTTGTTTTTTAACTTCCAAATGTAAATTTACCTGAAAACAATAACTGAAGAATTACAGACAAATGTTAAAAAGCAAAATGCCCCCCCCCTTCTTTTAGGCTATTAACAATTTCCCCCGTAAGAAAAACTCTCAACTGAATAAAAGGCATTTAAAACTTCTCTTGTTGTTGCGTAGCGAGGTCATACGACCAATCGTGTAACCCAACACAGATTGAAACCGCCGATCGTCAGTGATTACGGCGGTTCCAAGCCTTCGGATGTAAGCTTGCGACACTGTCTATTGCAGGCATTGGAACTGCTTTAGAGACAGTCCAGCTTACACTGGCCAGTCGGTTTAATTATCCGTCGTCAAGTGAGCTTGATTACGAGATAATACAACCTATGACCGGAATGTCTACTACTACTACCTGGTGTTTTAACGTCCGCTTCCACAGAAGTGATATCGCATATACTTTTATGAACATTCTTACAATCTGATTATTTTACGATGAATAATAATACACCTTATAGATCGTATAAATAAAGGAAATTAGAAATACATAGTATGCAGTATACCAAATTTAACAAAATGTGATTGTCCATATTATGGTTAATGAATTAGAATGAATACTATTAGAAGATAGTTATCAGGAATGGTTCGTTGCTATGGAATACTAAAAGAAAATAAGAGGCATTAAATTTAACAATAAGTAAATTTACAAAAAAAAAAAAAAAAAATGTGAATAAACGTAAATGTGTAAAATTACCTTCTCGCTTTGCTATTGTCAGTTCAATATTGAAATACTACATATATAAGCATGTATTTTTACCGGGTTTTAAAGTGCCTTTGTTTTCATCAGAGTTTATTAGAAGGAAGAATGAATCTTGGTAAATATACATCATTTTGGTAAATATTCCGAACATTTTGGTAAATATTCCGAACATTTTATGGTAAAAACAAATACTTTAATTGCTGTAATTTTACTAATGTTTCTAACGTGACAGTTTGCAAAATAATGTGAGTAAACGTAAAATCTTTAAGATTACATGCGAATAAGAGACAATAAATTTACCGAATATGATAACTACCAATAAGTTAAACATACACTATGCAAGAGGTAAATCTGCCTGATATGTTATATAAACTATGAATGAGAGATTTATTAACATGAAAAGACCATAATCAACTCTTTATGCCATTTTCACTGGATTTGAGTCGGATCTGGGAGTCAACGCTCATTGGTGATTAAATTCCAAAATGGAACAATCAAGACATATTTTTTTTTAATTTTTCTATTGTACAGACATTAATAATGATGACCGAGGCTAGGCCTACGATTCACTAGCTAATATCTGGATTCAGAGTGGAGCAATTTAACAGATTTTCAGCATATTCACTTTACATTATCTAGTTGTTAGCTATTATATTTCTAACCTAAAAGTAAATTTACAAAAAAACAATATGAATAAACTTAAGATCTGTAAAATTACATGCTTGCCTATTTATTTCCGGTTCAGTTTGTAAATATTACATATGTAAGAATGTATTTTTACCGATTCTGAATGTGTTTTTGATTTCATCACTGTTTATTATAAAAAAAGACACGAAACTTGGTTAACATACACGAAACTCGGTACACTTACACGAAACTCGGTAAACATACACGAAACTTGGTAAACATACACGAAACTCGGTAAATATACACGAAACTCGGTACACATAAACGAACTCGGTAAACATACACGAAACTCCGAAAAAATACGCTACACTTGGTAAAAGTACTATATTGTGGAGAATATACTGACAATAAAGGTATAAAAACCACTTGTACTTCTGTAAATATTTTACATAAATTTCTACCCCTGACAGAGCTATGTAATTACCAGACATTTGCAGTATTAGAGTATCCCTGACGAGAGTTATCGAATTTCTAGTCAACAGCTGAAATCTGTACCACCTGAAACAACTTTGGAGTTCATTACCACCACAGGAGTCTTGAATGGCCACTGCCAGATAGTTTGTTCGTTTCAAAAACACCATATAGTCGTATATAACCGCATATAGTATTCGAAATATCCATATGTCCGTATCAAAATAACCATATAGTCGTATCAAAATAACCGAATTATATCGATTGGTATAATTAAATTTACATGTGAGAGGTTATTTAAAACCCCCAGTAACATTTACTAAGATAATAAATATCCTACGGTCCTGGGAAATACAATGATAAATAGGCAACAAAACATAATATGACTGATTATCACATCATTTTTTTATTAATTTTTGTAATCGTCCGTTGAGATCTGAACGATAATGCATTTCTTTCGTGTCTGATTTAATTGTATAAATTTCTACCACAAGAATATTTTTCAGCTGTTACTTTAATTAAATTAAGGAAAATACGTACTGCTTTCAGAGGCTTTCTTTAATATGATAACATCATTTAAATGCCAATCAGCAGAGTACAGACAATCCATAAATGTCAGTCTTTCACAACGACATAACAGGACACACCATGTACGTCTATTACTACTGCTTCAAATCCTGTCGGATTTACCTAAAGATCGTAAAGTCTAAAACGTAGAGCCAACTGCAGATTGCATCAAGGTAGCAAGATGTAAATAAAACTTGGACACGTAACTGTTGGCGAGATTGTGGGCTTGGGCTAAGGCTAGCCCTATTTACATCTCGTGACCTTTGGCCAAATCAGCAGTTGGCTTTAATTTTTAGACCTTACCACCCAAGGTTTGGCTATGGGCAACATTTTGCCCGGACCGCGTCATTTCCGCCTACTCTTCATCGAATTCCAACTGCCATTGACTCTTTTCCGAAAGACATGACGTTGGGAAACCAAACCACGATGAGAAATTTCGAAGAACTTTCTCAGCCCACACCGGGATCGAACACGGAACTTCCGTCTTGTGAGCCACGGTAAAAAAAAACCTACCCGATATCCACATGTCGGAGAATTAATTAAATATATTATATTCAGTCACTTTAAAATCACTTTGTCTTCTTCGTCTTCATAAAATGACCTAAAATGTGTCGTCATTGTACAACCAATTCCACAATGATCGCCAACAAAGACATGGTCACCCCAATGCATATAATTAAACCACATCCTAGCAGGTCGTCCAGTCTCATCGGTCGAAGAGCTTGCTTAATCCCGCATGAACGTGGACGTTTATCTCTAAACAACTCATCCTTTAGACCTTTCAAAAAACCCATATCGGTGTATTTCCCCATTGCACCCTGGAGGTCGGATTTTAGGTATGAGTTTTTAGTGACTGCAATTGCTATGTTTACGCCACTTAGAACATTACCCACGGTGTTAAGAGCACAGTCATTGGTCTTGCTAACATAATACTGTGGATTGGATACTATATAAGCGTATTGATATGATGTTAAAACTCTATTAACATGAAAACTACTGTCACGATGGAAAACGTCACTGTCCGTTTGATTCAGTTCTCGGATCTTCTGCCAGAGTTCCACAAAAGATTCTTCTTTTGATTCACTTATAAATTTATGAGCTAGGTTATCGCCAGTGATGCCCATTTTCCAATCCGACAATTTCATCAGTTCTTCTACGCTTTTAAACGGCTGATTAACTGAAGTATCGGTAAGTTTAGCCGACAAGTTCCCAATGTAAACTGCTGTTACGATCATACAAAACATCCAAAAGAACGCAATAACAACACGACCCGGTGAGTGCTGTGGCCAAATCACAACACCTCGCACAGATACAGTTCCTAACAATGATATCATTAAATCGGAAAAGCTGTTATAACCAAGTTTTCTGATTTTCTCCCCAACACAACTTGCATACATTAAGTCCATTACAATGAGAAAGAGTGCCACGAAAACAACACTGCCAAAATAAAAGACATAAACATATTTTTGAAGGGGAGAAAATACTTTAACCCAGTTGCTTTCCGTTTCGGTTCCATGTTTATACAAAATTCCCAAAGTATACTGGATAATCGGTGGATAGATAAAATCCACTACTTCCCGTCTGTCCGACGCGTCGGCAATATCTGCCAAGACCATGTCAACTTCGTGGCGCACTAAAAGTCCTACAAGTCCACGCCACGTACCATTTATTTTATGTCCATAAATTTGATCTTTTGGTTGAACAAAAGTATAGGTGAAGTTGAATTCATGAGACAACAAGCTGGCCAAATCTGCCAGAAATCCTTTATAAACAGAATTATTATCATTATCGACTTCGCGGACCATTAACTGTGATTCCATTGTACCAATTATAAGATGGCGTCCGCTCAATCTAAATTTTGAATTGGGATAAAGATCACTCTTTTGGCATTTTGAAAATCTATGTTCCGGGTCTTTTAAGGATATGTCTAGATCTAGACACTCTATGCATTTATATGAATTGCCAGAAACGGACAGAGAGTACAAAATATTGTTCACACAATTGAAAATGATGATGTTTGTCAAATTATGTCGATTTAATTGGGTATCCATAAAACGTTTCTTCATAATCGACCTGCCGCAGATAATCCAAAATACATTCGTTCGATAGTTTGTTGTCTTATTCGATTTGAGATCAAACTCACTAGCTATTTCCAACAACTGGAACATTTTATTTGTTTGTAGATAAAGGATTACTAAAAGCGGATCTTTTTTGGCCAAATAGGTTTTATACAATACTTGTTCTATTGTAGTCTTATCTAATATGGTAATGTCATAAACAATCACCTTTAATCCGGTATGACCCCTTTCAAATTCCTTTAGAAGATCCATCACCATGTTTCCGTATTCTAGTTCACTGAAAATTACAACATTAACACACGATAGTGTATGTATGATAGACGAAACTAATAAACTATTAGCACATCCCGTGTCGCCATTAGAAGATTCCCTGACAGTCTCTGAAGAATGCGTGATGTTGGAAACCGTTTGAGTTCCCAACGAAAATACTATAGTCAAAAACAAAATGCGTTTTATATCCATTGACGTTTACATGTATGTTCCATTCTGTCATGTAATTCCATCCGATTTTCCATGAATTAAAATTATGTCAGATTTATGCACTGGATGGAAAACGTCAAATCAGGTGATAGTAATGTGTATGCTGTATCCAAACACAGATTGTTCCTTGACGGCTTGATTGATCAATATTCATGAATCCACACCTACTTCATATAATGTGTTATGACAAATTTGGTATTTTTCATCACTACAAAAATTAATCTATAGCATAATATGATTATTATCACCTGAAATTACCTCTAACAGCTACAATAAAATTCAATAATTCATATCAATAATAATGTTCTTGGTGCTATAACATGTTCTTTAAAGAGACAATGCATCGAAATATCTGGCGTATTGGTTTATCCTTAATATGCCTGGAATTCGAGAGGGTTTTTTTTTATTCACTTGGCACAAATGTAATCATTGTGTTATCGCTTCGTACTAACCACACATAGAAATAATAATTGTATACACCGTATACAATTTTAGATTAAGGTATGTATAGGATAATTGTAGGCTGATTATTTAACCCGAGGACGTTTCGGGTGCGGGTACACGAAGTTCTTAATCCGGTTTGATTAACATAAACAAAAATAAAACTCCCTTTCTCTTCAAAACTCCAGCTTGTTATCCGACACACTGTCAGGGGCGGATTGGGCCATCGGGCGATCGGGCAGGGCCGGTCGGACAAAAAATGAAAAAAATAATTGTGTCCAATTCGTCTAAAAAACCTATTTCTGCTGTATATTATATGGGGGAGGGGTATTGGACCGGCCATGGAGCGATGATGATCATGTTGTATGCGGCCGGTGGCTTTAACGGGCCGCCACTCCATCACTGGAGTCTGGAATGGGCTGGTATAATAGACTTTCTGGACCGGGTGTGCTTGGTGTGGGACAGAATTCGGAATCCTGCAATGGGCATTTTGAATTTCATCCGAAAATTTCATCGGATTCACCCGACACTGTCGCCCGCACATTTACTAATTATTTATTCACCTGCACCCTGTTTGTGGGGATACGTCAGAATCCAAAATTCAAAAAACAGCTTGTATGAATTTCTCTTTCGTCACTCTGTACCAATGTGGCCTTCTATCACAGGAGGAATCAACTAGCGCTCCCGGCAACAAAAATGGGACATTTTTCAATGAAAATATTCGTACTTATTCAATATTCCTAACTGGTTAATCAAATGGTCGAAATTTGAGATTCATTTCCAGGAGTAGAGGCAACACCCCCCGCCCCCGAGTCCGGGCTCCGCGGTCAGTAAAAGGGGCCGCTCCGACAGTTCCCGGTCCCCATCCGCCCCTGCACACTGTACTTATTATTTGGCGCTAACTACTTACTATCTGACACACGCCTGTTATTATCTGGTGTGCACCATTTATTTTTGGGAATTGGATAATAACTAGTGCCGGGTAGATACATTTGTATTACTTTGTGTCCCTTAACGGGCTACGTACATCGGTCTACTGCTGACATATACTCCAAGCTAATATCATTATTAATGTTATATTATCAAACATATTTTATTTTACTGTATTTGGTTGATTATTTTATAGCCTCGGGTTTGACATTTAGTGGTAAAAATTCAGCACACATCGCCTCTTAATTTTTAATTCCAGATTAAGAAACTCGACGTCAAATTAAATTTACATGATTACTCACAATGAATCTAAATGACGTCTTATGTCTCATAATATAACAAGAAACCATCCTTTTAAAGTCATAACATATTCCACCCTCGGTATCCCCAATGTTCTCATTCCGTTCTACTCCACTATAACCTGGGTTAATCCATAGGGTTTCCACGATTTCAAATTATCTTCCTTGGCCTTAATTGTCGACAAGGTCTACGAACCAACCAAAAAAAAGTTTACAACCGTGTTTCTCCTTCGTTTTCATAAGATTAAATAACCATATTAATGTCCATTTCCTCTGCAATTAACGATGTATGGGATTGGTCGATAAAAATAGCAGAATCATCAATGGTGGATAATTTGAAAACGTATTTACCCCATAGATTCACCTTGATATAGTGGATCACAAAATATGATTAAAGCATTTTTACACTCTTGTTTTAAATTGATTTTGTTTTGAATTCTCCAATAGTTACCCAAGTGAAATATTTTTATCAGAAAGAATTTAAAACCAAGCAGTCGCATATCAGAATGAGGTATGAGGTCACCACCAGATGCAGATGTAATGGAAGGAGACATGGTTATGTGTACAAAGTGGTGTAGGGCAATTTTACCTCAACATTGGCGTTTTCTCAAACTCCTGCAGGGGTTCCTTTAAGTGCATGCCAACGTGTACATGGGTGATCCACCGTTTTCGTGCCAACCGAATGACAAGCTAAATCTCGAAAGTACGAAAAAAAAAATTGTTAGTTAGATGGAAGACGGAGGTTGCACAAAAAACACGAAAATTCCCAGTTAAGTTTATATGTAAACAAGCTATTATTTAATGTCAAACACCGGTATATTATAACCTCTAAAATATATATTTGTAAATAAACACATCATGATCATTCTAAACAATATTTCTTAGTAAACACATCATGATCCCTTTAAATAATAATTCTTAATAAACACATCATGATCCCTCTAAACAATATTTCTTAATAAACAAATATGTTCCCCTAAACAATTTCTATATATAAACATATATGTTCCCCTAAACAATATCTCTATATAAACATGTTCCTCTAAACAATAATTCTATAGAAGCATAAATATGATCCTTCTAGACAATATTTCTATAAAAGCATAAATATGATCCCTCTTGACAATATTTCTATAAAAATATATCTACTAATAATCCCTGCCATTTAAAATGGGGAAAATATTTAATATTTACGAATTTTTTGGGATTTACATTGAAAATACCCTATGTAAAAAAAATCTAGCTCAAAATACATCTCGTTTTTTTCATAAATGAAAAATCTTATCAATACATCATAATAAAACAGAGACAGGGGCCTGCACCCTAATAAACCCACAAACATCAAAGTTGTCATTATTGTAAACAAATCTCACAGAATATGTGTATGATTAATTTTGGGTATTGCTTCTTTACTAATTTCAGTTTAATTTTTGGCTCATTTTTTCTACAGTGGAAAACAAAATCTGGAGTAATCTATTGACAGGGTTTGTCAAATAATTCAACATTGAAATCCAATGAAATCAACAATCGAAAATTTTAAATAAGGGTAGTATTTAATATCATTGTAATTATTGCTGAATATGCATATTAATTTAGAAATTAAACTAGGGTGCTTGCAATATTATTGAATAACAGTTATTGTTTATCTTTCCATAATGTTCACCATTATTTTGATTGTTAGTTAATATAAGTATTAGAGTAATTAAACATTGTAATGTGAAGGTTAGTGGTGTAAGTTTGTAGAAGGCAATCGATGGCATGTTTAATGCAAAGACTAGATATATACTCTTCAAAAAAAAGAAACGCACAAGTGCGGCACAACCCATTTTTCATCAATTTTTTATTTGAACGAGGTCGTTGTTTCGGTAAATCTTACTTGTTTTCAATGCCATTATGCAAGGATAAAAGAAATTCATTATTGATTTTAAAGGTAGGGTCACTAATTGTGACTGGTCATCCTTTTTGCCGAAATTTGTTATCGCTTGATAGCACCAAGAAACATGAATTTAACAACTTCGCGAGATTTTCGCATGGAACCTAGATCTAAGGTCTTTAAAATCCTGGGGTTCTCGGTTTTCAAATCAGTTGCACATGTAACCACTCAACGAACCAAATGATGCCACATCTGAACGAAGACCAACACAACAACGCTATTGGAGGATTACAAGCAGGTGAATCCAAGACAGATGTAGCCAGGTTGCTGAATGTTTCTCTTGGTTCCATTTCTCGCCTTTGGGATGGGTACCGACAACAAAGTTCAACACGTTACCGCCCTAGCTCAGGCCAAACAAGAGTGACCCCACCTGTCCTGGATCGTCACTTCCGGTTACGTCATTGGCGTAAATGGTTTTCAACAGCGACCTCTACTGCAGCAGCAATCCCGGATGGCGTAGAATCTCGTACCAGACAGTAGGTAAAACGCCTATGTGAAACCGAATAACGAGGCAGACGTCCCCGTTAGAGCTTCTGTTTTGAAATACGCCAACCCCTTGAAATCCAACTATAATGGATCAGGCACTGACGGTATGGACACAGCAACACTGGAGAGCAGTTTGGTTCAGTGACGTGTCGCGGTTCTTGTTGCAACAAGGCGATGGTAGAAGGAGGATATACCGACGACGAAATGTAACTTTGCGTTTCTTTTTTGGGAGAGTATAGTTTGTTTTAAACCTTAATAACAATATTGCCACTTTAGAAAGGATTATAATATTAAGAACGCGTCCGCGAGAGGACCATGCAGAAATTGAAAAAAACGATAACCCTGGGGGTCAGCAAATATCAACCATACTTGGTCTATGGGGACCCCTAGGCGACTGAAGTCACATGATGAAGTGAAAAAATTTTGAAGTGACAACTTCCGGTATAACTGGAAATTGTTGTTTTCGGGCAAAATTTGACATATTTCGACCCATTTTTTACCCAAATTTCAAAACGCTCCTACCCGAAAAGTTGTGTCTCTAAATTTTTGAAATTGGTCAGGTATGATAGGCCTAGTAGTCGTCTTAAAATCCTGCAGTCGTTTGGGATTGTATCAATCGTGTGAAATTTTCTGTGCGTGATCTTAAAGTGGTCATTTTACGTATGTTGAAAACTATGCCATCCTAAAACGTATGTAGCTACTTCTTTGCAGGTCTGACATATAATTGCTTGGTGTGGTTGTGAAGGGCATTTCTCAAAGTAAATGTCAGAAGAAAAAAACTGACCGGAACGCAATCCACTAGAGTGCTGCAATAGTTTGAAAATATGTAAAAACGGTATTTTCCACAAAATTTGTATTTTCACTGATGATGGACAACTATCATCAAGAGTTCAAATGACCGTTGATTATCAACATAACTAACATATTTTGTTACTTGGACGTTCCTTGTGCCAAATATACTATCTTGGTTAAATATCATGAAGTCTTGACAAAATCGGACGTTCGCAGTCATTGTAGAAAAGGGGCGTAACTGGTGTATAATTTTGCAGGGTCAGGCAACGATTATTCTAATCTGTATTCAGTAGTTAGGTGCACAGAAGAGCATAAATCCATGGGTTGGCATGGAAAGTTTTCATATTGGCACAATTTAACCAAAGCAGCACCTTTTCAGCAATGACCAACGATTATCTTCAAATGACTATTGATCATCAACATTACTTATAATATTTTGGTATTTGAACGTGCCTCGTGTCAAACAGATATTGTTTAAAATCATATTAATGTGACACAATCTGACGCTCGCTTGATAGCCAAAGGGAAGGGTCATATGTCGTGTATAATTTTACAGGGATCAGACCACTGTTATTAAGATCAGTATTCAGGAACAGATCATTGTATAGATTTATTGACTGACATGACTATCATAAACTTGATCTATTAATTTGTACACCTGCTCATGTAAAGAAACATTCAGAAGTATTCATGTAGGGACATTTAATGTTTGATATTGAAAACTCTGAAGGGGAAGATGGCATAGATCACAACAGGATTTATGGCACTCAAGGATAATGTTGACCGCATGTGCCAACTTCCTACATGTCTACGTTCGAGCAGGAGTGCTTACGTAAATGCTATCTGACCTTCCTTCAAGTTTTTGGACCAAAGAATAATGTTTTATTTTGTAATACTGTTTTTGGTCTATGTCCTCTTCTCCTCCTATGATTTAATTCACTGGATCATGTACAATCCCCTCATCCTTAAAACATGTTACAAGAGCAAACATGTATGCCTCAGAAACACTTCAAGACTTCAACCCATGGACGACTAATAGTTTATGATCACGGACTTAGCTGATGTGGCTCTCGACCACTCACGAATTATTGCGTTTCAGGTTGTCCGGTTCTCCACAAAACATTTCCAGCAACGAGAATGTACTGAAGATGAAAATTCGAACCTTCCACAGCCATCAGCAGCCTTGTGATCTTTTACCCAAGAGCTGAAATATGCTTACTCTGAATGGTGTATCATATTTCACCTATGATTACCATATCATATTCATATAAAATGAATTATTCTATGTAAATTGCATGAAACTTGTCCCTGGTCTACATGGGCTTTAGATCATAAGGTCAGTTATTGAGTCAAGTAATGACACAACATGCAAGTGTGGTGTTGTTTGTCCAACCGTGTGGATTTTCTATTTTCGCACAAGCGATCATTGAAGTAAATCTGTAACATATGTTAGTCCCAAAGTGACCTAATTTGCGTCAAGTGGGTCTTAAACCCCATCTCTCTCTCTCTTATGTCAAATTCACCCTTGCTAACGACTGAATGGAATTTATTAACTTTGTTATGATGTCCATAGATATGCATCACCATATGTTAGTCCCAAAATGACCTAGTTTGTGTCCAATGGATGCTAAATCTCATTTTACTCTGTTCCTCTCATGTCTAAATCATCCATGATAATGACTAAATGGAATATATTAAATTTGTAAAGATGTCCATACATATACTTCATCTGGGGTATTGATAAACGGAACATTTTATCCTATTTTTGGGTGTTTTTAATTTATTTCTGATGTATTTATTATGCCCGTTCCGGTCATTTTTATTTTTTATTTTGTTAGTGGGGAGGTTGCTAGATGTGGGTAACATTCAATTTTGGTCCTAGTCCCTGCAAAGAACGAGCTATAGCATCTCAAACATTGGTTTCCATTAAATTCAATTTTCAGACAGAGTTGGGTATCATGCCAGTACAAAGGTAGAATTAGCAGTAGGAACTTTAAACTCAGTGTATAGGAGGAACCTGAGTGGTCCTACTTATGCCCAAAATTTTGTTTGCCTAAACCAATTAGTGTCCGAATAGCAGATCATCCAAATTTGGTTCCAAAATCGCCTATTTTTTGCTTATTTTTCTATTAAAAAATATATTTCCAATTTTCCAGGTCGGTATCAACTGAATCAATCTAATATTTTGTGGGGATGTATCTGGGTACTAACCCATCTCCCAGAAAAAATTTGGCCCAAATCCCCGACCCAAGGGTTATCACCCCCTGCATGGTGCTCTCGCGGACACGCTCTTAATATATAATATAAAAAGGAATATTAAATCCTCAATTTTTAACTCCAAATTTATAAACTGTTTGTTGTTGGTAGGTCTCCTCTGGATGCAGCACAATTGATGGAAAATTTTTCTGAAATTAAACAAAGCAAATTCTCACATCAACTTTCCATCAATTTTCCTGATTATTCGTGCATCCACTCAACATAAACAAGGTCATTTGGGGAATAACATATGGTACAATTTTGTTTAATAATTCAGTTGCATCTGGACAGACTGTTTTAAAGGAAAGAATCCAGGGGACCTCGAGAAAACCCATTAGGTTAGTCAGTCTTCCATATTTCTTGCGATGTGCATATGTGGGATCAAAACCACGCCACCTGACTCAATGACAGACCTTATGATCTAACCAGCACACAATAGACCATCCAGTCACTCAACTCCCCATTGTGTAATTGAAATGAAATGCCTGTCTTCATTAGCCCAGTTGGAGCAGAACAGTAGGACGTTAAAACCTATTTCATTTTGCTTGAATGAGAAACTTTTCTCAGGGTTAAATGAGAGAAATTTTACCCATACAACGATCTATTCTTTTTGCATTCTCCAAGGGATCTTTAACATGCTGCCAATGGTTCAAATGTAACTTCATTTTTCATTCTGAATGACCAGATGCTTTGTCTTGAGGAATATGGAAATTCTAATAGATAACTTTAATACACAGAGATCTATTCAATTACCTGATTAATGCTGTTTGGGTAACCTTGAGCTTCCAAGGCTAAAGCATCAAATCTTCGATAAACAGCTCCAGCTTTCCCTGTGATATCATCAAAATAATAACTTGTATAAAACTGTAGACCAGGACAAGTGGTATAACATTCCATAAATCTACCAGTCGGAGGATTATCTACCCTGAAAGACATTTCACATACCTTCAAATAACTGATTCAAAATATCAATTATATTATATATTGAGACAAAAACAACAACCTGATTAAAACACAGTCCCTATTTAGTTCTTTCGTTTCTTTACTTATAGTTCAAAATTTTGTTTTACTTGTTTTTACTACACTAAGATTTGAAAGAGTTGTCAAATAATAGGTGTTCGTAATGAAATGGTCTGTTTCAGCGACTATTTGGCGTTCTCTGAGTTAACCCCTAGAAACGTCAACACTGACTGAATAATTGATGTCTGATGTCATAGGGTCAAAAGCTGCTTGTTTGCTACCTGACGTGAACTTCCACTATAACTTATCAGATCTTCACGTAGTGTAAGCCATGGAAAGTATAAAAAAAACAAAACGAAATATAAATTTGCATTTTAATCAGATTGCAAAAAGAAGAGAAAGAAAATAGGGTTTTATAATGTCTAATGGAGATGACATATGCCTATTAGTGTCCTAAAAGGAAAGTTTTTCCTGGACAATGACACTACTGCCTATTCTCATTTCTAGTTTGAGTGGTAAGATGACTTTCCTTTCTAGGCTCTTCATCTTGCGGTCAGATGACTTTCCTTTCTAGGCTCTTCATCTTGTATTACTGACAAAGCTGACACAATGCTGAAAATCGTGAAGAACTTTCTCTGGTAGGTATTGATAATAATTTGAGTGAGAATAATTCAAACTATGAGATGTTTACAAATATACTAAAGTTGACAAACCTTGCTACTAGCTCTAATCTACCAGTATCATTTACATTAAAATTGTTATCATATCCTTTTCCATCATTGACAACTGATAATTTATCTACCATCTTTACACCACTTCTTAAATCCATTGGACTACCATCAACTTTCCTAATTTCACCTGAAATATTAATCACATTATAATCACCTACCATCTATTCTATGGGACAAAAAACAAGGTCCTGGTGCACATTGGCATGTACTTAACCCTAGGATGTTGATTTTCAATAATATTAGGCTGTAGAGCCTCTGTCCCGGAAAAATTACCCTCATAACACACCGAATGGCATATACCTGTCTTCATTAGCCCAGTCGGAGCAGAAAAGTAGGATGTTAAATCCAATTTCATTTCACCATCTATCCTCCCTCAATAATATTAAACAAGCCAACAGTATGGCTGATGTCCCCTGCCGAAATCCCAAAATAAATATTATGACACATATTACTTACTTGCACATTTATTTTGTTCGAATGTATCAAGCAATCAAACATCAGTTTGATTGCTTGATACATTTGAACAAAAGAAATTATTATCAACTATACTCAATCAGATAGAATAAGAGTTATCTTGTCCCAAAGCATCTACCAATGAAATTGCTTAGCTCTGCTTAGCTTTAGCTCGAAATGTCGAGACATTCACCTAATGAACATCTACATCAGGTTTAAACGTTCTACCTCAATTCAAAGCAGAGTTGTTATGTTCCAAAGTGACCAGTTAAATAGCTTATCACTCCTTTGCCTTAGCAAATTTAGTCATGGTAAAGATATAATAAATCTATATTCTACATTTGCTCTCACTTCATTATTACCAAAGTTATCGTGCGCCAAAGCATCAAATTGCTTATCTCTGCTTACCCTATGCAAAAAATGCTCATCTTCAAACTCCATCTAAGCATTGATCTAATAAATACTTACACTAAGTCTGAACAGTCTAGCGGACAGATGGACCGATAGACTGACAAACCATTTTTATAGTCCCCTGCTTTCTTTGAACGGCGGGGGACAATTATTACCTGTTGGTATAGAGTTATCATCTAAAGGGAGATAACTATCAGCATGTATTGTCACCACATGATCATTTATACTACCACTGGCCTGTTTAAATATAAAGTAAATGATTTAAAACATATGTCAGATTATAGCTAGGCTTTATTTTCTAATTCATAAACCAAAAACTATTAATTTAGGCCATACAAAAAAATTATCATTTATGATTTCGAGTAACATTTACCAGGGTTGCATACTTGATAAATGAACCTATTTCACCACATTGAAGGATTCATTTTTAAAACTATTTTAGGGCTACTTCCTGCATACAGGTTAAAACATTGACGTGCAATAATTGATGCCACTCTTTTTAAGTGGTGCAGGATTATCTGGTATACTAGTAATTATTATGTATACATGTCCTCCAAGAATAAAGGGCTGATTGACAAAATCCTATTGCTGTCAGTATTAAAGGGCTGATTGATAAGAGTACCTTTAACTATCATACATGCATGGCCGCCAAGAATAAAGGTTCAGTTAATAAGCTACCAGTTATTACTATACATACATGGCCGCCAAGATTAAAGTAAGAATGATTGGTTAAGTTAATAGGCGTTGATTTTGTTGTAGATGCTCTATAGTTTAAGTTCAGTCGATTCTCATCATCTAACTGATAATCAACATGAACAGTTACTTCCCCTGGATAATTCTCTTCACCATCAGCACTGACATATGTCAAAGATAGCTTATCTCCATTTACTGCACTCTTCCATATAACCTGTTATCAAAGAAAATTAAAATGAATTAAAAAATGACAAAGTCGGAAAACGCAACTACATTATTTTATTTTTAAAATGTTTACATAGGGGGATATATCACAATCCAAAAGATTAGATACACTTTTGCCACATGGAAGCCATAGTGCCTCAATGATGGTGATAGCTCAAACACAAGGATGTCCTGAATTTGATCCCCCAAGAATTGGAAAATGAAATAATAGCAGGTTGTAGTGCCGCCATAAGGACAAAATCTATCTCATAGAACAGTGCCCATATTCATTGGCAAGGTTTGTACAGAAAGGTAAGACATTAAACGTCATTTTATTTCTTTTTCCTCACCTTCTCCCACGGACTTGCTCAGCAACCGAGACAACAAAATGTTAAACTTTTACATTTACCTTGTCAAACCCAATTTTTCCACCATGTAAAGAATTAGGTCCATTGTTAATAAATAGAGAATATTTTTGGCCATCTAACTCAAACTGACCTCCAGCTATACGATTAGCAACTCGACCAATAATTGCTCCCATGTATGGACTTCTTTCTTCATAGCCTAACAAGATTTTATAAATCATATCAATTCTCATCCTCATAACTCTATCTTTTCATGTATTCATGGTTCCTGGTATCATGTCAATATCTTGTAAAAAAAAATCAAGTTTTACTCACATCTCTTGATGCTACGACTTTTTCCGATGTAAGATACCAATAATTTTCCTTGGAATGAAGTGGAATGGACTTTCACATGTCATCTGCTTAAGTTATTTTAAGAATATTTCCAAACAAGGTCATTCTGGGGCTAACATATGGATCTTTAGTTAGTAGTGGGAGAAAACAGGGGACCCAGAGAAAACCCTCAGGGTTGTCATGTACAAGCGGGGAATTGAAACCATGCCACTTGACTTAATGACAGACCTTATGATACAACATAAAAAACGTGTTAACCAATCGCCCCCTCCCCCCAAATGATTATATACACAAAAAAAAACATAAAAAAAAGTGTTTTAACTTCACAGCAACATTTCCATCTTCTTTGAATGCCAACTGTCAATACACCGATCCTTTCACAGGTACAAACAAATGACAAAACACTTAAAATGCAGTTTATAGTCCTTGATTCTAGTGGGGGATGAGAGTGAGAGAAATTCTGGGAAACAACCACCCTATACAATATGGAATAATTAATATAACCCTGTACCTGGCATGTCATCAAATCCAAGAGCTATGTCTCCCATTTTTCCATTTTTATCAGGAACATGTATATCTGTTATTATTCCACCATAGTCTAATATTTTAACTGTTATACCATTTTTATTGGTTAAAGTATATCTGAAACAGTGAGAGAAATTGATTTAATCTAGTTCATTCTTGGATTATCATGATATATCTTTATTTCAATAAAACATTTGCGGGGGGAGGGAGGGGGAGGAGAAATTAGGTTTAACATCAAATCAACACAAACAAGGGCATTTCAGATAGCGCATTTTTTTCAATAGGTATCACTTGGTTAGACCGGCAATCCTACTACCTGGCATGTACAAGCAAGGAGTCAATCCACACCATGTGACTCATGACAGACCTTATGATCAAAAGCACATGCTTTATGCTAGGTTCCCACTGTCATGTGACGCGTTACAATAGGCGTGTCACTATTGAGTCCATGATCTGGTACATGCAGATACCTTCGGATACGATCCGGCGTTGTTTCCCTTTCTTTGTCAGTGGCGCAGGGCCAAACACAGATGGCCAAAAAGAACTGAGTTCATGTGTACATAGTAGTGTGCACACAAGAGATCCCTTACCAGTTGGAATTCGATATAAGAGTAGACAAAATTTCCCTATAGCACACTACATGGTGAATGCTCGTCTACATTAGCCCAGCCAAAGCAGAACAGTAGGATGTTAAACCCCATTTCATTTCATTTCTTCTGCTTCTAAATGAAGATCCCGGTATAAATTACCTATATCTAGAGGTTAGACATGTTAACCATACTCAGCACAAAGTATGTAATTGATTCGTGTAGCCAAACCATAGCTTACATACCTCTTAACTTCAGCCCCTTGTTTTGATTTTCCAAATATTTCCTCAGATATTCCCATTCTATTTAATTTGACTTCTTAAAGTTCCACAGTTTTATCTTGCTAAAATGCAATGTCTCTCATTGACTGACTAGATCTACAACAGAGAAGAGGCACTTATCACTTATAAATTATGTCATTCATTTCATATGTGGACAAAACAATTTTTATTGGGAGAAACAATTGAAGATGGAAACAGTTAAGGACTCCACCATTTATCCTTTTCATTTACCATACTTTATATCTAACAGACTGCTATATCCTTAGCATTAAAGATGCATTATGTAAGATTTAAATATACAGCTATAGATAATGAAATATTCAAATTGCTTTATTCTGAACAAAGATATAACAACTGAAGCCTAAATAAAGACCTACAATAGCCAGATTTAGCTTTTACATAATTCATCTTTGTAAGAAAACAACAAAGTTTACACAAAACCCTACATTTGTCCAATTCAATTGGAAATTATTTCCCTGAGTCCTTATTCTATCTTGGAATTTTAAGACTTGGTTGATTTGGGTTTTGAACCTGTTTTGTAGAGTTACAGTTTTGTTTTACTTTTAAAGCTTACTATGGAATTTTGCAAAAACTTAATTGCATCTTTACAACTTGTTCAATTCGGATTTGAATTATGATTAGACAGTACCCGGGGCCAAATTTTCCTCATAGCACACTATGGTGTATGCTTGTTGAAGCATAACTGCAGTAGGACTTTAAACCCATTTCATTTCAATTTTGCTTGTAACATGGAATACCTTTTCAAAGTTATTTCCCCCTGAATTTGCTCATCTCACTAATGAATATATCTATGAATCCCATACAGAGAGATAAGATTGGGGTTTTATCGTCCACTCTACACAAACTAGGTCATTTACGAACTAACATATAATTCAATTTTATTTCAATAATTAGGCTATCTAGCAGTGGGAAGAAACTGAAGGACCTGGAGAATCACACCATGTTGGCCAGGTCACTACTCCTTGTCAAGTTCAAGCGGATACCTATAATAGCCCCTAATTTTGAAAAAGATTTTACAGGTTACAAGATCTTGTGATGAGTCCTTCCACCCCCTGCCCCTCAGAGCAGTTAAAGATGCATCACATAAGATTTAGACCAAGAGCTGACATTTAATTGTTTCAACATACATTATGCAAGAGCTAAATCTGCCGGTCTTTCTTTAGGACTGAAATGTTATCTAAATTATTAATTAGACATTAATTAACATATCCAGACCATAATCAACTCTCGATCACATCGCTAGCCTGCGATCTTTGGTGGATTGTGATCCGATTTACTGCATATCCATCCTTCTCGATTTAATTATTAAATGGATAATCCATGATCGAGGATAGGCGGAAATTTCACTTGCTTATTTTTCGGTTCATAGTGGATCAATTTGACTGAAATTTTCAGCAAAGTGCTTTTATATTATCTAGTTTTTAACTATCATAGTGGGAACTGCTAACTCATTAACCAATTTTCCATATGTATATCTTTAAATATATATAATGAAAAAGGAATATTGAAATTTCAGTCAAATTTTTTTTTTAATTCTGAGTGAAGTTATTAGGCTAATGTTTGAAATTTTGACAAGTAGGCCTATTTTTAATGTCTCGGTTTTCATTGCTAGCATTGTAACAAAAATGAAGTAGGCCTAGGCTGTCCATTTTAAATCATTAAATGAATCATCTGTCTAAATCACGAAAATCTGATGCTTGTTGTATGAATATAGTTAATAATTCGTAAGACATACATTTGGAATTGGAGCCAAACAGATTTAGATCATAGGCTAATGCATCTTTTTAGATGACAATACTTTGATTTCATTAAATTATCTATTTACGGCTTTTGTTAAATTTCAGACATAAATCAATTTATTGATTTGTGGGATGAAACGACCCGATATGTGGGATGAAACGGGCTAGGGTCAATTTGGGATGAAAAAGCCCAGATGAAACAGCCCGGGGTGAACCGGTCATGGGATGAAACGACCTGCTCCCGATATGACGTAATAAACCTTTGTGTAGGCTTATGATTCACGAAAGCTTTTTTCATTTTTTTAAAAAAAAAAATTAAAAAATATGACAGAATATTAATTTGTTCGCATTCATAATAGACTTGCTTTTAGGACAATAAATGGCAATGCACGTGTTTTGATAGTTTCCCGCTTCTTTTTTCCAGCTTGACACGTGACGCCCACTAATCACAATCAAGCGAATGATGTTCAACCGTTGAGTGGTTCGTGTCAGCATAGATCGTATAATAATGGATAACTGACCCTGCAGTATCTGTCATTGGACGATGAATTATGTTGTTCATCGCATGCGCGAAGTCCACAGAACCTAAGTTACTTCCGGTCGAAGGCTTTGCTATTGTTTATAATGAAGCGGAGTCGTGTGAGCTGATATTAATGTTATTAATTTGTAATAATTGTAATTGAGATAGCGACTGGAAATTTTGAGACAACGTTCCTATATTTATGAAGCTAATAATAACACGAAGACCGTATTTTTTACTTCGGTATTTATATTTTTAAAAAGTACTTAAATATAGATCCCATACTATGGGCCATATGCAGTAGATTGCAAAGCCTATGCATTCATGAACTGATATTTGATGTTTTTGTTATTATTTTGTAATAATTTTGAAATAGCGACTGGAAATTTTGAGACAACTTTCCTATATTTAGGAAGTTAATAATAACATGAATACCGTATTTTTTTACTTCATTTTTTATATTTTATCGATCTACAGATTTTCTTGAATTGTTTTGTTTTGGGTCCATTATTTAAGGATGTTATGTAAATATCATGTGTATTTTTGTAACCAAGCTGATTCTTTAAATTTATTTTCACAGAGAAAAAAAAAGATGCACTTAAAATATTTTCGTTTATAAATAATTTTTTATATTTTATCGATCTACAGAATTTCTTGTAAAAATAAAACTACTTTTTTGTTTTGGGTCCATTATTTAAGGATGTAAATATCATGTATATTTTTGTAACCAAACGCATCTATTTCACACAAAAGAAAAGATGCACTTAAAATATTTTCGTAGCAAAAATAAAAATCGTGATATTAGAATCATTGTCTTCATACTTAATCTTTTTAATTCAAATTGATTCATTATAATTTTTTCCAAAGAAAAAAAATACCAATCTGAATATATAAGGATTATGTATGCTGGTGTTATTCAATAAAGTTCTCCAGCATTTTGCAGCATGGTTTCTCCAAGTCGGTAGTGTAGGAGGGACAACATGGCAAAGAACAGTGTCTAGTTGTTTAGATGGGACAAAAAACACAAGCTCATTGGTACACATTGGCATCATAATTTTGTAAACAAACTGATTCTTCAAAACAATTTTCAATGAAAAAACGGAAGGAGAGTTTTGCCTGGACAGCATCTATCTGTCCATGCTTCTTCAATTTTGAACTATATGGAATTGGGTTTTAACATTATCTTGTCAACACATGCAATCCTTCAGTATTTCGTTACGATAACATATGGTAGTCTTTATTCTATGACTATTTGCAAAATCCAAGGAAGGAGAATTTTGCCCGGACAGCATCTTCCTGTCCATGCTTCTTCAATTTTGAACTGTTGTTCTTAAGAGTTAAACGACAACTTCCACTGAAGGTGATATAGTAGACAAGTCTTATTTTGCATTGTTATTATCAAAGCGCACACGCAGGTGTCTTTCGTGTGGGAGTAACCCATGAATTTGAGAAGGCGCCCCTATCTCGAAGCCACATACGCTCACACCAGGGATCGAAATCACAACAGCAAGCCAGAGGTGACCGGCCAGAAGAGGTTGATGCACAGCACTCGATACTATCCCAACCCCCCAATTTTGAAGTACATATGTACAGGGGTCTTTTCTTGTTAGAAGAATATTACTAACAAATATTTCAACAACAATAAGATACATAAAAAAAGAACCCCTTTATTTATTTTAACAATTACAGACATTAAAAAAAATAACCTAAAAACCTCTGAATAGCAATAGAGGATCAGTTTTTTCTGAACACGATAGAGGCTGCATATTTTAACAGATGGAGGTTTATCTCCTATTTTTCTGCATGGTTTGGCAAATAATGACAAGTGTTTGTCATACAGTGTGCTATGAAGTAAATTTTGTCCAGACAGCAGACTAATTAATTACCTACTCTTATTTCGGAAATTGTCAAGGATTCTTTTACATGTACTCCAACGAATTGAATAGACAATGTCCTTGCCAGGCCCTCTTCCGAAATTACTGACAAAGTATTTTTCACACTTTATTATTTATGGAAGGTTGTAGCAGTGAAGAGCTTATCTTATATTCAGAGGCCTACAAAAGAAAGAAAGTACAGGGTAACTGGTATTAACATTTTCATAAAGAAATTGAGGAGTTTAAAGGGGTATTAATAATAATATTTTCAACATAATCCTAACAGACAGTTTTCAGATCCAATAATTATGTATCATTAAATAAATATGGTGTAAGAATGGAAAAAAACATGACACTATCTGACATTTAGATTTACATTCATGCAAATTTTATAATGTCAATACGACCAATATTTAAAAGAATTATCCTAATTTGAACATAGTCGGAAAAATAAAGGTCTGGGTACCTATGAAATTTCAACGTAAAAATATAGAGCAATGGTGTATATACCTTGTCTCAAAATTTGAGCTAAAAAAAATTGAGTTGTTTTGACTAAGAATGGCTAAGTTGCTTATCCGGACACTTAACGCTTTTAAAATTTCGGGTCATTTTTTTTCGTTGGGTGACCTGAAAATCGATTCCCTAAGGTCTATAATACAGTGAATGGCCTATGTGCTGTACTTGATAGCGATCGGTATTTTTCACCTACACATATAATGTTTTCAATATTAAATGAGGGCTTAGAAACAGAACATCCATTCAAATGATTTTTTTTTAAAAGTTTACTTTGAAATTTCAGTGTGCAAACATATTGTTTTAAAATACTGATAGCACATTTGAATTTGACAAAATGCTGAGACCATTCATTAAAGTCTAAATTTTATAGAAAATTTCCTTAGGATATTATTTGATTTTTCCTACATCTTTAATTGATAAAGACAGATTTTTTATTTATTTATACACGTAAAGACGTATACGGTATATCTAATTATCAAAACAGTTTTTCTTACAATCTAAAACTAAAAGGGAAATTTTAGCTATTAACTTACTTTTTTTGAGGGGGGGGGGCTATGAAGACACCTTGAAGTAATGAATATTGAAACACCAAAAAAAAAAACGTAGGCCTAAAGTAAAGATAAAACATGACTATAGGCCTTCATGTATACAGGCCTATATAATTAGAAAATTGTAGATTCTAGACTAGCTGCATAGTTTTTATTACGTTTGACGAAATATTATTATATCGAATAGAAACAAATTGAGGTTTTATAATACAATAGAATGCGTCCTTGGCGCATTCTCACTGAAAATGATTATTCAATAACTTATCATACTTTTTATGTGTTAGTGTTATTGTTGTAGGCCTGTGTCGGCTGGGTACCGTAGTATCCTTTTAATTTTTATACGAACGAAACATGTACTGACAACTAACCGTATTGATACAAAATAACTTACACATGGTTAAACATTAATTTCGGATATATCTTGGTAATTGGAAGTTGTGCAGACGATGTTTTTTTTCTTATTTTATTCCGAAGCTCACAGGACTCCATACGCATTTCTTCAGGGTTTTGTTTAACCGGAAGTAACTTAGGTTCTGAGACTTCGCGCATGCGATGAATAACATAAACCACCAGTCAGACTTCCTTTCTAGTACAGTTCTATGGTGTCAGTTGTGGCTGAAGCTGAAGCATTAACTTTACGCGATATCTGAGTCGTCTCAAAATAAAAGATAAATACAAATTGAATATACAAAGTTAAACTACATTATGTAATTCAAACCCCTTGCCTCGAGTATTGTAATCTTCCAAGCGATAATATTGATTTCACACAAAGCTTTCAAGGTCGGACATTATGGAGCGCCACCTAGGATTGCATTTTATCAAACAAGAAGGAAAAATGGCGTCGGGCGGTTATGATGGGCATATGTCTAAACGACAAAGAACTGATGATGGCGGCCATGGTTATGGACAACGGGTTTGTATATTGATTTATATAGTTCTTCTTAATGCACTGAAGCAAACATTAACGTCTAGATATAATATCCTATCGTTAACGCATCAAAATTATGTCTTAACATCTTGCAGAGAAAGACCGGATGTGGCTATCATGAGTATAAAATACAAAAATATATTATATTTGAATCGGCTTTATTTTCACATTTTGTTGCGCTCAAAGGCCCAAAGATGTTTTGGGTAAATCTATCGAACCGTCATGCACTTGCAAGAAATGGTTATGCTAGGGATGACAACAAAAAATTCAACTATCGGATCCTGTATGATGGTTTGGCTTGATTCTTTTATTTCGGAATTGGATAGGGCTTTCCTAAACTAAAGCTTTACAATGACACCAAAATGATCTTGAAAGGCCCTATATTAACAGAGTTATGCCTAATTAACCGTTGCTAATTAACGCTCTTTTTGTGTGAAGAACATAGAAGGGAAAGTGCAGACAGTCGCTAGCGGTAAAATTCTACCAACTTTCTTACATGGCGGTCGCATCGAAACTGGATCAAAAATTGTCCACACTACCGTATATATTTTGGCTCTACACCTTGACCTACCGATTTTATTGAAAATTTGCAGAATTAAAGTTAAAATTATGTATTTTCTAATGAGATATTATCAACTCTACACTATACTCCATCCCAAAATTCATGTTATTTTCTACTTTCCTTTTGACGTTTAGATTTCTCTGCACTCGTAGCAGCAGAAGTAAAAATTCGAAAAAGGAGGCGAAAAGTTAGTCTTTTATTTACGAAAATAACCACATTGTAGGCCACAGTTTAGTATCAATGGACAATCCGATGAGGAAGAAAAGCCAATAAACAAATTGCACTGACGTATCTATGGCGTGACTCTCAACAACGAAAGTAGTTCAGCGCTTCAGCTTCATTGGCGTACATACAGTATCATACATCACATGTCAATCAGTAATATGATTATCAACTGAAAGAAGTAGCAAGCGTAATAGAAAAGTTTATGAAAGCTTTGGGGTGCTGTTAGACTCTATAGTAGACATTACTACACTGTGAACTTTTCTGGTATACAGTACATGTATACTACCTAAAATAGTCTTTATAGATGTGATGTAGATAATCAACTTGAAACAAAACTGGCAGCAGTGACAGAAAGTTGGGAGGCAACAGTCACAAAAAGTGGAATGTTTTGTTGAAAGTCGATTAAAGCAGTCTAATAAAATATGCATATCATAGCTAGGCCTAACTTATAATAAGCCATGAAAAGAAGATATTCATGTGTAGTTAATTAAACCAGCAAGAATAAACATGGAAAAAATAAAGCCACATGCTTTGGGGTGCTGTTAGACTCTATAGTAGACATTACTACACTGTGAACTTTTCTGGTATACAGTACATGTATACTACCTAAAATAGTCTTTATAGATGTGATGTAGATAATCAACTTGGAACAAAACTGGTAGCAGTGACAGAAAGTTAGGAGGCAACAGTCACAAAAAGTGGAATGTTTTGTTGAAAGTCGATTAAAGCAGTCTAATAAAATATGCATATATCATAGCTAGGCCTAACTTATAATAAGCCATGAAAAGAAGATATTCATGTGTTGTTAATTAAACCAGCAAGAATAAACATGGAAAAAATAAAGCCACATGCATTAGATGATTTGTGCACCTTTATAGCTGATCAAAGCCATTTCAATCCAACCAAGGTACACTGATCTGGAACTTGGTGACAATACTGTGTTTATTTTTTGCAGGATAAATATGATGATCCCCACAAACCCCCACCCTCTCCAGTTGTTCATGTTCGAGGTTTATCAGAAGCAGCCATCGAAGGAGATCTAGTTGAGGCTGTACAACATTTTGGTGGAGTGAGGTAGAGTATAGGGTTTACTATTTTAACGTAGGTGCAAATATATTTTGACGGATAGAAGAGCGTTTGTGTTGCATTATTTCCGGATAGGCTTACATGGCCACTTAAAAATTTAGAATTGGCATCTTGAACGGCAATGGCATTGTCTGTCTTCCCTGCACCTTTAATAGAAGAAAAGATTTGCTGTTTGTTACACTATTAGGTTGACCAAATTAAATAATTATGAACTTGATATTTATTTTGCAGAGATGTAATTATGATGCCAAGAAAGAGACAAGCTCTTATTGAGTTTGAGGTAGAACTATTAAGTTTATTTTTAAAACAAAAGGGCTTATTTGTATGTTATTAAAAGAAGACCTGATAATTTAAAATCTAGTTTTCATGGTATATCATGAGAAATAGTTTGCTTAATTAGTAGTTATTAAAATGTGTTATCCCTAAATATGTGTTTTATTTGCCATATAAGCCTGTTGGATCGATATTTACACACAGTCTTTATTCCTTAATGCCCATGAAGATAACATGTATTAAAATGAATATAGAATTAAGACCCCCCCCCCCCCCAATAAAAATTACATTATGATAATCTAATTTCTCTTATTTCAGGATGCTCTAGGAGCCAGAAATTGTGTTGATTATGCTCAGGTATTTATTCATTTGATATATTAAACACAAAATCATTAGATAATGCCTTATGTAGGACTTTGATGAGGATACTCTTCTTTATGAAATGAAATGGGGTTCAACGTTCTACTCTTCTGCACCTAGCCTAGGTTAATGGAAGACCGGCATACGCCATACAGTGCGCTGTGAGGGAAATTTGGCCTGGGCAGGGGCGCTACGGCCTACACTATCTTATATCAAGGGATCTTTTATGTGCACACCAATGTGTACATGTAACCTCAGTTTTTCATCCCACCCGTTCTGCATCACTGACAAGAGAAAAACCACTCCAGAAAATGGGGGTGAACTTTTTCAGCGAATGCAGGGATCGAACACCTAACCTCTAGGCTAGCGAGCTAGCGCCTTACCCACTTAGCAAAGTGATCCCCTCGTCTTTATCAAGACTTACAATTACTAAATGCCTATGAACCTATGGAAGATAATCTGCACTTTTAACCATTTCTCGATAAGCTTTTTTAAAACAAAAAAAAATCTTTATTGTAGGTTACATGCTATTAATAAGAGTTTGTTTCTTTCAGTCATCTGCTATCTACGTAGCTGGTCAACCCGCTTTCTTTAATTATTCTACTAGTCAAAAGATTCAACGTCCTGGGTATGAACACATTTTTATACGCCCACATGGAAATGCGGTCGTATATTGCCGTCGCCCCCGTCCGTCCATCCATCGCCCACAATTTCTTGTGAACGCTCTAGAGGCTAAAGTTAATATCCGATTGATTTGAAATTTATGCACAGTGTTTAAGGTCGTGAAACGAAGAAGCCTATTGATTTTCAGCGATATCCGATAATTACTACCAGAGTTATGACCCTTGATCACTTTGAAAAATCTTGTGAACGCTCTAGAGGCTATAGTTAATATCCGATTGACTTTAAATTTATACACAGTGTTTAAGGTCATGAGACGAAGAAGCCTATTGATTTTCGGTGATATCTGATAATTACTGCCAGAGTTATGACCCTTGATCACTTTGAAAAATCTTGTGAATGCTCTAAAAGCCAAAGTTAATATCCGATTGACTTTAGATTTATACACAGTGTTTAAGGTCATGATACGAAGAAGCCTATCGATTTTCAACAATATCCGATAATTCCTGCCCGAGTTATGACCCTTGATCACTTTGAAAAATCTTGTGAACGCTCTAGAGGCTAAAGTTAATATCCGATTGAATTTAAATTTATACACGGTGTTTAAAGTCATGATACAAAGAAGCCTATTGATTTTCAGCAATAGCCGATAATTACTGGCAGAGTTATGACCCTTGATCACTTTGAAAAATCTAAAGTTAATATTCGATTGACTTTAAATTTATACACACTATTTACGGTCATGATACAAAATAGCCTATTTATTTTCAGCGATATCGGATAATTACTGCCAGAGTTATGACCCTTTGAAAAACCCTGTGAATGCTCTAAAGGCTAAAGTTAATATCCGATTGACTTTAAATTTGTACACAGTGTTTAGGGTCATGAGACGAAGAAGCCTATTTGATTTTCAGTGATATCTGATAATTTCTGGCACTTAATCACTTTGAAATATCTTGGGGACAAAGGCCTTGAGACAAACCATCAAAACTATTCTAATCATTTCTGATAATTATTTAATGGGCTATTACTCGTAATAAGATTATCATGTGTTGTAAATGTTCTCCTTACTGATAAAAGAAACAATATGCGACAACCCTTGTTGACTGCCCGCACGACTTAGCTGTTGTGGGCGTATGTTTCGTTGCCTGGCAACCTATCTTCTTATTCTGTAGTCTTATAGTTTTACCGTGAAATTGCTCAAGTACACCACATTTTACTTTCAAATGTGTTTTACATCCTGTGCTCACATTTTTGACTACGCAACATGTTCAAGCAAAAGACTTTTAACTTTTAATGCGGTTTACTGTTTTTAGTGCCAAGAATAGTATGAAATATATTTGTTTTGTTTCTCAGAATTTAATAAGATAAGACCATATTTTAGTTTTACTGTAACACATTTTGGCTAGACACAATATATCTATTGCATTCATAAATATACATATGTCATCAAAGTTTGAGACATTATTAGGCGATCGGCAGGGGGCTGACAAGGACAGCTGTCTAGTCGTCCAGATTGGACGGAAAAACGAGGTCCAGTGTACACGTGGGATGTGGGGAGACATGGACAGCTGTCTAGTTGTTTAGATGGGATGAAAACAGATCCTTTGTACACATCGGCGTGCACATGATATATCCTTTGACAGTTTGCCGCAGTGCCGCTGTCGGAACAAAATTTCCATCATAGCACATTGTATGTCGTATGCTCATCTTCATTAGCCCGCTTCGTAGCAGAACAGTAGGACGTTAAACCCTATTTTATTACGACAAACTGTCGTCCACAGACATCGTCTAATTTCGTAAATAACTAAATAGAAATGATCATTGCTTGGCATATTTTGAATAAATTTTCAAATGTTAGTTGTTTTGTAATTATCATTTTAAAATGTGGGAATTTGGATTTCTATTGACACATAATAATAATATATTTACCATTCAGTGATCCTGAAGACAATCAACCAGCTAATCACATCCTACTGTTTACAATACTTAATCCTCAATATCCTATTACAGTGGTAAGTAGTTAGATTAATATAAACTTAAACCTTTGTGTTACATGGCTAAATCATCTATAATTATGATAAATAATCAATGTTCATTTAATTAAGTTAGATATATAAATTTTTGTATAACACTAGGGGCCGAGTGACATTCAGATTTGATGAAAAAGGAAAAGAAACTGAGCTTACCATCTATAATCTAATACACATATTCAGTTAATAGATTGCTATCCAGAAAGTGTTAAATACCATCAACATTCATCAAATAACACCCCGTTTGTGCTATCATATAATTTTGTGATGATGGCATAAATATAGATACCATTAATGATTTAACAGTTGCAATTAGATTATATGACTTGAATTTCATTATTCTAGGATGTTATGCAAACCATCTGTAGCTCATATGGTCAAGTATTAAGAATTGTCATCTTTAAGAAGAATGGTGTTCAAACCATGGTGGAGTATCCTTTCATTTGAATAATTCTACACATGCATTATATGTTACTACAAAGATTTATTTCTATCAGCCAGAAAGACCCATATAATGTCAAACGACTGAATGCTGATTCTATTAGAAGTTAAAGTCACATCCTGTAGATTGATCCTAGTCATCATCAGGTTATAACATAAACAGTTGATAGCCATTACTTATGTTTAATAAGGTTTTGTTAAATTAAAATCCACTGTCACATCAAATAATGTTAATTACCAGTTATTATGTCCTTAATTGTAACAAGATTTGATAGTATTGAAGCTGCGAAGAGAGCTAAATCGGCATTGAATGGAGCCGATGTGTATTCAGGATGTTGTACACTGAAGATTGAATACGCAAAGGTATTATAATATTGAGATTATATGTAAAAGATTCCAGTTCAATTCTATAGGATTTTATTTGGTTCTATTTGTACATTCGTGAAATATTTATCAAAATAATATCAGAATAAATTGCTTGTTGAATTATAGAGCAGATCTACCCTGAGGGTTTTTGAAAACAAGTTCTTATATATTTGGTTAATAATGAATTTCACAAATGTTTTATGTTATTATAATTAAACAGTACTAAAAAACATTTATTTTTTAGCCAACCCGGTTAAATGTTGTGAGAAATGATAATGAAAGTTGGGACTATACTAATCCTAATTTAGGTGAGTCTTGTCTATTTACATATCTCAATTCAACATAAAAAGTATATTTTCAAAGATATTGATCATCTCAAATGTAAATTCAAATGAAGAAATTTGATTTATTTAAACTTAAATCATTTAATAAATTTTGTACATTATACATGTGATACAAACAGCAGTAAACCTAAAGAAACGGACCAAAAAGAACTCTGATATTGTTTTCTCAAATACATTTTATGCATTTGGCTACATTCTAAAGGTTTCTTCATGCTTTCATGTCCTGGTTTCATTCTAGTATTTTTCACAGGTCTTGGAACATATTTTTCAATATAGAACAATATATCATTTATCCTAACCACATAACAATGTATATCTTATGATTCTGAAATTTGTTATACAATAACTAATATTAAATGTAAATTTTCTTTTTACAAGAATATCAATTATCACGAATTCCCACTTTATTCTCTGATTTGTTAGCAAGCCTTATTCTCACAAATATGCAAATAATTTGAAAATTATCCAAAATACATCGAAGACCTTTGCACGAACATTTTATTATAAATCTCAGTTGTACCTATACCATAGCTGTTTGTGGGCTTTGTATTAAATGCTCCAATGAATCAATTAGTTGCTTTACATTTAACTTCTATTCATAGCATTCCAAAACATTCTGAATCTTTTGACAGTTTGTACCATTTCAACTCATTACTAGATAACTGATATACATGTATCAAGAAAGAACAACTTTTAAGACAATTTTTACTGCATGTTTTTAGTAATTTACATGTAAACATGAATTTACATATGTTTGTTTCATGTGGTTAATTTATACAAACATACTACATGTAAGCTTATATCCTTATCCGAATAAACTGGTTTTAGTGATTTCTTATTTGCTATTGGAATACCAGGTATTGTTCATTTGAATATACATGTATAACATCACAAGTTGTCAAATACACAGACCATTACAAAGTAGAATTCAACAAGCAAATGGTCTTTGGTTTAGAAATTACAATAGAAGTAATATTCATCACATGTGTGTATACTTTACCTAAACAATTTCCCTTTTCCCAGCAAAATCAGTTGCCGCTACAAAAACGGTCAGTTCTGTCAAGATTGAAAACAATGTTTGCGTCTGAATGCATGTTAAATTAAATCTAGAGATTAGTTTGATAATGTCAAAAATACTGAAATGTTACTTATGACTACAGTTAACCACATATTTGAATTAAACATGTATCGTATCCAGAATTCTGTCGCACAAATACACAAACACTGATTCTTTAAAATAGTAAGTTGACTTTCTATAAGAATTGGTTGGGAATAGTTGAAATTCTATGTGATTCAGAAATGGCAGATTATTCTTTGTACTTATTGCAAATAACAATATCTGATTGTGTACATGTACATTTCATACATTGTTTAAATGACACTGAATTTGACCTAACTATTTGTACATAAAGTTTGTATGTAAATTTTGTATATTTATGATGTAATAAAGAATTTCTGTGAATGAATCAGCACCATTACAGAAACCACTTTTCTCAACATAGCTTTCTTTAACAGAATGACGATTTCTTTTGCACGAAAAATTAGACCCAGCATTTACTGGATTAATTGATGAAAGTAACATTACTACTCTAGATATTTCTGTGATATTAGTACATCAACATCTTGCTACAGAGCATGTTCAATTTATGCATCAAATCAGTGTATTCTAGTACATTTACATAAATATTGAATACAGAAGATTAGGCTGGATAAAGAAGAATTCCAGTTATGTAATAGATGTTTTCCATGAATATAGATGCCTTCCATGTAATGTTCATAATAAATGACACAGTAGCCATCACAGTGTAACAGAAGATATCCATACCGGTACCGTAAACATTACCAGAAAATAACAAGATGACATATAAATAAATGTACATGCCGAGGTATACCATTGAAATATTTTCATTAAAATACAAAACACTTTGAAGATAAAGCAAGTATAAATACTGTCATGAACAAAGAATGTTATAACATGACTAAAACACACATGCAGGTTATTTCATAGCTACAGAAAGGCCTTTTCAGGTAAATGCAGTTAGTTGTGCAATATTCCTACATGATCGGAGACAGAAAAATATTCAAAGTGACACTGAAAACATCCAATGTATTTCATATTAAAATGTGCTGAAAACACCAATTTCCAGAGATAATTCCATCAACAACAATATGTTCAAAAAACCAGAGGGAGCACAATAAAACCAACACAAACAACAATAGACATTAAACATTTATACTTTATGTTGGTCTAATCTTGTGTGTTGGTTCATTATAATTCAACAGGCTGTATGGATCCTGGCTTGGACCTGTTCAGCCCCTGGTGGAGACAGTGAAAAGAGGGAAGACAACTCTCAGTCAACTGGAAATGGTCTGATTTTTTGCCTTCTTCAAGGGTTTGATAGAATAAAGTTTTTGTTTTTATTATGTCGAATGACATCAATCAAATATGTTGTTGGTATATTTTGTGGTGTTTGCTATCGTTAGGGTTATAAGGTAAGAATTTACTTAATTAAAATTTAAAGAACCTTTATTTGATAATTTAACTTTAATAATCGTTGACAGGCCATGAAAATATTTTGATTCTATTTGTAGGTAAAGAACATGGTGGAGGTCATTCACGGGGTCAACCATTGTTACAAGAACCAAGATATGGAAGTCAGCCTGCTCCTTATAGTGAGTAAAATTGTTGTTATATTTGAGTTGAAATTATTGCCTTCTTCTAAAGTTACTGTAGATCAAATGTGACATACTGTATCTTGATGACACTGTACAGATAAAAAGTAGGAAGAAAAAATATCTCTACGTTAACTAAATCAAATCAAAACTTGTAATTTTCTTGTTATCAAGTTAAAATATGATTGGCATGTTTTCTATAAAAAAAAAATCCACTTTATATATGCATTCATGTTACTTTATTATGTGATATTAAGGCTATTTTTGTGTATTTTCATTGTTCCAAAGAATAGAGTTATACACCCTTTAAACATGACTAAATATATTTTTGACAGATGGACCAGCTGATGTAGGTGTTGGTGGTGGTGGTGGTGGTGCTGCTGGACCTGGACCAGGTAGAGGTGCTGGTAATGGAGCAGGTTATGAACAAGGTGGTTATTATGATCAAGGACAAGGTGATGGGGGTTATGATACCTACAATGGACCAGGACCTGGACCACGTGGTCCACCTCAAAGATTTGGAGGACCACCAGACAGATTTCCTCCTCCTGCACCGAAACATAGAGGTGGCGGAGGAGGAGGCGGTTATGATGTAAGTGTATGATGTTGTAATAGAACGACAAGAGTTTTTTTCATAACCAAAGCATAATTGTTTTCCTAAGTGTATTTTTATTTTCACTCCATGTGTCTCATTTAGCCAGAGCTGGTTACTTATAAAATTATTTTTCCCAACTGTTTTTATGCAAATCATCAGTTGACATATCAAAATCAAAGACAATTTGTGGATTAATTTTTTTGGTATGTACATTTGAAAGAATTTTACTGCCTGAAGTGTATGGATAAATTGTTCTTGTATATGATATTTAAATCAACAAAATCTTGATTTCATATATGTTCTGTTTTTGTAGGACCGAGGTTATGGCCCACCACAGCAAAGAAATTTTCATGCTCCTTATGACCAAGGTATGGGCGGAGGACCTGGAGGACCACCTAACTTTAATGGAGGATCGGTTATTATGGTGTATGGTCTAAGTTCCAAGATGAATTGTGATGGAATATTCAATATTTTCTGTTTGTATGGAAATGTTATTCGAGTAAGTACATGTTTCAGTTTACTTATATTCATAGAAATTATAATGAATTGAGTATTTATTACCTGGTCCCACTCTAAATATGTCAACTTGTTACACATAACAATGATGATTAATAGCAAACGTAAACACTTCATACTGATCTGGTACACTATTTTAACAACTAGAATGAAGAATATTCATTCATGTAAAGTCTAAATATTAAAGCATATCAATATTCCTTGCATGGTTACCAAAAACTTTATATTTGTCGTACAATCTCCTTGTGAATGAGGCACTCTTTTAGATGGGAATCGTTATTGTCTTCATTTTGTCAGTATCATGTGACATTGTAGAGAGAACAAATTTCTGAGTGTCCATTTTCAAACCCTCATCCATGAATAAGTTGAAGCAGGATATCAAGATGAAGCACTGACTTCAGTGAGAAAACAGTATTGACTAGTACCCCAGAATACAATAAAGAGTAATTAGTAATACCCAATCCTTATTCTCGTTATTCACATTTGAGTGGCCAAAGCAAACTTATGTTCCTATTTGATAAAATTGAAAAAATTTGAGATGCTTATATTTTTTGTAGGTAAAATTTTTAAAGAGTAAAGAGGGATCTGCTATGGTACAGATGGGTGAACCAATATCTGTTGAACGTATTATGGCTAATCTTCATGGAACTGTTTTCTTTGACAATAAACTGCAGCTAACGTATGTAAAACATTTTTGTGGCAACATATATATGCTTCCAACAGCTGTTTGAAATTTAAGCCTTTAGTTTTTCCTTAGGACTGGTTAAACAATCCCAGCAAATTTAAACAGACATATTTATAGAAATTAACCCATTTAACCCTGAGCCAATTAAAAGATTTGCTGCCCTAACCCTAAGCTTATTGAACCAGCAGGGCCCCATCTCCTAAGCCAATTAGAGGATTATTGTTAATCCTAATACCCTCTACAAAATTGCAAATAATTTAAAAAATATTTTTTATACATAAAAATACTCTGTTACAAAAATGTTCACATTGCCGTGTTCTTTCCAATGATATAAAATTCAATTTTACAAAGTAGCATGTATATTACTATAAATAATATTGAAAAGCCAGTTCCACTAAAATTATGACTTTTCTCTATCATATTGGCAAAATAATGTGAAAAAGTATCCCTTACGATTTAAAAAAAAAAAATAAAACAAAAATATAATCCCTCGTGTTGGCAGCAGTGTTCTAAGTAAATATAAATATAACTTTTAAAAAGAAATATCACCCCAAATAACGGTCACTTCATCGCCTACGGCATTTAACATTTCTGCCTTTCTTTGGATATATGACGGGAATTGTCGTTTTCTTTGCTTCACTGCGTCGAAAATAAAAATATATATTTGAAATCTTCGACAGTATAATATTCCCTATTTAGCTTGTGTTAAACCTTAAAAGTTTTGATTCAATTTAGCTTTCCAAAGTCTAGAATTATTAACCGTAAGTTTCGTGTTGTCATCTGTTTGAGCGAGCGAATTCAAGATGGCGGCGACTCGCTTGATCTCGGCTCGAGTATACGCATTCTTCGCATCATAACGTCAAAAAAAATAATAAATAGTTGATTTCTTCGACATTATCATATTCCACAATATACCTGGCAGTAAATCATAAAATCTGATTCTATTTAACTCTCAATATCGTATAATTATTAGCCGTAAGTGACAGCGTGAAAATATTGGAATAGTGCCAAATTGAATGACACGGTGTGAATTTTCACCTCTGACCTGTTACGTAAATACTGAAAGATCCGGTGTTGAAACATATCTTTTTTATTGGATGATTAGCGAATTAAACATTCCTTTTCATCGCGGGTTTTACTTTGATTACCCAATCACCATTAATTAATGAAATAGAAACAATAGAAGTAAGTTGATTGATTTCTCGCTTGGGTTCGCTAAAGCCGTTGCCAAGTATGAAGGGTCCGCGAGTTGATTCGCTACCGTCAGGCGCGTGATGCGAGTTGTTTCGCTACCGTAAAAAATGGGTTAAGGATGGAATATCTTATTGATACTTCAGCAGTTATGTTACAGTACAAGCAAAATTACACATTACATAATATACAGTAAATTGTTATGGAAATTTTTACCTTCAGTCAATATATTTTATTTAATTTGACTTTCAGGCCCTCAAAACAAGCTTTTCTACAAGATGTACGAGCACCACATGAATTACCTGATGGTACACCATCTTTTAAAGATTTCATGGGAAGTCGCAACAACAGATTTACCAACCCAGAAGCTGCCCAAAAAAATAATATCCTTTTACCTTTTTCAATTTATAATCTATAAAGTTATTCAGTTTATAAATTTTAAGTTATTCAATTACAATTTATAAGTTTTAAGGTATTCAATTTGATGTGCTTGAAAACTCTTAATAAGAATAAAATATGTTTGTAATACATAGTCCCAGCATTAATATCACTTTTTCTTAACAAATTATTTACGAATTCATGGGCCATCGAAAGTTCTACATTATTTTAATGCTCCACCAGGATTAGAGGAAGAACAGATTTGTGAGGTGAGTGAATACAGGTTATAAACAACAGAATATATAGGATGTAAAATACCCTGGGATGTCATTATTTCCTAAAATACTCCATCAATTTGTAATAAACAGAATGTTATTTGTATGACATTAAAGATACAACTTTGATTGAAAATTAACACAATCCTCATCAGAATTTTAACCATACAGAAAACCTATGTGCAGAATCGGATCACATTTCTAACTGCAGTTGATCTATATTTAGTAACTCATTAATGGTCTATTAAAGATAAAGGTAGTTTTCTTGTATAGCAAATGCAGCAATATAAATGACCATTTCTTCTTTGCTAAAAGTGTACATTGTATCTGATATTTGTTTTTGACAGATTTTCACAAAGCATGGTGTTAAGAAACCAACTAAAGTGAGGATTTTCCCATCGAAATGTAAGTATAAGACATATTTTGCAAAACTGACTGTAAATAATAGCCCTTGCACAAATTTCAAATTCATAAAAAAAAATAATGCAAATTCAAGACTAAAATGGCCTCAAAACTAAACTAAATGGGTCGGCTGATTACCAAGCAAGGGATAATGATTTCTTCAGATATAGCTGACTATAGTATTGGCAAAAGGTCACATACATATCACTGAATTACCAATTGTTAAATCAATAATCGGAACATCACTTGTAGATTTTATGTAACTATAATATTATATCTTACATAAATATAATGAATCTAAATCTCAAAATAATGTTTTATTATGTAGCTGAGAGAAGTTCTACTGGTTTAATAGAGTTTGATACTAAAGGTGATGCTACAGAAGGATTGGTTGTTGGTAATCATTCTACATTACCTAATCCTGTTGGTATGTTATTAATATCATATTATTTATTTACTACATTCTACTTCGGGCTCACTAAATAATTCAAATACCTGTCTTGTAGTTAAAGGGACAACCTTACAAAACGGAACTTTACAAACTTATCAGGAATTTGCATGTTTGTCAATCTGTTTCAAAGCTTTAATGCGAAAACCTTGTTTTAACTCTTTTGGAAGATGACTGACCTTTAAGTTTACATGCATTTTAGACATAGGTGAAATGTCACATACAGTCTCAACAGCAAGTGTTTACATCTGATGCAATAATAAAAACTGATTAAGGCAGAATTTCATGCCATTTCCTTATTTCACGCCTTTATGTAGGCCCCACTTTTTTATGTACCCGTTTACATTAAATAGGAAATATTTTTGACTAGATATACTTCCAAAACCTATTTCAAAAACATTTTGGTTTTTTGTTTATGACTTTTAAAAAATTGTTTGATAATTTAAATTGCTGAATAAAGAGTTCATATTGAGAGTTAATTGACTCACCTCAATGTCATCCTTTTAAGTGATAGTTGTGGCCTAAAGAATATTTACTGCTGATGAGTTTGTGTCAGAATAATTAACTTTACTGATAATTTTTTCTTCTATTTGCAGAAGGCAAAGGTCCCTACATTTTCAAACTGTGCTTCTCCTCGACACCTATTGCTGCTAAAGAGTAGTTCCACCATTGTCAGCATCACTACAATCATCATCATTCATTTAAACAGATTTTATCATTGTATCATCGACATAGTTTTAACAAAATGATTTTAAAATCCTTTTTATGTTAGAAGTATGAATCCTGGTTAAATCAGAAATTGAAAATAATCAATTTACATAATTATAACCTACTGAATATTTGCCAAAGTCATTGAACAATAAACCATTCAACTCTACTTATGTTCTTAGTGTTTAACATCTGTTACCAAATTGGGTGATAAGCACATGCAAAGGGGACTTGCCTGCACACGGTAGAGAGGGCACCCCTATCTCCATGCCACATATGCTACTTATTGTGCCAAACATAAACACAAGTAATGAAAGTAGTATTCCAACTGGACTGGGGGACTGGAAACTGTCGTGCAAATCTGGTTCCATCTTGATATGGGTTGTCCATCTTATAAGAGTTCTTTCGATTCTCAACAGTTTTTCTTTACAACCACCAGAGTTATACCCCCTTAAAGGTAAAATCTAAAAGCCAAGACCCATTGCAAATTTCCTCATAGGTCACAAGATGGTAATTATGGTTGGGGACAATCCTGTTCCCTCACACTATTCACATCTCGAGAATTAAGATGAATCTGCTATCGACTTGGCTTTTATCCTTTACTCCCACTTCAGAGGCTGAAATTATTAACCTATCCTCCAGAAATATATAGTGGTTATTCATATTGAAGGTAAGTATATCCCATTAAAGTACTGATGTAACATTGTCCTTTGATGTTGGCGTACCATTATTTCCAATAATCGTATGGGAAACTTGCCAATCGTACTTTATTTGGACCAGTGGGACGGACTTCACGTGTGGAGTGTCTGTATCTTAAGTAGTTTAATGGTCTCGAGCTCAAAACATTGTGTAATATATTAGAATATCACATTAAAATATAGTGGTTGTGTCTATCCTCTTGAAAGCAAAAATAATGCATTCCATACAACTTTCACTTTAAATTATTTTTATTATTATGCATTGAGATTACATCCAGTGTATAGAAAATAATATAGTATTGCCAGCATACATTTATATATTAATAAGGGTGCAACTATTTCTCATACAGCTTTCAATCCATCATTGCTTTCTGAACAAATCAACAAAATCATAATTCATTCTCTACAAAAAAAATAGCATGAAATATGTACATGGTGACTGGCTGTTTGCTAAAGGCAACGTTACCCTGCATTCTACCACTGAGGGCAAAGATCACTATTCGTATTCCATTGAGCACTTTGACATTGTATAGTGAATTCAGACATTGAATAGCGAATTCATATCTAAACATGTCCAGACTAAACATGTTTATAGATGAACTGTTGCTTTCTGGACTGGCGCAGTCAAAGACTACAATTTAATCAGCTTTAAATCATACACAAGTTTTCTTCTTAAATAATTTTATGTCAGAATAAGTTGAGTTGATGAGTAAGAAGCAGGCGTCTTAAACAGATGGACATAATGGGGTTATTATTTTGGGTAGCTGGCATAAAATCTTGTAAGAAATTGTTGCACCCATTTTACAACATAAAAATACATTCATATAAAAAATATTCAATATTTTTGATAATGATAAAACCGTGTAGTTTTAAGTAAATGCTTGATTTAATAATTTAAAGAAAGTTAAATATTTGATAGTCTTGTTGTAAAAACAACATCATCTTATGATAAATAGCCACAAATACTTCAAACAGGTTAACAAGCTGTAAATGTGGAAGTTAAAAATTCCATGTATTTATTGCACAACTGTCACATTTGGACAAATAGTTTGACAGTCCCTGGAGGGTTCAAACCTAACTGTATCTATTGTTGTAATCATTGTTGATTGTAAATAGCATCCATACACTGCTTACGTAGTGAGCATTTGTTTTATAACAAGTTGGTAATTTTCAGTTGTATGCTCACTCAAAAATATATGCCTTGTACCTCATTGGACAATTGAAATAATATAAATACCCAGAACCGGATTAATAATATATTTTTGCTATATTCTAATCATAAGGGCCCTGTACAATAAGTATAAATGTAAGATTTGATAACATATTTTTTTTTTACATGCAATAATCAAAACAGTTTTTTAAATTTTGATTTACAGAGCAAAAGTCAGCATAAAAAAATATCACAGATAATAATTAAATAATTCCCTTGATTTACAGGTGTATTTAACTTAATTAACTTGTAAAAAATCACATTTTACACAGCTTTCTTTGGTGTACAGTCCACTTTTAACAAAATAGCTTAAAATCTTAATATTTCATGCTGTTAAAATAGAACCAATATAACGATATCAATAATTTTAAGAGTCGTGAGAATACATGTACAAAATTATGAAAGTAGTAAAAAATATCACAGCTTATGTTCAAATTAATAACAATATATATATAAAACAAATTTAAACCCCAAACATTGAATATACTTCAAATAATTAAATCAATTTGTAAACAATCAAAACATGTTAAGAATTTAATAAATCATCTCACAGACAATTCATTAACACAAATGTCTCATTAACACAAGAATGTATTAAATCGTCTCATTAACAGAATATTAAATGTTCTCATGGACAGATCATTAGATCATCTCATAAAAAATTCATTAAATCATTTTATTAAAAGATTATAAATGCATCTGTTTAAAAAGTCATTAAATCGTCTCATTAAAAAATCATTAAATCGTCTCAATAACAAATCATTAAATAGTTAACAATCATTAAATCGTCTCATTAACAATCATTAAATTTCTCATTAACAATCATTAAATTGTTTACTATAGTGTCATCAAAGAATTCTGTTTTCTGTTGATATGTCACAAAAACTGCTCTGTTACATAAAATATAGTAGATAAAAACTAACCCTTAATATGTAAACACACATAAACGTTATGTAAAAACTTCATTAACAGTAAGAGACAAAGATAAATGAGAGCCAGCAGCCATTTTGATTTAGAAAACATTTTGATTAATAAAGCACTTTTCATTTTAAATACTGTTGGTGAAATTATATAACTTTTAAAGTGCTTAGAAGAATACCTCACACTGTTTTTTTCATGTCGATACTGTCACTCGATTGTGAACTGGGTGTTGGACTAACACCTGGTGTAAAACCTGCTCTAGTCACAACAGTCTGACGTCCTTTTATCTGTGAAAAAGTTCAAAATTACATTTATTAGTCTAATATTTCCTGAAGCACATTCTGAGCTAATAGTATTTATTTTACTCAGATCATGTGTCCATTGCAAGCAAGCAAAAATGTATTTGACTGAGACAGACATTTCCCCCTACCCTTTTTGAATCCCAATTCAATGTCCTCAGCCATTCAAAGCAGAAGGGATAGATGGCCGAAAGGTTAGCGCGTGCACATTGTACCATAAGGTCTGTCAATGAGTCAACTGGCATGGTTTCGATTCTTTGGAGTAGGGTTGCCTGTTCAACCTCATGTGTTTTCTCTGGACTAAAGACTGCAAGCAAATTATTACAATAAAATGTTCGTCCCGAAATGACTTAGTCTGAGTCAAATGGACGTAAACCATGTAAATTTATCCCTTTCTCCCCCATTGTATGCATTGGATTAACACAACTGGGAGCATCGCACATTCCAAAGGGTGCTGTTAAGAAGTAAATTTTAAAATAAAACAACAAATCAAAATTAACCACAATGTGAATTCTCACACTTTTACCGTCTTACATTAGCCCAGGTTAAGTGCAAAAGAGTAGGACGTTAAACCCCATTTCATTTTTCACACTTTTATTTGCAAAAGAAAAGTAATTTTAATAGCTAGTGAATGACCTGCCACAGGCTCTTACATACATGATTACACAGACATGTATACCATTTATTAAAGCAGCTGAAAAGAATAAAAAAAATTAAATGAAATGGGGTTCCTACTTTTCTGCTCCGACTGGTCTACACTGGGCTAATGAAGATGGGGAAAAGAATTCAGTCAGTAATGGATATGAAAAAAATTGTACCTTTGACAAACTTGCTTGTGATCCCATGAGTTTCTCCAGATTCCTTGATCCATCTTCTAGAGCTTTCTTAACATCTTTATCCATACCAGGTATGGATACATCTCCAAATACCTGTAATAAACAAATAAATATTCTAAATGTCTAGAATGTCTCCGTCTGTATTGAGAGTTATCTGTTCTCAGCAAGGTGATTTTATTGATAGGTTTTCAGGCAACGAAATATACAAACACTGCAGCAGCACAGTCGTCAAAGCTTTGGATAAAATCAAGTCAAAATCTGAATGTTTTGAAAACAGCTCTCCATGTACACAGGGTTGCACTTTTACCATTGGAAGGAAACCGCCAGAGAAAATTCACAAGGTGATAAAAGTAGACCGTACGATTTTGGTATCCCACTCACAGACGTCACATGTCTTATCCACAGCACCCAATTTTCATCCCCACAAGTTATAGCAGATCATTGACTTTATCCAAGTTTCCCAAGTTTTTTTTACTGACCTCTACAATAGCACCATCTGGAAGGCGTAGAAAATGGCGATATAATTCTCTCAGACCATCAAGATGTAATGTATGTATTGAAACATGTGTGGTGATCTCTTTCTTTCCTTCTTTCTTCTCAACTCTTTCTATTCCCTGTTCATCCCAAATACTTTCTTCTATCTGGTTAAATACAAATAAACAATATGGTAACCAATGGCAACATAACATGGATGGACTGATACTTGACTATTAACTAGTAGCTAACAGAGATGTAATCTTGTCAGCATTACAACTACTAATAATTAACTTTAGCAGTGGGAAGAAACAGGAGAACCCGGAGAAAACCAAAGTTAGACAGGTAACCCTACTCCTTGTCACTTGACTAAATTACAGACTTTTGATCTAAACTGCACCAAGTCCCACTCCATGAAACACATTTTTTTTTAAATTTCCATTGATCTTTGTGTAGGCTGAGTAAGTGAAACGTGACTTTCCAGTTTGTTTTCCCCATGTAAGTGGTGCAGAACGGACAAGGGACAACATATAGTCATTTGTATGGGATGGAAAAAACAAGGTCCTGTGTACATATTGGTGTGCCTGTAAAAAATATTTTGGTTGATGGAATTCGATATAAGAGTAAGCCATGGGGCAGCTTGCACACTGTATGGCATTTTGCGCATTGGAGCAGAACAGTAAGATGTTAAATGCCATTTCATTTCATTCCCTTTTTACTGTTACTGTAGATGACTAAGTAATTATTAAATACACCAACCTCATCTTCCTCCCAGATATAATCATATACCGCAATCTTTCTTCTTTCACCTTCCTCACCACGCCACTTCTCGGCTTTACGACATATATAACATAGTTCTTGATTCGACATCTCTAAATCATATGGCACAAAGAAAAAATCTTCTTCTCCATGTAGCCTCCAGAATATATCCAACATTCTGCCATTGTTATGTAATCTATCAATATCATAAATAGAAAATAAATCAAGACTTTGTTTCGTTCAAAAAAACATGTCTTGAACGAATTCAGATATTTCAGTATGTTCACTGTGATCCATCAAATTCGAAGCAGAAACAATTGAACTCATTACTGAAAGTACAGGGAGCCATGTTAGCTCAATGTGTAAGACTTTGGCTGGCTAACCTGCAGGTTCTGTGTTTGATCCTGTGTTGGCCGAGAGAACTCATTTTGAATTTTCTAGTGCAGGCGCGGATCCAGAGGGGGGCGCACCCGGCGCACACCCCCTCTATTTTTTGAGGTTGCGAACAATTTTTAGCTCTATATATTCTCGCGAAAAAGGAGAACAAAAATAGTTTAGGTTGGAAATCGTAATTTACAGTACTAGTATGAAATTAGTTCTTGTGCCCTTTTTTTCACTAAAAAATCACGGTTTCGCACTCCCAAGTGGATGCAGCACGCCCCCCTCTTTCTAAAAATCCTGGATCTGCCCCTGTGGTGTGGTTATTCCTTGTCTGTGATGCAGGATAGAGGTCTTGTAAGGGACAACATATAGTAATTTCATTGGAATGAAAAACCAATGTCCCATATGCACATTGGTGTGCATGTAAAAGAACCGTTGGCCGTTGGAATTTGAGAAGAGTAGGCCATAGCACCATTCTCAAGGCAAAATTTCCACCATAGCACTTTGTATTGCATATGCCCATCTTCATGACTATCAAGAGAAATAAATTAACCCTATATTTACCTTAAAAAGTACATATAAAGAATGGCACCAGTCAGAAGTCCAATAAACGAATAAAGAAACAGGGTGATAAAAAGTCCTGCTAGACCCGAACCCTGAGAACGATCAAAATGCCACCATAGTTTAGCAAAATCAGCAATTGGTTTTGTTGATTGGTCCTGGTACCTCTGTAAATAAAAAAAAAATGAAGAATTTATTAACTGAAAAAAAAACAAAAGGGGATTTCCAAAGATTGTGTACTTGTTAAACCTTAGTGACATTTCCAAAATGGAATAAGCAGACCAAAATGGCCATAAAGAGAAATGGTGTTTTCATCAGCATGGTGCTGCATCACTTACCAGGAAGTACCAGGTAAGTGATGGCTTCTCCTTGTCAGTGTTGCAGGAAAAGCATCTAGTAGTTCTGATGGGACTATAAAAACCAACTTCCCAGGTATACCATTGAAAGCATGTTAAAGACCCCATGATACTTTGAAATTAAAATAACAGTAGACCATAGGCAAAATTCCCTTCATAGCCCACTGCATGGTTTTACAAAATGGTACACTAAAGTGACAACGAAATGAGAGAGGGTTAACCTGCACTCGATACAAACCCGGTCATTTTGGGACTTACATATTGTTCAATTTTATTTCAATAATTCGCTTGCATCTAGGGGTCTTTAGCAGCAGGAGGAAACAGGGGGACCTGGAGAAAACCCATGAGGTTGGACAGGTGACCCTACTCGTTACATAAAACCAGGGAATCAAAACCACGCGAGTTGAATGAATGACAGACCTTATGATACAACTCGCACAACATGTTGTTTAAAAAAATATGTTTCCTTATTTACTTACCAAGAGACTACAGTCAACAAGCAAAATTAGAAGTGGATTAAGGAACGTCATCAAACCAAACGATAGCACAAACTTCGAAAACAAATCTGGGAAAAGACCAAATATTTTGGGACTAATCCAAGCGAAGATAACCAGTAATGTAAAGATAAGAATATTTAACATTGGTCCCAGTATCACAACACCAATCTCTTCTCTTGCTCTTAGTAGTGTGGGCTGATAGTTCAAGTCTACTGTATATGGATAGAAGTCAAACCTGTAATAAATAAACGTCTGATGGTAAGAGTCTATAAGCAGATAATAATGTATTAAATATGAACTGTATATACTGTCTTTCCAGGACAAAAAATCAATTGGCTCATCTAAGGTTCTTTTTTATACAGATCGAGCACATTAAAAACACAAAGACTGTTTATATAGAATATGTTTTAAATAGTCTGTATATATTGCTCTTTAATCTATTGTGGTATTGGGGGGGGGAGGGGTAAACAGGCCACAAGATGGCCTTGATTGTTCATGACAATCAGAAGGGCTAACTACCGTAAGAACAGCCATCTTACTTGACCCCAGCCTAGAATTCCCAGGATCAAAGCCTTTTAATTAATAAATGAAGTAACTTAATTAACACAAAGGAGTCAAGAAGGTTTCAGAACACTATTCCTAAATAATAATATGAATAAATTGGTTTAGTAAAGGAGTATACATTATATACGAGCATTTGTGCTTGAAAATGATAATAGTGACAGTATTCCATAGAAATTAACTTTGTGTTTTTATACAGATAATTTCTAATACCTATATTACTAGTTCTAATTATAATTGTGTTTTCAGGCTTTGTCTATTACCGGCTGAAAACATTGTGTTAATAAATCTTTGTAGACAATAGATTAGGTATGCCAGAACTTCTGAGGGATGGGGGACAAGGTCGTGGAGGGACAGGATGTTGTTTGTGCACCTGTGGGAATTCCCCCAAGAAATATTTTAAACTCTGGTGCAGGAAATCTGACATTTTCCAGCTCGCTGTTACCACATAGAGCCCATCAGAACAGGGATGAAACTCTGACCACTTAGATACAAGAACTGTCTTGGTGCACTTTAACGTATATATATACCAAAAACAAATCTCGAATTCAGGTTCCATTTAAAAGATTGACTTGTTCGAACCATCTCAGCCTGAAGGCTTGTCAAGATATATTGCTGAAACACATATCAAAGAACAGCAAACCAAAATGTAAGGGGCGCTTTTGCAATAGATTGTACTTACTTGTTAATAGGAATCTCAATGGCATTCAGGAACAGCCACTGACCGAAATAATGAGCAAACATTCGAATAAAGAAAATGATAAGAAAGAGAAGCAGCATTCCCCAAAATTCTCTGCTACGCCATTGAGATAAACCAATCTCAGCTAAGAATTGTCGAGCTATATAGTTTAACTTTTCACGACCAGCATGAGCCAGACGGCCTTTTCCACTATATGGTAACCTGTAACAAAGAACAGAGAAGATTGTATTCTATATCTATACCAATATTTGTGACTGTCTTTTGTCTGTCTGTCTGTTTGTTCAGGGATGGCGGATACACTGAGACATTCCCGAGGCTGAAATTTTGTGTATAGCTGTAGCTCAAATTAAAAACTCAATCCAATCCCAGATTCCATACAATATGCATTATCCTGAACTCTAAGACCACCATTACCAACAAGATACTGTAATGATTATACCATTTGCCTTCTATGCCATCCTCTATTCCATATTTGTTGTTATTTCGTTATTATATCCTGTTGTATTTTCTCCGCTTCCAATGTTTACAATTTGTTATTATTATGGCCTATGCGCAGTTATCGTGCGCAATAGTCATGTCGCTTGTCAAATTTTCACGCTCACGTAAATCACACTTCGCCATTTAATAACCACTAAACTATGTATTGTCTTGGGTCATCCCGAATGTGATTTACTCCCCAATACCTTATTTGTAAACTACAACATAATTAGCTGTTGTCGAGCTCGCATAACTTCGTAATTTGTATTTTTCCTACAGCAGAGCTTTTTCCTTTCGCTTGTCAACGGCATGGCGGAACTGAAGCGCGAGACGTCACTTGGCATGCGCGGCTACAACGACGTCTTCTGATTGGCTGGTCGTTTTCCGCGGTTAGTATAAATAAGGGTTCAGACGGCTATTTTGACTCCCCGATACTCCTCCTTGGCAACTAAATAACCCAACAACCAATTCCCAACTAAGCCAAACCACTAACAAGCATAATAACCCAACAGAAGCAAGAACACTAGCAATGGAACTTATAGACTCAAGATGGAGTGACCATCTCAAAATATTCACAGACGGGTCCAAGGATTCCACGAAGGGAGCCACAGGATACGGAATCTACATCCCAAAAGAAAAGCTAAACATCAGGAAAAGGCTACCAGAACACTGTTCGGTATACACCACAGAACTGATGGCCATTAAAACTGCACTCGAATGGCTAGCTACGCAGAAGCATCAAAAATCCGTTATCCTGTCGGACTCCCTGAGTTGCATCAAATCAATAGAAACAAATTCCACTAAGAACAGGCAGATTATAATCCACCAAATCAGGGAAATCATTCAAACAATCAAAAATAGGGAGAGAGAGGTGATCCTAGCATGGATCCCCTCTCATGTAAACATCTTAGGAAATGAACAGGCCGACAAACTGGCCAAAGAGAGTTTATCATTAAACGAAATAGACATTCTAGAATACAGCAGTCAGGAATTTGCAAGCATAGCAAAAGAGAAGATTAAAAATGCATGGAAAGCCCGTCTCAAACAAGAAAATACACATCGCTATCAATTAGACAGCAATCTTGTTGACAGGGTCTACATCAATCATCCTTCTATCAAAATATGCAAACTCATCACGAGGCTCAAAACAATAGAGGTAGTCAAAGATTACACTTTTACACCAATCAAATGCCCGTGTGGACATGTTGCAACCACTTCACACCTGTTAATCAACTGCAATCAACTAAAAGCAGAACGTCAACCGCTAATAGACAAACTGATAGAAAGGGGGAAATCACTTAATCTCAATTCCCTACTTTCTCCACCACCAGAAGACAGATACTGGACCTCTCAGCTCATCTGGGACTTCATACAGGAAATAGGTTTAACAAAACATATATAGCACCATGCGTAAGCCAGGTGGAACGCAAAAATGTCTCCTAGAGAGAAGCGTAACCCATCTGGCAACTTAACTAATCAATTAAAAAACACAATGCAGGACGGTGCGCAAAAATGTCCCCTCGAGGGAAACGCACCGTCCTACAGAAATAAAATTATTATTATTATCGTTTATCATCAATTATATACTTAAATCATGATTGATTGTACATCCATGTAATTTCACATAATGTTGTATTGTAATTACAAATGGATTTGAAATAAAGAATTATAAAATGTATTTATGAATATACTATGCTTTATTTGAACCTTATGCCTACTACTACTCTTACCGGACTCTATCCAATTTATTTTAATTCTACCTTTCATTCCATTCCATTTTTTTTTTTATATATATGTACATATCATGTCTCTGTATGTAAATGTTCTTGTCTGTTCGTAATTGTCCATTTTATCTATATGTTCGTCCATGTTTATGTATGTCTTGCACTGTGCTCATCTGTCTATGTCTGTGATCGTCTCAAATAGCACTTTTTTACTTTACACCAGTTAGTCAATGTTTTTGTACATATATATATAAATATATTCAATTATCTATTTTCCACTAATCACTTTGTAAATATTCTCACCATACACAAATAACATGTTATTGTCTGCGATATCACCTCGGTGGAAGCGGACGTTAAATAAAGCTATTTCACACACGCTATTTTGACAGACCGCATTTCACAGCGGATCTCTGACAACCGATTTTCATAATGGTAAGGATTGCTTAACACGGTTATGACCGTGACAAAACAAGTTGTTATTTTCACAACAAACTTGTTACAAGTTCGTGCTGCAACATAAGGAACCTAGTTCTATTTAATTACTACTAGTGCATGTTACAAACATAACATAGGCCTAAATGTTTAAAAGCTAACATGTTGTAATCGGGACATTCCATGTTGCATTCATAACAAACTTGTTGCATCCATAAACCCATTGTATCACAAGGATTGGTTTTTCAGACACTTGCTGCTGTTCTTCATTTAACTAGCATAATATTATTATAATTATAGGCTTATTATAGCTTTAATATTTCAACGATTTATTGTAGACTGTTTAATTCATAACAGTTCCCCTTAAATATAATTATAACCTGACCTGCCTGATTTGCTTGATTATAGCAATCAATCATCATTTATTAATATAGCTTGTGGAATATAATTTATTGCATATCATAATTATTTATAAATTATTACATTACATAGTATAGTGAAAGTATTAACATATATAGCTTACAAGCTTAATTGTTAAATATAATATAATACTGCATCGTATTTATAATTATTAATATATATCGTTACAATTCTTATTGTTGAATAAATTGTTACTTGAGATTTTAAACTTGGCTTGTGTCAATTCTTCGATCGTAGTGCTAGGCTGGGAACGAACGATCCACATATTTGTGTAGCACGTTTGCCTGGAAGCCTGTGGGGAAAGGGCGCTTTACAACATTGAGGGTCAGGGGGTCGAATCTTGAATACAAATAAAGGTGGCATGAAGTTGTATGTGTATATTTTAATCTACGTATATGTTTACAAACCAGGCAAAAGGGAAGAAAATTGAATATTTCAGCGAAACCCCTTAATAGTAGAGAACATTATCTCACTAGCTCTCTTCTTTCAAGATGCAATATTTCAATCATAACACACTCAGTTAGATCTAAATATTAAGGCCACCTGCAGATTTCATCAAGGTCATGAGATCTAAGCTAACTCTAACCGTAACCCAACAATCACGTGATCTGCAGGTGGCCTTAATATTTAGATCTGACAACACACTCAATGGCGTATCCTCGTCTTCATTTACCTAATCACATACATGTGATACCTCCCGCAATTCGCGGGAGTCTCCCGATTTCACCCCTGATCTCCCGAGCTCCCGATCGGGCGACAAATACTCCCGCTTTTTCAATTCTTGTAATTTTATTTTTTGGTAGTCAAAATTGTAATCAAATAGCATCGAAATAAAACAACACAGGTCTAAATTATTAGTATTTGTATTATACAGCACAACTCAATTCATTCATTCTTGGTATTTTATTTCTCCATCAGTCTTACCGGTAGACCTACTTTCAGTTTGACAGATCACATATTATTTTTGACATCAGATTAACATCACGTATTGTCCAGTTGCAAGCAGGTTAAATGATTTTAAAAATACCCCTGTCCTAATTCTTTAAATGATTAGTTATGCCATAAATATTTGAACATGTCAGCTATATTTCCAAAGAATTTACTACACGTGTTCTTTTCGCTGTAGCCATGCTGTGCGGTAGTACCACAGAAAACCAATGACCCGTATGTATGTCGTCAACTTTGACCCCCAACCGGCACATGGCATCACTTTAGAGTTAGACACTTGACTGCTGATGTAAACGATTTTACTGTCCTGTCTTTTTTAATACTTTTTTCATCACATTAAACTATAACTTATTATGTTTCCTTTTGATTGAGCTTTTGTTTGTAGAGTGCCGTGGTTAATAAATATTATTACTTTTGTCACCTGGTCGCTACCTATGATTGAGGCTATCTCATGTTACGTGCTTGGAAAAAATGACAAGTCTATCTAGTAGTAGTATTTATGAAAGATGTAAGCAGTGTCTTCAATGACTGAAAACAATGTGGTAGCTACCATTCCTGGTTTTTGAATGTCAAATATGTTATAAAAACGAAAATCCATTTAGTTATTTTTGGAACCGATTGATAAAAGAAATATTAAAATATAGCGATTTATAGAGAAGTGGAACAAATATTTACAATGTTTAAATGAGAACACAGTGTGTTTTCATGTGTTTTGTTAAGTTTGTGTAATTATAACAATCAAATGATAGTAAAATATATGAATTAATTTGTCTTTTATTCATGGTGGATGGTTAATTTTAAAGCGCGTGATAAAGTCTCCCTCTTTTGACTTAATTCTCCTGACATTTTTACAAAAATCTCCTGACATTTTACTTGAGGCCAATCACATGTATGTAATCAGTGCAAAAATTAAACTAAATTATTATCAGAGAAACATGTTTACTTACTTGACCGAGAAAGTATGTTCTTCTAATTCCTCTACATGAGTGAGTTTTTTCTTCTTCTGTCTGGGAGCTAGGACTTGCGTCTGCGGTAACATGGTGTACAGTTTCTTAAAATAACTGTCAGCGGGGTTACTACGGTAATGCTATAAACATAAATAAATACACTATATTTTATAATTTTCTATGCCCTTTAATATCTGAACATTACACTATAGCATCCTGGAGACTAGGCAACATAATTTCAAAACTGCCAAGATTCTTAGTCATGTGAACAGCTAAAGGTGAAACATTTTCCTACTGTCAATTAAAAGTCATCCATTGGGCCAAATCCAATTCATGTTTATTGTCTGGGGTCTTGGTAAAATAAAAAAAAAACTTGAATCTCACATGGATAGACAAATAAATAACTTCTTGAATCTCATGAGTGCTGCTTTGTTTAAATTCCAAATCTTAAGACTTTGGAAGCATGCATTTTTTCCCATCAAATAGAAAGCTAATGTTTAACATGAACCATAAAAAGGCCCAATAATCACTGATGTAACTGATAATCACCCATGTAAATAAGAGATGTTGCCCACATCTGACATACCCTGTATAGAATCAACTAATCCTCAGTAGAGAATTAAATTCAAAGCAGAAAATGTATAATTTTGAAAGCTGAATATTTGCTCAATTTCTTTGGAGAACATGGGCAGCATTCTGATGTTACTGTATACAGTGTACTATTATTACCTTATAATAAACTCCTGGTAATGTTTTATGTGGTTTAAATGTTTGTTGACGTTTTATAGCAAGTATATCATCTGATTCATCTGTATCATCATCTGTAAACTCATCATCATGTTTCTTTAAATCTTTCTGTATAATTCTTGATACAACATTGGTACTGGTTGATCTCGCTCCCGACTTTCCTTTCTGTAAAATACCAAGTCACCTTTGTTTTTAAAAGTTTTTGAGAATCAACAATGGCTGTTTATCAAAAAGACTTTTAAACAGAAAGATTTTTAAAATCAATGATGAAGGACTAGTAGTTCAAGCCACTGATCATCATCTGTTTTTTTTTTTATCTCTTGCAAATTATAATATACTAAGTAACAGGATATCAGGGCCCAAATTTGGCTGGGGCCCAATTTCTACGGTCTAACACATTCACAGGGCAATGCTGGTTAATTTGACACCTTGTATGTGGGGGTGGATCGCTGTAACAAAGCAAATTTGCCCAAGGACATCTTTGAATTTATTTATATAGATTGAATGTTGAATCTCTAAAAGGAACACCCTGCAGATGATAAAAACAAGCCAGTGCCACCTATAAATGTTGAGTTTCTTTTTAATCCAACTGAACCCAAGGTGGAGGAGTAATGTTGATATATTGTGGTCTTGTTTTCTAAGTAACATGTTAATAATTAATCTGAGTACATTTTGGCCTGGTCTTAACCATGAAAAATTAGATATCATCCAAAAATTGGCACCAATTAATTAATTCCGCATAAATTTACCGGTTTATTAAGTTTTATTTTGGATGTTGTAGCATCTGATCTGTTGACAGTTTCACTTGTGCTGGCTTCTCCACTGTTGATACTTATACTGGATGTACTGTAATATAATATTATATAACTTGATGTACTGTAGTTAACTCAATATTAACTCTAGAACTAGATGTACTGTAATTAACTCAATATAAACTCTATTATATAATAAGATGTACTGTATACAAAATATAAACATTATTACATAACTAGATGTGCTGTAATATAACATTAACTCTAACTACAACTAAATAACCTTTGTGACAACCCAATTTTAATATTTTATCACAAATGTGGAATAAATCATAATTTCCATAGGTAAAGATGTGCGAAAGTATCAATTCAGGTAAACAATAACTTCTTATGCTCAAAACTTGACACTATTTGTAAATGCTGTCCACTAAGCGCATTTTGCAAGACAAGCTTCACATCAATGTAGGTTATTTTTGGCAACAAAAACAATGACAGTGGTTTTACCAGCCTTTAATGTAATATCTAATCTTTCCTCCACAGTTGCTTAGTGTGTTATGAGCAATTAGTGCACTAGTTTAATTCTATTTTTTCAACTTAAAACTTTTAACAGCCATGAAGCAATTTGTGATTCTGTGGATGGTCTGTTACAGTTCTTGACCTGTATCGTCAAGTGATGTGAGAATAAAAATTAAAGTATAGAACTAACCCGGGACCGTGTGAACTGTCTGTACTGAGATCAGACATTGATCCAGGAACAGGATCCTCTCCGTCCTGGTTCTCGTCCCACCCTGTTTTAATTCTATCAGGATAACTGGTTAAACTTGAAGTAAACTGTAATTCTACTTCATATTCATTCTGACCAGCCAAATATCTGTAATTAAACATAAAACAAATATTAATTTCTTGAATTTGGACAAAATCAGCATTTCTTTCTTTAGTTCTCAGAATTACAATAGGATAAGATTCTGAACTCTAAGCCCCGCCCCCCCCCCACCCCCAAGCAGCTATCATTTCATAAGATTATAGTCTATCATAACTTTTATAGCAAAATATTGCAAACGTTATTAATACTTTCTAGTGAGAAGCTTCAATATGGTTGTCAAGCACAAGTCTGGGTTACTCTTTCTGTAACATTCTATATCACTTCTCATTTTGTCTAGTATCATTTATAAATTATGTACTGGCATTTTAGATTTACATTATCTTACATTATAATGACATTTTAGTTCATTAGCATATAGGTCTGTTCATATCTCATCCAAGGCAGGTCTGATTCATTAAAATTAAGCTCATAACAAGTATCCTCAATAGAAGATGAAATCTAACCTGGGTAATTTGACTACTTCAAAATAAAGATTTGACATCCAGTGATCAATATCTGAAGCCATTAATTCTTCCAATTTTTCATGTTTATCAATATCAGCATCCATTTCTCCTCTTAACATGCTGCACTTATACCTTTAAGAAATATAAAGAGAATCTCTTGTTAATTCATATCATAATAAAGAGAGAGCAATGGGGTTCTACCTCTACTCAACACAATTTAGGTCATTTCAGAACTAACATGTCATTCAACTGTATTTCAATAATTCGCTTGAGCGAAGCAGTCTTTAACAGTGGTAGAAAACCGGGGGACCCAGGGAAACCCAACAAAGATGGATAGGCGACCGTACTCCTTGTCACATAAAAGCAGGGAACCGAAATCATGCCACTTGACTTGTTGACTGACCTTCTGATCCAACGTGCACGTGTTAACCATTTGGTCACCCAATGTCCGTTCATATCATAAAACAATTGCTTAAGATTATTATAGGACAATATCTCCACCAAATCAAACATAAATAAACAATGTAAATATATATATATATACTTTACTTTTTAAACAACATAACATTTTGAGTCATTATTAGATTCTACAGTTACTACCACATGTTTAATGAAAAGGGAGAATTTTGCGAAGACAACAACATCAATTCATAGGAGATCTTTCGTGTATCAGTAACTTGTGCATCAGACTATAACACTTTCTTTCCACTTATCTAGAACAGTGGCCAACAGATTTTAAAAATCCAGACGTTTTTTTCAGTTCTGCCTCTGAGATATCATCCATCCTATGTTCATATATATATCATCCAATGTGAAAAAAAACCAAGAACTTTTGTTAATACTTTTTACTTGTCAAATTTGTTTTGGGCACCAACCTCTTAAATTAATTTGTCAAAAATGAACAGAAAATTTTTACTCACTTTCCTTCAATTACGTCAAAACTACCATCACATACAGGAAAACATCCCCAGGATATGACACGATCTGTTGGTACAACTGATCCACGTAATAAAAACAATTCAAACACTAACATCATACCGGGTCGTAAGGAAGGTTTAGCTGGTAATACTGTAAATAAACTTTGATCAATCTGTCAAAAAAAACCCCAATATAAACAATTTGAATTTAAACATTTCACTTGATAAAAACTAAGTACATTGTTCTCTGCTTTTATTCAAAAAATTTTTTCATGTATTTTTCATTTGGATTTGGTTTTTTTTCAAGGTCCTAATACAAATCTGACTTGAGAAACTATTTCAAGATCTGACTTGAGAAACCAGTTGAATTGACCCAAATATTTTTTAGTAATCACATTGCATCAATCAATTTACCTTTAAAGGAAATGAAATGCGATGAAATATGGTTTAACGCAAAACATACCTTTAACTCTATGTTGTGAAAGTTTCCTTCATGAAACATTGGTAATGTTGCCCCACCCCATTTCTGACCTTTCAACTTTGACCAGCGCATAGTGTGACCCCCAAGTCTGTTATAGATTGATACCATCATAACATATCTTCCAGCTAGAAAATAAACAATCAAATAAACCTAACATTCTCTCAGTTTCAACAGTATTGTACTGTATATTTTATTGTAAGTTCATGGAGCTACTTTATCAGAAGTTCATAACATTTTATTGCTTTACTGTTTGCTCAGTTAGTGATTTATTGTGCATTTTTCAGATATTGTCTTTTCATCATATTTGAATCCGTAGAAACCTTTAATATTAAAATATTACATCACAATAAATATCTCATGTATAATTATTGTCAGATGAACCCGGAGTTATTTCCCTTTAGTCTCCAAGCCTTGGGGGTGCTCGATTCACAGTCCAGAACGTCCCGAATTGACAGAATTGTAATTGAGTGACACAGAATTGAGTCCTGTCACAGTTCTGCCAGTCCCGACAGCTGAGATGGTGTGAGTGGAATCGTGACGTATTTTAAGTAACAAATACATTTCAGCCAAATTCAGCTGCCATGATTGGTTGAGATATTTTTATGCAGTCGGCACATGCGTTGAGAGAATTTAATTCCCGAATGTTCAATCGAGTACGCCCCATATGTCTGCCGGATATGAAATTTTGTCCTCAGGGACCTTTTCCAGTCTAATTTATTTTTGAAGAACTTCTAGAAATGCAGCACAAACATATCATGTATTTTTAAAAGGTTGGGGTAGGAGTGGTGTGTCTAACTAGAGCCAGTCAATACTAAGTTTGATAACGATTATAATAAATTATTATTGTTGTTGTATATACCTGGTAATTTATCTTTAACACCACGTAAACATTTTAAATTTATCTGTATTGGCTGTGGAGTTTTATTCCAATCAACTTTCCACCTTCGACCTTTTGACCCTCCATAATGACCATCTTCTAACATCAAATCACCATATAAGGTCTGAAATGAAACAATTAAAATCAAACAATATGAAATTTCTGAAATAAATTTTCAAATAACAAAAGGCATTTCAATTTCATTATCTTGCGTTACTTGGTAAACGTTTAATTGGTTGATTATCTGACCTTACCTTGACCTCTCCTTTGCGTTTTTCTAATGTTCCAATCAGCTGACTTTCTGCTCTACGGAAAGCCTTGTGTATATGATCTAACATTAACTTCTCCCGTTGTCTCAATAATTCCTATAGAAAATAAAATAAATAATATTTCATAAAATTTATTTCAAAATTACTTAGAATATAGTTAAGAATGGTAATATTTCATTTGCCCTATTGCTACTCATGATTTAAAAAAAAAACCTACTGCCTTCAAATTTTAGTTTCTATTTTTCCGAAATTTTATTTATATCTGCAAATTTTTCATAATATTTTGCAATTCTATACAGTGGTAATGCAGGGATCAAACACAGGACCTCCAGGTCTGCGAGTAAATGTCCTACTCACTGACCCACTGTGACTCCAGAGGAATGTGACTACCATACATCTACACAGCATGATATCTAACTTACCTCACGTCTAGCTATATCAGCTCTTTTATCTTTAACAAACTTGGCTGTTCGTGTTTTTGCTTCTTCCTCACGATGTAATAAATGTTCTTCTCTTTGTCGCGCTAATGTTGACTCTTGTTCTAAATATAGAACATGCTCATCTCTCAGTCTCCTTTCCTCCTCCTGGATTTCCTCCAGTGGAATCTTTCCTAACATGACCACGTCATCTTTTACTCCAGTATCAAAGCGGGATACATATTGTTTTAGCTCGTCATCTTCAATCTGTAGACGTAACTCTAGAAATAAAAATGGTTACACTGTTTATAACAAAGTGACAACATGTATAGAAAAAGCTCATTAAACATAGGTTGCCAGGCATCAAAATACAAGCTCATAAGCAACTCATAGGATCTCAGTTTTCTGCCCCATCCATCGACTATACAGTGTCCCTTGCCAGACCCTTTGTCCTGCACCACAGAAAATAGGAAACCATTTGGAAAATCCCAATGAACTTTCTATGTCAATGCAGGGATCGAACAGGAAACCTTCAGGTTAACAAGCAAACATCTTACTCACAGAGCCACTGTGGCTTCCAACAGTTTTAAAATGCGGGAGTATCAAAACTAAAATTCAGTAATAATCAGTAAATTGAATACAATTTGCAAACAATTCGACCTACCTGATATTCTTGTATAATTTGGGATGTGCTCTGGTATTGCAAATAAAGATGGTGGATTCTTTTTGGTCACCAATTCACTATCACCTTCTTCCAATGTAGCCAATAAGTTATACAGATCTGGTAGATCAGTTTGAGGTGGCGGTTCTGAAAACAAAAAATGTCCCGGGGATAAATATAATTCAATCTGTGATATCTTTTCGTTATAAATTGAAGAATCAATTTGCAACTTACAATATCAATGAAAATAATATTATAATATCAATGAACTTTAGATAAATTTACAGTAGCACAACTTTCAAGTATCTTTTACGTTCGCGCCAATGTGTACACAGGACTTTTTTTTCATCCCTACCAAGCGGCTACACGTTGTCCCTTGCCAGGCCCTCAGTTCTGCATTACTGACAATGGGGAACCACTTCTGAAAATCCTGTTGAACTTTCTTGGTCAAAGATGAATGAGAAGTGAAAGATTTTTACCATAAATAAAATCAGATGGTAGATCATCATCGTTGACTTGTAAACCGTAATCTTCTGGGTTGATGCTAGAAAAATCTATTGATTCTGTTTCTATTGTCTGTAATTATACAATAAAATATCATACAACATTGTAGATACAATACACAGAATACAATTATATTGGTTTTACTGTTATAAGATACTATCAAGTACATATAAAATGTCAACAGATACAGATTTAGGCTAACAGAGCACACATTGCCTTATGGCTTCTCTTTAAATTAAACAAGTCAAGTTCAGTTATATCGAAACAAGTATTTACACGTCCAAATGTAAACGGGAACTGGGAGGGGGGGGGGTGATCGAGTGGTCTAACCCATGTGCTTTAGATGATCATACAAAATCTGTTACTGATTCAATTGGCGGGGGGTTTCGATCCCATGCTTGTAAGTGACAAGGAGTAGAGTTGCCTGCCTAACTGTGGGGTTAATCCAGGTTCTCTAGTTATCACCCATTGCTAATTACTGAAATAAAATTGTACCATGTTAGTCCCAAATTATATAGTTTGTTTTGAGTGGACATTGAACACATTTTTCTTTGTCACAAATGTAAAATACATACCTCTGTTGTTTTAATTGTTTCTTGTGTTTCTATTTCTGGTATATCTACATTAGTTTCCTCACGGATTGGTTCAATCACATCCTCTGTATTTTCAGGTTGTAGAGTTGTGTCTTCCTTCTCCCCTGCTTCCTCCTCGTCTTCAAGATCCACAGTAACAGATGGTCCATCCATATCTAATCGGGTTTCTGCAGGAAAAGCGAAGATAATAAGCCAAAATATTCATATCGTCAGTGGGCGATCAAAACCTCGTATATCGATTTTGGCGCCAAAAACGTTTTTTACATGGTTAGAATCGTATTTTAATGGCGCGTCGAATGCTCTATTCGCGGTAGTTGTAATCCAGTTAGAACTCAAGTTATAGGCATGTGACTAAACGTCGTATTCTGATTCGTGAAATTTTCTATAAACCAAAATGTCGTATCTTATATACGCCAATTTGGCATAAAACATCTTTCAAAGACACGTGGGTTTTAAGAACCAAAACGTCGTATCTCCTATTGTCATAAAACATCTTTCAAAGTCACTTGTTTTTTAAGAACCAAAACATCGTATCTCCTATTGTCATAAAACATATTTCACAGTCACGTGGTTTTTAAGAACCAAAACGTCGTATCTCCTATTGACGTCGACGCAGGCTTCAGGACACCAACAAGGTAAGAATTTAATTGCACAGATGGATATTGTATATTTTGACATATTAGTATAGTAGCGTTTCGAGTCTAAATCAGTGAGGAATTCACTTAAGAAAAGGAGTGAAACGTATAATACTGTGTCCAGAATCTAGACGACCTCCCCCCACCCCCAATATTCTTGAACTGATAGACACTCAACGAACCAGCTTACTTAAAGGACCAGCTTGAAGGACCAAGAAGTGAAATTGGTTGATTTAATCAATTAAACGCTGCAGGCTTTGCGTTAAAAGTAGTTCGAATCTGACATATCAACTGAACTAAAGGACATGAGTCAGTACATACCGGTTAAGTGGAATACAGGCATTAATACTTTATCAAGTTACCCGTCGGTGAGGGGGTGGGGTGGGGTGTGTCTAACGTGTGCGCTTTAAATCATAAGGTCTGTCATTGAGTCAAGTGGCATGGTCACATCGAACCCAATCTCTAGGTGAAAAGGAGTAGGTCGTCTGCCTAACTTCGGGGGGGGGGGGGGTTCTCAGGGTCCTCCAGTCTCCTTCCAAAGCCAAAGACGACACAACTTATTCAAATGAAAATTTAACCATGTTATTCCCGAAATTACCTTATTTTAGATCCCTTTCCCAACTCTCTCGCATCCCCGTTACTATTACTCCCCACCACCCGTTGTTGATGTATGTATGTCAAACTGTTTCCTTTTTTATTATTATTATTCTTATTTGTTTCAGGTACTCATTACAAAGAATTATTCGGATCCGTCTCTCTCAAGTTCCACCGATAGTAACCAGTACTGAGCTCGCCCAATCACCACCTATAGTAACCAATACTTACATCCTTTCAGCATCACCTCTGGTAACCAGTACTGAGCTCGCTCAATCACCGCCTATAGTAACCGGTACTTACTCTCCCCCATCCAGCATCACCTCCGGTAACTAGTACTTGCCTCGCTTAGCATCACCTCTAGTAACCGGTACTTACACCCCCCCCCCCAGATCACCTCCGGTAACTAGTACTTGCCTCGCTCAAGCATCACCTCTAGTAACTGGTACTTACACCCCCCGCATCACCCCCGGTAACTAGTACTTACCTCGCTCAAGCATCACCTCTAGTAACCGCTACTTACAACCCCCCAGTATCACTTCCAGTAACTAGTACTTACTCGGTGTAATCATCTGTTGAGAGTTACGGGATTGCCATCGTCTGACATTTCAGCTATAGTCGCAATTACATAGAATCCACTGAAGAATCAATATCAGCTGAGATATTAAAAGAGCTAAAAAGGGGTGCTCTGATCTAGCAGTTTGGTTTAAGAACAACAACCAACTATTACGCTTGCATGGTAAACCATACATGGGTTTAACTCATAATGATGGACATTGCAAGTACGCTACTACGAGATTAGGAAAAATCACTTAAACCACCGTCCTATACATTAAAGTGTAAATCTCCAAATCCTAGCAAATTATGTTCAAATACAGAGGGTTTCAGATGTAGTGTATTTGAAGCATTCTGGTTGTAAAGAAATGTAATGTCAAGGATAGAACCGTATGCGAAACGGAAGACAAGGCATACAGAAAGCAAACTAATTACCATTACCACTTAATTAAAAACAATGACAGGTTACAGTCAGAATATGTTTTTATCGACGTTTGCTCTCTAAGAAAAAGTGGTGTACAGATGGGTCGACCGAAAAGAGAAATAAATCCAAGAATAGAGAATCGTCTACATACAATTTTGAAAGAGTCTAATTGGATAGCTTTTCTCAAAACATTTCTATACATACCTTGGGTTTTGTTTTGAACTCATTTTTATGGAGTAAATATCACGACCCTTGATATCTTACAGGGGCGGATCCAGGAATTTTTGCAGGAGGGGGTTTGCCAGGTTTTTGTCACGGAAATCTGCCATCATCGTCTCTAAATTACATAGGCATACATACAAATTGAGCTTTTTAAACAGAGAAATCATTTTTATACTGATGTAGGATCACTTTGTGATTTAATTTCATTGATGCAATGCATTATTTTTTTTTATGTCGCTGAGCAGGGGGGGGGGACCCCCCAACCCCCACCCTCTCCCTCTGGATCCGCGCCTGATCTTATCTTAGATTGTGTAGTCAATATCATCCAGATCTAAGGCTATATTTACGTACCAGAATCGACCGAAGGGTATTTAGCTACCAGAAAACTTACCTGCATTGGAATTGTGTAGTAGACATGTGTGTGAAATAGCTTAATTTAACGTCCGCGTCCACCGGGGTGATATCGCAGACCAGGTAGTAGACCTGGGCAACTTACCTTGAACTATGTTGTGGATATTATAACCCTGGATTAGTTACCCTGGATCATGTCTTGGATATTATGGCCCAGGGTTACTTGCCTTGAATTATGTCGCGAAAATTATAGCCCGAAAGGTTACTTAATCTTGGGTTATGTAGTGGATACCACCGTCCCGGTTAACTTACCTTACCTTGAATTGTGTAGTGGTTATCATGACCTTGGGTTATATGGTGGATATCGTGGCCCCGGGTATCTTACTCAACTGGGTCAGTAGCAGATCGAGGAGCCCAACCCACCCCCTTATATGACAAATTAACTCATTATTCAGTTTCCACTAAATGTGTAAATTTAAGCATTTTGTTGGTGTGATACGGCTGATGAAATTGAGTGTTATATTCGGGTGCAGATAAGCTTTGCAATTCACCACTGACACTCCGATTTTTCCCCGATTTTCTCCGAAAGCCCCCTCCGCACACACCCCGCCGACCAATATAAAAAAAGCATCCTGCGTCCGCCACTGTACTAGGTAACTTAGCTTAATAAAAAAAAATAATCTGTGTAAATAGGTTACCGTATTAAGAACAAAACGTCGTATATACCCAAAACTGGCTTATATTTAGGATCAAAACGTCGTATGTCACATACGCCGCCAATTTAACAAGACAAAATGTCGTATATAGCCAGAGCACATAAACCCTTAAAATTATCCAAAAAATAACCTTCCCATATTTTATTTTCCACAATTTAGTTCATAAATCAGAAATATAATCACATTCAATAAAAAATCCAGGACCGTAGATAGTTTTTTGTCCCTCCTGAAAACTTATAAAATCCGATATACGAGGTTTTGATCGCCCACCGACGATATAAACTGTAGTAAAGCCAAGGGACAACATTCTGGTGCATTGAGAGTTTTTTTTTGGGGGGGGGGGGGGCAGTCAACTTACATGCAAAGATTGGTTAGAATTATTAAAGGAGATGAATAAAATTGGTTCATTTATTTAGTGCGAACAAATCTTGCAAGCTTTTCTCTCCATCTCATGGAACTACCCAAAACTCTGTGATTCTGTCCATATGGGTTTGATCTCAAACATAAACCAAGGCATTTCAGTGCAAACGTATGGTACAATTTCATTTCAACCACCCTACCTTGTGTTGGTGATGAAGTCAATGACGAAGATGTTGCTTGTGTTGATGTTGCTGATGATGTTGTTGCTTCTTCTGGTGGGGGTGATGAAGAAGATGATCCTTGTTGTGTCTCAGTTTCATCGTCAGGTTTATCTACAACAGCAGCTTTCTCTTTCTTAACAGAAGTTTTTCTTTTTACTGAAATCATTGTATAAGTTTATTATAAGAAAGTAGGTATAAAAATGATAAGTTTAGTCTTCCAACCAAGATAATATGATAATGACAATAACATAACTTATATTCTGTGTTCAACTTTTATTTAATATGGTATTTTAAGTTCTCGCCTTTTAATTCTGAAATTAAAATGAATAAAAAGAAAATAATTAACTTATTGAAAAGCTATAAAATTAACAGCTCACCTTTTCCCTTTCCTTTCTTTCCTTGTTTTTCCATTACTCTTTTACGATGTCTACAAAAATAAACAAAAGATATTTAGGACTGGTCACATGTAGATCACAGGCAAATTATTTCACAGGTGGCACAAAACATTTAAGATGGAATTTGGGGTCAATTTTATATTTCCGCCATATATTTATTACTCTCAAAAATGACTCAAAAGTCAAAAAGTAATCAGAAATTCACAAAAGTCCACTTAAATAAAATATAACAATCTCTTTTTAGTCATTAGCGTGTTAACTGAAATTAATCAATCCAAGCTTAAGTTATGGTCAGGTTACTGTAACTATATGTAGTATCTAGTCGCATCGTAAAATTTACAATCTGGTCAATCCCTTATGCTACTGTCTGTGTAGAAAATGGCTGCCCTATCTTTTGATTCACTGTGAAAGTTCCAAATAACAGTTACAAAAAGTTTCTGTGTTTTATAAAAAAGCGCAACAAAATCAAATGAAAATTTGGTTTAGGGTGTATATCAGGTGGCAAATGAACAGTTGTATAGATAACTATCAAGGTATTTTTTCTGGCATGGGATTAAATGATTTAGGGATGTTGTAACCCCGTATGGATATAAATGGAAGGTTATTGATAAATACGAAGGTGTGCTTGGCCTCTACATTATGGGACACGTTTATTAAAAAGATATTTTTTTTTTATAAAAGCAAACATTGTATCTTAATGATAAATGAAAAAATATATAGATCTTCCACTATATTAACAGTCAAACAGACAAAGATGTTTTATAATAATGGCACATGAATAACGTATAAGCCTATTAAATGGTTTCAGTATTGTATCTTTCACAAAACAACTATGAATAATGACGTCTCATGGTTATGTGTTTTCAAGTGTTTTGTTCAACACTAAATAATTGAATTGTTGACGTTAGATCTATCTATACATTGTGAACCATTCAGTTTTATGTATAAATATACTGTCAAACGTAAAGTCTTACGGAGTGTTGTGTTTAAAGTGTTTTGTTCAACAGTAAATAATTATATAGATTATATACACCGAATTGAATTGTTAACATTCGATCTATGTTATGTATATGTCGTGAACCATTCAATGTATAAATGTACTGGCAAACAAAATACCCGAACACACAGAAGAATTATAAACAAAAAACTTTCAACGGCATATAGTGAATTGGTAATTCCACGCCTTATAAAAGTAGAACAAAAGTATAATAAGCTACCTTGCATTCCATGAAATAAAATTACATAGGGTCAACTATTACCTCTAGTACCTCCTAAAATTCAATTTAAATCCCGTTATGTTTTGGGTTTATTAACGGTGGGCTTGTTATCTGTGTTTACGGTTCACTTGCTGTTAAGCAAGCACCTGCTTGTTGTGGTCGCCATTTAGATGTTTCCCTAGTAACGATGACGTGCGATTTATTAAGGATAACTCTCATTTACCGTTACGCGTTTCAAGCGGGGTCAGACTGGTAATAATCACGCTAAAAACAGATGTGCCCGAAGAACTAGTCGTCGGACCATTACTCAAGAGTTATGTCCACTTTAGTTCAGACCTTAAAGCGAGAAATTCATATTTTTAAGTTATATTTTTAAAATTTATTAAAATAAAGCCTTGAAATAGATGGTATATATTAACAGTCCTACCCTGTTAAAGAATAATCCTATTCCTATAATTCACTATTGCCAGTTGAGAAATTGGCAAAAATATCATTTTCAACTACAAATTCAAACGTATGAAGATACCTATTCCATGTTGGGATCACGTGGCTAAGTGGGTAAGAGGCTGGCTCGCTAGCGATGGACGCGTTGGAGTTTGCACTCTGTAGGCTATATAGACAGGGCTTATGTTTTAATAAGCAAGAAGTAAGGTGTTTTACGGTTTTAGTTTGTTACGAGGATCACATGGCTAAGTGGGTAAGACACAGGCTCACTATCCTGGAGGCCGGATGTTCGATCCCTGCATTGGTCGAGACAGTTCATCCAGATTTTCCGTCGTGGTTTCCCCTTGTCAGTCATGCAGGACGGAGGACCTGGTAAGGACAGCTGTCTAGTCATTCGAATGGGACGAAAAATCGAGGTCCCGTGTACACATTGGCGTGCACGTAAAAAATCCCTTGGCAGTTGGAATTCGATATAAGTTTAGGCCGTAGCGCGCTGCCCTGGCAAAATTTCCCACATAGCACACTGTATGGCGTATGCCGTGTCTTCAATGTTTGTTGTCTTTATCGATGTTTATCGAATATTTGTATTTTTTTCTGTCGGAGTGGCTGGAAATTCAGTCCGACATTAGAAGCTTGCGACTCTTCTTGCGCATTATATGACACACCTTTCTTAATCGTGTAGTTACTGGAGTTGGCATTCTATTACGTAGCTTATTTACACTGCCGCTAATAACACTGGAGTCAATGGTATAACTTTATGGGACTAGAGACTGTTTCGTCCTTTCCGGAAAAGGGGTGATTGGCCGTTAAAAGACGTTCTAACTGTGACGTCGGCGTACTAGACTTTTTCATTCGTGTCCTTGTGCATTAGCCTACCATTTTTATCTGTCTATCTCGTTTTTGTACTTCGGTGCTCTTTCATGTCTATGTATTTTTCGTTCAGACCCTTAATTCCCCGGAAGTTCAGATGACTTAAATGTGGACGTTCCGGACAAAAGAGCCAATTACCATAGCGCTTTTCATATATATTACGGCGGTCATCTTGGATCGTAAAGATTCCTGCAATATCTAAACCTATTATATATCAACCAATATCTTAGCCTGTAAGCCATTTAGAATCGTCATTTTGTGTTTCTAAAGTGTATGTTCAGGGTTAAAGAATACAATAATTAATTCTATCCACCCAGAATAGGAAAAAAAAATATTGCATCTATTTACACACAAAATTTGAAGCAGTAAGGATCGCACCTGGGTGCATAAACCTACATTTTGGGGGTCCAGGAATATAGTGATACCAGCACGTTTAAGTAAGTCCGAAAGAAAAACCGTAAGTTGACAAAAAGCTCTTGGTACTGTAATCAATGAAAATAATGCATGGACAACTGTAGGCGGAAACGCCGCTGGCCGAGCATAGGTCCCCCAAAATGCACCACATGCTTGTATTCATTATCCCCGTTTGTGCAGAAAAGCTGGCCTTTACACCCTATCCATATCATTTCCTGCAATTGTCACTTGTATTGCGCTTGAGTTTCTCACGAAGCTACGTTCGAAATGATCATTAATGTGTAGATATCGTTTATCAGGAAGACCTTAACTTAGGTATGGTACGACTGATTGGATTTAGCCCGCCTCCTCCTAGAACCAGACTGTGATATTATACACGAAGATGACATAAAATGATATGATTTGTCTTTTAAATATTTATGACCTGGATTTGAAATAAATGTTATAAGACAGTGGATCTGGCTAGTAATGATTTTGATTTTTTTTTTTAAGAGATTTATTTACAATGCCACCAAACCAAAACCATAACATATCTGACTAAGATAATTTAACTTTGTAGATGAAACCTTGCATAATTTTGAAAATCAAAGAAAATTAAGGCTATTGTTTCTAAATCTTGTTTGAACCAAAATTATTCTTGCATGATGTAAAGAATTCCTACCATAGATATGGTTACGTATTTTTATGTATCTTATAGAAATAAGGAAGTTGATAAATCGTCGTCACTGGGTTGCATTAACAATCATGCGATAATATCATATTCATGTATTTGCTTTGTCTTTTCCCTTCTGTAGTCAGACAACTTAAAACTTTTTTGATAGGCACCATTTCTGCCAAATATATTATGGCGACCATCTTGGATCTTCAAGACTTCCGTTATTCCTAAACCTCTAAACCACTTAGGATCATAAGCTTGGTGTGTAAACCTAGACGTTCAGGGTCTCATTAATCGTCTATGATAGTATGTAAATGTCAAGTAAAATGCTTGTGAACTGGAATCCTTGAGATTTTTTAATCCCCCGTTTCCCTTGTCTCTGGCAATCAGAGCTGTGGATGGCGGAATGGTTAGCACGTGCGTGCTGTATCATAAAGCCTGTCATTGAGTCAACTGGCGTGGTTTCGAATCCCCGATTGTACGTGACAAGGAGTTGGGTCGCCTTCCAACCTCGTGGGTTTTCTCCGGTTTCCTCCCACTGCTAAAGACCCCTATATACGCACAAGCGAATTATTGAAATAAAATTAAACCATATGTTAGTTCCAAAATGACCTAGTTTGTGTCGAGTGGACGTTAAACCTCATTTCTCTCTCTCTCCCTCTCTCTCTCTTTGGCAATCAGTAAGACACTGGCTTGCTAACTTGGAGGTTCCGTGTTAGATCCCTGTGTATGCAGATAAAGTTCATCGGTATTTTCCGACGTGGTTCCTCTTGTCAGTGGTGCATGACAGAGGGCCTGGCAAGGAACAACGAATAGTCTTATGGGTGGGACGAAAAATCGAGGCCCCATGTACATACACATTGGCGTGCATGTAAAAGATCCATTGACACTGTCCGTGCCAAATTACACTCATGGCGGACTGTATAGCGTATGCCCGTCGTCATTAGCCCAATTGGAGCAGAACACTAGGACGTCAAACCTTATTTCATTTTATTTCCCTGTCGCTGATGCCGGGCAAGTCATTCGATCGATGGACCTAAAAACCAAGATGGACCTTGTACGCGTTGTCGTTCACCTAAAGCAAACCTTTTCAAAATTCCACTCACAGCATGAAGTGCCAAGTGAGGAAATCGGATGATGCTAATTTTGCATGTAAAATACATTTCAGCGTAGAACCGTAACAATTTAAAAAAAGAAACGAAAAGCCGTAAATTATTTGATGAAATGTCTTTAATTACACTTGTATTCTTTAAAACATGTTTTTCTATAAATCTATTATATCATCTATTATAACAGAGATTGTACATATCCATACTCCATACCAATTACAAATTAAAGATGCATTATGTTAGATTAAATAAAGAGCTGGCCTTCAGCTATAATAGGTTATAAGTAGATAATGAAAAATGAATATATTGAAAATTTCAGTCAAATTACTTTATTCTGAGCGATGTTATGATTGTTTGAAGTTTTGACAAGAATAGCGCAGTATCGAATGGCATTGCTGCCTATGATAAACAAAGTCTCAATTGTCCATTTGATGGTTAACCGATTAAAAAGCGCCGATGGTCTAATTCAATTGATCTCTTAGCCATCCGATGTACTGAAGAGTTGATTATGGACCTGTCATGTGAATAAATGTCTAAATAATCTAAATAACATTTGAAGCCAGAAAATTAACCAGTTCGCGTATGTGGCAGTGATCGCTAATAATTATGATGTACATGTATGTGGCAGAAATCGCTAATAGTACGTGCGAGAGAAAGCTAATAGTATGAGTTTCGCTAATTAGCGCGCCACATACGCGTACATCAGAACTATTAGCACGCAACATCCACGTACACAACAGCTATTAGCGGGACCGGGACTCATACGTGTACACGTAGTATGGGCCCCGATCCCGTTAATAGTTGTGATGTACGAGTAAGAGGCGCGCTGGTTGTGATATACGCGTGTGAGGCAAGACATGCTTGTGTTGTATGCGTACGAGTCTACTGTATTTGAGCTGTCCCTCAATAGTTGTAGCCTCAGCGTATGAGGCACGTAATTGTTATGCTAACGCGTATGAGACATGCTAATTGTTGTGATGTACGCGTATGAAGCACGCTAATACTTGGTATGCACGCATATGATGCACACTATAGTTGTGATGTACGCGTATTGGGCATGCAAATAGTGTAGTGTCGATATGAGCAACGCTAATGGTTGGGGTTTAAGTAAGCGTACGCTTGCTTATAACAATGGAAATATTAACAGTTTGTATACGTATGATGTACATGTACAAGATTTACAATGCGATTGTTGAGGCCTTCAGTATCACAGTGAGCTATTATTTTTTTTTATAATTTACACATTTTACATATAATTTATTTACAGTTCCGATTAATAATTTTAGATATGCATTCATACCCTTTGCAAGTGTAACTTATAAAAAAGCATTAAAGTAAATAACCGATATTTTATCGAACAATTTCATCTCCGCAGATTGTGTTTTAAACGATTTTTCCTTAAAAGCCAAGGTGCCAAACCAATACTGATAATCCAATGACCTAAATCAAACAACACACTAAAAACTCTAAATAGACTAAAAGTTACTGGGTTTTTTTTACATGTAAATCCAGATATAGTTTTTATTGTATTGCTGTTTCAAGGAAGAATATGAAAGAGGTCTAGCTATTAAAAGAATTTTGAAATCAGCCTTTGACCCAATTTATACATTATGTCTGTTGTAGGATTTATATCAAAATCTCAAATTTTCAAAACCCACGTGTAGTATGCAATGTTTTTAATTTGATTATTACCCCGCCTTTACAATATTCAAGGGTGGCATCATATTCACCTTTGAACGCAATTTCGAAGCTCATGATTGGTTGCAGCCAGGGATGAGTGCACATACATATCGTCATGTACTCACAACCGAAGCTATCTAATAGCCTTTAATAATATATTCACAACATTTTCCACGCACGGCATTTAAAAATATAGCGGAGATCCCCATTAATGTTTTTAAAATGTCAAACAAATGCACAACAAATCAAAATACACAAGCTATAATATGATGTTGGGTGGGAAAATACTTGTTGTTATGGAAACAGAGATCTCATATTCGATGCCGATCCGAAAGCAGAAAGTGCCATCGTCTGCAGTTGCTTCTCCCGCTGTACTTGTTGTTCCCGTCTATACTCCACTGAAAAATACAATAAAATGAATTTTATTTCTCTCGTATAACAAAAAAGATAACGCAAAATGTCACATCACATCGCGAGTTCCATTCGTCGTCAAACGTTATACACATCTGCAACATTTTAGGGAAATGCCCCTTTAATACATGGTAAACATCATGAAATCGTAGACTTATCAGGGGCGGATCCAGAAGGGGGGGTAGACCCCCCCCCCCCCTCTGCTCAGCTACATAAAAAAACAATGCCTTGCATCAATGAAATTACATCACAAAGTGATCCTACATCAGTATAAAAATGATTTCTCTGTTTAAAAAGCTCAATTTGTATGTATGCCTATGTAATTTAGAGACAATGATGGCAGATTTCCGTGACAGAAACCTGGCAAACCCCCTCCTGCAAAAATTCCTGGATCCGCCCCTGCTTATAATATCCGTAGTGAGATCAATGTTTTAGCCAGACAGATTATCGGCGTGGTCTTTAATATAAATTGTGATATCCTCCAGTTCGATATTCAATGTTTTCCCCTTGGATACATATCAATCGTTTATAATCGTATCGAATCGAGTATAATAAGCAACCTTGCTGATGTATGTCGTTTATTTTCAATTAATCATCAACAACAACAATAATGTCATATGTTTTTTATTGGTCGAATAATGACAAGAACTTGTTCAACTGTAATCATGTAAATAAGATATTGACTTTCTATCAAGTTGATTATCTAATGATGAAATGAATTATTTTTTAAACACTAACACTGATTTATATTTAGATAAAAATTGGTTTTGAGCATAAATTTTAATTCGGTTATTTATGGGAAGGGCGCTAATTTGATTCAGTAGAGAGAAATAAGCTATGTCTCTACGGTCTGTTTAGTAGTTTCGTTTTCAGAAGGTGACCATTGTTGAATTATCAGATTTTTTTTAAATGCTGGCTTAAAGGGCATCAGTTATATTTTGGGGAACCACAAATATAACAAAGTGGGCTCAAATACACTTATTAATAGAATATGAAAGATATTGAGTTACTTTCAATCTATAAATTTTTATTGTCATTACTATTAAATTATGCTCAGTGAACAGTTCAAATTGAAGAGCCGTAGTTTGCACCTGCATAATAGTTTTTTTAACATTCTTTTGCGTCGTTTGTGAATCAGCATGGTCTTCTGGGTATGTTTGTCTTTGTTCCTTACAAATGGCACTTGAAACCATATGGTACACAACGTCGTGTACTGATTTTAAATTGTCCACAGTGTCTTAAATATTGGTATTAGGTTCCCATATTTTGACGGTAAGTTAAATGAACAAATGTTGAATTCTAATCTTGTTTTTAATTTCGAAAATTAGTGACACTGAGTTAGAGGTTTAGCCACTTTAATTTGATAACAGGAATGAATATACGGCTAATATATTAGCGATTTGTACAAGCCACTGTTGCTATAAACCACTATAATATGCAATTGCAATATAATAGTTTCTGGATTGAAGTCGTTATGACTTCCATGTTTGGTTTCCACTTTTCTGGGGTGCATGATGGGGGATGTGACAAGGAACAATGTTTAGTCGTTCGGATGGTACCAGAAACCGAGATCTCGAGTACATGTTGCCGTGCGCATAAATTGTAATAACCCCGACACTTTGAATTTTCCTCGAAAACACACCGCTTGGCGTATATATACCTGTCTGTATTAAGTTATTTATTGATGAACTCAGTATTTCTAAAATCAATCTGTTTTTTCGATTTTTTAAAAATAAAACCGTCCATGTCTACCATGATGGCTTGTATTAAGCGACCTTATTTCCAATAATGACAACAATACACAGCAAGTAATGTTTTCTACCAAATAGACTTGCTTAAGGCACTATTTGTTTCAAAAATGACACATCCAAAGCCCAATTTTACTTCATTAAACGCTAGTGAATTGTACAAAATTTGAGGAAATAATTGATACAAATTCTGGTGTTTCTCGGGTAAGTTATAATAGTATCGCCTAGAGGATTGTAATTTGACTCCTAAAACAATCGACCATTTGCGCTTCGGCACATGTTACACCACGAATAATGCTATAAAAATACCCAATGATTATTTCTTGTGGAAAATTACAATGGCACTTTCTATAAAGGAACATGCTGCCGGTTGAACGGTAATCAGAGTTGTCGAAGCGATCAATTGATTTTTATATCGATGCCCGATGTAGCACTTAAAGTCTAGCTATAGCTATATTTTTGAAATTCTCTACCACATGATATATTTATGTGCTTAACTATTTTTTACCTTCAGAACGTTAACACAACAAATATGATTTGTTATGCTCTTTTTCTCAAATTTTCAACCATTTCAAAGGGGAATTATCTTGAACGGTCTAGCTGCATCCAGCTAGAATAAAATCTCACGACTGAATATATATCTGTCAATTGATTATTGTTACATTTAACCTGCTTAAACGTAGCGAAATCAGGCAATCTTCTTAGGAAAGTTTTTAAGCGATTTTTAATTGCCCTGTCACTGCGACTACAACGGAGATCGAGCGTTGTCGTAGGCGACTAGTTGCCTAAATATTCGGCAACATAGAATTGCTTGTCGCGCTGAAGTCGCACACCAGTCAGGGGCCATAACCCAGAAAGTTAAGGACCGAAATGCACGAATATCGAAACGAACCCAGATCTTTGGGATATAAACATATATTTTAAGTTTCATCACGAACCTGAATCGCAGGAAAACTGTGTCCTCTGATGGTCCACAACCTTGGTATTACATACTTTTACACTATTTGCGTAGGTGGAGCGGCCATTTTTTCAGGCTGTTTCGGACCTATATTCACGAAATTCGATGGCAATCGCCCTCATCGCATAATGGTGATATATTCAAACGGTATTTGAAAAACTAAAGGCGAGAGTTTTCGTACATTCAGAACCCATATGGGAATTTTTCAAAAAATGTCAAAATTCCCGTCCCTGGAAAAGAATTGGTTGTATGGAAAAAAATTACAGATTTGAAACTACTTTTTTTACTTTATTATAAAGGGTGTGTAATAGATAAGTGAATAAAAATCATATTTGCCATTTATCATACTGTTTTTTGTGGAAAATCAATGAATCTGTATTCATGGTACTGCCAAAATGCGATGTCCCAATTTTTTTAGTAGACTTTTGACACAAACAAATAGATCTAAATTTCAAATAAATCTGTATGTTTCAAGTTATTATTACTTAATTTTGTTCTTCTGTTTGTGATTCTATAATTGTTTTCATCCAACTTTGCTTGAAAAAGTGAAAAAAAATGATGAAAATGCTTGTCCCTTGAAGTAAGTTCCTTCCTGTTACCTTGTGAAAAATTCCACTCAAAATAATGAACCCTCCCTCTGAACCAAAAAGAGGCTGTGTCAAACAAAGGTCACTTCCCTAATCCTTAGCATGGTGAAGAATGAAAGGAGAAATTAATGAATGGATTTTATATCCAATCAATCAAAGGTTAAATAGGTGAGTAGTACTTTTTAAGTCCATCTATCCTGTTACTGATGTTTTTAGGATTTCTTATGTAGATTCATTTTTTGAATTGACATCATTGTATGCTTTGTGGGGGTAAGATTACTTTCCCATCAATTAGTTTAAACAGTGGATTAACTATCACTCAATAATGATTGGCATAAGAGAAAAATTTCTGTCCTGTTACTTTCTCTCCTGTTACTGGGTATTTGGTAACAGGAAAGACAATACGTAACAGAATAGAATTAGATGCTAATTTTATTGTCTTTAAAACAGTTTCAAAGAAAACCAGAAAGTATAAATGACCTTTTAAAGCTGTCCTTCAAAGAATTATCAACAAAAATAAATAATTATGGTTATCTTACTGAAATTCAAAAACAGGTAACAGGAAAGAAACAACATGTAACAGGACGGAATTGGCAGGCAAGTTCTTTCTTTAATAGCTCTTTCCTCTTTCTTTCAGTGATGATGCCATTGTCAGCTGCTGAGAAGCAGCGGCGGTACAGACAGAGGAGAGACGCAGACCCTGAAAGGAGGGCTAGATATTTACAGAATGAGAAAGACAAATACATAAAAGACAAAGAAACAGGAAAGAAGAAACAGGTCAAAGATATGTCAAAAAGGGAACACAGACTGAAGAAAAAAGAATGGCGGCAGTATAAAAAAGACTTCAAAGCACGACAGAAAGCTGCTGAAAATATCCTCACTCCCCCAGGGTCTCCAATTATGCCTGTGCCTGCACCACCATCACGTCAGAGGAAGCAGGCAGTGAGAAATAGATCTCGAGCGAAGTCGAAGATATATCGGAAGATATCTCTCTTAGAGACACAATTGGAGCTTGAAAAAAAACGTGCTTCTCATTGACCCAGAAAGAATTAACAGTGATCTTGTGGATGATGGACAGAAATCTGGAACTGATGAACAGAGAGTAAATGAAGAAGATGAACAGAGCGTAGATGAAGATGAACAGAGAGTAAATGAAGATGAACAGAGGGTAGATGAAGATGAACAGAGAGTAGATGAAGATGAGCAGAGAGTAAATGAAGAAGATGAACAGAGAGTAAATGAAGAAGATGAACAGAGAGTAGATGAAGATGAACAGAGAGTAAATGAAGATGAACAGAGGGTAGATGAAGATGAACAGAGAGTAGATGAAGATGAGCAGAGAGTAAATGAAGAAGATGAACAGAGAGTAGATGAAGATGAACAGAGAGTAGATGAAGATGAACAAAGAGTAGATGAAGATGAACAGAGAGTAAATGAAGATGAACAGAGAGTAGATAAAGATGATGAACAGAGGGCAGATGAAGATGAACAGAGAGTAAATGAAGATGAGCAGAGAGTAAATGAAGAAGATAAACAGAGAGTAGATGAAGATGAACAGAGGGTAGATGAAGGACACAAAGTTGGACAGCAAGCTGACAGACAAAGTTTGTATGGTCTGTTGTCTGAGAATGGTGGCATAACAGACTTAAGTAATTTGCTCAATCAATATGTTGTTGTTGAGTATGATGGTCATCCATATCCTGGATATGTGACAGATATCAGTGAAAGTGCAGTATATTGTGAATGCATGCATCATGTTGGCAAGAAAAGCAATGACGTCTATTGGTCAAAAATATTCAAAGATGAATGCTGGTATGAATATGATAGTATCATCGCCATTATTCCAAAACCTGTCCTCTTTGATGGATCAAACACTCACTTTGCTGTTGATAGCGGAATTTGGCAAAAAGTCCTAAATGCAGTAGATGAAGATGAACAGAGAGTAGATGAAGATGAACAGATGAATATAAACAGAGAGTAAATGAAGATGAACAGAGAGTAGATGAAAAAATGAACAGAGAGTGGATGAACAGAGAGTAGATGAAGATGAACAGAGAGTAGATGAAGGACACAAAGTTGGACAGCAAGCTGACAGACAAAGTTTGTATGGTCTGTTGTCTGAGAATGATGGCATAACATGCATCATGTTAGCAAGAAAAGCAATGACTTCTGTGGGTCAAAAATATTAATATCATTAGTGTCATTACCATTATTCCAAAGCCTGCGCTCTTTGATGGATCAAACAACCACTTTGCTGTTGATAGCAGATTTGGCAAAGAGTCCTTGATTCAATGAAAACTGAAAATCATTCATGTTGAAATTGATATAAATGTTACTTGTTAGTTTGTTGCAAATTTTACAGTTTCAATAATTACTTAATAGGTTTAATAGGTTTGTTGATGTTTTATAGTGTTTTCTTCAGTCAAGAACATATGTCTGGCGGTATGTTTCTGAATATGGTTTCAATAGTACGTTTCTTTCAACCAGAACTCTTTCCTGTTACTATGTTTTCTTTCATGTTACTGCAGCAAAGAATTTCATTATATTACTCATGTTGTAAACAACTAAGAACGGTGTTAGATTTCTATTTTATTTCAATACTGACTAAGATATGCCAGTGCCTATCATTTCTCATCTTTCATGTTTTTATTTGTTAATGGTAAACAATTCAGTAGCATTGTTCTATACTGTTACTTTTTTGTTCTTTACTGTTACCACAAATTCTATCCTGTTACTGCTCATTAAAAGCTTAATTATAATTATCATAGAGGAACAATCATTGTCATAATGCATTGGAATAAATCATCAAGATACATCAAACATAAGAAGGATATTTTAATTCAAATTACAGTTCGATGAAAGAATTAATTAAAATCAAAGCTAATTCCAACGGTAACTATGTGACAATGCAGATAGTTATCAACAAGAAAAAGTATTTTATTTCTTTATTGCCAAAGTAATTTTTGGATAAATGAGAAGAACTATTACAGAATATCCCAACAAAAGTGAAATAAATTTAGAAATAAATACTTTATTTGTTTTTTTACGCAGATGATTCGTTGGTAACAGGAAGGAATTATTTTGGCCTGAATGTTCAAAAATTATAATAATTTTCATATTTGCAAATGTCATTAAGCTTGCATATTTCTGTTTTGCAACCTTATGTATATTTCTGTTGTATTGAAGTATAAAAAATTGTATTTTGAGAAACTCATCTTTTTAGTTTTTGGTGCCTTGGAATTTTGACATTTTTTGAAAAAGTCCCATATACTAAAGAAAGTTACGGTCCGATATCCGCCAAAATCGACCGTTTTCTCTGGTTTTTAATCTGGCTGTTTGTTAGGATTTGGAATGAAATATTTAGATTGCATAGAATGTAGTTAATGTATTTCACTACAATGCGAGGTCGTGGTGGATGTTTGGTTAGGGCACTAAATTCACAATTTATAGAAGATCGAGGGTTTGATTGGGATTTATTAAAGCCCCGTTTCCAAATGTGAATGTTTGTGAATGCGACTGCTCGAAGTGCCCGTGAAAGACTTTTTGGCAGCTGGAATAAAGAGAAGATTAGGTGAAAACTCAGCTGTCTGAGCAAAGTTCACACTCTCTCATTTCACGACGTTTGCTCGCTGACCTGGATGTCCAGTGTACGACCCCAGTCTTGACCGAAAAAACTTATCGGTTTTTCCGGCAGGGTTTTGTTTAGTCACGAGTGCAGGAGAGGGGGTCCGACTGTGAACCACGTTTAGTTTTTGGGACGGAACTAAAACCGAGCAACCCGTATACGTAATAGAACTCCCGACAGTTGAAAACTCAGCTGACCGGGCATACTAGCAATACTGTATGGCGTATGCCCGTCTTGATTAACCCAGTTGGTGCTGAATAGTAGGACGTTAAACCTTATTTCATTTCATACCTCTCATTACACACTCAGACATAAAGATACACTTTAACGTATTCATTCCACTTTAATCTGTAAACAGACAGTGACGTTGTTGTGTAAACGTTGATCTGACAGCTCATCAGACAAGGTTTTCAAAATCAATAATAAACCATTACTTCATTGAAAACTAAATAGAGTATAGAAGGTCTGTTATCACTGGTCACAACCAATTTTAAATTATAAACACAGGAATTATTCATGGTGGTTGGATATAGATAGAGGAGATTTTGATACACTCCAGAATTCACTGAGCTTTTATACATACGATATTAAATACCTAGCAGTCGATTTTCGATACTATTATAACGTAAGAAAATATAGGTTAATTTGTTTAAAGGGTGTATGGTTCTATTCTTTGGAATTTTAAAATAGACAAACGGTGGTCGGTATAAAAGCACATATTAATGTAGGCCTAATAATGTGTGTATATAAAGTGATTTACATTCAATTTTTTAATTTTGTTTTGTAATTTCTAATCAATTATATTCGGTGAAATCCAAATTGAACAACAGTCGTTTACACCTCCTTAGTCCATTCTACACATTTTTGTAGAATTATTATTTTGTCATCTGTGTGTATCAGCCATTAGTAATTATGTTTTTCTTTGTTCATTACAAATGGCACCTGAATACACAGCAATACACGAATCGTGTACTGATTTAAAAATCATCATGATGTCTTCAATAATGATTGAAATGGACCAATATTGAGTTTAATTCTTGTTTTAATTTCGAAATTTATTGAAAATTATTGATTTAGAGGTTTTGTTCCTTTAAACAAATAGTGAGTGGTGCTCTTCACAAATTAAATATCAGACTTGCATCACACCACTGACAAAGTACAATTTTTCCCCCATTTATGTGTTCGTGGACTGTAGATTAGCCAATGACTACCTGAAATGACATGGGGGTTTAATGTCCTCCTTTTTTTGCACGACTGGGCGTACGCAATACAATACACTTTTGTCTGGACAGCGGCGCTACGTCCTACTCTTATATCGAATTCCAACTGCCAAGGGATCTTTTACATACACTCAAATGTGTAGACGGGACCTCCGTTTTTCGTCCCATCCGAACGACTAGGTAGCTGTCCTTGTCAGACCCTCCTTCTGAAAATCGAGATGGACTTTCTCGGCCAATGCAGGGATCGAACACCCGACCTCCAGGCTAGCGAACCAGCGCCTTTCCACTTAGCCACCGTGACCCCCGCGAATGACTATAGTTAGTATTGGTATAAATAATCATACGGAAATAATAATGATTTAAAACCAATCAACCCTCAGACTGTTATTAAATTATATAAATAAATCAAATAAAATGCCGACGTATATTATAATTTATGTTTCCCAATATGGTTGCCGTTGGTAACCAGTTGATACATCCGCTATATTGAGTATCGGAAAGGAAAGGAAAAAAAGAGCCATTTTGTTACAATACTTAACGTAATTGATTTATTGGGATTAAATATAAATTCTGTACATTAGCCATTTATGTTATAGATGCACCTATAGACCCGAAAGACCCACTGAAATGCAAGAGTCGGTCGTAAAGGATTCCTCTAATTTGTGTAACTATCAAATATTTATAATTGAGACCCAGTTCTTTGTGACTTTATTTTATCACAATGCATTAGACGTTTACAAGATTTTGCCATTTAAACTGAATGACAAGGATTTAATGATACATGATGAAGTCATTAATACAACAAACAAATTCCGTCCGTGGTGTTTTCATTGCTATGTTCATTTCGTGGAGTGTTTTCACAGAACACACGCCATCTTTTGTCACTGTAAATGAAGTCCATTTGTAAGTCTTGTCCAATCATTCTATAAATAAGTTTTTCAGAATACTTAGCAGAAGTCTTCATGTACGGTTACGTCAGCAGAAAAAAAAATCATATCTGATTGCGCCATCCTTTTAATGATCTTCTGATTATGGATTTGATATTTTCATATGTCCAGATTTAAACGTGGTTGTTATAAGTTGTTGTCGCCCGGGGTTGTGCGTCTGCCCGTCATCCACAATTCATTGAGGAAATCCCGATTATTTTATGAGTGTTTTTAATTTTGAAAGATAGCCACACAAAAACTATCATGTCTCAACAGCAGCTTATGCGAAAGGAAAATTTATATGTTGATCATATTTGATATTTAGGCAAATGGATGAGGGTGGGGTGGAGTCCGGAGCGCAATACCGGAGAACGTTGAGTATTCCTGATTAGTCCTATTATGACCCGAAAGTTTCCCACCAACTTTGAAAAGAATCCACGAAAAAACATACCATCTATAATGTTTACAAGGTTATTGGTAAAATGGGCATAATAGAGCATGAGCCCAAGGCGTTAACCTAGCTGAAAAATGTACCAATTTTTTCCTTTATGGTATCAATGCATGTATATCTGGTATCATCAAAATTTAAGTCTGTCGGGTTTCTGGTGATGGGTTTGGTGTTCCACACCCAAAATGACATGCCCTTCAACTAGGGTAGATTAGCTCAAAAGTGTACCACATGAAATTCGCGCAGCATTGTACCGTACATCTTCAGGTATTACAAAAACACTTTGACAGACATTTCTAGTGGTGGGGTACCCCTGACAGAGCTATATAATTACCAGACATGTGTAATGTTGGGGTATCCCCGACAAGAGTTATCTAATTTCCAGTCAACAGCTAGGCTGGATTAGCTGAAATCTGTACCACCTAAAACAACTTTGAGGTTGTTCAGTAGAACCTCGGAAGTAATGAATGACAACTGCCAGACAGTTTGTGTGGTGGGTTACTCCTAACAGACACGCCTAAAATACCACAGACCCCAACTAGAATAGAGTAGCCCGCACTGTTACCGTGTTCCAAACAATTAACAATTGTGCCAGGATGCGTAGAATACTAATACCTAGCATGTACGGAAAAGGCGATAAAGTGTGGTTGCAGGAACAATTTTTAACCCCATAAACCGTTTTTTGACCCAAATATCAGTTTCTTGCAATCGCAGGTTACCGTCTCTTCCATGCATGCTAGGTATTAGTATTAGTATTCTACGCATCCTGGCTTAAAAATTTAATTTGTTTAGACAACACAGGGGCGGATCCAGAGGGGGGGAGGGGGTCAGCTACATAAAAAAAATAATGCCTTGCATCAATGAAATTACATCACAAAGTGATCCTACATCAGTATAAAAACGATTTCTCTGTTTAAAAAGCTCAATTTGTATGTATGCCTATGTAATTTAGAGACGACGATAGCAGATTTCCCTAACCGAAAGCTGGCAAACCCCACCTGCAAAATTTCCTGGATCCGCATCTGCAACGGTAACAGTGTGCGCTAATCTAGCCTAGTTGGGGGGGGGGGGCGTGTCTGTTATGGGTAACCCACCGCACAAACTATCTGGCAGTGGTCATTCAGGACTTCCGTGGTGGCACTGGACAATCCCAAAGTTATTTTAGGTGGTACAGATTTCAGCTAATCCAGCCTAACTGTTGACTGGGAATTAGATAACTCTTGTCAGGGATACTCCAACACTACACATGTCTGGTAATCATATAGGTCTGTCATGGGTACCCCACCACTAGAAATGTCTGTCAAAGTGTTTTTGTGATGCCTGAAGAAGTACGGTACACCACTGTGCGAATTTCATGTAGTACACTTTTAAACTAATCTAGACTAGTTGAGGGGTATCGCATTTTGGGCGTGGAATACCACACCCACCACCAGAAACCCGACAGACTTACATTTCGATGATACCAGGCATACATGCATCGATAGCATATCGAAGAAAATTGGTACACTTTTCAGCTAGGTTGACCCCCCTGACCTCCCGGTCTATAACCGTGGCCTACTCATTATTGTTTGCGATTTTATTATTTCGTGCACATTGGTTTTCGGTTAAAAATATGCTTAATTTATGAATCAAAATAGGAAAGAAGGAATTTTGTTTTGCAATCGTACCGTACATGCTAAATATGTCTATTTTATATATACATGTATTTACCCATTGTCACGCAACGATTTTTTTTACACTTTCAAGTACTTATACGTGCTGAGAGTATTCAGAGGCAACGTGCCGCATATTCCCTTTAAAGAGGAAATTATTACCTTTCCGTTCCGTTTGTATGAATTATGAAATAAAACACTGTACTTAACAAAACAAATATACACCTACTCCTCTAGCTTAAATGATTGATCGAATCAAAAATATTTTGTAATGTTTCAAAAAAATAGAGCAAAAATAAAATGTATTCAATATTTTGACAAAATAACAAAATCCTTAAAAGCAAAACCAGATGCACCCGTTATTCAAAGTTGGCAAAATAAATACACGTTATTTAACACTTACCAACATCAAAAGCGAAACCAGTTTTGCTTAATGGGCATTCATTCTGTACTATAGTTATATCCATTGTTGAATATAATAATAGACAACTCTTGTTGTTTATATCTCGAGGATGATTATCAATATATACTGTTTACATTTATCTATAAGCTTATATAAATATTTACTTCATAATCAAAGTCGCCATTTGGATTCATGTTTTGAATTGAGAATCAAAATATCTTAATCACGAACACTCAACTAAAAATGTGAAAGGTACTTCTGGGTGTTGTGAAAATACAAGAAATACGATGAAATGCTTGCTTTCGTATATGTCTCATTTCTGTGAGTGTTACCCAAAGAAGCACTTCTAGAAAACGAAGTTGAATAGTGTCTTCCGTAAACTAATAAAAGTGTTATTCGATTGGAAATATCTTGCCATTCTATGAAAAAAGTCAGAAAAAATACGTATTTGTGTTCGCTGATAAAACACGACCTAACACAAAAAGGTCAAACCTTACAAATTCGCTTGGTCGTTGAATATTGAATTCCATTAATTAGTTAATGGACAAAGTCTCTCTCTGGTGATGGTAGAATACACTATCCATTGTTTAAACCGCAAATAAACCAAAAGTCGTTTGTTTTTTTTTAGATGCAATGAATCTCTCTATAAAGCAGCACAATGTAAATATGCTTACCGCGTATGTTAATATGAGAATCAAAATTGGTAATCACATTTTGGTCACATCCTTATGTGTCTCTGAAATAGTCCTTTCCGCTGTGGGCTATTTCCTAGGAAAACTAAGTACGCAGGTCTCGATTAGTACATGGACGTAAATGGTGCTTCTGATCGTGTTCTTCCCGAGAAGGTAGATTTGGCTTAACAATCAATAGAAGATATCGTTAGGCGCTCTTAGAAAGACAATATATAGCATTAAACGGTCCAACCAAAGAGACCGAGACAACCATGTTGCTCCCTAGACTGTGGCTATGGTTCTTGCCCGCTTGTAATAGTGTATAAAAGTCAAAAGAATACATCTTTAGGCGTTCGCAGAACTGCACCAGACGAGTTTCGTAGAGACCCTCATACTGTTTGATATATAAAACCATCTTTGTAACGATGCAGTGTTTCAGACCTTCAGTTATCAAGTACAAAAGTATACACCATAAGAAGTAAAGAATATTCAGAATAATACTCAGGGTGTAAGACACGGGATGGTGTCCCACAGCAGTGATACACGATAGACTTCTCGAGGCCTTGTGACACAGAACATCATATTATCCGTTGAAAAACATTCACTGGTGATTATTTTGAATATGCACGGTGTGTGCAAAACTGGATAAAATATTCGACTCCCGACTGATTTGAAAGAAATTCCTGTATCAAGATACCAGTTTGGTGTTCTAACGTCAGCGCCCGTCTTCATTACCCCAGTCGGGGAAGACAAACCCCATTTCATTTAATTTCTATAATGTCAGCGATGGTGACCTAAACGTAAGATCAACTGCACATCAATTGAAAAGTAGTTTGTTAAATGACTATGAAACCATAGAAGTTAAAAAGAAGTCTAATAAAACTATGAAACAAAGAAGTCCAATAAAAGTATCTTACCCGCTAACATCACCATTCTCACTCCCCAGGCTAAACTCCAGAACCAGCCAACCAGTAGGAAAGTTATAGTGAACAACTGGGCGAAACCAACCCAGATATTAACACAAATACTAACAATAACATGATCGTCTTTAGAATGAACCCGAGGTTTACCGCAGCATAATATAGCAAACCCACTTACCATAGTACCTGAAAATGATAGAATTGGCGTAACATTATAAGCAGTGGGGATATTACCCCAAAATATATCTACTACATCTCACTGACTGGTGTCTCACGTAAATAACATTCTCTGAGAATGACAAGTAAATGCCAATTTACTCGCTTGAAATGTAAATTGTTCATCGGCAATCTGTTCTAAAGCAGAGTCCAAAACGTTTGAAAGAACATCATTACTAATCGATTAGAATGCCCAAAAGAATAATGTCCTGGCAATCCGTTACATCATTCATTTCCTTATATCAACCTATCAATCTGTACTGATACTTTTTGGATACTATGGAATGCCAAATTGCAGAATTATGTCTGTCGAACACACTGGTGTATGTGGTATTGAAGAATGATAAAACATACAAAAGAATTTACAATTGAAGAATAATTTATGTCTAGCATACAAGCATACGACACATCAGTGCTTGACTACTCCGAGATCAAGTATTCTTGAAATAGGTACACATGATGTAATCGTATGGCATACAAGGTAATGCACTATTACTTTCGAACTGAGTACTTGGGTTTTTATCTAAACACTGACTAAATAAGCGAGCACATTCAAAATTAGAGGCAGTTACAGACGATGAAGAAGAAAATGAAAGCTACTGACCTGTTCCGGGTATTAATATATTTAACATCAGACAAATAATAGCTACACTGATTGGCAGGTAGGGAATGGCGGATCGTATCCATGAATCGGTATTAGCTAACGGAGATTTTGGTTTTTCTTCATTTTGTTTATTAACCAAAGCGACTTGATTCTGTATCCGTATATCCACAGATTTTCTGGACATGGAATCAATGGAATATTTCGTAGAATCTCTTCTAGAACCAACTGATAATTTATCTTCGTCTCCCTGAGTACCATCTCTCTTACCAGTAGCAGACGCAGGAACCGAAAGGGCGGTTTTCCCATTAACTTTACTATCTTTCCGCTCATTAACGCTCACATGCTTTGCGTCCACAGCTGACCCAGAAACATGCCCTGGTTTAGAATTTCTCGTAGCGATCTTCTTAAGGGCTGCACGGGCTAAAATTGATCTAGGTTTCTCTCCCAACTCATTCAGGATATTATCCGCAGTTTCCTTTGCCTCTTCTGTTTCGGTTTTACTATCTTTATTCAGTATTGACCCTCCCACTTCAACATCTCTAGCAGTAACGGGATCCACTACCGGCTCTTGGATTTTGTCTTTTTCCTTATTTTTGTCCTTTTCCTTCGTCTTGTCTTTCTTGGATTTAGAATTAGGTGAACTTTTTGAGGTCTTGGCCTCTGATTTTGATTTGGTTGGAGTTCGGGCGGGACTAGCTTCTCTAGAACGAACAGATCCATTGGCTTTGACTTTTTCAGCAGACAGTTTGTTTTCTTTCCTTGGTGTTCCTGGAGGATTAGGTGTGGTGTTTCTGTTCAATAATGGAAATCGGCTGTCTTTCCTGTCTTTAGTTTGGCTGTGAATTGGCGTTGCCGGTACGTTTAATTTGACTTTTTCCACCTCGTTTTCACTTCGTTTTGTGTCCTTCGTGTCTTTTGTATCATTTGATGATTTGTTTTGAACGGAAGTCCTTTTACCCTCTTCGGCAGATGGTTTGCTGACTTCGCTTTTATCAATTTCGGTGACCGCAGTTTTTGAGTCGGCATTTAACTGACTGTGAATTGGCGTTGCCGGTACGTTTAATTTGACTTTTTCCCCCTCGTTTTCACTTCGTTTTGTGTCCTTCGTGTCTTTTGTATCATTTGATGATTTGTTTTGAACGGAAGTCCTTTTACCCTCTTCGGCAGATGGTTTGCTGACTTCGCTTTTATCAGTTTCGGTGACCGCAGTTTTTGAGTCGGCATTTAACTGACTGTGAAGCAGTAACTTTGCTTTAACTGCATCTTTGTTAGACTGTGAATTATCTTTAACTGCTCTGCTGGTTGCAGTTCCTGCTATGGACGGTTCTTTTACGCCGGACGGACTGTCTTTTTGTGTTGGTCCCTTTCCTCTATTAAACGGACTTTCCGTGTGTGAATTATTTCCACGCTTGATATCCTGGAGCGGTATGTGTTCCAAAGTTTGTTTTGTCGAATCTTTGGCAGTATCACTTTCTTTTTGTAATTTACTGACGTCGTTCTGACTACTTGCAGTTTTAGGTGGACTGTCAATGCTCTTCAAATCTGCACTTTTTGTTTCCGTCGTAAGGGATTCAACATTAGAGGGATTCACATTGGAAATGTCTTGAATTGGAGGACTTATTGTTTGTGTATCATTGAGAATGGGTTTCACATTTTTAGTATCAACAAGGGTATTTGTATTTGCCGGTTGGTAACTTTCACTGCTTGGGTTGTAACGTGGCACTTTAGAGCTACCCACGGGTGGAGAACGTCTCTGATTTGTATTATCTTGGACGACATTTTTCTCTGGGTGAGATATTGGAATTTTACTCTTTGTGTCGTTATTTGTTGCGTTCAGTCCATCAGTTGCAGATTTAAGTTTGGAGGACGGCGAATCACCTGTAGCGGGTACCGGAAGTTTACTTCTAGACTCATGTCTATTAGTATCATTTGGTTTTACGGAAGGCGATGCATCATCAAAGGGCACCACATCCATATCATCATCATCCTCTCCAAATCGAGTATCTATTACTTCCTGAGTATTACTTGTCATTCTGTTGTTAGCCGAAGCTAAGATGGATTTCTTTTTCTCTTGTATGTTATGACCATTGTCTGGAAATTCTTGTAACGGCTGTGAAGCAGGGAAGGTTTTAAGTGTTGGCGATGTCGGAAATTCGTCTTCAAATGATACGTGGAGTTTATTCTTTTCCATGGTTGTCAGAATAAAATACACATCACAGAATATGTTTTACATCTGGAAATAGAACAAGTTAAACAAATTAAATCTTTCTGTAACTTTTTATAAAAGTATGTCCGGGGATGTTAATTTAGTCCAGCGTCCATAACATGGAAAAACACCAATGTGACCCGAAACAGTTAATGTAATGACTGGTAGTTTGGGGTTTTTTTTCACGGGGAACCGATTTTTTTTTACTGGCATACGTGTACTAATAGACGGCATGCCAAACATGTATACCAGTAAAATAGTCAACTAACTTATTAAGTGTATAAATTGTGACTGCATTCAGCCAAAGACTTATCAGCATCCTCTCAAGAAAACCTCGAATCAAATAGACGCAAATCGTGGGAATATCACGTCATGGGAATTCAGTTCAGCCGAGAATGTTATTATGCAAATAAAATATTACTTAAAACAAAGGTTGGGTTATTGGTTCCCTAGGGCCTATCTGATTATTGGTTTGATTATTTGATTAATGATTTATAATTGTTTTATAATTAATTTCATCTTTTGTACTTCAATCATTAATCGATTATGTTTAGGTTTTGAAGGATAAGGTAAATATGGGATGTTCAGAACCGGATTGATAAAAATACAATGAAAAAAGATTAGATCATAATCAGACCTGACCGAATTTAAAAATAAAATTGAATGGGCGTTTTAAAAAATGTCCACAGAAACATGTAAAAACATGTATAGCCATCATACCACTCCGTTTATGTCGACGGGTTGAGGTATTGACAAAGGTACGTGGGCTGAGGGGTTTTCTTGCTTGGCATAATTCTGCCTGTGGGCCTGGTGAGTGAAGTATGCCTTATCTTTTAAACGGGATAAAATCCTAGGCCTACCCGTGCACTTATTGCATGGGGTGCACGTAAAAAAATATTTGACATTTGGAAAAAGAACGGAAGGAAACGCCGTTGTGCGACGTAAATAAAATGTTCATATGTCAGTCTCAAAATAGTCTAGATAAAATATCGATCAGGGGCCGGTTGCTCAAAACTAAGTTATTTTAACGATCCGTTAAACTAACGGATCGTTATCTTTTATGTGTCGTTTGGTAACGGTCCGTTAAATTTCTGTTGCTGGACAGTCAATTTCATTATCCGTTAAAGTTAACAGGGCTTCCAGCAACAACCTTTCTCTCCGTTAAAGTTAACGATCCGTTCACTCCATGTTAACGAATCGTTAAAAGTTAACAGAGCTTTGAGCAACCGGCCACTCATGATGTTAATCTCCATTCTAATCAATGTATGTAAAAGGAATAGTGAGTTCAATTGACGAGAGAGGTGAAAGAGAGAGAGAGAGAGAGAGAGAGAGAAATGGGGTTTAACGTCCACTCAACACAAACTAGGTCATTTCGGGACTAACATATGTTTTTTAAATTTTATTTCAATAATTCGCTTGCGCGTAGGGGTCTTTGGCAGTGGGAGGAAACCGTAGTGCCCGGAGGAAACCCACGAGGTTGAGAAGGCGCCCCTATCTCCATGCCACATACGCTCACACCAGGGCTCGAAACCACAGCCGTAAGTCAGAGGTGACCGGCCAGCTAGAGGTCGAAGCGCGGCACTCTAGACCACTAGGCCATCCCAACCCCCCGGGTGAAAGAGAAATGTGGTTTAACATTAACTCGACACAAACTAGGCCATTTCGGGACTAACACGTTTCAATTTTATTTCATTAATTCGCTTGCGCGTACGGGTCTTTAGCGGTGGCGGGAAACGGGAAGACACGTAACAAATCCACGAGGTTGGACAGGCAACCCTAATTTATACCACAATAGTTGTGAATATCTACATGGTTGTCTCAGGATTTATTTTATTCACGATTTATACATGCTCTCGATCATTTACAGTCCTGTCAAAATTAGAGTCATACAAAACATATCAGAATATTGGCAATAAATCGATAAATTATAAATAAAATGCACGAACATGTACAACACAAAAAACATCAAATGACTACGTACTTGAATTCATTTTGCAACATTTCCGGTCCTTGTGCAATATTTATTGATCTTGGGGTTTTATATGTAATTTCCATAAAACTGGCTTATGTAGCAATATAGTCAAGGAATGGGGAGATAAGATATAGTTTTATGTTTCTAACATATTCACATATATGCAGGTGTGTACTGATTTCAACTAACATTTGAATGACATATGGGTTATAGAAACAAAAACATGATAACAGATATCTCATGCGCAGTTTCTAGAGTAAATTTCCATAACCATATAAGGGTGGGTTATTACATCATGTTTGACCAATTAGATAATTGAATGTCCAAAACCAGTTGATATAAAATTATGATACTTGCGCGAATTCGTCAGACGACATTTAGATTCCAGAGGGTTACCATCTAAGAGTCCTAGGCACCGCGAGGTGTCTAGGTTGAGAAGAGTTTAGTTAGCATTGACTGTAATTGTAATATGCTTGTATGTATACCTATGCTACATAAAAGGTAAAAACGAACTGTTGCATTGTTATAACTGAAGAAGACTAACGTCTTAAGAAACCAGTAAGAAGGAACACACAACGTGAAGGAGAAGAAAAGACAATCAGAGATAAATCCTAGACGATCACAAGGCTAACGGTAATATGTAGCAAAACAAGATGCATGGGTCATACGTAGGATGTGGCGACCGGACCGGTTATCACCCGCTCTCCACGTCAGACAAAAAGACCCATGGTGCTACACTTATTGTTCAAGTTTTAAAACCATACACTGATTGATTGTATTTCGTTTGAGTTACCATGTACCATTATCTGATTTGAGTTATCAAGAAAGGACCACTGGTGTCAGTAGCGGATCTAGAAGAAGCTGAGAATATGGTGTAGGGGTGAAGTTCCAAATCTACAGCGCCATCCACAATTCAACCCCTCAATGAATTTCAACTAGATACATGTTCTGACTATAACACTGAGTCTCTCGGCAGAAAATACATTGTATTTCCTATCATTTGAAAAATTGAGTTAATATTCTGGCATTTGAGTTCACTGCTTGAAACAAATTCTTGCGAATGAGGTGAGCAGAAATGGAATTCAATGGGACAGAATCTCGAGATCTGTCTGTCAATTCGACCAGTTTTGTTAAGTAAAAGTCGACAGAACATTTGTACGGTCTGTGGCCCCAACAACTAGTGGCACTATTAACTGGGCGGTTTATTATAGTGGAAGAATGATGCCCGATAGCAACGTATAATACGTAACTGGGTTGTTGATTGTTTGGGACTGGTCCTTCGAATTTTAGCCAATGTCATGGAAAATGTGAGCACCCACCTTTAAATCGGCGCCTGACTGGTATTGTAATCTGTGATACTACTACTGCCTTGTTACAGGCTCCGAATACTTGTCACGGACACGAACACTTTAATGTGACGCGTCTTACAGTCACTATTCTGAAGATTGCCCGGTCTTCTATTTTAGGTTTTATTATTTAGACTTGATACAGTAAAATGTCAATCGCATAAGTAAATAATATAACAATCTCTTCAAGCTGGTCACTTGGTGTCTGAAATGATACCCACGGAAACCTTCGCGCTTTTTAGTTAAATAGAGAACCGCCCATGGAATTGGACGCGTCCAAGACTTTCTGAACTCTAGATTTCCATATTTTTTAAAAATCAATCGCAGATCCTAATCTTTTAGATAGATGGATATTAAACACCATTCCTATACCTTCTGAAGACTCATCTATATAAACATATCAATAAGTTAAAAAAAAAAAAAAAAAAAAAAAACTCCTAGTATTTTCATTTTGTGATGACAACTACCCAAAGCTACCGAAATCTTATTTGCGTACCATTAAACATACATTATGCAAGAGCTAAATCTGCCTATTTAAGCCTGAAATATTATCTGAATTATTAATTAGACATTAATTAACTATCCAGATTAAAATCAACACTCGATGTCAACGCTAGCCTGCGATATTTACTGGATTACGATTTGCTGCTCAACTTTCATTCATGATTTATCATTAAATTCCCTTTACATAAGCTAGTTTTGAACTATTTTAGTGAGAACTGGTTGCTCTTTATCTAATCTCCCATAATGGATCTTTAACTTAGCGTTTAACAGAAATGTTCAAACTAACACATTTTATGAAAACCTTATAATAGTGGTTAATTTAGTAAATCGCGCTACCCGGCGAAAATAATAAAATTACCTCGTTCATCTCAATGGTATAAATTTGGGAACATCGTTAAAATCATTTTATTTCCATTGTTAATAACTGATTCGATGGGAAAACTGTCACATTGTCCCAATTGACTACACGGAGGAAAATAAAATCGAGCAAATGTAAAGAGATCTTATCGTTGGCCCAACGAAACTTGAATCAACAACTTAAACTATCCTGGCTTTCCATTAAAACATAAAAACATATTGATCATGCAACGTGTGTGGTTAAATTCCATATTTATATATAAAAAGATATCACAGCTTTATTTTAATGAATTCATTATTTACATCTATATATAAATGAATAAATTATACATGTATCGCGGCTTTCTTTTAAAGTTACATTCCCTGGTACAAACTGGGTGATTTGGTGATGTACTAGGACTAAAACATATTATTCAAACTAATTCATTTATCATAATTTTGCTTCAAATCTTTCTCAAAACATTGTAATTGCCAAATATAATCTACTATAAAAGAGGCCATGTTTGCGTCAGGGGATTACCCCTCTCCATACCTATAGCAACGGCGGGCGGAGACGGGTGAGAATTCATTGCATACACAAGACGATGTTGTCTGCCCGCGTCTTTTCCCGTGATTTTAATCTCAGAAAGTGTTGTACGTCTAACTCTTCATAAACTGTATCAACATGTTCATAAAGCGCTCAATGTACTCGTCCAGCCTTCGACGTCACATGTGCGGGTAGTCCTTATCGTCGGACTGTTGATTAGGGGAACCCTTACATTTTCGTCCTGTATACGCTCCATGAGTGTTTTTCAGGGAATCTAGTATTTTTATAGTAAGATTGGATATCTCTACTTTCCATATATACCAAAAACGCCATACTTTTATTGGAAATAGGGGGTTGGGATGGCCTAGTGGACTAGAGTGCCGCGCTTCGACCTCTAGCTGGCCGGTCACCTCTGGCTTGCGGCTGTGGTTTCGAGCCCTGGTGTGAGCGTATGTGGCATGGAGATAGGGGCGCCTTCTCAACCTCGTGGGTTTCCTCCGGGCACTCCGGTTTCCTCCCACTGCTAAAGACCCCTACGCGCAAGCGAATTATTGAAATAAAATTAAACCATTTGTTAGTCCCGAAATGACCTAGTTTGTGTTGAGTGGACGTTAAACCCCATTTCTCTCTCTCTCTTTATTGGAAATACCCACCCGATAATTACTTTCCTGGGAACCCAACTTTAATAAATTCGTCATTTATATCTATACAAATTCGTCATTTATATCTATATAAATTCGTCATTTATATCTATATAAAAATGGATATACAAGTACCTCGGCTTTATTTTAATAAATTCATTTAAGAAACTCAATCCAATTACAATTAAATCTGTATTTAAAAGAAATTAATTGATTGCTTTCCAGGTATGGGCGTTTCCGCTTACTTTTCGTCGAATTCCAAACAGGGTTTCTTTTACGTGCATTCCAGTTTGTTTACTGGTGGACTTTGGATGTTTTTCACGACTACGCCACAATTTTCTATTCGGCCCATAGGCGAAATCCCTGACAATTAAGAAAGATTCGCTTCATGATTCGTAATGAACCTAGAAGATGTTGAAACTACTGGATACCCACCATAATGCCCCTTAGTGACTCCAGCATATATAAATTCGTTGTATTTTAAAGGCATTGATAACTACAAACCAACAATATTTCCAGAAATATCTGAATTTGCTTTAAAAAACCCCAGCATGTTTTTGCTTCTGTGGCCCTAATTTAATTCACACACAAAAACAAAATAAAATCTAAACTATTATTTGACATCTGACATGATATGACACCGACGCAATACGTACATGTATTTATTGTTTATGACGTCTGATCTAGATACGGAAATTGGAACCAAGTAAACAAACGTATTATTACTATATACACACACATAAACCCCGACAGTCTGTTTACCGGAGAATTAATCGAACTTTGATCAAAATATATACACTAACCTGGGATTACTGAGCAAAATTAATGTCAAAGCGTCACATTTACACGAGAGAGACGCCGATGAAAAGAATAAAATAGGTTACAAACCACGAACGTCTTCCATAAATAATATCAATAAATCGCTTACAGAGAGCAACATTTAAAACGAAGAAAGATTCGCTTGATGATTCGTAATGAACCTACCTTCAGTTCTTGAAGAAGTGGATATTTTAAGTCGTCATATTATTGGGAAGTCCTGGTAGTAACGACGAGACTGTAGCTATTTCCGATAATCTATAATAGTTCCAATAGATCAGTTCCACTGGGACTAAGATGTTTATCAGTCTACAAGTAATTTATCACCATCAATGGTCGTGGTTGGCTGCCTATATTAAATGTCAATAAAATGTGAAGTAAAGGAGGAATAACGATCTATTGCTGCAAGGAATCATTGAGTCAGGCAGTCGTCAATACTTAATATTTGTTCTCTTTTATAACCACCGCCAATCGCCACCTTCGATTTTTACCTGTTGTGACTACGTCATGGCTTTTTAAAGAGGTTATAACACTGTACATGACTGATAAATACAGCTGATTGGTGGTAAACAAATAAATGTTAAAGACACGACAATTCTAATCTTTCAAATATATCTCAAAAGTAGAATAAGGACAGTTGGTATGAATTAATTAAGCACTTTTGAGTACAACATAAATAAAACAAGCTTCATGAAGAATGAGCTGACCGTACAAAGGTGATATAAAAATAATTATCACTTTATTAAAATTTATCAAGGACGAATGGCAGTGTGAAATCAATAGAAACAATGTGCACTAAGTTAAAATTAATCAATTGGAATCATTTTTTTTTTAAAAAAAAGAAAGTATTTTTACTCTATAAATAGACATTATTTAGTCGCTTTAGACTCTTAAGCTTTAAAATTTAATATAGATAACAATATAATATACGACAGCTTATGTGCAAAGACTTGTTTATTATCGTAAGAATGGTAGCAATGAAAATCGAGATTACGCTATTCTTATCAAAAGTTCCAGAATAATTGATATTTTCTGCAATTTTTATTATCTATCTGTCTTTAAACTACTATATTGTATGTATATCAAGAACAGCCAGCGCTAAATCTTACACAATACACCTTTAACTTAGAATTCACCAAGTTTAATATAATATTAGGACTAAAATGATTTTAAATAAAAATTCTTCTGGGCTTAAACTATATATTTGGCGTTTTGGGGCTTTAAAATAATACAAGGTTATGTGTAAAGTTTGAGAAAGTTTCGTAGATCCATTAAGTGGTTGTTGTTATAAAAATACATGTACAATCTGATAAAACAATGAGAGTTATTCTAGGCAAAAATAAATCGCCGGTGGAACCTTTTCGAAATACAGTAATAAGAGAATTGGAACGTACGATTCTGCACCGATGGACGTTAGAGACATTTAATTTCTCAATAAAGGTGTCCGAATCTCTTTAGGTTGATTTATTGTGATGAGGCTGGTATCGAACAATGATGACGATATTAAATAAATCGAAGAATATTGAGCTGATTGAAATTACATGTACTTGTTACGTCATAATGACAACAACAGCAACCATTCAAGAAAACATTATTCGGGTACATGACATGGCAATGGCTAATCGGCGATTGACCACGCGACAATCGGCGATTGCCCGTGTTGTGGGTATCTCATGAGAGGGTTAAGCACATTATCGTCAACGAGTTAGGAATGACAAAAGTTACTGCAAGACGGGTGCCAATGCTCTTGACTGCGGATCAGAAACGGCAGATTCCTGATTTTCAGTGACAATCTGCGCCGTTTTGATGCAGACCCTGATAATTTAGCCATATTTGTAACCATAGGTGTGACCTGTTTGCGAAAATGAAAAAGGAACTAGCCGGGAGGTATTTTCCTAGACATGATGACGTCGTGTCAGCTGTGAACGAATTTGTTTAGGGTGACTGAAGCTGAAGAAACTTTCTTCCTGACCGGCATGCATGCCATGCAAAATCGTTTGCAAGAGTATGTACACTCCGAAGGGGAATGTGTAGAAAAATAAATGGAAATTTTGACTTTGTACAGGTCTTTTAAAGATAGGATTAGAACTTTTCAGTCAGCCCTCGTATGCCCCATACCAGAGCCATATATACATGTATATCTATATATAAGGCTCTGCCCCATACCCACTTTTGTCAAGTTTATAATATTTATTCTAGCCACGCCACCGTTTTCAGGTGAGCAACTTTCATATAACCGATAATCTATACAGACAGTTATGTTCTTGTACTGATAATGCTCGCGACATTGGACACATGCTGACAGCAAATTGGATCCAGTGGAGTCGAGTAACACAGCAGTATTGTTTTCTATTTGTGAAAAACAGGCTTGTGTTTATGGACATAATGTCGGCAGTAGATGAGATATGGTTTCCTTTGGTCTGTTACATTCGAATATATGTAGATGTCTGTAGTGAAAGTAAAGTGCACCAATAGGGCAAAATGATGCTGCCCTAGCAAAATTCCCACTAAATATATACTATATTATATTTGACAAATATCCTCAATTCAACCAAACGAAAGTCTTTGAAATGAAAGGAAGTTTACGTCCTAGTGTTCCCGAAAATCTGTATTGCTACTTATTTTTACAATGAAAGTAAACTAGAACCAGGGAATATAAAAAATACTTTTAAAGATGGATGAACACTAAGTCTTATTTCCATAACTCATATTAAGTGACATTTACATGTTAATTGTTTGGTAATGCCCCTGTGTCACGGTTTGATTTGGTACCCCAATATCACCCAGAGTCTTGGACATTGCAAACATAACGTATTGGTCAGTTTAAATCAACATTGATGTTTGTTATCTTACAGTGAACAGCTGGGCTTCTGGTATCCACTATTTCCCATGTAGGAGAATACCACCGGTGTAGATTGGAATAACCAGATGCCAAAGACAGTCATTCATTTCGGACCATTTGCGTATTTCCCCGAACATAACTGATTACAGTAAAAACACAACTGATTTAAATCAGTTTATATACATTCATATATTACATTAATATATGCGTTGCGACCCACTGAAGATTTAAATCAATAAGGAATACAATACAAAATAAATGGCTGTACTTCAAATAAACAATTGCTGTTGTTGAAAAGCACTCATGCAGGCAATTCAAATAAGAATAGTGAAAACACAACAACGGGATAAATCAATTCTTGTTTGTTATAAAATAGGCTCCATATGAAAACAGAGTGGAATTGGGTTTAACGTTTCATCAACACAACATTTGAGCAGCGCCGTATGTAGGATTATAAAAGTGGGGGTGTGGCAGAATGGTGGGGCGCCATACCCTCCACGTAAGTGATATTTGAGTCAGGGCAAACGAATCCATTGGCGTGTGGGCGCCCTTAAAGGAGCTAAATCGCTAACATTTGGGACCTAGAAATTGACTCAAGTGGATCGCAATGCATATAATACTGTGATATAAATGTATATAAACTGATTTGCATTCAATTGTTTCCGTTTTTACTCCAATTTCAAATCAGTTATGTTCGGCGAAATAAACCAGAAGTGTCAACCGAAGGCATTTTTTTAGCGTCTAGTTATTCCAGTCTACATGCGCCGTTTGATTTGGTACAATGTTTTTAGCCTCGTTCCTCGAGTCTCTTGCTAGAACTGGGGCTGAAACGCATTATGGTACACGATTCGTGTACCAATGGTAAAATATTTATTTTGTCTTAAATATTGGATATCAGAAGCCCATCTTTTTCCAGTAAGATCACATCATCAATTTTGATTTAAATTGACAAATAATTTGTGTTTTCTATGTTGAAGATTTTGGAAGATATTGAGTTAAAGACTTAGCTCCTTTAAAACCAACCGACTGGTCGGTGCCGTAAGAACACTGTGTGATCATAATCTAGTGTATCATTTTACAATTGAAAGGATGTCAAATTCTTATATTTTTTTGGATGGGGCGCCATTTCACGGGTCGTTTTAATGTTCTGTGGGTGCAATGTACACCCAGCACCCCCGCTAGATACGGCCCTGCATTTGAGTCGTATAGCTAATGTTCATTACAAGGGTCATGGGCAGTAAAGGGAGGAGAAGGGTAGGCCTATTCGTGGAGAACATATTAAAACGGGGAACCAAAAACATACACAACCAATGTGTACCATGCGAAAGGGAACCGAACTAAACCGGTTACAGAGTCAAACTGCGACACCGAGTTCGAAAACCGGGGGAAATGATAGTTAACCCTCGTGTCAGGAATGGCGTTGCGTTAGTTTTTCGGTAGCGCAAAAAACCGAGATCACTTGTTATACCATTTAATCGTGCACTTAAACTATCTTTTCCAGTTAAAAAATCCAATATATCCTTGGTCCAGGGGTGGATTGGGGCCGGCAACCGGCCCGGGCTCCGGTGTCGAAGCTGCCCCTTTTACCGTCCGAGGAACCAGGGGGAGGTGATCTCCCTGGACATTTTTGAAAAATGAACCCCAAATATGCGATTTGGTGCAATATCTGATTATAATCTCTGTCAAATAATATATTTCATAAATCGATTTACTTAGGCCAAAACCACGACCTGCAAGTAATTTACAACCACCAACCTGTGAAATTATCATATCGTCATATTATTAATTAACGTATTATCATTGTATCGTCAAGAGTGAAGAAAATTTAACTTGTTGAAAAATGGCAGTAGATGCGAAAATTTTGACCATTTGATTAACCAGTTAGAAATATTCAATCAGCAGGAATATTTTCATTCAAAAATTCCCATTTTTGTTGCCGGGAGCGCTAGTTGATTCCTCCTGTGATGGAAGGCCACGAAACACATTGGTACAGAGTAACGAAAATGAAAAACATAAAAGCTGCCTTTTAATTTTGGATTCTGGCGTATCCCCACAAACGGGGTGCAGGTGACTTAATAATAAGTAATTTTGCGGGAGACAGTGTCTGGTGAATCAGATGAAATTTTCGGTTGAAATTCGTATGCATTGCACTTAATTGCTGGATTCCGAATTCTGACCCACACCCAGCACACCCGGTCCAGAAAGTCTATTATACCAGCCCATTCCAGACTCCAGTGATGGCGTGGCGGCAAGTTAAAGCCACCGGCCACATACAATATGATCATCATGGCTCCATGGTCGGTCCAATACCCCCCTCTCCCAAATAATATTCAGCAGAAAAAGGTTGTGTTTTTTTTAGACGAATTGAACAAAATTATTTTTTTTTTCATTTTTTGTCCGACCGGCCCTTCGAGCGATCGTCCGACCAACCCTCCGATCGCCCGACGGCCCAATCCACCCCTGCCTAGGTCAAAATCATAGCAACCATAGAATAAAAATCCCTTATAATTAAATAAAGATACATAATGTAAGATTTAGATAAAGAACTAGCCATTCTTGCTGTAATAAATAGTTCGCAAGTAGATAATGTAAAATTAATAATTTGAAAATTTCATTCAAATTACTCTATTGCACGCGAAGATATTAGCTTTTTGAAGGTTTGACGGTTTGACAGACGTGTGCAATAATAGTCTCGTGCAATAATTTCAACCACCGTACTGGTTGATCGAAGCTAAGTCTCGTTCGTCCATATTTGATTAAATCAAAGTATCGCTGAACCGTTTTAATCTATTAAATGTCGGAGAAATCTGATGCCATCGACAGTTGATTATGGCCTGGATCAGTTAATTAATGTCTAATTGATTCTTTAGAAAACATTTTAGGCTTAAAGAAAGACCTGCAATAGGCAGCTTTAGCTCTTGCATAATGCATGTTTAACGTGTCTGAGAGATGTTATACTCAATTCCGTCCCACGAAGATATGAAATATGATTGACACGAGGTAATTAACACGCAGCTGTGTTCATTTAACTAAAAAATATTGATCAATCAACGAGTTCTGTATTCTAACAGATCATCATCTAACTAAATAAAAACTGATTACATAAACAACGTTTCTTCTGACACGTAATCAATTTTAGCTAGATCGATGTGATGAAAAGATACGGACTAACAATTTAAAAAAATATATATTTTGTAACGTGATGGCGAATTCGAGACCTTCATTATTTCAACTTGTACAAATATTAGATATTACACATCAAAATTTATACCGAAATTTATCAGTAAATAATCAGATTTGCGTATTCTTTTACGGTTAATGTAGCCAGACATCGTATTCAATAATTGCGTTTTTTCTTCTTTTAAAAGAAAGTACGTTTTATATCCGTGGTTGAAATGCATTGTATGAGAAACATAGGTCGAAATGTACGTCTGACTCATTCCTCATTTTTTTTAGGACTGCCACCCATCCCCTGGCGAGTCTGAACGATATAGCCCTGATTTATGCCAGACACCCCCCCCTCCCCGAAACACGGCTATAATGCACCGTGAATCGCAAGTTCCATAACACAATTTTGCTGGTACAGCGGAAAAGCTTTTCACCGCGGAGAAAAAACCTCGGAGAAAACATTATAATGCGGAGAATGGTTTTTTGTGGGGATTTTTGTGGTTTTTTTTATTTATCATAGGTTCCACTGCGATTTCTCATATGAGGTAAATTACAAGAAAAGGATGTAAATCAACGTATGATTCTAAAGGGCACCGTAGCGGCGCTATATGCCAGCTCTTTCATACCAACCGAACCACTAGGCGCTGTTCTTTGCCACCCTCAATAAGAGGAACAACGCCGGGAAATCCAACTCACTAAGCCATCGATATGACATATAATAAGGGTCAAATGCGTGTGAATATTCTCACAAAAGCTCCGAATATCGGAACATTATGTAGGCCCAAAGATCGCCGGTTAAAATATCTCTACTGACAATCCATCGCCGAAGCAACATTTATATTGTGACATAGCTTTGGATAAATTTGCGCGAAAGATTCTCGCGGACAAGAAATCCAACTTTCTGCAGTAATCAGTCCTTAGCTTGAACACGCTTTATTACTATAACTATCAAAGATTCTATTATGGTATATATATTTCTGAATCCATTCTTTATAATGCTTCTATACTCGGATTTCCTTAATTAGATTGTACATGCAATACTTTAGTCTCGCAAACCAAATAGTACATACATACACGTTAATTACCTTAGACGTCCATTCACCAGCTTTCTAATCTTAAATCAGTATATTAGCCCCACAACTGTTTACGTCCATCTATTCTTACTTTGAGTTTCACCATTTGAATTTTACATTGGTTCCCATTGAATTATCTTCGCCACCTTTCTTCTTAGTTGATAGAAATAATATCAATTGCGGAATACAAGCCAGACTGTTGCGTATATCCGGGCATTTACTTAATTTGATTAAATTTAGATAAGTTTACTTAGTGAAGTAGCACACATTATTTTACTATAAAATATTTATGGGTATTGTTTGTTGTCTCTTTAACCATGCTATTGATATTTCCAACAGTAAATTATCAACTGTAGTAATAAATCCTGGGGGAAGAATTATCTAGTATTATTATGTTACCCTAAAGTAGAAATCATTTCCTATATCATCGACATTATCAAGTCAATGTATTATCGATATCGGTTTCACATGTCAACAGTTATAAGCTAATTTACGAATGTATCCACAATAACCTAAACAATAACAAAGTAAAATTTATATAGTTAGGCCTACGCTCTGTTGGAAACCAGGTTCTATTTTACAAAAAGTACTTGTAATGATATATATGATTCTGCGTTAAAGTTTGAGTACTCAAGAACTAAATGATCTAAATCAGCCTATTGTAAATCGTTTGGCGTTTCAAATGTTATATAAATTATTAATTAGGCATGCATTCACACACCAAGCCCATAATGAACCGTTTAAACCATCGGATAATCGTGATGTTGAATGTCACAATTTCAAACACTCATAACTTCCATCAGACTAAAATTAATTGACGGAAAATTTCAATATATTCTTTTTTTATTATCTATTTTAAACTGTTATAGCAACTTGGATCTTTATCTAAATCTTATATTACGCATCTTTAAATCAATTATAATTACTCCCGCGACCCATGTTGAACACGGAAATTTGTAATTGTCAACAGGAGCCATTGACCTGGAATATAGATGTCTCCGGAATCAAATTTCGATGGGACAAGTGTGTTAGGGGGCCAGTTCTCAGTGAACCAACTTTCTTAGGTGCGATTGTCTCCTGGTCCAACCAATAATGTTTAGGGCAAGTTGTCTCAGGACCAATTATCTCTGGGGTAAATTGTATTACATGTAGACCTTATTGGCGCCGCCACATAAAAGAATATCATATGTTTTGTACAGTGCATTAATGTGAATGTACATTACATACATTAAACATATCGATTAAAACTATCCAACTGCGTGAATAATTAAAATATCAGATATTCTTCTCCATAATAACCTACATTGTTATAAGGAATGTCGTCTGATGTGCTACTTAGTCTATATGTACTAAAACTATATGAACATTATAAAAAAATTGGAGGAAGGAATACGACTCTAACGTATAATAAGTGCGACTTGTTCGAATTTTGAAGACTATCAGGCATTTTCAGGCGCGGATCCAGAGGGGTGCGCACCCGGCGCTTGCCCCCTCTTTTTTTAGCTCCATATATTCTCGCGAGAAAGGAGAACAAAAATAGTTTCGGTTGGAAATCGTAATTTACTGTACTAGTATGAAATTAGTCCTTGTGGACATTTTTCCACTCAAAAATCACGGGCCGGGCTTCGGACTCCCAAGTGGGTGCAGCACGCATCCCCCCTTCTGAAAATCCTGGATCCGCCCCTGATTTTGGTCACCCAATTCGTTCGTAAGCGGCTAATCAATCTCACTCGGCATTATGGGAGCTCATGATGTCGTCATGTGCAACCCACAAATCTCGGCATTATGATGGGCGCCCACCCCCCTACGGAATGAGACACCCCACCAATCACATCGTTTTGGGCAATCTATTGATCAAGTCGTCGGCGCCCAACCAATCTTACTCGGCATTATGCATTATGTGCGGCCCAACAATCATACATTGTCATTATTATAGGGCGCCCAACCAATCATCTCATTATGGGCTCCCCTCCGGGATAAGTTACTCCACATAAGATCAAGCCATTTTGGGCGCCCCATCAATAAAGTTGTGGTGTTGTCAGTACCGCGTGTGTCCTCCACTGGCTCTTACGCGCGCTGTGCAACACAATTAACCATCTTTGTCGTACTTTTGGTGTTGACCCCGTTGATTACAGATTAAACATCCATAAGTGTACAAATGTGTTGTTATTGATGTGTTCCCATTTGAATATTGTTCACAATAAGAAGCAAAATAAATGAGATATTATGTTTACAGGATCATTTTGTTATACGAAAAACTAAGTGATGCGTTTTCTATGGCGCTCAGTATATATCTGAAGACGCCCATAATAAGGCAGACAGATATAGCTTATATGATTTAATGTGTCAGAATGAAGTAAAGTTGATTTTTTTTTTTACCTGGACGTATTTTTTTTTTATTCATTTATGCATTTATCTACCGTAAACAAAAATGACTTTTACGTAATTATCTACATTAATATATAGGAAAATACGGGGGGGGGTGTCTATTGGTCTAGCGTGTCGCGCTTCGACCTCTAGCTGGCCCGTCACCTCTGGCTTGCGGCTGTGGTTTCGATCCCCGGTGTAAGCGTATGTGGCATGGAGATGGGGGCGCCTTCTCAACCTCGCGCAAGCGAATTTTTGAAATAAAATTAAATCATATTATGTTAGTCCCAAAATGACCTAGTTTGTGTCGAGTGGACGTTAAATCCCATTTCTTTCTCTCTCTCTCCCTGCCTCTCTCTTATATCATTCTTCTTAATATCTTGTTGGATCAAAATACGTCCAGATTAAATGACCTAGTTTGTGTCGAGTGGACGTTAAACCCTATTTCTCTCTCTCTCTCTTTCTCTCTCTCTCTCTCCTCCTGGGGGGATACTTTCTCTTTAAGTCCAGCGCTGTCAGCTAACTCTGAAGTCTACATAAGTCCAACCGTCAAGTACCGTCATTTTTTATAATCAAACTTTTATTGATTAGAATGTCCCTTTAAATACGAAACTAAGCCGTTCAGGAACTCGCTTTTTTAGTCACGTGACCAACTGCAGCCATGATGGTGGGTGTTGCAGACTATTTATTTACTTTTTTATGTTTTTATATGAAATTGAAAGAAAATTATTCATTATTTAGTCAAAAATTAAACCATGACCTTGTGTATTTCAGGACGGAATAGATGACAGCCCTGACCTCCTTGCTGAGGATAATATCAAGGTAAAAATTTATCGAACAATCAGCAAACTGACAAAATTATACCATCGCTTGATCGCCCGGCTGGCGTATTCAACAATACATTGCATAATTCAAATGTATATTTTGATTTATTATTCTATGTTTATTTCACGTATTAATCTATGTTTCATTTAATGCTCCAAGAATATGACAATGTCATTTATCGAAAGTCCTAAAAGGTGACTGTAAAGACCTCTCCATTCGTTTGGAAAATTAACAACTGGTACTGGCAGTACTGTAGGCCTACATATGTAATTTCGGAAACTCCCCTTCATCAGTTTCATATTGTTTTCCCTGCTGTGTAGCAGTTTGCCAAGTTGGCAGTTAGGTTTTGTATATTAGGTAAAATGATTTGTTTGAATAAACCAATAAGCACAGCACACCCACCAATTCACTTCATGTAGCCTACAACTTAAGTGGTAGGCCTAGGCTACCTGTAATATTGACATTGTTCAATGTTGTTGGTATTGAAAAACTGATAAAAACCATGAGTCATAGTATTGAAATAACAGTCTATTCATTAATAAAATATTTCAGTTATATTTTGCTCTGTGAAAGATACTGAAAATTATATGATCTTTCAGTACGATAGTTTTCTACAACATTTTTTAACATTTTGAAATTTTTTAAAGATTTAAAGCTTATCTATAGTTGATTGGTTTAAGTAGTATAAATATTGCCCACATTTTCCCCATTCGTCTGAATCCATCAATCAACTATAGGTAGTTTTAGCTGTTGACAGATCCTTCTATCTAGTCAAAAAAGTAATAGTGTAAAGCTTATTGACAGCCGACTTTTGATAATTTCAGAGTCGTTCTGATACAGTAGATCTAACAGACACATCTCTCTTGGTTGACATATCAGATGCTTTAAGTGAAAGAGATAAAGTAAAGTTTACTGTACATACGAAGGTAATGGTGTTATTATCTTCATAACTCATTTTTGTGAAGTTTTTGATTAATTAGTCTATATCAAAGACATTACACTAAGGTGTATTCAATCAGATTAGAAATATACTATTATAGCCTTCTTACAACAAAGGAACAGGTGTCGGAAGGGATTGTTTCTTACTCTTCTAATGCACAAAGCTGACAATTTTTCATTGATTTTTACATGAAATAACTTTCTTTATATTAAAGATCACTTCTGGTGGCAATATTATTATGAATTAAATATCAAGCTCGATTGATTTCCATATCTATTAATTCAAAATAGTTTTGTAAATAATAATTTAAAGATTGTATTCATTATGTCGTTTGTATTTTTAGTAGTAATATTTATGTTTTTCACTTCAGACAACATTACTACAGAGGTTTAAACAAGCTGAGTTTTCTGTTGTTCGTCAACATGAAGAGTTTATTTGGTTACACGATAGATATGTTGAAAACTCTGAATATGCTGGTATTATTGTAAGTGTCATAGGATGACTTGATTGAAAATGTTGTCCTAAAATATTTATGTTCTTCGGTGCAAGGCTCCTAAAAAAAAGCTAAGGCTCTGCCAGTTCATGTACAATCGCCATGTAACTTGGCATGCATGTTCCTTGAACAATTGCGCATAGATTCTGAACCTTGACTTTTGATATAACCTCACAATTCCAAGTTCCTTGTCCATAGTACTATGGTACTCACTACTTGTATAAGTTCTGGGAAAGATAAACCCTGTATATGATATAAAAGGGGTATTCAATCTTCTGAAAGGAGACATGCACCACTCGTCTGTGAATAGTTTAATTGGTAGATAATAGATGACAGAAAGTAAACTTTATTATCAGATGTTATTTTTGTGACAATCTATCATGTTTGTTTCAAAATTTACATAAATTCCCAGCTGTTTTCTCAGATGTGTGTTACAATGTACGTGTATTTATTTCTGTAATTATAGATTCCACCAGCACCACCAAAACCAGACTTTGAAGCATCTCGTGAAAAATTACAGCGGTTAGGTGATGGGGAAGGTACAATGACAAGAGAGGAATTTGCGAAAATGAAACAAGAGCTAGAAGCGTACGTTTCAAATCTACCTTTTTGTATAATTTTATATTATATCCATGTTTACTTTATCAGTGATGTCCAAATATTGATATTAAATTGCCCCCATCCCCTTTTTTTCAAGTCTCATCATGTATTTACATGTTTACTGATGTAACAGCCAAAAATGATATCTGCTCTAGAAATGTGGTTGTTTGTTTGGTGCGCTTAAAAAAAATCACAGGAGAAAAAGTTACAGTAAAAAAGTCACAAATTTGCCTAGGTAAAAAAAACACAGGAAAAAAACAATAACATACATATTTAACCCTTCATATGTTCATTACACAGATGTAACCAGATTGTTTTAGTCTTTAGAAATCAGCACATTTTGATATCATAGCACATTTGACGTATTAGCACATATGGCATATCAGCAATTAAAGCGGTAATTTCATATTTTTAAGTTATATTTCTAAAATATATTAAAATAAAGCCTTAAAATAGATGGTAACTATAAAGAATAATCCTATTAATCCTATATATATATAATTCACTATTGCCATTGAGCAATTGGCAAAAATATTATTTTTAACTTCATATTCAAACGTTTGAAGATAGCTATTGCATGGAGGTGGGGGGGGGAGAAAAACAAGGGAGGTAATAGTGTTATTATTTCCCGTGTTTATAAGAGTGTGAAATAATGCCTATGATCGTTAATAGTGAGTTGACAACCTATTGAGCAAAAAGCAATGACATATTTATGTTTTGACTTTCTTGGAAAATTTGAAATTATCGCTTTAAATACTACTAGATTGTACATAAACTTACATACACAGGTATGTAGATAAACACAAAAAACATGTTATGGAACACAATTACTATAATATGTTTTTTGTGTTTATTACGTAAGTCCCACCCAAAGAAGATGTATGTAGATGTAAATTTCTTTTTTCTATTGTTGTAATACTAATTTATTTATATTTTATTTGTGTATATTTTGTTTAATTATAGTGAATATCTAGCTACATTTAAGAAGACAGTAGCCATGCATGAAGTATTTTTACAAAGATTAGCAGCTCACCCTCTTCTTAAAACAGATGTGAATTTTGAAGTTTTTCTAGAATTTGATTCTGATGTAAGTTTATTTTAAAACAATTCTTTTGAGAATAAAATTCAATAATTTCTTGATATATTTAGTAAATTTAATTCTGATAAAAGTATTCTATTAAACTGTACTTTTTAGTGTAGAATTGGAAATAATTCCCTCACCAATATACTGTATAGCCTATATATTGTTTATTTACTTGTAGTTAAGTGTACGAGGTAAAAACAAGAAAGAGAAAATTGGGGGATTTTTTAAAACTATTACTAAAACAGCAGATGAAGCGTTATTAGCACAACAAAAGGTGAGAAATTTAAAGTTTGTTTATTCGGCTATATTCGATTATTTATAATATACGTACTAGAAGTTATAACAGAATCACAAGCAACCTACTACCGGTATGTCTTGATTAAAATTAACACATTAATTAAAGGCGACTGTAACTTTAACAAGTTTATGGTTTGGAGTGTTCTTAGATCAAGGTTAGGAGAGAAAGCTTACTTCTCCAACATTTTTGTTGGACCTTTGAAGATGGTCATGATGTAGGAAATAAGTGAAAAATTGGAGGAAGTCAAATATTTTTACAAATTATTCTCTTATTTTTTTGTCAAGATTAAATAAACATTAAGTAAGAAATTGATTGTATCAGTTGGAAGGCCCAGTTAAGCACTGTCGATAGTGGTGGGTTACTATCAATTGTCACACTTTGCCTATTTTTCTTGTGTCAGAAATTTCAATGTTTTCTATCCTTAAATCGTAATACACAAACGTAAAATCACCAACGTTAATTGTCAATGTTTTGGAACATGATAACTTTCAATCCTCATGTTTTATTATATAATGCCACAACTGAGCTTGATGATTTGCATGTGTACTGGTATATTTGATAATAAATGTGTATTGGTAAAAAATGTATACTGATGTATTTGATATTACATGTGTATTGGTGTATTGATAATGTTTATTGGTAATAAACGTGTACATGTATTAGTGTATTGATAATAAATATGTACTGGTATATTGGTAATAAACGTGAACTAGTATGTTGGTAATAAATATGTATTGGTAATAAATGTGTATTGGTGTATTTGCAGGATGTAGATGAATTTTTTGAAACTGAGAAGCAATTTCTTGTTGAATATCACAATAAGATTAAAGATGCTACAGCCAAGGCTGATAAAATGACCAGAGCACATAAATGTAAGATTTATTTTATAATTTACGGCCAGGAATATGTAATAGCAGACATTAATATTAAAATATTACAATTATAATTTTCCAAATTAGGAAAATGAATTTAGTTTTAAGTGTTTCAAAAGTAGATGATAACTTCTATAGTTCTTCAGTAGAAGGGGAAATGGGTGAAAAGTTGAAACAGTTGTTAATTTTTATAAACTTCTAATTGTATAATTGTTCTATTTCTTTTATAAGAAATAAAGTCCTCCACTTTCTATATTAGATATAAAGTCTTTCACTTCTTATACTAGAAATATGGTCCTTCACATCTTGTATTAGACAAAAAGTCCTTCACTTCTTGTATTAGAAATAAAGTCCTCCACTTTCTATATTAGATATAAAGTCTTTCACTTCACTAGAAATATGGTCCTTCTTATTTTGTATTAGACAAAAAGTCCTTCACTTGTTGGAGGAATTAAAATGAACAAGGTACTTGCTTTACACATTTCAAGGAAGATAATAATTCCAGATATTTAAATGATTTTTTTTTGACTAGGTGTGGCTGACACATATATTCAAATATCATCATCATTAGTTCAACTAGCTACCATTGAAAATACAGAATTAGATAAGTAAGTTGTAATGTACACATAGCTTTAACAACACTCACTGGATAAAAGGCCTAATAACAATGCTTGCAAATGTCTTATGAACCTTATTTGTAAAATTTCTTGCAATTCCATGGCATTCATGGAGAATTGCATATAAATCTCTTGCCTCTGTTCACTTTGTCACTCCTTTGTCGCTGAGTAAAGATGAATGCTAACGAATCTTTACAAATGTCTTATGATCATCACAAATGCTTTGCCATGACATCACCAAGAATGGCTTATGATTTGAACAATGAGATGAAGATCTCTATTTCCCCAGTTCTCCATCCATCTATTGTAAAATGTGCTCTTATCTTGAAATGGCAAATGTTTATCTATTCGTAATAATTCAATAAATTGTTTGGGGATTTAATTGGTAATTAACTTGCACCCAGTTTATAGTAGCTGCCAAGTAAATGTATACTGCTGATCAGTAAATTTTGAATGCGTTTCTCAAGACTGTTTTGCTTTATGTTTATTTTCAGAATATTTACAAAAGTAGCTGAAGCGCTAGAAAAAGCCAGAGTAAGTAAAGTTTATTGAAATGTAATCTTTATAACTGTAGTCCTTGTTTATAGGACTATTCTCCACAACACCTATACTTGTCAGCATATATTGAAAACAGGCATGTTACATGAAACACACTGGTTATTGTAGTATTCATTTTTGTCTAGTCTTTAATAATAAGTGCAGGGGGAGTAGGAGGGCATACAATTATACAAGACAAATCTAAGGACAGGACACAATATAAAGACACCACAAACAACAAATGCATAGATATCAGATCAATTGAATGCATCCGAGGGCTAACAGTAAGCGTCCACTGCCAAGTATAGCTGGGGCCTGTAGTGATACAGACTTAACTCTAAATGATAGAGAATTATTTGGATATTGTTTTGTAGAAATTAGAAGGAAGAGTAGCAACAGATGAAGATTTAAAATTAAGTGATACATTAAGGTATTATATGAGAGACTCTGCAGCTGGTAAAGATTTATTATATAGACGATCACGGTCTCTAGCTGATTATGAAAATGCAAATAAAGCTCTAGAAAAGGCTAGAACAAAGAATAAAGATGTTCAACAGGTTAGTGGAGATATTCATTCCTGGGATGGTTTTTTATATTAAAAATTTGTGTCTTAATCAATTGAGTTTAGTGGTGTTCACTGATGTGTAAATACTTTTGAAGAACCACGTTTAGAAGTTTTATAAATGGTCGAAGCATGATTCTACTGCAACATGAATTTTGGGGTCAGAAATCGGCCGAAAGAGCTAGTCATCTTGTTCACATGGCCGAAACTGTTAAACAAAATGCTCTGATTATCCCAGTATGAATGAAATGAAACTTGCACGATTCCACGATGGCTGCATTGACATTATGCTTAGTTCCTGGTCCAGCGTATGCTTGTTCTTGTTTAAACTCTTCTTGTTTATATAATCTATTTATAGGCAGAAAAAGTTCAACAACAGTGCTGTGAAAAATTTGATAAGATATCAGATACTGCCAAAAAAGGTAGGTTTATAATGTTGTTGAAGAATATTCAGCTGTCTATAAATCAACTAAGGATCTGTCAAACACAAGATGAATGGGAGTAGCCTACAGTCGCTAATGAATCCATTAAAAGTTTTGCCAAAATCTTTGCAACTCACATCAAGAAAATCACACCTATTGAAAGGGGTTTTGAATTAAGTTATATTATATGTGAATGAATGCGGTTTCCTCACTTTTAATTTTGCATAAAAATGTTAGAGTGGAAACAATGGTTGCAATGAATGAAAATTATGTATGTTTTTGTTGTAGAATTATCTGAATTTAAGACAAGAAGAATTGCTTACTTTAAGAAGAATTTAGTAGAAGTAACTGAACTAGAACTGAAACATGCAACTGTAAGTACATTATGTTATTTGCCTGTTTGAATACCATTAAAAAATCAGTTGATGCTATGACAACATGAATTCTTCATGTGTATCCATGCCATCATTATAACAGTACCATACTCTTGGCAGCTCCTTTACTTAAGAGTTCTTGACATAGCTATTAGAAAATTAAAAATTCATGTTTTCTACTCATGAAAGTAAAAATTTCCAAACATATTTTTGTCTGTTTAATTTTTATGAACCATTTCTATCAATTTTATTTGAAGGCTCAAATCCAATTACTGAAGAACTGTATTGCTGCTTTAAAGAAAGATTCCTAGAGATAGTGTATGGAAGGTGCCTTTAAAGAATTTGTTGCTAGGCTGAAAACATTGTTGGAGGAGCGACCATATTGTTCAGCTGGTAGTTTTTATAGATCAACCCTTGAATATTTCTACCTTGTTAGTTTGATACAAACAGATTATATTTATATTGTTGTATTATATATATATATTATACTTATATGTTACATCACACTGCTAAATGTAATATTCTTTGACCCCTCCACAGGTCATCATTAATGTTAGAAATCACTTTTTAAAAAACTATTTTAGGGTATAAAAAAGAAAAATTCTGGTTCTCAAAGGTTTGCATAAAAAACAAAAATCATCCTCATTGATTACGACCACACATTCATATTTCCTATGTAACAAGAAAGGTAACTCTTGAAGTGTCTGGTAGGCTTATTAGTTATCAAGTACACAACCCTGTACAACCATAAATGGCACTGTATGATCATAAATTTATTAGAAAATGGCAACCATTTATTCATCTAGTTAATTATGTCCATTCTTTTGTGGATGGAAGGAATGGCAATCACATCAGAACTACAAAGTCTGTGTTTACATCTGTAGGCAGAGACAACAATTAATTACTAACTTATATTCGGATTAGGATATAGTACAGTTACAGCAAAGTTTACATACATAACACAAACATTTGTAAATTTAAGTAAATTCCAATAAACAGATAACAAGATAAATGTAGAACCTTGAAATGCAATACATGTAAGAAGTCATTTAGCCATACCATACGATCCTTTAACGAAGTAAAAACCTCGTTCCCATATCAGATTATTTTGAATGTTTGTCTTGAGAACCAGAATTTTTTTTTGTATTGCCTAAATAATATGTAATTACCAATGGATCCAAAAAATTCATCTGTCAATTAAATTAAGCTTAATGACAGATTAGTTATTATTCTTTTTATCATTGTGACTTTTATTTCTACATTGATGTTACCCTCATTATCTGTCATGCATGTCATAAGTTACCGATATCTAAAACACATTTAATATAGTAATTAGTTATGCCATATTATATATATGTAGAACGTTGTGGTGAACAGTACTACCTCTGTTCACAGTTGATTCATTTGAAAAATTTGTAATACAATTGTGTTTTATAATATCAGTTTAGGGCATTGCTGTTTATTCAGTTTGTCTTACTGCTTGATAAATATTTCATGAAATTAAGGTAAGTCTCTATAGTCACATGTCTATGGCAGTAAATTGCTATGTCTGCAAATTGGTTTGGTCTCTTATAATAAGCAATGTTTGGCATTAATTTCAATATTGCCAAGTAAAATTCTACAATTACCATGTTTATCAAGGCTGTATTCCCACATTGACAGCTTGTTGTGTCAGCTTTTGTCTCTGTGGCAAATTGAATGATTAAACACAGTAATATATATATATCTAGCAATATGACTTTAATGTAGCCAAACCTGATTATTCTACTTATTATATTAGTCATAATACGAATTATTTTCATCATATGATAAACTAGAACATGTATAACTGTTCAATATGATGAGATTTATTTTCAATAGATCATGTTATGTATCAAAACATCACAATATATATTTCACGGTTTGATTTTGCTGTTCATTTATTTTTTAAGGGAATGATAAAACAAGTAGACAGCACACTAGACAGCCATAGACCTAAAGATGATTTCAATATATTGTATATAAATGTAAATAAATAAACTAATTAAACAATTAATTGATTAAATTAGCCAATTTGATAAGGATTATGTATATAATCTATTAAATATTGATCCTTACCGGTATTTAGAAATGATTTTCAGCTACCATGAATTTGAAATATTCTCAAAAATTTTCTGATCATACATTCTTCAAAACAATTCTTCATTTATGTTGTTTTCTTTATTTTATACAAGTTGTTTTGAACAAAATGAAATGTTATTTTTAGTGTTGCTGTGTTATTTGTTACTGTGTGGCCTTATTAAAGTATTTATTTAATTTTTCTGTTATTCTTTTAATAAATTGGTTAAAATTTAGTGCTTTAAGCTCTTGTTAGAGTTTCTAAATATTAAATGTGTAGCTATTTTTAACATTCCAATTTCAGGCATGTTATCTGCTTCTATTTATGTTAGAGGATCTTCAACTTTAGTCTTTTTTTCATTTGGTTCAGTTTAATTTAAATATTAGTAATGTATTCACTGTCTCTGGCATCCTTTTTGTTACATATTTCTTAGTAATTTATTTGTTAAAAAGTTGAACTAGATAAAGACAAAGAGACTTGCTAAATTTTGAAAACCAAAGTTGGTAGGGTAGCTTATGTGTTATGTGTGGAAAATATCAATCGTTTGTTTAGAGGTGGGGCATGTTTTGGCTTGTGAATCATATTCAGTTTCGTTTTTAAGTTTAGTGTATTAGAACAATGTAATTAGGACTGTCGATGTGTGCAGAGGATTAATCCATCGTGTACTATATGTACGGCAATGAAATACAAGCCAACAATTCGTTCGTTTTTTGTGACAATTGTATTCTGTGCATTGCTTAGCCATATCAAAATACTCTTCAAAACTGACTTTGAAACCTAGACAGCCAATAAAAATTTGAAAAAAGTTTTCTTTGTTAATATTTTGTTACGTTTTTGTATTGCTAAATGTCAGCAGCTGAATCTATTCTTTATCAAAGGTTTAATTCTATATCAATCTGTATTTTATTCAGTGTTATAAATGATGCCATCAAAGAATTATATATAATCTAAATCACCCAACCTAAACATTATAAAATTCAAGATGAAATGACCAAGCATCAATGGTTCAACCATGTCAAATTGCTTTCTGAATAAACAGTTTGACAAAATGTTGCTATGAAGGATATTAGGGTTAATCATTGTCGGATATTTTTCTAGTATAAAGTAGCTTTTTATATTGTAATTACATGTGAATAGTTAGCAATGATTATTAAATAATGTTGACGACTGATTGCAATAATTATTCCTGGGACTTTGATAATAATGTATTGATTGGATCACCATCCTTGATTGGTTATTAAATTGGTCATAATATAAGCACTTGAAAATTTGGGAACTCATCAATATGTTGTTACAGTTTGATAATGAATGTATGTAACTCCAGGCTACACCATATCTGTTGAAATAAAATTATTATGTATACAACTGATTTTTTTTCTTCACTGTTTTTTTATACTCCCAAATTGAAATGTGGTCTTAACAGTTTATAGAGCATCCACAATTGCTTGTGGATGCTCTAGAGGCTAAGATTAATGTCCAGTTAACTTTATACACTGTTAAGGTCATACACTGGAGAAGCCTAATGAACAATTTTTGAACCCGTTTTAAAATATGGTGGTCGCTATAGAGGCTGAAGTTCATATCCAACTTACTTCAAATTGATATTGTTTAAGGTCATGAAAGGAAGAATCCCATTGATTTTTACTTTAAAAAATCTTGTTTAGGTTCAAGTTAATTTACGATTGACTTGACATTTATACACAGTGTTTAAGGTCATCAGAAGAAGACTGCTATTGATTTCTGATAACTTGAACAGCTAAATTTGTGATATTAACTTCTTTGGATACTAAATATTAGCAGCTGGCAGAACTAGAAGCCAAACAAATTGTAATGGTCTTTAATAATTACTTAAAGTTACATTATGGGAGATAAGATAAAGAGATGGCAGTTCTCACTATAATAGTTAAAAACTAGATAGTGTAAAGTTAATTTGCTGAAAATTTCACATAGCCTCGGTCATCATTACTCAAATCATTAATATAAACAGCATAGTCTCGATTATCCACTTGATTGATTTAATTATCAACGGCCATTAAGCGGCATATAGGAATTCAATCCGCCAACATTGAAGGCTAGCCTTGAATTTAAGGGTTTATTATGGTCTGGATATGTTAATTAATGTCTTATTGATTATTTAGATAACATCTCAGGCCTAAAGAAAGACCTGTAATAAGCAGATTTTGCTCTTGCATAATGCTATTTTAAGGGGTTGTTACTTTTAATCAGGTTTTACTATCTTGCAGTGCATGACAGAGTGCTTGGCAAGAAACAAACTGATCAGAAGTAAACATGGGTTTAGCCGCTAATATCGCTGAGAGGGAGAACACCGGTGTGAGTTAATTAGTTCAAAATATTAACTTTTTTTCTTCTGCAAATTAAATTCTAAAACAAAAATTTTAAATTATTAACAAAGAGAAATAAAGGTATTTTAAGTATATCTGGATAAAAAAATATTTAGTGTAAATGGGAATAAAAAATAATAGTATATGCGGAGGTCGTAAAATGAGTAAAAGGCACCAATTATGTACGGTCCAATTTGTATTACTACATCCCATGTAAACAATATACGGCATGCCTCGTAGTCATTAAATTCATGTGTTAAATTGGGGGATCACATGGCTAAGTAGGTAAGACGCTAGCTCGCTAACCTGGAGATCGGGTGTTCGATCCCTGTATTGGCAGAGAAAGTTCATCCAGATTTTCCGATATGGTTTCCCTTGTTAGTGATGCAGGACAGAGGGCTTGACAAGTACAGCTGTCTAGTCATTTGGATGGGACGAAAAACCGAGGTGCCGTGTACACATTGGCGTGCACGTAAAAGATCACTTGGCAGTTGGCTATAGCAATGCTGCTTGGGCAAAATTTCCCTCATAGCACACTGTATGGTGTATGCCCGTCTTCATAAGCCTAGTTTAGGAGCAAAACAGTAGGACGTTAAACCCCATTTCATTTCATTTAAATCTGTTAAATTGATACCATATGATTAGGTATGGTCAAATGGATACAGCAATAAATATCCCCCCCCACCATTTAGAAGTTGAAATGGGCAGCATGCCCTTGTTTATTACCCAAGTTGGAGCAGAATAGTAAACCTTATTTCATTTCCCTATAAAACATGGGTATGTAAGGAAATACAAGCTATAATAAGATATATGTAATTTAATCATATTTACATAAATATACCATAAACAATATATAATACAATACAGGATGAGAAATATCACAGATATAGGTTTTACATGTATACATCAGGTTTCTAGTTAATTCTTGTGTGCAGTGCAGTCCTCCTGCATTGCCATTTGCTACTGAACCTGATAAGGTAAATTTATCATAAAATGCTTAATGTCGTTTCCATGTAGGGTCTATGCTTGATCTACAAATTTTATTAATGGAATGCTGCAATACAATACTTTGTAGGCAGTTGCCATAAACTATTCTTTTCTAGCAATAGGAGGCAACGGGGAATCACTGAATCGAGCAGATTTTCTAGAGTGACTAGATAAAGTTGTTGAAGATCTGGTTAGTCCAGACGAACTCTCACACTGATTGATCAGGATACTACTAACTGGTCTCGGGCTCTTGGAATCTGACCTTGGTGACTTTTGTGACCGGGGAGTCGTTGGTGACCTTTGTGACCGGGGAGTCGTTGGTGACCTTTGTGACCTGGGGGGCGGCGGTGACTTCTGTGATCGGGGGGTTGTTGCTACTGACTTCAGGCTTGCGCTCTTTAGATTGGCTTTTGCTACAGCTTCTACAGAATGGCTTTGGGACATTTGACTTCCTGCTCGACTTGGTGGTTTTTTGCTTTCCCGAGATTCTACAACAGAAAAAAAAGAGATGTACATAACATTCACTGTTGACAAAGGACAATAATAGGATATTCCCTTGACCGAGTTTAAATGTGCTACAATGTATGTTTAACCTAAGGTACGGAACTACAGAGTGGAATTGTGTTGAAATTTTTTATGGTACAAGTTATTCTACACAAACCAAAACTAATCAAAATTCTACCAACATAACATTACATTTTATTTTTCAATTGTTTATTGCACTTAGTCTACAGTTATTCTTGATGGCTCGCTCATGGTAAAGAATTTTGATGCACAAAATCCTTTGAAAGCCTCTGATGAGGGGCGGTCATTTTGTCTGTCAGTTTTGGCCCGATTTTCACGAAATTCACACTCAACAAACATTAAAGTGTAACAGTGATATATTCGAACATTCTTTTTAAATTGGATAAAATTTGTGACCTCTATAGGGTCTACAAACTAAAAATGTGATTGTTCGTAAAATCAGGGGCCATAATTCAGTCATGACACTCATTTCAGGAACAGCAACAACGTTTTTGCACTTTCTAACTCAATCAGAAGCAGTGTTATAGTGTTGCAACTATCAAATTCGATAGGCAGGGACAAAAATCAAATCCATTATGGAGTTTAAACATGCAGATTGAATTTCTACAATGAAATTATTCGATCTACCATGCATATATACAACTACACTAATAACTGAACAAAACTGAAACTTTAATTTCAAAATAAAAATTTTTAGTTTGACTAATATTTACGTAAAACAATTGCTGAAAATCATGCTGAGAAAATAAACAATTAAGAAAAATTAAGGCATTCACAAAAAATATATATACTGTTGGTTGTAATATAAAGTTACCTCATGATCTTTCTAGTAACTGAAAGTTTAGTAATCATTAACATGAAAAATCAGTTGCTCTAGTTAATGATTAAAACATTAAGGTCATACAAAAATAATATTCTGGTTCTCAGACACATTTTATCAAAAAATCTTATTTTGTCAAAGGATCATTAATAGGTTAAACGATGTTCTCATACACATCAAATTTCAAGGCACTACATTTATTTCATCATGTTGTTAATGGGAATGTATCTGGTAACATTTTTTACTTCCTGTAACCAGGATAAAACAATATGGGCGGTAATTAATGAACTTGTTTTAATTTTCTAAAATAAGAATATGTCTTGCAGCACCTTTTGAAGTGATGCGGTATTATCTGAGAATTATAATATCTATTTTCTATGGCTCAGTATTCACTATTGAAATGGTGCAGTTTACTTCAGTAATTCACATTGCAATGCGATGCAGGTACAATGCAAATAGTAAAAATAATTTTAGAAAGTGCTTTTATGAAAATTTTGGTTAATTTAAAACAAACCTTGACAAGCTTGTCGAAAAAAACTCAATAGCAGATCTTATTGATCTTAATAGCTGCACTTGAATAAAATTAACTGTGAAAGTGTGCTTCAGGTTTCTGTTATAATGAAGTTTTGATAATTACCTTTAGGACGACGTCTTGCTACATTATCCAGAAATTTGGACAGAACAGATAACTCATCTTCTAGCTTTTCTGATACCTCTCCGATTTTTACCTCCCGCTTTTCAGTTCTGGCTAATATTTCACCAAATGCATCTATTGTTAGTTGATCTCGAATTCCAAAAAACTGAAAATTAAAAAAATTGCAGATATTGAATAATTCTATATAAGCTTATTTCCTCAAATTAAGAATATCTATAGGCTGCTATATTACTAACTTTATATGCTCCATACTTTAGAGAAGAAATCTAGGTATTAATAAGAAGATTAAACAAACCTCTTGCATATCTTTATCTTCAGCCCAACATTTAACTAATTTATCTATAATAACACAAATAAATCAGTTATTTCACAACGATATAAGATAAAGAAGTCTAGCATATACATGTAAATCTTGAAATATGGAGAGTAATTAAGTTTAACATCCCTCTAACTAGAGGTCATTTTGGGACTAACACAGTAATTCTTAGACTTACTTCTTAAGGGAGCCACAGTGGCTCAGTGAGATGGCAAGGGACAACATATAGTCTTTCGGATTGGAGGAATACTTAAAAGTTGACAGTTGGAATTCGATATAAGAGTAGGCCACAATGCTGCTGTTAGGGTAAACTTTCACTCATAGCACACTATATGGTGTATACCCATCTTCATTAGCCTGGTTTGGAGCAGAACAGTAGGACATTAAACCCTATTTCATTGTATTTGTTAATTCTTACAAAAAAAGATTAGATTGACTTACTTCTACTATCTAACAGATTTTCTGTTAATTCTTCTTTTACTTGATCATTATCTTCCATTTGTTCATGTATATCTTTTATTTCCTCTTCTAACTTTTTACAGGCCTGTAATAATATATTAATGAATGAATGTCATAACATCTTTAATCTTGAATAAAATAAATGCACAACTTGCATGTTTGTGCTCTAAGTTCATCTTTCAGACAAACAAGTATGGTTTGTGTTACGGTGTGCCACAAATTCACAATTAGACTTAAAGATACATATGCAAGATTTAAATACGATCGGCAGTTAATATGATTTAAGTTAAAAATGGATAATCAAGACTTTGTTCATTAGTGGAAAAAAAGTAGCTACAATGTGACTACACTGTTCTGCAATTAAACTAAAATTTTCAACATATAATCGCTTTCATTATCTAGTTTTTAACTATTACATAATGCATTGTGTTTATTATATTTTGTTCAAAAACATAACTTAACATGCAAATTTGTCTACAAAAATGTAGAGTATGCACAACTTTTTGCATGCAGAATCAATTTAGTAATGAGGGGATTTCTCACCTCGACAAATGTATTATTTTCTTCCAGAACTGTTTTTAGTTTACAGCCTTCTAAATATATCTCTTGTTCAATACGTTGGGTTTCCTCCCCTTGTTCATGTAACAATTTCATATAATATTCCCGTTTCTCCTTTAAATCACCTCGCAATTTTTCCTGAAAAAAGAGGATTTTTTCAATATAAACGTATTAGTATTATCCTAAATAAACAGCAATGAAACAGATATACAGCATTTATAATGACATTGCGGTAATGAATACCTGCAGCTGAATCATGCATTATTGTTTTCATTTGGATTTTTGTGCTTAAATGTGACTTTAAAGTTTAAATAGTAATAACTAATATTGTTGTTTCATAAAACAAATTATGACCCATCTTAGTATGGTGTTATAATGTGCATTACAGTCGTAAACATGCACATTTATTAAATACAATTTCTTTATATTGCTCAAATTACTAAGTTAATGTATATATGTACTAATTAGTGTGCTTAAAGACTGATTAATAAAGACATTAGACTATTCTACTTAAATTGCTGCTTTAAATTTTAAGGCATAATGTGATGTACATATAGAGACAATAGTAAAAATTTGAAGCTATCTATATCAAATAATTCCAACAAACTTGTGGTTTTGCTTTCTTTTCTTTATCCATCTTTGCTTTTCTGATTCCTTCTTCTAGAGTATTCTTCTCTGTCTTCATCACTGAAATCATTCAATAATCTTAATAACAATTTGTTATCCATATAACAAATAACAATTCAATAGGTTCACTTTGTTATTCATAGTAATTTAATAGGTCCAGTTTGTTACTCATCAATTTATCACCTATAACAATGCTAAGGGTTCAATTTGTTACTCATAGCAATTCCATACGTTCAATTCATTATCAACAACAATTCCATTATTAAGTTCAAGAGGTCTGCACTACATGCAAAATAAAATCTACAAGATAAACCTGCAGACAAGGACAGAATATACAGACAATACAAGGAATAAACATATATCAATTCAAATTGGTTAACTTTGTTACTCATAGCAAAATGTTCAATTTGTCAACAATAACAAATCTATGGGATCAGTTTGTTAAAGGTAGCAATTCTATACTTCAATTTGTTATCCATAACATTTCTATGGGTTCAATTTGCTATCCCAAACAATTCTAAACGCTCAATTTAATCTGCTATTCATATCATTTATATAGGTTAAATTTGTTATCTTTATTAATCATATAGGTTCAATTTGTTATCAATATCAATTATATAGGCTCATTTTGATATCAAATGACAAACCTATTGGTTCAGCACGAAAAAATCCATAACATTTGCATCCATTGTCTTTTATTCAAATCAATCATATTTATTTTTCTCTAAAAGAATTAAATTACTGTTTTTCTCCTTACCAACAATATCTTTCTTCGTTTTTTCATATAATTCTGTTCTGGTTTGAAAGAAAGTCTCAAACTCCTGAAAGACAGGTGTTCTTTCCTCAATCTCTTTCTTTTTATCTTCTATTTCTGTTTCCATAGAGATAACTTCTTCCTATCAATCAATACAAGACAACAAGTAAGATGTGGAAACATCATTAACTATTGTTACATGCTTTTATACAATAATGTAAAATATTATTAGTTCAAATCACTGTTTTACCTTTTGAACAATGTAGTCTAAGATTATTTTTTTATAGACATAAGACAAATATAGAGGAAATTAATCAAAACTAATGCATTTTCTAATGATCTTAACTTAAAGTTGTGTTTAGTTGAAGTTAATTTGGTGAACAATTATTCAAACACTCAAACTTACTTCATTCAGAATATAATATGTTACCTAATAAATTATCAAGACCAAGGAGAATGGAAGCGTATAGAAGATATTTTTTGAAAGTGATGACAACTTCTAGTCACTCAAATCTGGTCTCTGTTATCCACCGAAACAAAATGTTTTGAAGGTTAAAATTTTGAAATGGTTATGTTATATATTTCCTAAGAGACAATATTGTAGAAGAGTTTGTGTAGATTCTATATTTTACTTTTAATCTAGCATAATGTCCCTTTAATGAACATAATGACCAGAGTAAAACACTATACCTCAACAGTTTTAACTTTAGATTGTAGTGTATCAAACATTCCTTCATACTCCTTTGTAATCTCATCCAATTCACTCTGTAGTTTATTTATCTCAACCTCATCTTGACGAATTTCACGTTGCAAATGAGTACCCTGTAAGATAATAGTCCATGAAAGTAATAGAAATAAAAAAGGGAGAGGGGTTAAAGTATATAGAACCCAGAAAAAAAACCTAGCAACAACCACTCAGCTGCCCACATTTAAAGGGGCATAATGTAATTAGATAAAGGGCTCACAGTTAAAACAGCGGCTGCCTTGCAGAATACGTCCACATTTTTCAAGAGATGGACAGAGAACAATCTAAAAACAAAAGCGATTTTTCGTACAATCAGGGGTCATAATCCAGAAAGTTAGGATTTGAAATGTGCAAATATCAAAAGGGACTGAGATCTATGGGATATAAATAGGCCTAAAGAAAGACCTACAATATTCAGATCTATACCTTGCATAATATGTCTGTTTAAATTGTTTCAATTACATTTACTTACTGAACTGAAAATACACACTTGAAGAATACAATTAATGTCTATTACTGAGCAAAGTTTCAACAATAATAACAAGACAGTGTACTAACTATATCAATGCCAAACATTCAATAATATCAACTTTTTAAGTGGTGATAATATCAAGAGCCATTGGACAGTTTTGACCAGTTTTCTATGAATTTTAATATACCTCGTTGGTTAATTCTACATGTTTTGTTTTGCCTTCTTGTATCTTATGATTAACACCAACTAAAATCTGTTGGGTTTCAGCTTTTATCTCCTCTAAACATTTATGTATAGAATCTTTCTTGGTTTGTAACTCCATTCTGAAATGAAACATAGGCATACAAATATGTAATTCATCGAAACATGATAAAAAGAAAGCATGATCAGTCGGAATCTTCTGGTCCTGATATAAAAGAAATGGCATTCCACATCCTGATGCTGTATTTCAAAACCCAAAGGTTAAATGCACTGAAATTTCTTTCTAGACCTCCCACTCTCTCACCCAGCCCTTTAACTGGAATAGCCTCTAGCCTCCAAGGAAGTGAACTCTATAATAATAATCTTTATTTCATGTATGAAAGACCAAAGGTCCAGAGCAAAATTTGTCATCACAATTTTGAGAAAAAAACAAGATAAATTCAAATTATTGTATTTTTACATTGATCAGTGATAATTATAATGTAAACATATGTACAATATACAAAATGGATATAAGTAAATTATTCAATTAGAATAATATGTTTAAATATACAATAAATTATACAAATGTACAAGGATATACTTAATACATTGAAGCTTCTTACAGTGATATTGGTTGATACATACTACTTTTCTTTCATTAAAATACTCAGGTGACAAAAGGAATGACGAATTTTGATATACTGATAATTGTTTCAGGATTTTTAGAGGACATAACATGAACAAAGTTTTGGCGTTTTGGCCATTTCGGAATTGACACCATGCAAGAAATAGACAAGTCTGTGTCGACGGAAATGTTTTTTTTTCTATGTTTATTTGAAATTCCAACTACCTAGTGTATCCAAATATAACACTAGGGATCTTCTACATGCACTGTACCTGGGAGAGGGAGGTTGATTCACGATGGGACATCACTATTTGATAATTAGTGAAGTGGCAGGCTTTGGTGATGTAAATTAAGCATAAAAAACTAACCTGTCTTTTCTTTCCTTTTCTAATTGATCCCGTAAATCTTCTATCTGATTCATAAACTGTGCATGTACAGCTCTACAAAAATAAGCAAAATAACTAGCTTAAATATATATTATGGGAGATTAGATAAAGAGCTAGCAGTTCTCACTATAATAATTAAAAACTACATAATTTAAAGGGAATTTGCTGAAAATTTCAGTCAAATCGATCCACTCTGAACCAAGAACCTAGACTGAATTTTCGAAGTAGTCACACTCATCATTACTAAAGTCAGTACAATAAAAAACATAGTTTTGATTATCCATTTCATGATTAAATCATGAATGAAAGTTAAGCAGCAAATTGGATCCCAAACCCTGTAAATATCGCAGACTACCAATGACACCGAGAGTTGATTATTGTCTAGATAAGTTAATTAATGTCTAGTTATTAATTTAGATAATATTTCAGGCCTAAAGAAAGACCTACAATAGGCAGATTTAGCTCTTACAATATATGTTAAATCTAAATATTATATATTTTTAAAAATCATTTATAGAATCCAAATAGCTACTTCATGTTTGCTCTATAGAAGAATAGAAGCAAAAAACTGGTTACAAAATTTGGTAAACATTCTATTAAACAGTTTTAGTTCACAGCACAGATCTCTTTCTAGAACTAGAACACATTTTACTTGGAAATCGGAATAAATGGTGGAAATAATATCTTACTTATGGGAATCCCTAATATTTTCTATCTCTTCCTCCATGTCAATATTTTCTTGTTGTAATCTTCCTACTTCTTCAGCTTTTCGAGATAAATTAGATTTGGCTGCCTGCAACCTAGAATTAAAACAGAACATGGTAATTGTAGGCTTATGAGCTAGATAAATTAGATTTAGCTGACTGGAACATAGAATTATAATATACCAATGGTAATTGTAGGTCACTAAGCTAGATAAATTAGACTTAGCTGTCTGCAGAGAGAGATTGAAATTGGGTTTAACATCCATTCAACACAAACTAGGTCATTTTGGGACTAACAGAATGTAATTTTATTTCAATAATTCGCTTGCGTGTAGGCATCCTTAGCAGTGGGAGGAAACTGGAGTACCCAGAGGAAACCCACGAGGCTGGACAGGCAATAGCTGCCTGCAACCTAGAAATATATATACCAATGATAATAATATCATCAACCTTACTATTACTCGCTATAATTTGACAATAGATGTGGATGTATAAAAATCTACAACACTTACATACTATCTAGATTCCGAACCTTGTCTGTATCAGCTATTTTTACAGCTTCTTTTTCTTCAAGTTCTGGATATAAAAGACAAGATATAGGTAGAACTGTTGAAAAATGATGAGATCTATCTAGTGTTCTAATAAAATAGCTTTATTCCATGATGACATCTATCTGGTGCTCTAATAAGATTAGTCTTATTCAATGATAAGATCTACTATATCTGGTATTCTAATAAGAATAATTTTATTCAAATTACATGCATGATATCTAATATATCTTTTATTCTAACAAGAATAATGTTATCTGATGGTGAGATCTGCTATTTCTCGTGTTTCAATAAGAATAGTGCTATTCTATGGTGAGATCTTCTATCTAGCGTTCTTATAAGAATAATGTTATTATGTGGTGAGATTTACTACCTGTGGTTAAAACAATGATAGTGTTGTTCGGTGATCACACCTACATAGGACAAAAAAAAAAAGATTACCTCTTTGTAATGCGATGTATCTTTCTGTAAAATCATCATTTTTAGCCAGTTCTTTTCCTATATCTCCTTCATACTGTACACAATAAAAATGCGAAGATAATTTTATCAATGTAAGGAACGGTTACAGTACACAATTTGTAAACTAAAAATGCTTATTATCTTATATTATATATATGTACGGTACTAAGAAATATGACAAGAATATTCCATAATGTCATTTAAGAAAATGGCATGAGTTAGGCAAAACAGTGGACAAGATAAAAGTTTTTAAAGGGGATGAGCTGCCATAACATTAAACAGATAACAATTTACCCTTTTCACTTTACTTGATAATTCTTCTTTAACGTCCTTAAATTCTTCATGAGTTCGATAAGTGGCTTCAGATATAGATAACCTGGAATAAAATTATGTTGATTAAGAAAGCTAACAAGGCAATTATTAGAAATTTGTCATTTCATTTAATCTATGATGAGCAAATTTTCAGCTTGCAAATTGTTCACCTAGCAACACCCTCAGCCGACATGAATATATTGTTTTGTAGATAAAATATAAAATGTTACAAACCCTTTAGTAACGAGATCTTGATTCATTTCTAGTTGTTTCTGTAACTGACTGTTTAATCTCTTCTCTTCTTTCTCTAATTTCTTTATAGTTACCTCATAACGTTTGATTTTCTAAAGGAAAAAAAAGGTTTAAGTTCCATTAATAGGGATTTTAGTTCCTAATATGCTTAAAGGAGGATAACATATCCCACAGGGAGAATACTACCAGTGTAAACTGGAGTGACCAGACGCCAAAGACTGCCATTCAATTTGAACTCTCTACGTCTTTCGCCGAACATAACTAATTAAAATTTACAGTAAAAACAGGAATGATTGAATATGAATCAGTTTTTATACATTCATATTACATTATTATTATTATAGGCATTTTTATCCATTTATATTATGTTCATTTTTAGGTGCCAAAGAATATCAGTAAGGCTCAAAGTTTATTACTACAATGCAATACAAGACGGATCCTCACCTAAAAAGTTTGGAGAGCAAGATGAACACATTTGCATGAATAATTTTTTTCAATACTTCACCAAAATTACTGAACTATGAACATTTACCTGTATTTTTAGTTTGTAGACAATTTCAAAATTGTTGGTTTTAATTGACAGAATAGGTAATTGACGTTTTCTGATAAAATAAGTCATAGCAGTTGAATAAATAACAATTTTTAAAAAATGGATTATGTAACACTCACCTTTTTAATAACATCCAATGTACCAATACTTTCGCGTAACTTTTCTTGTAACACATCTAATTCTCTAAAAAAAAAAAAATTAATACAAAAATAATTTACCTTTATTCTATAAACTTAACAAATCACTAATCAGACAAACATATGGTTTGATTGATTGGTTGACAGTTCGCACTATAATAGTTAAAAAATAAACAACATAAATATGATAAGGGGATGAGCTGTCCATTTTTACGCTTAACTATTTTTCAAAAAAATAAATAATTAAAGGTAAAAAATGGGTACCAGTCCTGTAAATATCGCTGGCTAGCGATGGCATTAAGAGTTGCTTATGGTCTGTATCAGTTAATAAATGTCTAATTAATAATTTAAATAACAATTCAGACCAAAAGAAAGATCTCCAATAGGCAGATTTAGCTCTTGCATAATGTTTAAAATATGTAAATGAATCTTCAAAGATATTTAGATACTACTTATACAATTTGGGTGGAGTTTAGTTGTTAAACTTCAAGAACAATAATTTCTCAAAAAACACAAAACTGGTCAAAGACAATGATCAAACCAGCAGATGGCTAGGACCTGTAGGTCAGAACAAAGTTCATCACATTTAACACAGTGCAGACAGGCATATTTTGATATCTACATTTAGTCCACTTACTTTTTCTTGTCAAGATTTAGTTCTGTTTGTTCTTTAGTTTGATCAGATGTGTCTGCCTGAAGAAATATATAATAAACAATGCTAGTTTTCACAACAATAGAACAAATTATTTAATAACCCCTACCTGGGGATACACTATAAATAAATCATAGACATCTTTACTTGTAATAAAAGAGCATTCTTTATTTATACCATTGAGTGGTAGCTTGATTTTGAAATAATCAAATGATATATGTGTCATATATATATTTTAAAAAAAAGACAAGACATAGGCCCCCTAATTAGAATGAACATAAGGACCCCACTGCACAAGAGGCAGACCTAATATAAAGAAAGAAAAATAGCCAGGACAAAAACATGGTCATGGTAAATCACAAGAGAGCTATCAGATCAAGTGAATGGGTCAGGGGCTGTCTGCTAGCTTCCAATGCACTTTATAATCTCAAGTAGTGCTGGGTATTGCCACTGCAGTAACGATGATACATATTGAGATTCAGGTCCTAGGATAGATTTACATCGAGATTCATAATCAGGTCAATATTTACTAAGAAAACAGGATAAATGAATAATTGATATTTTATTGGAGTCACAAATTACAATCAGTGTCCAGTACTGTCCACTGTTTGAAAAATGTTGTTTGTCTACTTGTGGCTGACAGACCAAAAAAATCTAAGAGTGTTTGTAATTAAGTTATTTAGGCGACAAAAAAACCCATAAAGATACAGTGATCCAGCGTCTGCACTTATCCCAGAAGATAACCCATTTATATTTTAGCATTCTGTGAAGAATGTGAATGGGTACTCACAACTGCTCTTTTTAATCTTTTCTTTTCTTGTCTGGCTTCTGTTCTTTCCTGAATCAAATCTTCTTTCAGTTGTAAAATCCCATCCTCTAAATCTACTATCTGTATAACAAATAAATAACATTATGCAAAGGTATCAAATGTTTTCAATAACACAACAGAAATACTGTGAATATAATTCCCTTTCAAAAGAGGTTTTTATATCGTAAGATATATTATTTATTTGATTCAAACATAAGATATCATTTTATATTTTATTATTTCAAAATCTTAGCAGGAATAAAATTAGTTTGTCAATTTCTTTAAGATTAAATTAAAACATTTACTAAATTCAAGTTCTTACATTTTGATTGGCACACCTGACTTTATCTCTTGTTTCATTCAAAGTGATCTGCATACTGAAAAAATAGAAAAAAATTAATTCGAAGATTCTTAAATTGTAAAATTAAAAAAAGAAAAAAAATTAATTGAAATAGGGTTTAATGTCCTACTCTTTTGCTACAACTGGGCAAATGAGGACGACCGTACATAATGTAAATTTATTTAATTTTAGTTTATACAGACAAACAGCCATGCCTTTTATATAATATTAATTCATAACTAAATTATATAGAATCAATGATATAAGCAAATCTATCAGAATATGTTTCGATCTATTTGGCTGTCCCAATTAATTGTTATCAGTAGAAGACTTAGATCACATGGATAAAGCAGCCAATCAATGAGCTTGATTACATACAGGCTATCTACCCTAATTAAATTTCAGCATTTGCAAGCGCCATTGTTCTTATGCACACACTATCAAACAGCTTGGATTTTAGCTTTACCCACCATCTATCCCCTAGACTCCACCAGTTACTCAATTCAAATGGGTCATCATAACAAGAACCATTTTTGTATTAAGGTCGGTTTTAAGTAATAAACTTTGTCAGATGTTTGTGTATCTTCAATATGTTTCAACAATGGGAGCTACTTGTTTAAGACTTTTCCAACAAAATATTAGATGATTAAGTTAAAGATCCATTTTATATACGTACATTTATACATGCTCCCACGGATCAACAATCCGGGTGACATGTACATTATATATATATATGGAGGCTGCAGCCCCATATTTTTAATCTTATACATGGAAGCCGCAGCCGCATTTTCCTTCTTTAAACTAACAGCTACACGGAGGCCGCAGCCGCATTTTCCTTCTTTAATAGTATAGTACACTGAGGCCACAGCCGCATTTTCCTTCTTTAATAGAATAACACATGGAGGCCGCAGCCCAATAGTGAGACAGATCCCCAGAGCATTAAAATCTAACCTGGAGATGTGTCTCAATAACAAGTAGCTCCCTAAAATGCCAAATTTAATTAAGTTGTTGTAGATGTTTTAGAATGTTTAATAAATATTGCATCGTAACCTATACTTTGTTCGTTTGTATAAATGTCATCCAGTGTGCTATGAGAAAAATTTTGCCTGTGAAGCGACACTATGGCCTACTCTTATTTACATCGAATTCCATCTGGTAAGGGATCTTTTAGGAAACACACTAATGTATACATATAACTTCCAGCATCTAAACAATGACACAGCTGGTTTTGTTATTTTATGAACTACCTGTAATGGCTCAATCAGAACACATGATGATATGACTTGTATACACTATACACATACCTGGCTTTTTCAGCTAAACGTTGATTAAGTAAAGATATAATTTCTTCATGTTGTTGACGAATCATTTCTCTCTCCGGACTAAAAATACAATGAAAATAACATCAAACACTAATCTTATATTAATTACATGCTAATCAAATGCACAGTGAAGTCCAAAATTTAGTTGATAATCAAATTTAGGTTCAGGAGGCATACATAACATTTGATAGATCTGTAAATTTAAATAAAGTTATTATTTTTATTATTATAACTATAGGTAAGATCTATTAGAAAAAAGAAGGGAGAACTGTGTTTAGCATATTCCTAAAGCAATGTCCCTAGAAATCCATCTCTGGACATTGCTGGATTGGGCTTCTGATACTTGAATTTTTGAGGAAGTGTGTCTATTCTTCCCGTTCAATCAAATCTATCACAAATACAGCTCAACATGACAGTCCTATAAATTTAACCTGGGTCTTTCCTAAAACTTTAGGCAGTGATTTAGGGTATTAAAAACAGTGAAAGTATTTTCGTTTCCAAACAGTATTATTTACATTTTATTCGATTTGATAGCCTTGTTTGTCACGCAATTAGTTTTACTGCAATATGCACCGGTTAACTAGGCATCATAAAATCATGAGCCATGACGTAACATTATGTTAACATATTTAGTCCAATTTGGTTCTCTGTTTTAAGCGTAATGCTTTTGTAACACAGTTAGCTAATGGTTGTTAATCGGACTATTGACCAATCATAATCAAACGAAACACTGCGAGGAATATGTGGCTTTAGTGGCATTCCCCAGTTTTTTATTAACTTACTGAAGTGCAGAATTTTCAATTTCTAATTCTTGTTGATGTTTTCCCATGGTGATTATATTAGTATTAATTGTATCAAGTTCATTCTTTAATTCTTGTAAAGCTACTGTATTGGACTGATGAGCAGAGTTAACAGCATCTGTAAAATGAGAAAAAAAATAACATTACAGTTTTCGGACAAACATGGACTCCGTCAAATAGTGGTCGATTACTTACACCAAGATGTCTTTGGTTAATTTTACCTTTACTACACAATAAAAAAATATATAAAAACGTTTATTTTATTTTTTACCAAAAATGTAGCCAGGAAATCATTATTTGTTGTCATGGTGTAGCATTAAGCTAACACTGAAGCGAGTGTACTGTATTATTTCTAAGAAGCGGTTGCCATGCCAGATATGTCCACATTTTGCAAGAGATAGACAGAAAACAAGTTAAAATAGCGATTTTTCAGACAAAATCAGGGGCCATAATTCAGGATGTTACAGTCCAAAATGCGATAATATCAAAAGAAACCAAGATCTTTGGAATAAAGATACATTTTGAGCTTCATTTAAATCAGATAAAAATTGTATGCTCTAGAGGGTCAACACACTATAAATATAAACAAGATTTGTACAATCAGCAGCCATAATTCAGACGTTACGGCCCAATATGCAGGGAAAATAGACAGGAATCAAGATCTCTGGGATAGAAACATATATTTTAAGTTTCATCAAAATTGGATAAAAATTATGACCTACAGAAGGTCTACAGCCTTGATATTCCATAGTTTTACACTATTTGCGTACAGGGAGTGGCCATTTTGTTGGGCAATTTGGTCTGAATTTCACGAAATGTGAACTGTCGTTATGGTTTAACAGTGATACATTTGAAAGTTTTCTTCAATCGGATAAAAATCGTAACTTCTTGAGACACCAGCTTCAAACATGATGTTTTGTTTTTTTAAATCAGACATAAAAATTGTGAGTTTTAGAGAAACAAGTTACTAACACAATTTTTTGGACAATTGGTGGCCATAACAGTTACAGTTCAATATGCACAAATATCGACAGGAACCCAAGATCTTTTGGTTATATACATACATTTCTAGTTTCATCAAAATTGGATAAATATTGTAAAGGTTTGAGTGTCCCCAAGCTTATAACGTGATTTTTTGTACAATCAGGGGCCATAATTCATGAAGTTGCAGTCCAATAATAACTAATATCGAGAGGAACCAAGAACTTTGGGATATATTTTTCAAGTGTTGTCAAAATCGGATTAATTTATGACCTGTAGAGTGGTCATAAATCTGAAAAAGGATGGACGGACAGAGGTGACACCCGATGGACGGATAGGGGCACAACAATATAGTTCACATGAAAATGAAGGCGTATAAAAAGATGTTGAATGAACTAGAGAAATTATTGACTTATTTCCAGCAATATCTAGGAACAGGGAGTATGTAAAATAACCCTAAAGTAAATATTATTTTACGGTGTAAGAAAGAACTTACTCATAGTTTCTTTTTTAATCTGTCCAGGCAAAAATAATAATTTGTGCCTTAAAACACTGGCTTTTATAGTTTCTGTTTCTAGATTGTCATGCATTTTTAATCTTGCTCTGTCCTGAAGAATAAATAAATTATAACTGTTAAGACGAGGAGATAAAAGCAACCAAAAAATCAAATAGGCCCATTCTAATTAATTTAATTAATAAATAAACTTAATTTTAAGCTTATTAATCATATAAACTGGCACTTTAAACTGGATCAGTGTGTAGGCTAATAGAGAAAATGCATATTCACAGAAACAGACATTTATTCATAAATAGCAGACATTTGTAATTGCCCTTTGCTATCCATTAACAATTTGACTTTTGAATTCATGTTCGTTCAATGATAAGTCACACATGACATGGAGATCGTGTATGCAAATCACACAACATCCTTAATACAAAGAAATAAATATTATGTCAATTTTAATTAAAAACTAATTTATCAAAATCTAACTTACCAATTCACGAAGTGCTTCAATGACTTTATCAATATTCTTAACATCATTTTCTTTAAAACCGAAATCACTGTGCCTCATTCGTATAGCTGGAAAAAAAAAAAGAAAAAGTATATGCTAGAATTTTTTGGGCAGGCCAAGACAATATTTATCTAATGAGCCAAACATTTTCCTTTAAAATCAATATTCAAATTTTTTATTTTTTTCTAAATATACACTACAGCACTATCTAATCAGGTTTAATCTTTTCAAAAGTGTATTAATCAATATATAGATCTACATACACAAACTCAATATGATTAAAAAAATAAAATGGCATTTATGCCACTGGCATATGATAGGCTGCTCTGCTCTATACCTATCGTGTCTGTCACTGTCAGACGTTTTCGACAGCAATGTTCGGTGTTTCTATTTTTTTTTGGGGGGGGGGGGGTATCTTTAAAGGGACAATAACACTCTTGCTGGCTTGGTAGCTCCAGAAAATAAATAATACCCTTATTCTAAGTACTAGATGTTTAAGTGTCCTACCTGTTGTGTAAATTATCCATTACAGCCTATTTTACTTGTCCAGAGGGTTCGAAAATATTTTAAAATCCAAGTCACATTTGAAAAGGTTTACGTTAGACTTTTCAAATCAATTGGTTGAATTTTTTCAATTTTTCAAAATAGGTGTGTTAAGATGAAATTTATATCATCATTTAATTGGAATATTCTAAACTAATACGATTTGTTGACCAGAATGAAGATTGGGACATATTATTCAGTTACAACAAGAGTGTTATTGGGGCTTTAATAGTCAATTCAAAAAAATTATTGAGTTAGATTTAACTTTTAAAGTTACAGTGGCCTAATAGTAATATAGTGAGCAAAGCTCTAAAGAGTAAAGCTCTTAACGGTAACACAGGAGCGTAAGTAAAAATGGCACCCACAGACTGTTGATTAAAAAGAAATTCAGACCAGAACCGGATACACTGGGCAAAATTGGCAATGCACATGATGTCAGCGCATGTCAACTTACCAAATCTCGCCCAAGCCAGATTACGTGTCTCATCATAGAAATACTTCTATGACGTGTATAATCAATGATGTCACATATTGACATCAATGAAAATAATTCTCACAGTTTTTTTGAATAAACCCCAAAATAAACCATTTTAATTTTTATCTAAATCAAAATCAATTCGTAGAAACGAAATTTAATCAGTACTTGACTACTTCAACTACGTGTTGTAATATATATAGTTGTATCACTTGGGAAACTTAATTACGAAGGTTTTATATTTGACAACAATCACACCAGCTTCGCTCTACTCAGGCAAGGCCTGGTACATATTACTACTAATGATAAAATAAATATAAAGCCGCTGTAGACTACTTTCAAAAGTAAATCAAAATGAAAATGAAATGTTATTATTAAAATGTTTATTTATTTTGTTTAAAATCAATAAAAACGGCTGCCACTTACAAAGTTCGTCAAGCTTTCCAACTGCATTGTTGATATTAGCCTCTTCCGTTTGCACCGACATTTTGTTGAAATGTAATTAAATATGCAAAAATATCAGTCATTTATTCAAAACTACGGATTCTTGAAAATACTGTCAGCCATTTGTAAACTTTATCGTTGTCAATAATATTTTTGATCTCAATTTGTAAAGAAAGGGCGAAGGGAAGTAACTGTCGTGACTTTCAAGTATAGTCTCATTCATCAAGTATCGGTATAGATAAAAAAAAAAATTCATGTCAACCCTCCGTGTTTCCAACAAACGTATATCTCAACGTTTTTAGCTACGTTCTCGTAGCTAGTATCGGTACTGCCTAAATGTACTTTTACCAACAGGTGCTTTTACTACGTCAATAGACCATAGATACGGCAGGCCAACAAATATTTTTTTTATTTTTAAATAAACGAATAAAGAGAAACAGAGAGAGAGAGAGAGAGAGAGGGCTTAACTCCACTCGACACAAACTAGGTCATTTCGGGACTAACACATGGTTTTAATGAGAGAGAGAGAAATGGGGTTTAACGTCCACTCAGCACAAACTAGGTCATTTCGAGACTAACATATATGGTTTAATTTTATTTCAATAATTCTCTTGCGCATAGGGGTCTTTAGGATCAGTGGGAGGAAACCGGAGTGCCCGGAGGAAACCCACGAATTTGAGAAGGCACCCCTATCTCCATGCCACATACGCTCACACCAGGGCTCGAAACCACATCCACAAGCCAGAGGTGACCGGCCAGCTAGAGGTCGAAGCGCGGCACTCTAGTCCACTAGGCCATCCCAAACCCCCCCATGGTTTTAATTTTATTTCAATAATTCGCTTGCGCGCAGGGGTCTTTAGCATTGGGAGGAAACCGGAAGACCCGAGAAAACCCACGAGGCTGGACAGGCGACCCCACCCCATGTCACGTAGGTACAACTGGGGATTAGAAACCATGCCAGTTGACTCAATGACAGGCTTTATGATACAGTGTGCATCAACTTCAACTTCAACATGCACTTTACAATTCATTAAAATGGAATGGATTAAGTTGTCAAGATCGTTTCAAGATTTGGTCATTCAATAATGTGAATATGCTAGGATGGTACTGAAAAGTAATCATTACACAGTTTGAAGCTATGGACACATAATTTGTACTGGGATAATTAAACAGTTATGGTTATTCAAAAGATCAGCTAATGTTCAATTACATTTTATTTATTTTATTACAAATCACATCATTTTCAACAATATATGAGGAGCCTTAAATTTTAACATCAAAATTGTAAATTAGGTATATAAATCCAAAAGTTAGTTTTAAAAAACAAACAAACAAAACTTAATATTAACAATTGTTCTAAAGAATATTAAAGATAGGTTGCCAGGCAACGAAACATACGCCCACAGCAGCTAAATTGTCCGGGCAGTCAACAAGAGTTGTCGCATATTCTTACTTTTTTCGGTAATGAAACATTTATATTACTTTGAAATCTGACTAAGATTAACAATTCATAATGTAATTATTTGAAAATCATTAGAATTTGTTTAGTTTTTATAAAGTTCTTCCCAATGCTGACGTTTAAAATGCCCCATAATGAAATTTTGCTGATCAGTTATCAAAATTCAATGAAAATCAATATTCTTGTTCATCTCAAGACCTTAAACACTGTGTATCAATATGAAGTCAATTGGGTGATAAGTTTGGCCTCTAGAGCGTTACAAAAGATTTTTCAAAGTGATCAAGGGAGATACCTCTGGCAGTAATTATCCGAATTCGCTAAAAACCAATAGGATTCTTCGTCTTATGACCTTAAACACTGTGTATAAACTTAAAGTCAATCGGATATTAACTCTAGTCTCTAGAACGTTCACAAGATTTTTCAAAGTGATCAAGGGCCATAACTCTGGCAGTAATTATCCGAAATCGATGAAAATCAATAGGCTTCTTTGTTTCATGACGTTAAACACTGTATATAAATCTAAGGTCAATCAGATATTAACTTTGGCCTCTAGAGCGATCACAAGTTTTTTGAAATGATCAAGGGCCAGAACTCTGGCAGTAATTATCAAAAATCGCTGAAAATCAATAGGCTTCTTTGTCTATGACCTTAAACACTGTATATAAATTTAAACTCAATCGAATTTATTAACTTTGGCCTCTAGAGCGTCCACAAGATTTTTTGAAGTGATCAAGGGCCATAATTTTGGCAATAATTATCAGATTTCGCTGAAAAACAATAGGCTTCTTCGTCTGATGACCTTTAACACTGTGTATAAATTTAAAGTCAATCGGATATTAACTTTAGCCTCTAGAGCGTCCACAAGCAATTGTGGACGCCGGACGGACAGGGGCGCCGACAATATACGACCACATTTCAATGTGGGCGTATAAAAATAAAGAATAACAACCTTTTTAAGTTTGTATTAGGGACAGTCGTGTGAAGACCACTTACCGTTCATGACAAACAAGATCATGTGGGGGCATCTAACCAATTTTTATCATTAGCCCTCCCAATTTTGGGCGAACAATTACAGTCAGTTTGTGTCATATCAAATATGCCAATAGAATTGAAAACCTCACTGAAACCGCATAGTTTTTTCCATTTTGGAGGAGGTGCAAAATTGTGTCTCCCACACTTAGCCCCTGTTAACCTTCAGGTGATTTGTCTTCATCCGTCCATTTCATTTCATTTTCCTTCAGATGACAAATACAAAAACTTAAAACTATCAATTCTATTCTAATAACATTTTATAGTTACCAAAATATTCCTACATTTGTTTTACATACATGATAAGGAATTTCTCAGTCAGTAAAACAATGCTTGAACAAACTATCAGAACTGATCAACCATGATCATATTTTTAATCATATCTTAATAGCTATACAGTTTTTGTTACCACTGCCACCGATTTTAAAATTTAATATTGACTTGATGTGATATTTTTGTCAAAACATCTGACGATAATTTTTTTTTAAAGCTTTAAAAGTAAAATGAGAATGCAAAAATAACTATTTTTTAATTTAAGATCCAAAATATGAATTTGGTTCTTCTTTAATGCCGCAATGAAAAATCTCACCAATTTCAAAGTTATTTAACATAATTGGAGAAACCAATAATAGAATTCTTGCTTATCACCCTTGAAGCCTGGATGGCTCAGTCAGAAAGACTGGATGTCCACAGCCTCTGAGGGTTTGTGAGAAGTTCATCAGGGTTCCCCCTTGTCCGTGGTGTAGGATGTAGGACTTGGATGGGATCAAAACCTGAGGTTCTGTGTACTCATTGACAGGCACTTATAAATGAAATGAAACAGTGTTTAACGTCCTACTGTTCTGCACTGACTGGGCTAATGAAGTCGGGTATATGCCATGCAGTGTGCTGTGAGGGAATTTTCGCCCTGACAGTGGATCTATGGCCTACTCTTATATATAATTCAAACTGCCAAGGGATCTATTACGTGCATGCAAATGTGTACACAGGATCTTCGGTTTTGTATCACTGGACAGTTGTCCTTGTCAGGCCCTTGGGAAAATTGCCTGAGTGTGTGTTTCATTCAGTCACCCTGGCTCCTGGCAGGCACATAAAAAACCATTCACAGTTAGAATACAAAATAAAGAGTCTGGGCAAAAGTTCTTTGATAGCACACTGTATGCCACATGCACGTCTTCATTAGCCCAGTCGGTACAGTAGGACATTAAACCCCATATTTCATTTCCTAACCAGCCCTGTGAATTTGAAAACAATCTAACTTGACCTTTTGTGAGTTCACAACAAAAGACAGACGAGAGATGACAGCATGTCAACATAAAATGTGAGCTACAAAAATATATCAGCTATTGGGTATTATTTTTGTTATCCAGTCTCTCAGCATGTGTAATTCTTTTTTATCCAGCTCATGTGATAGTTTAGGAAATGAATTAAAGTTTGTCGTAACACCCAGCGATTTTAACTGGTTACATGTTTTTTCTCCCCATTCATATTTCACCAAAGGATCTGCTTGACCATGACAATAAAATAATGGAGGCATTTCATTTGTTGATTTCTTTACACTCTGAAAAAAGGAAGAGATATTTATTTGCAAGATTTTGTTGCATTTTCACATTTAAAATGTGGTTTAACATCCTACAGTTCAGGGGCCTGTTTCACAAAATTTTAACTAAGATAAGATCCCAATTTTAGTAATTTGATTGGATAATATTAGATTGATTTTAGTGCTTAGCCAATCAAAATTGAAGTATCTACTAAAATTGGATTTTATCTTAAGTTAAAATTTCGTGAAACAGGGCCCTGTTACAACTGGGCTTATCAAGATCAAATTTAACACATATTTAAACTACTCTTCTAGTGACTCTAGTGGTAGGTCTTGTACCCAAAGTGATCTTATACATTTTTGGATCCAATAATCAGGTTTTAAACCATTGCTACATTCAGCTGTAGTGACAGGTGTCATGCACAATTCTGGGTATGCTTATTCTATACAGACAGAACACATAATAGTATTTACATTTAACGACTACACAGAGTTTACAAACACTTGTACTTTTGCATTTAAAATTATTAAATTTTGTTCACAGTTGATTTCTTAATAAGAAATAAAAAAGGACTTTTTTGAAATCCTGTATTATTGAAATATTGAAGTTAGATGAGAGCATCAAGTTAAAAGCAAAGAGAAGATAGCAAGGCTTGAGATCTAGATATAACTGCTTGATAGTATACAACAGAAGTCTTTTAAAATTGATCAGCAGTTACAATCAAGGTATGGTTGCCCACTAATGTTTATGATATTATATAATTTATACTTACATCATAAACAGCTGACCCTGTATTAAGGAATCCAGATAAAACAAAACAACCTGCTACTTGTGGGTGAAATCTATAGGCCATATGCATAGCTAAACATCCACCCATAGAGAAACCTCCTATAATAATATATACACTATTTAATACAGGAAAGTCAAAAAAATGTATATTTAGTGAGTAATTAGACCAAAACAGATGTATTGATGCTGAATTTGGGAGGAAAAAAGTTATTTAACATGTCGATGAAATAGATAGTGTCACACAGTAAGGTCTCATAGTGAACATTTACATGTCACAGTAGAAAAATCCAATCTCAAAAACTCTTTGCATATTTACACACTTTCAATGTAAAAAAAAAATCCATAACTCAAACATCAAGGCATAACTTGAGAACACTTGATGAACATATGGTTCAATTTTATTTCAATAATTTTCTGGCACTTAGGGGTCTTTAGCAGTGGGAGGAAACCAGAGATCCTGGACAAATTATTAGACAGGCAACCCTACTCTTTGTCACATACAACCAGGAATTGAAAACCATGCCATTAGACTCAATGACAGACCTTATGATACAGTGTGCATGTTCTTACCATTCGGCCATTCAAACCCCAAAATACATCAATAATAAACTATGTGCAAATTTTTGTGTCACAAGACCAAAGATATTTCTCATAAACAGTAATTGAAAGTTGAGTTAATTCTTGTTTTACAATCCCATACATCCCATCATTGTTTTCGATCTAACCAGAGAGAGAGAGTTTAACCTCCACTAGGTCATTTCAGGATTAACGCATGGTTAATTTTATTTCAATAATTCATTGCAAAGGGTGTTTAGAAACCCCCCTTTGACCAGTTGAACAATCCAAGAAAATATACACTGGCACTGTGAGGAAATAAGGGAAAATATTTAAAGTATTTTGCTACATTACATGTAGTGTTGATGTTTTTCAACAGAATTATCAATCTAGACGATTTATTCCATGGTGACTATATGATGTTTATCATTATATAATTAACCACTGCCAATGATCTTTATAACAATGTTGTTTGTTTGTGCACATTTTATGCTCTGTTAGCTACCACTCTATTCAATATTTCATGCAGTAAAGATATATCACAAGAGACAATGCTTTGTGTACATTTTTGGTGCTGAAATATTAATTCTGTGTCTATCTATAATTAGTAACAATCAATATATCTGATTACTCTAGTACTGATGCTGTAATCAACATATTTACTCTCATCATTATAATGGGCACGGTGGTCTGCTCAGCTGCTGGCTTCCACAAATAAACACAAGAGAAAATATCAAATCAATCAAATATAATTTTACCTATAATTATCTTATTTTTGGGTGTCCCATTTTCAACTAAATCATTGACAATAGGCTCTAGTTCTTGACAGATTGTTGACACAGATTCTGTCTCTGGTACATCTTGGGCTATATCAACTCTATCAAACCAGACATTACTTAGTTCACCACCATATAAACTATAAGGTCTGAAGTATAAAAGTTCAATCAAACGATAAACAAACACCATACATGTCAATGTTTGTTTATCAGGCCATATTATTATGAACATAGGCATTCAGATTAAATTATTTGAATTCAAATATAAACTATACCGTCTTGCTTTTCATTCATCACTCATCTTAATTAACCTAATTAACAATAATAGGATTTGATCAGACAATTTTGACATCATGTCAACTAATTAACACCAATGGAATTTGATCAGAGCTATCTTTCTCAAGTAGTCCAGAGTGTTTACAAAACAATGGTGCATAGACTGACAGATGAAAGGTGACAAGAATATATAGGTCAGAATTAAATTTGGACATACAAAAATGAAAATAATTTTTAATTGTTAATAATTTATATAAGATTTTTAAAATACCCTGATAAATATTACCAATAGAAAAAGCCATATCCATAAAAATTGTTTATTTGTTTTTTACTTCTCCAGATGTAAAATTACCACTCAAATTTAGAAATGAAATGAAATGGGGTTTTACATCCTAATGTTCTGCTACGAACTGGGTTAATGAAGACATGCATACAGCATACAGTGTGCTATGAGGGAAATTTTGTCCGGACAGCGGTATTTTATATCGAAAATTGCAACTATCAAGGGATCTTTTATGTGCACACCAATGTGTACACTGAACCTTATTTTTCATCCCATCCAAATGACTAGACAGCTGTTCTTGTCAGGCCCTGCATCTTGCATCACTGACCAGTTGGAACCAAGCTGGGAAATCTAGATGAACCTTCTAAAATTTAGACTATTATGCAATGCATTTATCCAAGTACATGCTAGTCAGTTTGTCAAATTTGGTTAATAACTTCATCTTTTTCAGCTGGTCACAGCAGTTAAATCTTTTTCGACAGATGTTTCCTTTGATCAATAAATAATAACTAATACAAATTTATCATCCAAGTATAACCAGATTCTATTATATAAATAAAAATTATTGATTTAATATAATTACCTAAGGGAAACAAATATGTGAATGAATACGAACAATAGGGATCATTCAATAACATCCAAATCCCTTGTTGTATACCAAAAAGTAAGTCAAATTTGTTTCCATGGAAACACAAAAATTATTAAATCTTAGAAATTTTCAGTTAGTAAAAATTTGTTAGGAGCAGGATAAAAACATATGACATTGTTAGTTTAACAAAATCAAAGACATAAATGCACACCATTTTGCAGATTTATACAGTGTCTTTTGATATAGTGGTATATTTTACCTTTCTGGTGCTGTTGGTATTATAACATCCAAATGAGGAAAAGAGAACTCTTCCCGTAATACAAGTTTAAACCATTCTCTGATTCCATTACCAGTATCCCCTTGAACAAAAATAAAATACAAGAGATACTTTCGATATTTAGAAAGCAAACAATACAATCCAATCTTTATCTATCTAGCTAAATACTAAAGCATATCTATATTCATTTGTATATATATACTAAAAAATAGCTATATCTATTTGTATATACTTAAAACACAAAATTATTGGGCATGTAATTATTGTGAACAATCTTGTATAGATTAAAAATAGGCTGCAAGCAGTGCAAGGCAACAAAACATACACTGTCCCCCAACATTTAAGTCATCTGAGCAGGCCATACAATGTCTGACACATATGTACATTATCAACTCTTTTGTACGTAATGTAAACATTCATGAGACACAAAGTTTTTACCAGAAATAACCAAAACTTGATGGCTTTTAATACAATCTAGTTCTCCCTAGTTCAAACAAAAACAACAGTAATAAGATGGTAAATTTAGCTGTATTAGTTATTGGAAATGATTGTAATTCAACAGGAATCACTGTCCAATGCCCAAATACATAACTTTTTTACTCAGTGATTAATCATTATTACAATTACTTGTATTAGGCATTTCTATAGTGCACAGGGTCATAACTCTGACAGTAAGAATCAGAAATCATGAACATACATTTCAAGTCAATCTATAAGTGTATGGTATCCACAAGCAATTGAACTATTTCTGAGCAGGAGAGCCAGATATTTTATGTAGTTGAAAAATATATCACAAATCTTGTAGTACAGTATTCCTCAGCTCTCATTCTGTCCACATGACAATACAAGAGGGCCACCATATTTCTTCATACTGTTTATTACAGAGCAAGGATAGAGTCATCATTGGAATATTCGCATGTAAAGGGAATTATTCATATCACTTATTGCATTGTATGACGTTTCTATTCCGTTATAAGCGATTTAGCAGAATGCATGTGATTTGTACATGTTTATTCTAGATCAAGAAATTATTAGGGTTATGCATCCTGTTTCATTCTATTCCACTTTGATAAGCTGTTTACACCTAACTTGAAATGAAATAAAATGAGGTTTAACATCCTCTGTTCTGTTCCTAAACTGGGCTAATGAGGACAGGCATATGCCATACAGTGTGCTATGAGGGAAAAATTGCCTGGGCAGCGGCAATATGGCCTACTCTTATATTATATCAAATTCCAGCTGCCAAGGGATTTAAAGGTGCATGCCAATGTGTACACGGTACCTCAGTTTTCTGTCACCTCCGAACGATGAGACAGCTGACCTTGTCAGGCCTTCCATCATGCAACACTGACATGGATAAACCATGCTGGACAATATGGATGAACTTTCTTGGCCAACGCTGGGATCGAACTTACTTATTAACATAATTAAGGCCCAATTACCAATATAAAAAATAAACCCAACTCCAGCTAGCTTGGCAATCTAGGCAAGCATATCGAGAGAGAGAGATCCCTACAGGATATTGTAATCAGACATTTCTATTGTACTGTTATAGTGAAGAAGACATTGTCAAAAGAATAAATAAATTTCAAATTGGAAATGGTGAGGAGGGGGTGGGGGGTGGGGGCATAGGCCTTTTAATTAGTTTCATCAGGAACTGTCTCTAAAGCGGTCTGCGTCCGGACAGACAGTTCTTGAGAGCTACTAGAGGAACTAAGATCTACATGTATGTATTCACCTCGTTTAAAACAATGTCTCTTTTGAAAAAAGTAAACAGTTGAACCCTAATAAAGAATAATTTATTTATGAATCACCTGATCCGTGGAAAAATATTACTGAGCCTTTATATGTAGACGATGTGTGACTTATATTCTGCACCAAAAACTTTCTCATGGAGGCTGACATATTTACCCACAATACCCCGCTTCAGGATGAAGTGCGCGTGTCAAAACTCGCATGTCGTGCCAAAACAGACCGACGAAGTGGGTGAGTTTTATGCATTTTTGGCCATTAAAATTATAATAATCTGTCAGGATTTGTATTTTAATTAGTATGTCATATCAGCCTAAGATAATGATTCATTTTAGTATGTATATTTGTTTTATATCGCACGTTTTTTAGGCGACACGCCTGGTGAATCGTAAGTCCCCACCTTCCCGCGTTGCCAGTGTCATCAAAATATCGTGAAATAATGAATTGCTCGCTTTCAGACAGAGCAACTGTTGTATGATCAGTTTCAGCTACCCGATTTGCTTAATTAATATAATTAAATCTTTCATTTCTTAATAAATGTTTAAATTTTATGTACAAACTTCCGGTCCCGTATAACAAATACGACAATATGGAGGTGTGTCCATGACAACTCCGTCAACTGATCTACTTTCAATTTTTTTATATAGTTTCCTTTTAGATTTGAAAATTGAAAATGAATTTTTTAAATTGCTGATTACACTATGTAAACGGCTTCATCTACTTTCAATTTTTTTATATAGTTTCCTTTTAGATTTGAAAATTGAAAATGAATTTTAAATTGCTGATTACACTATGTAAACGGCTTCATCAGATCTACCCAATTCAACACTTTATTTTGACCGAAATTAAAAGAGATTTTGCTAAATATTTTTTTTTTTTTTCTCAGAGTCATGACCAAGACTGACAAGCTAGAGGACAAGTTGTATTTGTAATGTGTGATAATTAATGTTTAGTTGGTAGGACAGTGTAGTAAATATTAGACAGATCAAAATGGCTAGTAGAGGATCTGATTCGGATGGTGGATCTATGACACCATCAGAGAGAAGCGATGAGGAAAGAAGTGAACATGATTCAGATTATGAAACTGATGAAGAAGAAGAAGAAAGGTTTGGACTTTTAGAAATTCACTGACATACATTATTATTTTTTTTTTATAAACAATATTTTATTCAGAATGTCTGAATGGGATTGGGAAACAGGCTTAGCCTATGTAAAACCCCTCTCCCTAAAAGATTATACATAACATTGATTAAAAAGACAGAAAAAGGATTAGGTTATTGATGTTCTTACGTATGTGTTAAAGTACCTGGTAGTCAAGTTGTAGCTTTGTGTGAGCCTAAACTAAGCATTCTGTTTCATGGCTATAACCTGGTTACAAATGAAATGAGATTTAACGTCCTACTGTTCTGCACCAACTGGGAAGATGGTCATACGCTATGCATGTGCTATGAGGTAAATTTGGCCCAGGTTTTGGCACTATGCCTACTTTTATAACAAATTCCCACTGTCAAGGGTTCTTTTACGTGCACACAGGACCTCATATTAGTTAAAACAATATTTTATTCAATAAATTGAATTGGATTGAACAGACAAAGGCATATAATATATGTTCTCTTAAATGTGACAGCAATATACATGTACAGCAATTTGTTGTCCCCATGCCATGCCCTACATTTTGCAGTATAACCTGGTTAGGCCTACTGTTTAAGATAAATTCATTAAACTTTGTACCCACGAAACATGTACTGAAGGATGTGCCAAACAACAGATTATTTAGAAAAAAAGAACTCTGATGTTCACAAAATCTTGACGTCTGTTTGATGTCTGTAGACACATTTTGAGAGTATGTCTGTTTCAAAGGGATCAATTATAAAACTTGTAAATTGATTTTATTATTTGGTTCATTGCAGCTCGGATAATTTGAATGTTGTGTGGACGGGTTACGGTAAAAAGAATCCAGTGATGTTATTCAAAGTTGAAGCCATTATGAACAAAAAAAGTGACTTTAAAACAGTTGGGGGTTGGTTGTTTGAATTATTTGTAAATACTGATATATGATACAAAGAGGATTAAAGTCATAAAATACCCTTTTTGATTTATTTTTAAACAGGGTTCTTAGTTGTGCATAGACTATTTATCAGCTGAACTATATGTAGCCGATATTAATTAAGGTGTCCATTAAAGGAAGCACAATCTTCGAAAAATTACAGTGTTAAGTTTGATTGAATACATTACACTAGAAGTTCCATGATGATTATTATTGTCATAGTAACTTAAGAATATGGCCAAATTATGATTAATATATATTCATCATTTATTTTCAGAACGTTACCACATGGCTTATAAATTTGCTAACACAGAATGTAAGATTATTCGGAATATTCTCCAAACGCATGGTTTACACGAGGTATGTTTGCTACATTCTTGAAAAATTAATTAAATCTCCATTTGCAAGAATAGAGTTATAAACATTTTCTGGTCCAATGGCGTACAAAGGTCCTACCTTACTGCTGCAATCGTACCACTAAAGACAGGTTGCACACTTATTGAAAGCTTATGAAGTGATACAGGACAAACTTGAGATTGTTCAATGACAAGCACCCCACCCCCATCAATTTGACTTTTGAGATAAGCTTAATTGTAAATGATTTGGTCTGTTGTTTCTTTAAAGTTTGAAACCTAAAATATTCACCAATTATCTTTTTTTTAAAAAGTTTTTCTAATTTTGAAATGTCATCATATTTCAGATTCATCCAAATAGTTCCGATTACAATATTGTTTGGTCTAATGGCCATTTAAAACCATTCACATTAAGAAGTATGACAGAATTTCAGAAGATTAATCATTTTCCAAGGTAAACTTATAACATGGTTAACAAAGTCAACAATTATTTTGGAAACTTGAATAGTTTTTAGCTTAAATTTAACTTTGATATTAATTCTCCAATTTAAGAAAATATTTCTTTTCTTTGATTTAATAATAGATTTAATGTCTTGTATTGAACAGATCATATGAATTAACACGTAAAGACAGGCTGTTTAAAAATATACAAAGAATGCAACAAGTCAAGGTAGGTACACGTAGGAGTAATGAAAAGATCAGAATATGTTCTGAGTTAAATAGTAGCTCGGACTGAGAGTCTGTAGGGTTTTCAGTAACAATTTATAACTAAAGAATTGCATATCTATTCTGATCACTAATTGCTTAGAATATTTCTTGTCCATAATTGATGTTAAATTATTTTGATTGATTTCGTTGGTATACTGTAATCCTTTCTTTAATGCTAATGTACAGTCACACATGTATATATCCTGATTCACGAAGATTTAACAAGGTATAGTAAGAGTTCACGCCAGGGGTCAAACAATCAGCTTTTGATCCTGTGATGTCCCCTTAATCGATCAATTGGCTTTTCTAGGGATTTATCCACAGTTTGGTGCAGAGAATGCCAAGAAGTCGCTGTAACAGACTGCTTCATTGGCTAATTCCTCACATTAATTATATAAGTTAATATAACGCTTATTACATAACAACTTTTCCAGATCCTAGTGAAGTAAAGACAATTAAAAACAAAATTTTGAACTATAAAATACGAAACGAAATAGGATGTGTGTTTTAATCAGATTGATTGTCAATATGAACGATTTGACTTTCTGTTCATAAATAATTTCATACTTAAATTTTTTTTTTTCAGGGTTTAAAACATTTTGATTTTATTCCATCTAGTTTTGTTTTACCTGGTGAATATCAAGATTTTTGTTGTAAGTTATTTTGTATGATAAATATTATTTTTTAAACATTGGAAGTGTTAAATTACCTTTAATTCTGTAGGAAAACTGCTAGACAAATTGTAATTTGTGAGAGAAAATGGCATTGTGATCCAAAAGGAAAATTACAGAATACATAGTTATTTAGGGTTTTATGCTTACTTTGTCTTGTTTCCTCTTTCTCAAAGTGTATTTGTCTTCATTAGCCCAGTCGAAGCAGAACAGTAGGACGTTAAACCCCATTTCACGTCATTTCTAAACATGTAGTCATGTAGGTTAAAATCCCATACATCCAGACTTTAGTGAGTTGGATTTTAATACATCTATACTTTTTGGCACGTGTATGACACCCACACTTGTAATTTGTGATCTCTTTCTGGTAGTTAAATTTGTTATGACAAATGCATTGATCATTAACATGAACATTAAATCCACTTAAGTTTTTCATTTTAAGTCAACAAAATTTGAGAATAAATTAGACTTTTGTAAATGCAATGTGACCATTGTCTGAGCATCTTTAAACTAACTCCCCAAAGTTGTTATGGTTTTGGGCCAAAACTTCCCTTAATAAAGGGACAATCCCGATAAGAACAGAGTCTCAAAAATTAAAGTCTTAGTATTTATGAAATTTATGGACCAAAATATAGTTGTATGGTGTATTTACCTTGTCTCAAAATTTCAGCTCAAAATATTGAGTCGTTTCGACATGAACGTCAACACTGCTTATCCGGACACGTAACCCTTTTAAGATTTCGGGTCAATTTTTTCATTGGGTGACCTGATAATCGATTAATGTTTCTTGAGAGGTCTATACAGTGAATGACCCATGCCCTGTACTTGATAACAAAAGGTAAATTTCACCTACATATTATTTTAATAGAAAAAAGTCTGGTTTTATCCAGATACTGTATAATAAAACGTTCTCCATTTCCAGATGAAGACTGTCAGGTATAAGTTATTTACAAGCGTATCACAAATATCGGGTTAGTAGGTGGGCCTTAGGTTATGGATTTCAAAGGATTTTAACACAAAATTAAGCAGTTTTATCCCCCAAAAAGTTATCGGGATTGGCACTTTAAATTGGGTTTAGTAAACAATTCAGCTATTTCTGATATCATGTGTTAATAATCATAATAATATGTATATTACAGCTGCATTTTTAAAAGATAAAGGTCCCTGGATTGTGAAACCAGTAGCTTCATCAAGAGGTAGAGGTGTATTTTTAATCAATCATGTAAGTATATATATTTTTTACTGAATCAGTCATGCGGAGCCTTTTTTTGCTTTGACATGTTTTCTTCTGTATTGTACTAGCTAGTTTTTCATTCATAATTTTAAAAGAATATTGTTTGTCTTTGTTTTCAGCCTGAACAAGCACCATTAGATGAAAATGTGATAGTATGTAAATATATAGCTAATCCATTGCTTATTGATGGTAGGTGTTCATACTTGTTCATAATATTGTTTTGAAACAATATGATTAAAACACAGATCCTATTTCATTTTTTTTTTATTATAATTCAAAATTTCATTTTACTTGTCTTTACTACACTAGGGTCTGGAAGAGCCACTGAAACGGTCTGTTATTGTGACTTCTTGGGTTGCCATGCTCTGATCTGTAAGTAAACCACTAGAAATGTCAACACTGATGGATTAATCAGCGAATGATGTCAGAGGGTCAAAAGCAGTTTGTATGACCCCTGACATGACCTTCTGGTACAACTTGTCAGATTTCAATGTAGTGGAGGCCATTGAAAGTATAAAAAAACAAAACGAAATATGGATCTGTATTTTAATCAGATCGGTTTTGAAATGGATTTTGAAGTAAAACATTTTGCCAATTTGCTACTGCATTTAAACAACATTATCAGTTCTTGTTATCAACTGATAAGTTATTAATAACCTATCTTTATTTTATAAAAATTGGGTTATCTTGATGTCTGAAAGATTTAAAGCCCCAATAACACTCTTGTTGTAACTGAAAAATATGTCCCAATCTTCATTCTGGTCAACAAATTGTATTATTTTAGAATATTCCAATTAAATCATGATATAAATTTCATCTTAACACACCTATTTTGAAAAATTGGAAAAATTCAACCAATTGATTTGAAAAGTCTAACGTAAGCCTTTTCAAGTGTGACTTGGATTTTAAAATATTTTCGAACCCTCTGGACAAGTAAAATAGGTTGTAATGGATAATTTACACAACAGGTAGGACACTTAAACATCTAACACTTAGAATAAGGGTATTATTTATTTTCTGGAGCTACCAAGCCAGCAAGAATGTTATTGTCCCTTTAAGTATAAACAACAACTAGTGAATATTCTCTACTTAATTTTAGGTTTTAAATTTGATGTAAGATTGTATATAGCTGTGACATCCTATGATCCGCTGGTCATTTATTTGTTTGAAGAAGGTTTAACAAGGTAATTTTTCATAAAAATCTGTGTGGCCTCAATCAGTGTCTCAAATTCATCATTCACAATTGAAATGAAATGAAAGAGGATTTCTGCGCTGACTAAGATAATGAAGACAAGCATATGCCATGTAATGTGCTATGAGTGAAATTTTGCCCCGATAGTGGTGCTACAGACGCTCTTATTTCAAATTCTAACTGCATAGGTTCTTTTATGTGCACTCCAATTTATACTAGGTATCCTTGTTTTCCGTCGCATCCAAAAGACTACATGTATACATTGTCCTATACAACTGGCAAGGGGCACCTCAGCCAAAGTTCCCTATTAACTTTTTCGAACTCGGGACCTACAAGCGAGCGAGTCAAGGTTTTACTCACCAAGCCATTCCAGCTCCCCATTCATCAACTGGCGTGGTTTTGATTCCCCGGTTTTACGTAACTCTTGATGCCATTGGGTGCTCTAAGTTTTCAACAGATTTAACTACAATTTGTGGTTAATAATTTATTTTATGAATTGATAATCAAGACTTAGTTTATTATTGTAACAACGGTAGCATTAACAATTGTCACTACCCTGTTCTGCAATCGCTGATAACTCCTTTCAGAATGAAGTAATTTTACTGAAATTTTCAACATGTTCCCTATTCATTATCTATTTTTTGCCTATTATAGCGACAACTGTCAGCTATTTATCTAATTCTTACATAATCTTTAAGGCATAGGTTTACATAGCTCAATTTCAAGAATAGATATCTAGGTTGTGTTTTTTATTTGTGTATAATTATTAATGAAAGGGTTGTTGTTTTCTAGTAAGATTATGTTTGTTTTATGCCAGGTTTGCAACTGTTAAATATGAGAAGACAAATAGATCTATAAGAAACCAGTGTATGCATTTAACTAATTATAGTGTAAATAAGAAAAGTCAGGATTATGTACGGTAAGTTGTAATAATTGTAATATTCACGTCTCTTAAGAATATTTTTTAAAAATTATTTGATGATCGCATTTAAAGATGCATTATGTTAGAGCTAAATCCGCCTATTGCAGGTCTTTCTTGTGGCCTCAAATTTTATATAAAATGAATAATTTATTAAACATTTATTCACAATTTGTTAGAAATTAACTTTCTAGACCATCTGGTGGGCATGATTTTTAATGGATTGAAAAACAGTCACCATTTTTATTATTGCAACAGTGAAGACTATATTGTGAACTAGAGCCTGATAGCTTTGCTCAGAAACAAATAATTTGACTGAAATTTTCAATATTTTTATTTTTCATTATCTAGTTTTAAACTATTTATATCTATTTCTCAAAATGCATTATTTGTTTTGTGACATCTAAATGTATAATTACAGTAATGATGATCCCGAGATAGAAGATTATGGTAATAAATGGTCCTTAGGAGCATTATTAAGATATTTACGATCTGAAGGAAAAGACACTGCAGGTTTGTAACACTAATAAACACAGTCTTGAACATTCAAATATTGGTCTGGGTAAAATAGAGTCATAAACAGATTTCCATAATCCATTGTATGGTGTATGATCTCTTAGTTGGTATTGCAAAACAGTAGGATGTTAATCCCCATTTCATGTCTCAACTCTTTGCTCTTAAAGGGAGAGCATTCTCATGTTATTATGAGTTCTGTCTGTAATCATAGGGGTCTTTTAGCAGTGGGTGGACCCAGAGAAAACACACAAATCTAACCCAAGCCAGTTGACTCAATGACAGACCTTATGATACCGTGTGAATGTGCTCACCATTCGTTCATCCAACCAGATCCACCCCCCCTGTTACAAAAAAGACCTTCACATAGTGTTGGAAGAGTGCAGAATGAATTGCATCAAACAGTATTTTCCATAATATTTTGTGTAAATTGTTGCCAGTTATTGTACACAGAATTGATGCGTATTGGTGTGCATCAAAGGGAGATAATAACTTGTTGAAGATTTATTAATAATGTTTAATTATATTCAGCATTAATGATGAGAGTAGAGGATGTTATAATGAAAACTATTATATCAGTTGAACTACCTGTAGCTACAGCTTGTAAAATGTTCATGCCACATAGAGGAAACTGTTTTGGTAAGTATTGTTGTCATCTTGACACTTCTCTACTCGCAGAATTTATTAAAACTTTGACAAAATATACCTTGAAAATGTTTTGGTATTGTTAATCTTGAGTGGGTATACTTTTGAGGTTACTTCCATTCTTGTTAATTTTTTACTTCCATTTTTTTAGCTTTTTTTTTCAAATGTGAAATGGTTTAGTTTTATTTGTAAGAGAAATAGTCATAGTGCTCGCATTGGTATTTTGTGTTAACTTTGTATTCCTCTAGAATTACACAGATATCATAATGCTATATTTTGTGTAATTATATAGTATTAATATATTTTGTGTTATTTTATGATATTTAAGTATTTTGTTTAATTTCACGAATTTGATATATTAAGTAGAATTTATGGATTTGATATATATTGCTAAATCATATGGATTTAATATATTTTGTTGGATAGTATAGATATGATATATTTTGTTAAATGAATTAAGTTTTATTTGATATATTTTATTAAATTATATGGATTTGATATATTTTGTAGAATTGTATGGATTTGATATATTAATTGATGATATGTTAAAGCCATGGATTATAGAAGTCAATCTGTCTCCTTCTTTAGCTTGGTAATTATTTTCTATTACTATTTATTAAAAATAGTCCAGATCTATGGGCATAGTAGATGTCAAGGATTATTGTTGTAAAAACTGGAAATACATTCATTTTGCAAATAAGTATTTATTAAATGTTTATATTTGGTGTGATTCATGAACTGGTCCAAATATCCTATTTTGCAACTTGACCATGATATTTTAATTTTAGGTGATAGGTGCATAATAAATGGTACTATTTTTGTATGAGTGATAAGTTAGTGCACATTTTTAGTTTGTGAAATGGTTGACTTATGACATTTTTAGTTTGTGAAATGGTTGACTTATGACATTTTTAGTTTGTGAAATGGTTGACTTACGAATGTTTTTTTTTTTTTAATTTCAGTGATAGTCCATTAGATTTAAAGATAAAGGGAAATATGTTGTGTGATCTATTCAGTCTAACAGGTAAGAAGAAATTCCAAAACATCACGACAGTCTTTTTTCTACATTGAGTTATTGTTATTAATCGTGATTAAAAACATTTTTATACGCCCACATTTTCATGTGGACGTATTATGTCGTCGCCCCTGTCCGTCCGGACGTCCGTCCGTCCGTCCACAATTTGTTTGTGGACTCTCTACAGGTCACAATTCTTATCCGATTTTGACGAAACTTGAAATATAGGTTTATCCCCAAAAGATCTCGGCTGCTTTCGATATTGGCATGTATCGGATCAAAACTTCATGGATTATGGCCCCTGATTGTACGAAAAATCACGTTTTTAGCTTGTGGACCCTATAGAGGTCACAATTTTGAACCGATTTTGATGAAACTTGACATGCATGTTTGTAACCCAAAGATCTTGGTTCCTTTCGATATTTGCGGCTAACGGAATGTAATTTCCTGGATTATGGCCCCTGATTGTCCGAAAAATCACCCTTTTTAACTTGTGGTCCCTCTGGAGGTCACAATTATTATTCGATTTAAAAAACCGTTTGATTATATCACCGTTACACCCTAAGGAAGGTTGAGTTCGAATTTCGGGAAAATCGGACGAAAATTGCCATACAAAATGGCCGCCGTTTGTACGGGAAGACAGTTAAAAAATGGTATATCAAGGTTGTGGACCCTGTGGAGGTCACAATTTTGATTCGATTTTGATGAAACTTGAAATTCATGGTTATAACCCAAAGATCTTGCTTCCTTTCGATATTTGCGCATATCGGGTCGTAACTTCCTGAATTATGGCCCCTGATTATACGAAAAATCGCCTTTATTTTAGCTTGGAGGTCACAATTATTATTCGATTTAAAAAACCGTTTGATTATATCACCGTTACACCCTAAGGAAGGTTGAGTTCGAATTTCGGGAAAATCGGACGAAAATTGCCATACAAAATGGCCGCCGTTTGTACGCGAATACTGTTAAAAAATGGTATATCAAGGTTGTGGACCCTGTGGAGGTCACAATTTTGATTCGATTTTGATGAAACTTGAAATTCATGGTTATAACCCAAAGATCTTGCTTCCTTTCGATATTTGCGCATATCGGATTGTAACTTCCTGAATTATGGCCCCTGATTATAAGCAAAATCCCCTTTTTTTTAGCTTGGAGGTCACAATTATTATCTGATTTAAAAAAACGTTTGATTATATTACCGTTACACCGTAAGGAAGGTTGAGTTCGAATTTCGGGAAAATCAGACCAAAATTGCCATACAAAATGGCCGCCGTTTGTACTCAAATACTGTTAAAAAATGGTATATCAAGGTTGTGGACCCTGTTGAGGTCACAATTTTAATTCGATTTTGATCAAACTTGAAATTCATGGTTATAACCCAAAGATCTTGGTTCTTTTCGATATTTGCGCATATCGGATCGTAACTTCCTGAATTATGGCCCCTGGTTATACGCAAAATCCCCCTTTCTTTAGCTTGTGGTCCCTCTGGAGGTCACAATTATTATCCAATTTAAAAAAAACGTTTGATTATATCACCGTTACACTGTAAGGAAGGTTGAGTTTGAATTTCGGGAAAATCGGACCAAAATTGACAGACAAAATGGCCGCCGTTTGTACGCGAATACTGTTAAAAAAAATGGTATATCATGGTTGTGGACCCTGTATAGGTCACAATTTTAATTCGATTTTGATTAGGAAGGTTGAGTTCTAATTTCGTGAAAATCATACAAAAATTGCCGGACGAAATGGTCGCCGTTTGTACGCGAATAGTATAAAAATATGGTATATCATGGTTGTGGACTCTCTACAGGTCACAATTCTTATCCGATTTTAATGAAAAGTCACATTTCTAGGTTGTGTACCGTCAAACCATAATCATTGTCGGTTTCGAATTTCATGAATATCAGACTGGAACTGACCAACTAAATGGCTGCTCCCAATACAATATGAAATACAGGACTTAAAGATGTAGGAAAAATCACTTTTGGTATTGCTTGTTCTCTATCCATCTCTCGAAAATGTGGGCGTATCCTGCCTGGCAGTGCCAGCCTATCTTTACAACAAATTTTGGCTTTAAAAAAGTGTAAAATAAAAGAAATCATCTGTATTAAAGATTGTGAATATATTTGTGTGTATTTAGGACTTGTTTGTCATGATCCTATGGTTAAAACGCTACAGCAGAGTAAAAGAAATCTAGAGATAGCCTCAAAACTTGCATCAAGAGCTAAGGTAAGTCCTAAGCTTAATTGAGTAGTATTTTATGATTTTGAACCAAATACATTAATGACTATTCACTAATAATAAGGTTATTCACACCTTCAGCTTCTAGTAGCTATAGAGCCGATAAGATTTTGAAGTGTAGTGCTAATAACTAGCAGTTGTATGTTTTTGGACCAGGAACTGGACACAATACACTGCGAATTTTGTTATTTTGGGGGGCGGTGCTCTTTGAATTTGAAAAGAGCTTAAGGCTCTGTTTAATTCAAGTATGATAAACATAAAACTTAAAATGCTTCATCCTTGTACAATTGATACGCCACAATTTCAAGATGGCAGTAATGACATCACCCTTGGTTCCTGGTCCATAGTACACTCCGACTTGTTGACATGTTAATTACTACTAATTTCTATGTTGTTTAACTTTATACTATAGTGGAAAAATCTTCCTAGATATGTGAGTTTCTGGTTCATGCTTTTTGTGGGGAATTCGGTTTCTTCTACAATTAATTATAGTGCTTGGAAATTTGAATTGTTTTGGTGATGGGCAACTAACAAAAACCAAGAATTCTTGTAGCTTTATGATGCTTTAATTAGGATATTGCAATGTTCTGAAATGTTTGTTTTGGTATAACCACATATTACAAACTGTATGTATTAAACTATAAAAAACATATTTGTCCAATAGTTTTTAATGATATTGTCTAGTAGCACGTAGCTAACATTGATTAATCAGTTTTAGCAGTGTAGTTGTACCAAGATATGAAATTTGATTATTGCATCCGTTTAACTAGGTGGTTAAAGCCTACTTTAATTTGGTGTTGGAGAATACACTTGTAGTTAGCTTATTAATTTGTTTATTCAGATTTTAATCTATTTCAATCATTGATCAGTAATGATCACACCAATGTGAGGTTTTAGGTTTCTATTGATATTTAGATCAAGTTGACTTTGATATTGAATTTAAATGTTATCCTTATAAGTTTAAATGTTTTTATCTGGCCTTTATAATGCTGTTGCACTGTTAGTGAGAAGAACTTGTTTAATTTGTACTCTAGTACTCTAATCTGTAGTCAAATCATGATTATGTCTTTGATTTGCTAGTGTACATATTTACAACCATTGTACAGTAGTTATAATTATGATCACAGTCTGGGTGTGGGTAATGTCAGTCGATTGCTTGTTCATATCACATTTGAATTTATTATATTTCCCGTCACAGAAATTATGGCATCTCTGTAGGCTTGAACTCTCAATTTATAATTCAAGTTACTGGAAGTTAAATGGGATGGTTTAAGCAAGTCTAATATTTAACAGCCACATGCATGGGATCATGCGATATAACATGTTAATCAAAAATCACTGATTTCAAATCCAACACAAACAGTTATAGTGTATAACAATTATAGAATGCTAATAGTTTATATTTTTGTTTTATATGTATAAAATGTAGTGTAGTTGTAGTAATAACTGTATTAATATTTTCAGTCAGCTAGAGCACGGCCATCATCAGCTTGTACTGTAAGTTGTACATTTCATTCATTCATTTCTAATTCTTTCATCTACACATCATGATTACATCTATCATAGCATCTGTTCACCTAATATAATAACTGATTAGTTTAAAAGTGATGCAACTGTCCCAAGTATCTCTTAATGTGGCACATTGTAATGAATTAAAGGACACATGCTTATGTAGTCATGGTTATACTGGTACTATTGCAAGTCATCAAGTGTATAGAAACTTACCAATAATAACAGAACTTTGTTTCTTTGAAAAATTATCAGGGTTTTGAATAGTTGCATTTCATTTCATTTTCATTCATAAATGAATGATTCTCAACTTTTATTATCTGGTTTTGTTTGATTGTGAATATGGAAGATGCAGATCATCACGAAAATAATTTGAAATGCATTTAAGACACGATTTCCTCTTTTCTAATGTGTTATTCTTACACGAAGAACTTGTGAAATACGTCACTGACAAAAATGACCTGTGGATACTACATCTAGACTATGCCACAAAAGTTACTGGACACAGAGTCTTCAATGCAAAAACGGATCACATAAATAGAATTGCAATCAATTTGTGTCACAAGGTTGTCACTGGTCAGTCTTGATAGCCAATGTTTAACCAAGTGCCACTGATCATATTGAGAGAATTCGACACCTGAATGTTCCATGAAGTACCCAGAAGGGTTGAGTATTGTAGTAGTTCGACTTTCTACTGGTGACAATTTTATGTACAGACTAGTACAGAGGAAAAATACATGTATCTATTTGATAATTTTGTCTTCATTTATTGTCACAGCAAAAACGACCATTGTCTGCCGGCTCAACAACACAGAAAAAAGAAGTCAGGAATCCTGCTTTAGCTGGGTTAAGTGGAGAAGAAATAAAAATTTTACGTCGTGTGAAGGAAGAGGAATTAAGAAGAAAAGGATGGGTCCGAATTTTTCCATCAGCTGACTCATGGGACACACACTCGTAAGGCTGTATTTCATTTGCAATTGTGGTTAGCCGTGTCTAAATGAGACACGTGTCAGCCCACCTTTAAATTTCAGATGACACTAAACCTGTGAAGAAACAATACTTTATCCATTTTGAGTTCCAAGCACATTTGCCTGTAGTTTTATTTTATCAGTGCTCAAAATTTACTGTTTTGATGTATTTTGAGGTATGCTTAGTTTGTTAAGGAATGAATGCTATGTGTATACCAATTTCAAATTTGAATATTTTCATCAATACATAAATAAACTTTTTGAATGTATGTGTTTTTCTTCCTCTGTGTCTCTTTTTTTCAGAGCTGGTAACAAATATTGTTTTATTCAGTGATAAGTTTTAAACATACATCTGTATGTGTGGTCTCTATTGATATCTAACACTTCCCCAGACACTGTTTACCGGTATTGCATTTTGATGATAATTTCATCCCCAAGTAAATAATCAAGTTTTTTCTGAAGTTTATTTAAAATATTATTTTCAGGCAATATCTCCAGTTTAATACAACCCATAATTTAATGTTACATCAAAGGTTATATGCAGAAAGGTAAATTTATGTATTAATTATATAGGAGATCATTCTCCAAGACTTATCCATTTATATCGCTATATTTATTAATTAACTCTTTATAAAGATGCCACAAATAACAACTGGTTCCTGACATTCACTTTCTATAACCATTTTTAAAACAAATTTTAATTTTTTAAAGATATATATAAAAAGTTACATCCTGATGTGCCTACATAAAGAAACTGAATAAATCTACACTCAGTGAGGGATAGTTAGTTTTTATTTATTTTGTTTTATTATTAATGATATGTTTTAGACACAAGACTGGATCTAAAACTGGTGCTAGTCTAACATCAACGGGTCAAAGATCAAGGTCAGTTTATTTTAACACATTCTTATAGGTAAATGTATGACGTTTTAATCAACCAAGAGTTATTCTCAGTTTTCCACTCTCAAAACGTTATCCTGACATTTTCAATATCACTAAGTGTAAGTCTTTGTGTATTATATTTTTGTCAGCTGTATTTTGTTTGATGTTTTCCTGGATTGTATGTTATAATGTTGGGCAAAATGAGTGTACTGATGACATTCTGAGATTTAAAATAATATTTTTCAGAAATACTTATTTACAAATAACAGGAAGTGGTAGTCATACAAAATTAGATCCAGAGGTATGTTAAATCTAACACTAATTACTTTAATTATTATCTTTCCTAACCATGAAGCAAAGTTATCACACTAATTACTATAATTATGTCTTTCTTAACTCTGAAACAGTTATTGATATTATTCTGTCCATTTGCTATCATTTTGATCATAGTAACAGAATTTAAAAAAAAAAATTATTTTACCGAATTCTGGTGTAATGATGTTTGATTTGTCTTACAGCGTTCTGTGGAAGCATATGCTCAGGCTCTATTGAGAACAAGACAATATGAAAGGAGATTGGGTCCGAGAAAAAAGAGAAAGAAAGGGAAAAAAGGAAAAGCGGGTAAAGGTAATGTGAAATGATTGTTATTAAAGAGGCATTATGTAAGAATTAGATAAAAAGCTGACCGTTCTTGCTATTATATAATGAAAAATGAATGTTGAGAATTTCATTCCAATTACTTTTATACTTTCAATGGCCTACACTACATGAAGATCTGAACGATTGCTGTGATAGACCACGTCAGAGGTCACACAAACAGCTTTTGACCCTATGGCATCAGATATTTGATTAACCTACATGAAGATCTGACCGATTGTTTTGATAGGTCACGTCAGAGGTCACATGAGCAGCTTTTGACCCTATGGAGTCAGATATTTGATTAACCTATTAGCTTTTATGTTACTATTGGATTACCCACAGTTCCGTGCTAATAACGCACACTATTCAGAATTTGTACATGGAAAATGTCTTATTTCCAGACTTGATAGTGTCAAGGTTGATTTCATAAAAGTTAAATCACCAAAACTAAGAGTCAGTCACCATATTAGATGTTTTATTGTAGTTAGTAGCAGAAGAATGAAATTAGCTCAAGGTGTAGCCGAAGATTTACAAGATGAAGGTGAAGGTCAATCGGATACAGAAGTACCTCAAATATCAGATGACGAACCTGTGATTGAACCAGAACCAGAACCTGTTCCAGTTCCAACAAAGAAAACAGAAAAAATGGCCCCAAGTAATAAAAATCCAGCAATTCCTACAACTCAAATCAAAATAAAGGAAAAAGAAGCAGAAGTGGTAAACAAGCCAGTCACTGCTGTGGTAGTTGAAAAGCCAGAAGAAAAAGCAGAAATAGTAAAACTGATAGAACCCGAGAAAACAGTTAAAAAAGTAACTTACACAGAAGTTCCTGCACCCAAGGGAGCAGTAGCTCGATTTGAAGAGAAACCACCTCCAATTGAAGAACCTCCACAAACACCAACTCCTCCACCTAGTCCACCTCCTACCCCACCAGAACCTAGATATAATGTAGTAGGACTACTTAATAAAGGTCGAACTCTGAGGTAGGGCTTCGTATTCTACCAGACTTTAATGGAATAAAATCTTTATACACAAGCAATGTATTGTATTTTCAGGAACACTAGAACAAACCAGGTCTCTCGGTTCTGCTATATTTATCAGTCCTTCTACTAGTTTCATTTCATGCCATAAAATAAGGAACTATAAAGAAGTTGACTTTAAAACACAATAAATATGTAAACACTCCATTTATAATGTTAAGTAAACTATATGCGCAACAATGATCAATTGGCAACAAAAATTGTTTTATGATGTTATGTATGCCTATGGTTAAAAACTTGTTATTTTAAAATGTTATAGCAAGTGTTATTTTTTGTTTCAGTAAAGTGCAAGCTAGATCAGCATTTGCGATGTATTTAGTACGAGTTGAAGACAGATTATTAACAGATTCTAGTGTATTATCTACAGAAGCTATTGATGCCTTAAATGAACAAATGGTAAAATATGATTCGGATACATTCATTCATACTCCTCTTATATATTTTGTTTGATAAAAACATTTAAATTTGTACACAAGACCTTATTTTTTGGCTCATCCAATAGTCTATACACTGTCTCTTTCCATGCCATCAGTCCTGCACCATGGACAACAGGTAACTCCGCCGTATAATCACGATGACCATTCTCGGCCAACATCGGGATCGAACACAGGACCTCCAGTTTAAAGAGCCAACGTTCTACTCACCGAGCCACTGTGGCTCTTATGTGGCCAGTACAAAATGTTATTATATAAAGCTTACATATTTGTATTAACCAGGAACTGTAAAATTTATCACCCTAAGAAAATGAACAATTGAACGACTCCACTGTTCCTTGCCAAGCCCTCCATCCTGCACCACAGACAATGTGGAAACTATAGTGGAAAATCCTGTCAAACTATCTCTGCCTTCACCGGGATTGACACCTTGAACCAGCACTTTAATCAATGTGTCACCTGTGACTCCACATTAAATGACGTAATATTGATGAGAGGTGAGATGTATTGTGCATGCTTGAAAATCTTGAGGAACCATGTAAACCTCCTGGTTAGCGAGCTAGTGCAGTGATCATGTGACCTGTGTTAATGTATTTTACAGGATTTGGTGTTGAGGTTTTTAAAGAGAGCTGCTGTCAATTTACAACAATCGTTTAAAGTTGTTGTACCAAGTCGTAAACTTCCACTTAGTGATAGAAGACGGATATTGGCGAAACAATTGGGAGATTTTGTTCATATTTATAATAAGGTAAAAAAATATGATCAATTGTTTTGGAAAATATAGATGTGAGGTTTATTAACTTTAAACAATAAAGTAAATAAACCAAGATCTCGGAGAAACTGATTTTTTGAGCGACTGAAAGAAAAGATAGAAATGTAATAAAACATTTTAAAACATATTTGAGAATTTATGAATTACAATATGCGTGTAAGGTATTTTCCACCCATATTTCTTATTACTTCAAACAGCATAGGCGACAAAGTTGTATGTATCTTTCATTGCCATGGCAACAATATTACAGGAAACTGAACAGCTGAAATCTCGTCAACAAATAGATAAAAAACTTCTGAGACGAGGTGAAAGTACTGAAGGTTTAAATGAAAACAAGTTTGATCATTTTGTTAAAACAGTCAGGTAAGTTGGAATTAAAAAAAAATGTTCAAGTTTTTTTTAAAGAATAACAACCAGTATTTTTAATGCATATTTCTGTCAAATAAATTCAATCAGATCGTCAAAGATAAAAGCCATAACCAATGATGTGATTGTACTCATTCTCTCAGATTATAAAAGAATTGGAGAGAGAGAGATAATGCCTCTTTAATTTTAAGATGGATATTTTTGCTGTATTACCATAAGTTATTAAGGGTTTATAATTGCTCTAATAATTCAAAAATAGATGATAAAAAAAGAAAATGTTGAAAATTTCAGTCAAATTACTTTATTCTGAATGGAATTGTCACTGTAAATTAAATAAGTTTGGACTAGAAATAGGCATACATTTTATCTTCACTGTCTGTGCGAATGGAGATCGTTTGATTGACAGACGATAACTCCACCGGCATATTCTCGATTGTCAAGTAACATGCTCACAGGCTATAGTAGCCTCGTTTGACAGGCCTTTCATTACCAGTTTCCGGTTGTGAAATCAGCGACATAACGGTAAACATTAGCTTGGTCGTCCATTTATGGATTTAATTTTGAATAGACAACTGTTTAAATACAAACTGTATCCAAACCATCCATCGGTCTACAGGGTTGATTTTGAGCGTGTTGTGTAAATAAAGGTCTAAAGCCTAAGGAAGACTTTGCTCTTGCATGTTTAAAATATATTATATTTTTATATTGTGAACAGTGAAGGAGAATTAGAGGATGTATTAACAACGTACACTAGAATCAATAAATCAGCCAGTATATTTCTAGGTAGTAATAGTAAATCTACTACTAATACTAGTGATACTACTACGCAACCACCTATATCTACATCAAATACTACATCTACTACTACTACAGAAACATTAGTTAAACGTAAAGACAGTGATAATGGTCTTGTTACATGGGAAGATGTTCCAAGAAGTAAGTCAAAGAAAATTTTCTTGTGTATATCACTGTAATGTGGGTATCGTTTAATCGTGTGTATTTAGTCTTTATCTCTTTAACATTTGTTCAAGAACCAAACTTTGTTGGAAAATTCGTTAAAATTGTCGAGAATCACCAAAAATCATGTAATTTGTACCTAGAAGAGTTTGAAACTGACCATTTAATTTTGATAATGAGTGTCCAATTCACAGGTATTAAATTTCCCTGACAACTGTTCAAAAATGATTAACCTCATTGAATATTGATGTATAATAATTGATGAACATATTAAAATTGAACTGTGGACAAATTTGTGCAAATTAAATTTTTTGGAGTGATATCAGACATTTTTTACGATTTTTCTATTAAGGATTGATATTGAACAAATGTGATAGAAATAAGTACTAAATAAATACACAAGATTAAACAATGCCCAGATTACAGTGTATGTCCAGTCTAGTTGTATGAGAAAAAAAATGGAAGATGGATATTCAGTGTTCAAGATATGGGATTTTCAGAATTTGTATTATGGCATGTTTTTTCTCTTTGATCCATTCCCTAGTCTTTGCGTGTCATTTGGCAACTGGAAAACTGTGTTTATAAACAGCATCCGTTACTTGCACTGATTCCTTGCAAAATTTATACAATGATATTTAGAACTAATCAATTTTTTGTCCCCCGCCTTTCGAAGAAAGTTGGGGGACTATTAAAATGGGTTCGTCCGTCCGTCTGTCTGTCTGTCTGTATGTCTGTCTGTCTGTCTGTCTGTCTGTCTGTCCGTCTGTCCGTCACACTTTTTGGGACACAATAACTCTCTTCCTAATTGAGCTAGAATGTTCAAACTTGGTGTATGTGTTTATTAGGTCAATGCCTTGATGGAGTTCAAAGATGAGCATTTTCTGCTTAGGGTAAGCAGAGATAAGCAATTTGATTGGTTGATGCTTTGGGACACGATAACTTTAGTTCTAATTAAGTGAGAGTGATGAAACTTAGTGTATAGTTTCATTACAGTAATACCTTGACTAAGTTCGATAATGAGCATTTTCCGCTCAGGGTAAGCAGAGCAATTTGATTGGTCGAGACTTTGGAACACAATAACTCTCCTTCTAATTGAGTTAAAATGTTCAAACTTGGTGTATATGCTTATTAGGTCAATGCCTTGATGGAGTTCGAAGATGAGCATTTTCCACTTAGGGTAAGCAGAGATAAGCAATTTGATTGGTTGATGCTTTGGGACACGATAACTTTAGTTCTAATTAAGGGAGAGTGATGAAACTTAGTGTATAGTTTCATTACAGTAATACCTTGACTAAGTTCGATAATGAGCATTTTCCGCTCAGGGTAAGCAGATCAATTTGATTGGTCGAGACTTTGGAACACAATAACTCTCCTTCTAATTGAGTTAAAATGTTCAAACTTGGTGTATATGCTTATTAGGTCAATGCCTTGATGGAGTTCGGAGATGAGCATTTTCCGCTTAGGGTAAGCAGAGCGATACGCAATTTGATTGGTCGAGACTTTGGAACACAATAACTCTTCTTCTAATTGAGTAAAAATGTTCAAACTTGGTGTATATGCTTATAAGGTCAATGCCTTGATGGAGTTCGAAGATGAGCATTTTCCACTTAGGGTAAGCAGAGATAAGCAATTTGATTGGTTGATGCTTTGGGACACGATAACTTTAGTTCTAATTAAGGGAGAGTGATGAAACTTGGTGTATAGTTTCATTACAGTAATACCTTGACTAAGTTCGATAATGAGCATTTTCTGCTCAAGGTAAGCAGAGCGATACGCAATTTGATTGGTCGAGAGTAGTCGAAACTTTGGAACACAATAACTCTCCTTCTAATTGAGTTAAAATGTTCAAACTTGGTGTATATGCTTATTAGGTCAATGTTGATACTTTGGGACAAGATAACTTAGGTTCATCTTGATTGATGATTTTTATGCCAATACAATGACTGCATTCTCATTTAGTAATCGATTCGACAGTAACAGTGTATAGAAACGATTGACTTGGACACGAGGGCCCTTTCCCTTGGCCAGAGGGGCCCTTTTGTCTGCCTTTAGGGTCCCCCTAACTAGGGTACATTTTCATTTTTCTCGTCGGTTTTAGCATTTTTCTTTATAAAACACTTTTGGATGACACTTCGTGTACAGTTTGATTGCTCGATACACTGAAAAAAATAAATGTGTCTTCTATTTATTTTGGGATTTCGGCGGGGGACATCAGCCTCACTGTTGGCTTGTTTTTTTTATTTTAACTTTGATTAATAGAAAATTAACATAATTTAGTATTTTAACAAAAGTTTTTAAAAAACTAATATTTTCAGCTTTTCGTCGTTTAGCAGGTAAATTAGTAGTTGAAATTCGATTGCATTCTTTTAGAATTATTTTTTAAATTTTTGCTGCTTACACTAGATTGGTATCAGCACAGATTTAGTTACAATTGAAACAGAAATAAAAATATTGTGGAAATAACTTGTTAAACCCTGTGTTCTTAGTCTCAGTGTTCATTATTTTCTTGTGCTTATTTTTCTTTTAAAAAAAAAAATAAACATGAAAATATTGTCAGATTAGTATATTAATTTTGTGATAATTAAACACTAATTCATTGTAGGAATTCAATTTTTTTCACACACTATGATGTTATTATGATTTGATAACTCGACAAAAAAATAGCTTTCTAAATATTTCTTTGGCACATCAAGAATAAGTGTTGTGTTTTTAAGTGAATGTTGCCCTACAATTTAAATTTCTATTTTTTCTTTAGCACATTTAGCAAATTTTTTGATCGGTAACCTTCTGGAGTTTAGATTCCTAGTAACTTTCCCAACTGCAAAAGTATACCAGTAGATTGAATATTGTCTCAATGCTTTTCTTTTCCAGAACAAAATCCAAACATTTCTCATTTAAATTTTGAAATCTTTCAGATAAAGTTATATTCTATTACTTGAATAATGTTTGAATGTATTTGATCAGGAAACATTTCATTTCTTAAGATTTTTGTTTTGTTTTAACCCTTTAACCCTTCTTTCTTAGTTCGTAGTTCTTCAAATACAGATCTTAGAGCAGTGAATAATCATGGGGCATTTGTTGGTAATAACAGACCAATATCTGCTAAACATACATACACTGATGCTGTATCTATATACAGTCAAAGATTGCTCCGTCCTCGATCAGCATCCATGGGTAATATGCCTAAAGGTATAACTATATGTTATGTGGGTTGAGTTGGCAGATGTTGCATGATAACAATATTGTAACTTTTTTTTATTGTGGTTTATTTGTGTTTTTGTAATCTCTCAATAATAACTGAAGGAGAGGAATGCTGTTTTCTAAAACATTAATCTTTCATTACTCAATGTACAGGCATTACTGTTTGCATTTGCTTTTATTTTCATCTCCCAATTTGCCATATTTGTGGCAGCATAACAAAACCCATCACATGATGGAAATTTAGAATTGGGCATCAAAATAATCTTGAAATGTCAAAATCAGTTGATAACTTTAGAAGATAATCAATGTACAAGAAAATGCCAGTCAGTAGAAAATGAAAAAGGAGAAAATGCAGTTTAAACATAAATGTTTATATATGGCACAGATAAACAATTATTTACAGAGACAAAGAAATTAACTTATTTATATGATTCCCTTGGAAGTAATATTTTGTATTTATCAATCAGATTAAAATGCTTCTTATTTCGTTTCGTTTTTTTTAATATTGCATTTTACTTTCGTTCACTACACTAGGATTTGGCAGACTTGTTATATAACCCATGTTCTGGTTGATATGATGAATCAGCCAAGGAAATGGCCTGTACATAGTAAATATTTCATGTGTAGTGCACCAAACTGTGGGTAGACATTTGCAGCAAAGACAAAGCAAAAATGATATTTCCAAATACCCACTTGAAAGATTGATGCTGATCGATTGATCAAATGTCTGACATGATAGGTCAAAAGCCGCTCCTATGACCCCTGACCTCCCACTACTTGTCACATCTTCATGTAGTGGAGGCTGTTGAAAGTATATAAAAACAAAACGAAATATAGATGTGTATTTTAATGAGATTGTTGTATTTATGTGCACTGTATGTATAACTAGTTATGTACTGCTCATAACATTCTTTATAATGGTGTGTTATATTAGTGCAAATAGGCCACTATATAAAGACACCAGCCATATAGGCTGACATTAGTAATAGTATATATATTGTAAGATAACTATATAGTATTATTGATAAATGAGAGACCAAACTAAATTTTTTGTGTGTTAATCAAGAAGTTCTATAAATTGCAGTTTTGATTACTATACAGATACACATCACATTCACACTGCATTTTCCTGTATATCTCTACATTTTGATAAAGTAGTTTTTCGGCACCATTTATATTTAGCATCACCTGCGACACACTTGAAAGTTTTAAGATATTTAACTTCACTATGTCTACTAATGGGGCTGCATATATACCTGTACTAAAACTAATTTAAAGCTGCTTAAGAATTATAAATCCACTACAAACAACAGTATTGAAATTGAATCTATGAATAAACAATATCAGTCTGTTCAGTATTTACTAATATATAATCTGCAGACAATATAAGCAATCCCCAGTTTGGCCTAATATACCTGATTGAATCTAATCTGCTAGATTACCTAACATTGATATTTTGGATTTGTTTTTTAATTGAATGTTAAATAATAGATCTACAATTTGAGTAGATTTTACCATGGATTAATCTGTGAAAAATTAAGATATTTTGCCTTATATGCAAATGACGATTGGTAGCTTTAAAAGAACAAATGACTTGGAGTACTCATGCAGTGTTTTCCAAGATGATTTAAAATGAATCGCCCCTTATACTAACAAAAAGTAATGTGCATGGAGCTATAATTATTTATTTATTTATAATTAGTAGACTAAGATTCATAACAATAACATTTTTATAGTCTGAAAATTTGGTTTCTAGTTCATCTATTCTAAACGAATGAATAATTTTATTAGTAACGATTAATTGTTTATTAATTAGTAGACATTAAAGATTTATAACAATAATATTAATGTACCAGTAGTCTGAAATTTTTTTAATAATTAGTCTAAAAGAATGGACAATTTTATTTTATAACTATTATTTTGTTTATAGTTAGAGTAACATCATGTTATTGAAAGATAATTTTTTTTTTGTAAACTAATATTTGTTGTTATTTCAATAAACCAGGTAAATCCCCTACCAATAGACCTGTATCTGCTGTTATACCACGACCTGTGAACCCTTCATTTGCTCCATCAGAACCAACTGTAGGTAAGGACATGTCACTATGTAGTTTGACCTCTTTCTTCCAGTACCAGGTATATAGCATTTCAGTTCTAAATTATTGAATTCCAGATAAATTTTAAGCAAAATATAGTGGAGAAAGGAAAATATAGTGGATACTTTTTATACGCCCACATTTTTATGTGGACGTATATTGTTGTCGCCCCTGTTCGTCTTCGTCCGGACGTCCACAATTGTTTGTGAACAGTCTGCAGGTCACAATTTTTATCCGATTTCAATGAAACTTTAAATATAGGTTTATCACCCTAAGATCTCGGTTCCTTTCAATATTGGCATGTATCGGACCGTAACTTCATGGGTTATGGCCCCTGATTGTACGAAAAATCACGTTTTTATACGCCCACATTTTCATGTGGACGTATATTGTCGTCGCCCCTGTTCGTCCGTCCGTCCGTCCACAATTGTTTGTGAACAGTCTACAGGTCACAATTTTTATCCGATTTCAATGAAACTTGAAATATAGGTTTATCACCCTAAGATCTCGGTTCCTTTCGATATTGGCATGTATCGGACCGTAACTTCATGGGTTATGGCCCCTGATTGTACGAAAAATGACGTTTTTTAGCTTGTGAACAGTGTAGAGGTCACAATTTTGAACCGATTTGGATGAAACTTGAAATGCATGTTTATAAACCAAAGATCTTGGTTCCTTTCGATATTTGCGCCAATTGGATCGTAACTTCCTGAATTATGGCCCCTGATTGTCCGAAAAATCGCCCATTTTAGCTTGTGGTCCCTCTGGAGGTCAAAATTGTTATCCGATTTAAAAAACCGTTTGATTATATCACCGTGCCATGGTTATGAAGGTTGAGTTCGAATTTCGTGAAAATCGGACCAAAATTGACGGACAAAATGGCCGCCATTTGTACGCGAATAGTGTGAAAATATGTTATATCAAGGTTGTGAACAGTGTAGAGGTCACAATTTTGAACCGATTTGGATGAAACTTGACATGCATGTTTATAACCCAAATATCTTGGTTCTTTTCGATATTTGCGCCAATCAGATCGTAACTTCCTGAATTATGGCCCCTGATTGTCCGAAAAATCCCCATTTTAGCTTGTGGTCCCTCTGGAGGTCAAAATTGTTATCCGATTTTAAAAACCGTTTGATTATATCACCGTGCCATGGTTATGAAGGTTGAGTATGAATTTCGTGAAAATCGGACCAAAATTGACGGACAAAATGGCCGCCATTTGTACGCGAATAGTGTGAAAATATGTTATATCAAGGTTGTGAACAGTGTAGAGGTCACAATTTTGAACCGATTTGGATGAAACTTGACATGCATGTTTATAACCCAAAGATCTTGGTTCCTTTCGATATTTGTGCCAATCGGATCGTAACTTCCTGAATTATGGCCCCTGATTGTCCGAAAAATCGCGCTTTTTAGCTTGTGGTCCCTCTGGAGGTCAAAATTGTTATCCGATTTAAAAAAACGTTTGATTATATCACCGTTTCATGGTTATGAAGGTTGAGTTCGAATTTTGTGAAAATCGGACCAAAATTGACGGACAAAATGGCCGCCATTTGTACGCGAATAGTGTGAAAATATGTTATATCAAGGTTGTGAACAGTGTAGAGGTCACAATTTTGAACCGATTTGGATGAAACTTGACATGCATGTTTATAACCCAAAGATCTTGGTTCCTTTCGATATTTGCGCCAATCGGATTGTAACTTCCTGAATTATGGCCCCTGATTGTCCGAAAAATCGCCCTTTTTAGCTTGTGGTCCCTCTGGAGGTCAAAATTGTTATCCGATTTAAAAAAACGTTTGATTATATCACCGTTTCATGGTTATGAAGGTTGAGTTCGAATTTCGTGAAAATCGGACCAAAATTGACGGACAAAATGGCCGCCATTTGTACACGAATAGTGTGAAAATATGTTATATCAAGGTTGTGGACCTTATAGAGGTCACAATTTTGAACCGATTTGGATGAAACTTGACATGTATGTTTATAACCGAAAGATCTTGGTTCCTTTCGATATTTGCGCCCATCGGATCGTAACTTCCTGAATTATGGCCCCTGATTGTCCGAAAAATTGCTTTTGTTCGCTTTTGGTCCCTCTGGAGGTCAAAATTATTATCCGATTTAAAAAAACGTTTGACTATATCACCGTTACATGGTAATGAAGAGAGAGTTCGAATTACATGAAAATCGGACTAGAATTGATGGACAAAATGGCCGCCGTTTGTACACAAATAGTGTGAAAATATGTTATATCAAGGTTGTGGACCCTATAAAGGTCACAATTTTGAATCGATTTTTATGAAACTTGACATGTATGTTTATAACCCAAAGATCTTGGTCCCTTTCGATATTTGCGCCCATCGGGTCATTACTTCCTGAATTATGTCCCCTGATTGTACGAAAAATCACCCTTTTTAGCTTGTTGTGCCTCTGGAGGTCACAATTATTATCTGATTTAAAAAAAAACAGGTTTGATTATAAATACCAAACAAATTCTAATGATTTTCTGATAATTCCTTAATATGTGACAACTCTTGTTGACTGCCCGGACGATTTGGCTGCTGTGTGGGCGTATGTTTCGTTGCCTGGCAACCTATTTTTTTAGCTTGTGAACAGTGTAGAGGTCACAATTTTGAACCGATTTGGATGAAACTTGAAATGTATGTTTATAACCCAAAGATCTTGGTTCCTTTCGATAGTTGCGCCAATCGGATTGTAACTTCCTGAATTATGGCCCCTGATTGTCTGAAAAATCACCCTTTTTAGCTTGTGGTCCCTCTGGAGGTCAAAATTGTTATCCGATTTAAAAACCCGTTTGCTTATATCATCGTTCCGTGGTTATGAAGGTTGAGTGCGAAGTTTGTGAAAATCGGACCATAGTTGACGGAGAAAATGGCCGCCGTCTGTACGCAAATTGTGTAAAAATATGTTATATCAAGGTTGTGGACCCTATAGAGGTCACAATTTTGAACTGATTTTGATGAAACTTGAAATACATGTTTATAACCTAATGATCTTGGTTCCTTTGCATATTTGCCCATATCGGATTGTAACTTCCTGAATCATTGCTTCTGATTGTACGAAAAATCACCCTTTTTAGCTTGTGGTCCCTCTGGAGGTCACAATTATTACCTGATTTAAAAAAAAGGGTTGATTATATCACAGTTACACCCGGACGATTTGGCTGCTGTGTGGGCGTATGTTTCGTTGCCTGGCAACCTATTTTTTTTTATACACACACAACGTAGTTAGGGTGTATAAAGTCAATGCCTTATGTCTGTCGTCTGTCACAGAATTACCCTAATATGAAATAGTCATAGAAGTTGTGAAATTTGATGATAATTAAAGAAATTTAAAAAAAAAAAATTGTAAATAATTAAGTGAGATGGAAAAAAAATTCTGCGCAAAACTGTTTGCAGTATATTAAATGTCCCTAATCCAAAATCGGATATAGGCTTTATTATTTCTATTTTTCTCTCCAGATACCTACAATGAACAAGCAATACAGGATGCCTTACAGAGATTGGCTGTTCGTCAACAAGCTCGACAATACTCTGCATTTAATGGAAGTTGTGTCCTCAGTCAAGAAAACATAGCCACCCGTCCGCCATCTGGTCACCATAACAATAGACCAGGAACAGCAAGTTCCAGTCGTTCGACGCCTGATAATAATAATTGTAATAATACTGGTGCTAATTTTAATCATCAGAATATCATCAGTAATAATAATGACAATCAACAAAATTATGTTGCTCCTAAAATAGCCAAGGATCGCTACATTTCTGAGGAGAATATTACCCGCCCGATTACCAGTTACAAAAATTCTACGACCTACATGTCTTCAAAACCACCATCTTCTCATGGTCGTCAAAATGTTCATCACCGCAATGCTAACACAACCTTTAATACCTTTATTGAAGATGCTGGTCAGGTTCGAGATATTGCCAATGCGTATGGTCAAATAACAGGTAACACTCACTATAGTACAAGCGGATATCATAATTCACGACAGTTACAGTTCGCTCAACAACAAATGTTCAAACAGCAGAGGTTAATGGAACAAAGTAAAGCTCTGTTGGAACAAAGTCGTGCAAAGCATCAAGCAATGGTTGCTCAAGCTCACGCAGCCCAGAGAACGTTAATTGGTTCAAATAGCACGGACGGTAAAAATGATCATTCTAATTCACAGACTAGAGTTCCAAGTGCTGAGCGTTCAAAGCAAAGATTCAGAAATGATATGGAATACTCAAAACCAAGAGTGAACAGTGCCCAACAAAGTGAACACACAAGGCCCAGAGTAATCAGTGCTCAGCAAAGTGAACACTCAAAATCAAGAGTTGGCAGTGCTCAACAATGTGAACAATCAAAGCCTAAAATCAATAGTGTGCAACATCGTGAACATTCAAAGCCAAGAGTGAGCAGTGCTCAGCAACCTGCGCATTCAAACCCAAGGGTAAACAGCACACAGCAAAGTGAACATTCCAATCCAAGAGCTAATTTTGCACAATTAGATCGACCTAAACCAAGAGTGAATGAACATGCAATTCCAAAAAAGACAGCTTCAGAGGGGTATGAAAGTTCACAAACAAGACCAGTTAGTTCAAAACAAAAAAGCACTAAAACACTGCAAAATGAACAAACACGCCGACCGACCACATCTGAAAGCCAGCATAAACAAAATGATGGGTTTAATAGTGACGGTCAATTGATTGAAACAAGACAAGAACGAATTCATAAAAAAACACTGGAAGCTCAACAGATGCTAGCACAGCAAAAAGCACTTGAAGCCCCATCTGGGGGAAATTTAAGTGAAAATGAGAATAACAGTCAATCTTATGCTCCTAAACCACCAGATCAACCATCCAGTTATAAAAAACTTCCTAACTCATACAGAATAGCCAGGTAAGAAAGTTGATGATTGATTTTCTACCCCTTTACCAGTTTACCTAATGTACCCCTGCCTCCATCCCTGCGTTTCTAAAGGCAATATTATTCAATCCATCTTTTCTTATCTATGGACCTTGTTTGCAGCTACATGATTAATGTATTTTCTTTATTGAGAATTGAGAAGTAATTTAGTATGGAGACACTATATGTGTATTGTTTGCTTGATTTATTGTTACTCAAAACGAAGGAATCCTTGTTTAGGCTCCACAGATTGGGGAACATAGAATGTGACTATACATGTATATATATCCATGTAGAAAACATTCTTATTCTACCAAACTTAATTTCACCATACATGTATGATGATTTATTTGTAAAATATTGGGATCAAATGACTTCATTTTATCTTGGTTATAAAATTGGACTAGGCTTGTTTGGATATGCGCCTTAAAACTGTGTAGTCATTAGTATATTATATATACCATTCATGGGCAACCTGTGTGTGTTATTGTGTAGCTTTTCATCGTTATGTGTTATTATTGTTTAGCATGCACTGGCAACCTATTTGTGTGACATTTCATTATGTTTTATTAACAAGCATGCACTGGCAACCTATTTGTGTGGTTTTGTGTGACACTTCATTATGTGTAATTATTATTTTGCATGCACTGGCAACCTATTCATCTTTGTTTTTGTATAGCATTTCATTCAATTCTTGCAGGACTGTGTAGCATTCTGTTCAATTCATGCATGTACAACCATATCTATTACCCTGCATGCACTGGCAACCTATCTTTGTTTTTACTAATAATTATGAATATATATATTCCTGCTTCAGAACTAACGCAACTAACAGCAATGACGAGAAAGCTTTAAATTTTGATTTTTATAACAGTTTAAAATATGATGTCCATACTGGTCAGACAAGATCAAGAGGTGGTGATAGTAAGTATTGTGGCCATTTTATGTGCGATATTTGAATTTGAGAAAGATTATTATTTCAGTATGGCCATATTCTACATTCATCCATAATCAATGGGTCATAAGTCATATTTTAAACAAATTTGGTAAAATGTGTTGCTGTTGTTGTTCTTAATATATACCTGTGAAACTCCTCACATGAATATTTAAAGTTTTAATTTAATTTGAATTTCAAATATCTTATAAGTATTACTGATTCCTGGTTTCTTTCATCTCTCCAATAATTTTTCATCAGTGAAAATATGCGCGCAACATAAGTATTGCGACTTGGCATCGAAACACCAAGGAAACTATTTAATTTGATTAATGTGTAGCGGACGACACATATATTGCAGATTTAATCACTTTCATCAGGGACATTCATCCATTTCTCGACCTACAATACTAGGTTCAAGCATACATAGAAATCTTGTATGTTAGCAATCGCATGACATTTTGGCTGGTTTTTGGGTTGTGGGTTTTGGAAGCATTTTCAGGAACTGGTGGTTACCTTACATGTACCTTAAATTTACATAACCTGAACATAACTTTGTGTCAGTTTTCTATACTATATGTTTTGCATGGAAATGTTTCATACTAATCACATCTTGTTATGTGTTATCTATCACTAGTATCACCTGCATCTACATGTATGTGAATGTTTTGTTTGCACTATATATGTACTAGCACATATTCCTGAAGCAATGGTCAGAGAAATCCCTCTCTGCCCATTGCTGGATTGGCTTCTGATTTCTGATACTTGAGCTTTTGTGGGAATGTGTGTATTCTCCCCATTCAATCAAATCTATCCCATATAAAGGAACATGACAGCCCTTCGTTTACTATGGGGTCTTCCCTAAAATTTTGAACAGTGATTTAAAGTATTAAAAACTGAAATTATCGTTCGTCTTTATACAGTATTGTTTACATTGTTGATAGCATCGTTTGTCACACAATTAATTTCCTACAATATTCTGCTATGCACTGGTTAATTGGGCATAATAAAATCGTGAGTCATGACGTAACCAATAATAATGTAGAACATGTTGACCAATAATAATCTAGACCAAGAATTTTCTCTATTTACAGCAGTGAGTAGTGGGATTAGCTCTAATTAAACGGAACACTGCGAGGAGTATGGTACTAGTACTACTTACAATAATATAAAGAACTGAAATTTTACACTTTATGCTTTTCGGGTACAGTAACTGTAAACAGCTTTGAAGCTTGGCATATAGTCTAATATACATTGGAGCTTGAATGAGAATCATCAATTGTTCACCAAGTTTTTACCCTACTGAGACACAGCACATCAGTAGTAGTTTGTGAATGCAATAGTTTATAAATTATATTATACTTTCTATCGGAATCAATAGAGTAAAATTAGAATGCTCAAAAAAGTTACTTCATTTAGGCTATTTAGAAATCTAAATATAGTGGCTTTAGCTTTGAAAAGCTAACCTCCAAACTACACTACATGCTTTTCCTAGTGGAGGCTAGGAGTTTATAGCATTTGTAAGTGTACCGGTAGTTATATGTGTAACTTACTGTTTGTGTTATGTACATCCATGTAAGTAAGATACAGGCATCAAATCATACCAATTCACCTCTCTGCACTCCCACAAAGACACATTTTGCTGGATGCCTTGAAAAAAATGTCAGTGCACTGAAACATATTACTAGAGCAGTATTATAGGTGGATACCACCGTTTTAGCATCCTGTAAAAACATGTTTTTATACGTCCACATTTTCACATGGGCAATTTTTATCCAATTTTGCCTAAACTTGAGCAATTTCCGATAATTAGTGCCAGAGTTATGGCCCTTGCCCCTTGATCATTTCAAAAAATATTGTGGATGCTCTAGAGGCCAAAGTTAATATCCGATTGACTTTAAATTGATACACAGTGTTTACGGTCATAAGTCGAAGAATCCTATTGATTTTCAGCAATTTACAATAATTAGTGCCAGAGTTATGGCCCTTGATCACTTCAATAAATCTTGTGGACGCTCTAGAGGCCAAAGTTAATATCTGATTGACTTTAAATTGATACACAGTGTTTACGGTCATAAGCCGAAGAAGCCTATTGATTTTCAGCAATTTCCAACAATTAATGCCAGAGTTATGGCCCTTGATCACTTCAAAAAATCTTGTGGACACTCTAGAGGCCAAAGTTAATATCTGATTGACTTTAAATTTACACACAATGTTTAAGGTCATGAGACGAAGAAGCCTATTGATTTTCAGTGACTTCTGATAATTAGTGCCAGAGTTGTGACCCTTGATCACTTTAAAAAATCTTGTGGACGCTCTAGAGGCCAAAGTTAATATCCGATTGACTTTAAATTTATACAATGTTTAAGGTCATGAGACAAAGAAGCGTATTAATTTTCAGCGATTTCAAATAATTACTTCCAGAGTTATCTCCCTTGATCACTTCTAAAAACCTTGTGACACTATAGAGGCCAAACTTCAGATTGATACACAGAGTTTAAGCTGTTGAAACGAATAAGTATTTTGATTTTCAATGAATTTTGATAACTGATAATATCCATGATATTAAATGTTTCGTATACTAATTGTTAGCCTGGGGCAAAACTTTATAAAAAACAAACAAATTCTAATGATTTTCTGATAATTACATAATGAGTTGTTACTCTTAATCAGATTTTAGTGTATTACAAATGTTTTATTACCGAAAAAAGTAAAAATATGCGACAACCCTTGTTGACTGCCCGGACGATTTAGCTGCTGTGGGCGTATGTTTCGTTGCCTGGCAACCTATCTTTGCAAATAGTGTTAAAGCATGTAATACCAGTGATCTCAGTCCTTTGGATGTTGAAACATGTCATACCGTAACATCTTGCTTTCTTGCATGGCAACCGCTTGTTTACATTATATTTTTGTTGTAGAAATGTTTTGATACTTTTATTTCAGATTGGTGACATAAAAGATCATCCTAAACATTCCACAGATAGATCTCCACATCCAGTCATTAACCTTCATTTGGAATACCGGTAGATGAATTATGATAAAACTGTTTAGATTTCTATTAATATACATCATCGTGATAGCTTTCATCTATATTTACATCTTAGAAAAGTAGCATATCGATCATATGTTTATTTATTATGTCATTATTATATTAATATATTTTAATGTAGACTTATAAATATGTCATGGAACTGCTGCAAAATAAGAATTGCTGCTAGTAGTAGAAATATGAAAGTGGATGCCCTAAGTGTCATGATTCATATTTTGAGGCATTAGATCTTCGGAAAATTTTAAACTATAATTTTCAATTTGCAGTGGTTTGACTAAACAGGTATATCAAAATTCAAAGCGTTTTTAAATTAGATTGTATGTAAAATTATTTAAGAGAGATCTGCCCGCAAGATTATGTACAACAAGGTGTATTTAATATTAACCTATAATGTACATTTCAAACTTGAGCGGTCAGTCACTCACAGTCAATGCTTTCACTTTCATCTAAATATGACAGTTATAAGACTTTTCATGGCAAACCCAGTCTAGGTTATTTTTGAATATATGCCATGTACATGAAATGAAATACATATGAAAGTTGTAATGCCTCTTTAAACCTACTAAGTAATCAGTTTTATTCATACTATGCTGGTATATTTCCATGTATACAAATAATATTTATATTATGGTATAAATATATACTGTAGGTAATAGTATATTTATCTGTGATGATCTCCATATGTATTATAAAGAGTAAAAAGATGTCAGGGATCAAATATGTCCATTCAAGACTTTTGTCTTCACCAGTCCCTTAATGTATTATATAATATTTATTGTCTGTGATATCAGTGATGGATCCATGTAAGCGGGGGAACTCCCTAAATACCAGTAAAAAAATAAACGTATTCTGTTTGTATGAAACGTGTAAATTTAAGCTTTTTGTTGGTTGGGTTGTAATTTAATGTTTTATTCGAACCAAATATTTGCCACAAATCACAATTGACACTCTGATTTTCCAAATTTCCTCAGAGGAGGACAATCAACCAACCAGAATCCCCGGATCCCTCACCTCCTGCAACCACCACTGTGTGATATACGCCAGTAATTTCAGCAAGTAATGATAATTATGTGATATAATATTGTGTATATTTTTGTATATTCCGTTATTTACACCCTTTCCTCCATTCTGTTAAATAGATGTAACTTTGTTGGCATAATTAACTGCTAGTAATACACTTGGTGCGTTCGTCTGGTTAATTTATTTTAGGCTAATATCTGGTAAAATCTTATTGTGAACATAAGTTTATGTTTGAGAGCTCTCGTTCTATATTCAGGGCCTTTCAATGGTATTATCCAATTCATGCCCCAAGTAAATTTATGTACCGATATCAAACAGTTAGGGGGGGGTTGGGATGGCCTAGTGGTCTAGAGTGCCGCGCTTCAACCTCTAGCTGGCCGGTCACCTCTGGCTTGCGGCTGTGGTTTCGAGCCCTGGTGTGAGCGTATGTGGCATGGAGATAGGGGCGCCTTCTCAACCTCGTGGGTTTCCTCCGGGCACTCCGGTTTCCTCCCACTGCTAAAGACCTCTACGCGCAAGCGAATTATTGAAATAAAATTAAAAACCATATGTTAGTCCCGAAATGACTTAGTTTGTGTTGAGTGGACGTTAAACCCCATTTCTCTCTCTCTCTCAAACAGTTAGTATTGTACATGAAACAATGGCGCTACATGCTTTCCTGTGTTAGGATTAGTCAGTGTACAGACGTAATATTAGAAAGTCAAGAAAAGAGATGAGAACAAATTTGACTGTACGTGTAGATCTGACAAAGAAAACTGAGAAAGTCCCTCTTTAAATCCATCCAAGTAATTAAGTCATTGACTGCTGTAACCTGCACCCGTTATTATCATTATTAACGTTGTATATATGTAAATAACAATGCTAAATTGTATGGAACTATTCATCAGTGGATTTATACATAAATTGATTGTCTCCTCATATTCTATAAATATTAAATGTGACCAGCGCTAGCTAAATGAGATATATTTGTATTTAAAAGACTGTTAAATTGGTGGGTTTTTATATAAAATAATTTAAATATCTGAAGTTGGTTCTATACTTCATAATACTATATAAGTGATTGAAATTACTAAAGCGGTGGATACATTAGCTGGACCATTCGGACGCTTAAATCAACATTCAGTCAAATCAATCTACTATCAGTTGGACATACTAGGTGAAGGCTTCGCCCGATTCACCAGATAATTGCATCACCTGTAACGTCACATGATTAAACATAGCGTCGACCATGTCTTCAAACAATCATGTGACTTCTCGACATGAGTAGTGATCGGCTAATGAATTCTAAATTCAGCCAGTGAACACGCCAAATCTTTCGCCTTGTGTGTCCACCACTAAAATCATAACAAAACAAAGAGAATCAAGGGTTTGCCCTTGAGTATTGGTGAAGTTAAACGATGGTAATTTTTGAAGTCGACAATATTTATTAACTACGGTACAACATTTTTCTCTTGTTTTATGTCATATAATAAGTGAGTGTGACATGTCTCATTTAGCAGAAGCTGGTTTCAAATTGTACAATGAAATGTTTAAAGTATGATGTAGTTAACTTACTATTGGCATTCTCTCCAATAAAATTACACAGTAGAAATATGAATATTTTAGAATATGTAAACCTGTTTTATTATATCTCAATTCTATTTCCACACCACATCAGTTATCTTCAATGACAATAAAATTTAACTTCACATACACATAATAGCAATTCTAAATGTTCCAGGTTCACAATCTAGAATTTCCTCTGGTCTTCCAAAAATATGATTTTAGTTTATATTATGATTTATTATGAATCCTTACGTTTTGGAATTCAAAAAACATAGAAAAGTGTATTATATTTTTTTTTATTTTGTCTCTAATACTGTGATATCAATATAATTGACTTCATGATGTTTATTATTTAAAGACATACATTTTGTATGTTATATGTTTATTTATGTTCTGTGTTAATGGCAATAATTTTATTAATTCTGATTTCTTCGGAGACGTCCATTTGGGTTTGGATTATTTTAATAGTTCAAGTGCTAATAATTTAAATCTAGACTAAATGACAATCTAAAGGAAATAAGAAATTATGAAATTTATTGACTCATGAATGCATATTATTTTGTTAGATATTTTTAGTCATCAGCGCCTTTATTTCATACCTCAGCATACTACTATCTTGTTATTGTATATAAATATAGCAAATAAAATATATCTTATATTATAATAAATTATCAAAAACCCGAACTGTGTTTTATATATTTTACAACAGATTATTATTTCTGTAGTACTGTAAAAGGGCAAGTTACTAGTTATTGATAGTAACTCTTTCTGCACTTCCTATTTTTCTATTCAACTTACTGGATAACTAAAGATAAATAAGTAATGGTTCGATTTCTGGCGTGATGCAGGACGGGAGGGTCTGACAAGGACAGCTGTCCAGTTGTTCGGATGGTATGAAAAACTGAGGTCCTGTGTACAGATTTGTGTGTATACAAAAGATCCCTTGACAGTTGGAATTCAATATAAGAATACGCTGTAGCGCCGCTGCCCGGGTAAAATGTCCCTCACAGCACACTGTATGGCGTATGCCCATCTTCATTAGCCAAGTTTAGGAGCAGAACAGTAGGAAGTTAAACCCCATTTCATTTCAGAAAAGTAATGGAGTTTAATGTCTTTCTATATGTGTACAATCCTAGATCGAATGAAGAAAATTTTGGTAAATTTCTGAAGATGCTGATCAACCTCAGTCTGAATTCATAATTAATGTTTAGCACATTTGCTCTGACCTAAAAAAAGGAACGAAATGCCTAGATGAACTCATCAAGTATTTGATATCGCAGAGAAAAAATGACCAAATGTTTAGATGAACACATGGAATTGAATGTTTTATTTTGTCATCTCCCTTGTTCAACCATCTTAGACTAAGATATTGTATGCTCTAGAGGCAGAAGTTAATATTAGCTTTAAATTCATATACAGCTCTAGTGTCATGAGACAAAGAAGTGAGTAAGACACTGGCTGGCTAGTCTGGAGGTGTTGGGTTAGCCGTTGGTGTTGGCAGAGAAAGTTCCACAGGGTTTCCCGGTGCATGATGGCGGGCCTGACAAGGAAAGCTGTCTAGTCGTTCAGATGGGAAGGGTTTGAATTTGATGTAAGTATAAGAGTAGGGATTAACCTCACTGTCCAGGCAAAATTTTGCTCATAGTTCATTGCATGGTGTATACCCATCTTCATTAGCCCAATCGGTGCAAAAAAGTGGGACATTAAAACCAGAGTTGGGATTTTGCCCGTACATTCCGGACTTGTCCGAATTTTTTTTCCAAACGCACAATATTGTCCGACCGGGAATATGCCAAATTGGACATCAAGACATAGTGAATAATATTCAAAATTCCAAAATTAATATAGTGTACTGAGAGTATAGCTACCACTCAACCCGATTATCGTTGACAATAGGCAGGATTGATTAGGTAATTAAGTGATCAACAAATTAATCGTTTTATACCGTCAATAAACCTACCTTGATTAACTATGATAAGAGCTATGCCCCTTTATTTTCGGTAAAATGTCCGACACGAAAAATTTTGAAATCCTAACACTGATTAAAACCCATTTCATTTCTATATATTTTGAGATTACTGCTACTGTTTTGGATCCTCTAGAAGAGAACAAAGTTATCATCTGATCAACTTCTTTAAATTTATACACAGTCACAAACAATTGTTTGCATTCATGATTAAATATACTTCTAAATCATTTACATTTTAAAATAAAAGAAAGTATGTAAAAGATAGATATGAAAGTTTTATTAAGTGGTAAAAAATCTATTTGGAATATGATTGCCTATCAAAAACAGTTTTGTTTGGAGTAAAATCATATCAAAAATAGTATTTTTAGTAAATCTAATAAATTTGGACTGAAGCCCTATCAAAAATAGTGTTCTAATAAATTTGGACAGAAAGCATATCAAAAACATTTTCTAGTAAATCCGGACTGAAAGCCGATTCAAAATATATGCACCAAAATTCCACAACACAATAAAACATAAATAATATGTAAATCATCAAGAATGAACAGATTCAAATTAGCTGGGAATCCACTCTGCAGTAGTTTTTATGCTGGTTTTAGCAGAGGCAGTTACTCTAGATGGGACAAAAAACAAGGTCCTGAGTTTTCAATTGACATCACATTAAAGATCCCCTGACAGTAAGAAATTGAAATAAGAGTCCGCTGTAGTGCTGCTTTCAATGGAAAATTCCCTCGTAACATACCTGTATGGAATATGTCTGTCTTGATTATCCTGCTAGTAGAAAAGTAGGATGTTAAACCTCAATTCATGCCATATTTAAATTCAAGGTAAAACATTGCAAATACATCACATAAATTTTCATTCCTAGCGATTAGCCAAGAAGCTATGGCAGTATAAATCTGGCTTTTTTTGGTGGGGATATGTTCTTTGGATATTTTAGAATGTGGTATGTATCACTGATCACTACTTTAGTTTATACATTGTATGTACACTTGAAAACAGAACAATTCGTCTTTCCTTGAATAGAACTTTTGTATAGTCTGATTAAGCATGTTTTAATGCTTCACGAACACTGAGGGTGGCGAGTTTAGATTGGTTTTTAGAAACAAATGTCTTGATGAGATCTGGATCTGTTCGAAAATGGTTTCTCAATGCCCATCCTATAGACTTCTGTATGAAAAATTCCTTTTCGTGAGCACATTGTAAACTATATCTGTAAAAAAGAAAATATATTAAGTAGATATTTTTCTGTTATATTTTATGGAAAGGTAACCAGAACAAACCATGTTAGCTCAGTGAGAAAGATGTTGGCTTGCTCATCTGGAGGTCTGGTGTTTGATCCCTGTTCACTGAGATTTTCTGGTGTGGTTCCCTCTTGTAAGAGGGCCACGTATAATTGAAATGATGAGAAGAAAACCTGAGGTCCAATGTATAAAATGGTGTGCACGTAAAAGATCTCTTGCAGCTGGAATTCGATATAAGAGTAATCCACATTGTATGGCGTCTTCATTAGTCCACTCGGAGCTGAACAGTAGGACCTAAATAGTCTCTCAGTTATCTTACCTAAACAGTCTGCTGGTATCTTACCTAAACAGTCTACTGATATCTTACCTGAACAGTCTACTAGTATCTTACCTAAACAGTCTACTGGTATCTTACCTAAAGAGTCTATCAGTATCTGTTTTATGTTTATAATTTAATTGATGTAATATAGCTGTTCTTCTTATCCACATATTATCATCAGATATCCATTCATCCATTAGTTGAGAATATTTCTCTCTATCACTTAATACTATTGTTCCAACAACTACAACAGATAAATTAAAAAAATAATCAGATTTGGAGAGATTAAAGGTGCATTAAAGATTTAGATAAAGTACTAACAGTTCTTGGTATAATGGGCTGGGAACAGGAAGGGAGCACAGTAAGAGTGGGCTAATTTCCTGAAAGCTCTGACGTCTTAAGAATGTGGATTTTGTATATATTTTATGAAAAAGGAACCACCTTAAATCTGCCACAGATACATAGATCTATATATAACTTCCATCATACCTTTAGATGCCAGAAGATCAACAGTGTCCCACCAACTTTTATGTGTAATCAAATGTTTAAGTACTTGTAGATTTTGATCATTCCAGTCTGGGTGATTTATATGTTTAATATATTTATCACAATAATCTAATACAAAACATTGATAATCTCTTTCTTCTTCTTGCCATAATAAATAAAATAACTGATATATATCTGGATGACTCAATACTGGATGGGCTTCAAAAATCTGGAAATATAATTTGTATTGGTTAACATAAATATTTGCTAAACCTTTTTGATTTGGATCAAAATAAGGCATTAAATTTCAATCAATTCTTCTAATGCTCGTCAGTTTATCTGGAACAAATTTGTCATTTTCTGCTAAAATCGTTTATATAGTCTTCTATAAGTTAAATATGTAACACAATTCCAACAGTGCATTACATTTCGTCAATACAAATAAAAATGTTGTTTTTGAGTGGAGGAATCAATGAAATTAAAGTTTTAGACAAAACAGAAGGTGAGAAAATATTTTGCAGGAATCTTTCGATTAAAAAGATTATTTTTGTACAGAATTTGAAATTAATTGAATTATGTAGTTACCTCTTTATTTATGGCTCGTCTTTCAGGAGCTCTCATTCCAATAAATTCATACTGATTCCTCATATACTGTTTGATATTTGCTGCATATGTCTTATTCTTAGCTGCCGAATATTTGGTTTTTAATGCTTTTATCAATTTCTGGACGGACATTGAAGACTTTTGTGTTGGCAAGGCAGATAAAACTAGGCTGTTTAGTTGAGAACCATTTGATAATATTTCTGATTTTAATGTTTTTGTCTTTCTTGTTGGTGTAGATTTCTTTACCGTTTTAACTTTAGGCATTATAGCAAAAGGACTTTACAAACTGAAAAAATATAAAATTAAACAAATGACATGGGATAAATATTAGTAGCATAGGTTGTGTTCATTCCAATAAATTCATACTGATTCCTCATATACTGTTTGATATTTGCTGCATATGTCTTATTCTTAGCTGCCGAATATTTGGTTTTTAATGCTTTTATCAATTTCTGGACGGACATTGAAGACTTTTGTGTTGGCAAGGCAGATAAAACTAGGCTGTTTAGTTGAGAACCATTTGATAATATTTCTGATTTTAATGTTTTTGTCTTTCTTGTTGGTGTAGATTTCTTTACCGTTTTAACTTTAGGCATTATAGCAAAAGGACTTTACAAACTGAAAAAATATAAAATTAAACAAATGACATGGGATAAATATAAGTAGCATAGGTTGTGTTAATTTTATGTGTGAGAGAAGGTGGCTTGCTTAAAATAATATAATGTATGACTCGTACCCTTTAGTCTACATGACAACATGTTGAATACCAGTGCAATAACAGACATGCAATTAAACTCCTGGTAATAAATTTCAACACTTTGCTGATAATATAGATTGCTGTGAAACAGACTATGCATGTACACGGAACACAGCTTTGCACTAGTTTGTTGAAACATGGACCTTATGGTTGAAGAAACGACCCCACCCAGAGTTCCTTCTTCACCGTGGCTGCATCTGTGCAATTTGAAGATCCACCATTTATGATTTCTCGCAGATTATAACTGAAAGGCTAAACAGTTTCTTATAAAACCATTAATGTATGCAGTATTGTCATTCTTGGAGAAATAATTGTGGAATCTAAAACCAATAACATTATTTTAAAGATAAAAACAAATATTGACACCATGCCTTGTTCACTTGTTGTCTCCCTTGGCACACCAGCGATCAGAAAATATTGTATTTTAAATGAAATTCAATATATACCTATGGTTTTACCTATTCACCATGTTCCAAAAGAACACCGTCTTGATAAATATCTTGACAACAATCGTTATTAAAAAATATGATTTGTACCCTTGGCTAACATTTAGCCTACTAATTTTACAATGTCGCGAGTTGACCTCAATTGAAGCTCCATGTGACCGCTAAATCCGACACAATGATCAGTCGCCGATTGAGTTGGATCGACTATAACTTTGCCGATTTTCGGATAATTCGTGGTTAAGATAAACTGGTAATAAAAGAAAGTTGGTTGAATATGATCATATAGTCGCCATGACATTATAATAAACACCACAGTTACTTCATAAATAATAAAATCTTGTATATATGACACTTACCCGATGTGTAACGATAATTGAACTGTCTATCCAATTCTAAAAAATATTGTCAATTGATATTTGAATGTCTAATTGGAGTGAGATATTTGGGCCCTATAATTATCACACAGAGAGGTAAAAAGCGACGTGTATAATGTAAAGCAGACTATCAGCACAATGAATAAGAAACTCACTGATCCATTTCAGATGACCCCTTTAATCTTTTAACTGTGTCGGTATATTTTCGATACTTATGCAATCGTACAGGATACCAGCTCTTTATATAGATTTTTTTAAAGTCTTTCGATCTACTCCATATGTCGTTATTTTAAAAATTGTGTAAGGACATTGAAGATTTTATTCTTCTGAATTTCGGCAATTTTAATGTGCATATTAAAAAAAAATTAAATATAATTTACCGTTATTGTAATTAGTAAACGAAATGAAATGGGGTTTAACGTCCTGCTGTTCTGCTCCCAACCTGGCTAATGAAGACGGGCATACGTCATACAATGTGCAATGAAGGACATTTTGCTTGGGCAGCGGCGCTACAGCCTATCTTATATCGAATTTCAACTGGCAAGGGATTTTTTACAAGCACGCCAATGTGTAGAGGGGACCTCGGTTTTTGTCCCATCCGAACGACTAGACAGCTCTCGTTGCCAGAAAATCCAAATTCGTCGTTAGTGCAAAGTGACTCATATAATTCCAGAAAATCCAAATTCGTCGATTAGTGCTAAATATAAACCTGGACTTGATCTTGTAAAACTAAAGATCAAAAACATTATACCGCTAAATACTCTTGCCAACCAAGACACAGATTCTTTTTTTCTCCAGTTCGGGGGATGTTTATCTGTTTCCTGATTCAATTTTAGATCCTCATGAAAATGGAATCTACGCAGAACTCTGCCACCTACAGAACCACACTTTGTACTCCAGTTCGTAGTTTAACCTTTTTATTTAGACGTTTGGCATTTCGTTGGACTAAAGTAAGGGTGGAGCTATGCACCTCTTTGTATTTCGTCACTGTGGGATTTTTCTTTTGTATCTCTTCAGAGAATCAAAAAGATGAACAATCGAAATATTTATTATGATTTAATACAAACGATCTTTAATTGTTATTAATATAATATGATCAAGTTATGATTTAGAATTATTTAATACATGTATTATAATAATGCACAGTATTTTAAAAAGAACCAACATGCCAGAAAAATAACTGTTAAATATAGAACTGAAGAAAATCAGATAATCAAAAGTATTTTTTATTGAAAAACATCTGGTCCACACGTGGTCATTTAAAGTACACAAGATAACCACACAGCATCTGTCTCGAAATAAATATAGCAATTAACAGCACCTTATTGAAAAAAGACGTAGACGAACAAATTTGATAAGCATCTAAGATGCTTCAAGAAATCTAATATCCACTGTGGTGTTGGCATGATTTCTAACACATAATAGCCTTTATCTCTGAACAAAAATATGGTATTATTCAAAATAAATCTACCTTTTTTTGGTGAGAGACTTGCCTATTTGAACTGCACATTTCTTTGTTCTGAAATCTAGCTGGTTGGAAAATGCTCTTTGTGTTAGGCGTATCTTAATGCAAACCGAACATTTAGGGTGGCAAGTCTTAACTGATTTTTAGAGATAAATCTTTTGACAAGTTCTGGATCAATACGGAAATAGTTTCTCAAACCCCACCCAATAGCTTTCTAGATATAATTATTGTTTATGGGATAGTCTGTTCATTGTATATTCTAGAACATGGTATGACTGATCACTACTTTATTTTGTATATACACTCAAATATGGAAGAATTCTATTCAACAGAACTTTTGTACAGTCTGATTAAGCATGTTTTAATGCTTCACGAACACTGAGGGTGGCGAGTTTAGATTGGTTTTTAGAAACAAATGTTTTGATGAGATCTGGATCTGTTCGAAAATGATTTCTCAATGCCCATCCTATAGACTTCTGTATGAAAAATTCCTTTTCATGAGCACATTGCAAACTATATCTGTAAAAAAAGAAAATATATTAAGTAGAAATTTTTCTGTTATATTTTATGGAAAGGTAACCAGAAGAAACAATTGAAATGAATCTCAGGAGCCATGGTACCGCAGTCTGGAGGTCCGGTGTTTGATCCCTGTTCACTGAGGTTTTCTGGTGTGGTTCCCTCTTGTAAGTGGTGTAGGACGGAGGGCAACGTATTATTAAAATGTTGGGAAGAAAACCTGAGGTCCCATGTACAAATTGGTGTACACGTAAAAGATCTCTTGAAGCTGGAATTCGATATAAGAGTAGACCATAGTGCCGCTGTTTAGAGAAAATATTCCTCATAGCACATTGTATGGCGTCTTCATTAGTCCACTCAGAGCAGAACAGTAGGACCTAAATAGTCTATCAGTATCTTACCTAAAAAGTCTAGTGGTATCTTACCTAAACAGTCTACTGATATCTTACCTAAACAGTCTACTGGTATCTTACCTAAACAGTCTACTGATATCTTACCTAAACAGTCGATCAGTATCTGTTTTATGTTTATAATTTAATTGATGTAATATAGCTGTTCTTCTTATCCACATATTATCATCAGATATCCATTCATCCATTAGTTGAGAATATTTCTCTCTATCACTTAATACTATTGTTCCAACAACTACAACAGATAAAAATTAAAAAATAATCAGATTTGGAGAGATTAAAGGTCCATTAAATAAGATTTAGATAAAGTACTGACAGTTCTTGGTATAATGGGCTGGGAACAGGAAGGGAGCACAGTAAGAGTACATTAGTAGGGTAATTCCCTGAAAGTTCTGACATCTTAAGAATGTAGATTTTGTATATATTTTATAAAAAAGATAGGGGAACCACTTTAAATCTGCCACAGATACATAGATCTATATAATATAATTTCCAACATACCTTTAGATGCAAGAAGATCAACAGTATCCCACCAACTTTTATGTGTAATCAAATGTTTAAGTACTTGTAGATTTTGATCATTCCAGTCTGGGTGATTTATATGTTTAATATATTTATCACAATAATCCAATACAAAACATTGATAATCTCTTTCTTCTTCTTGCCATAATAAATAAAATAACTGATATATATCTGGATGACTCAATACCGGATGGGCTTTAAAAATCTGAAAATATAATTTGTATTGGTTAACATAAATATTTGCTAAACCTCTTTGATTTGGATCAAAATAAGGCATTAAATTTCAATCAATTCTTCTAATGCTTGTCAGTTTATCTGGAACAAATTTGTCATTTTCTGCTAAAATCATTTATATAGTCTTCTATAAGTTAAATATGTAACACACTTCCAACAGTGCATTACATTTCGTCAATACAAATAAAAATGTTTTTGAGCCCAGGAATCCATGAAATTAAAGTTTTAGACAAAACAGAAAATATCTTGCAGGAATCTTGTCAAATCTAATACAAGACATTTTTCTTGCAATTTTGGACATTTTTAACGTTATTTTGATTAAAAAGATTATTTTTGTACAGAATTTAAATATAAATGTGTTAGATATGATGGAATTATTTATATATATAGATCTATATATCTGTGACAGATTTAAGGTGGTTACCTCTTTATTTATAGCTCGTCTTTCAGGATATCTCATTCCAATAAATTCATACTGATTCCTCATATACTGTTTTATATATGCTGCATATGTCTTATTCTTAGCTGCAGAATATTTGGTTTTTAATGCTTTGATCAGTTTCTGGACAGACATTGAAGACTTTTGCGTTGGCAAGGCAGATAATACTTGGCTGTTTATTTGAGAATTATTCAATAATATTTCTGATTTTAATCTTTTTGTCTTTCTTGTTGGTGTAGATTTCTTTACCGTTTTAACTTTAGGCATTATAACAAACTGAAAAAATATAAAATTAAACAAATGAAATGGGATAAATATAAGTAGCATTGTGTTAAATTTATGTGTGAGAGAAGGTGGCTTGCTTAAAATATTATAATGTATGACCCTACCCTTTAGTCTACATGACAACATGCTGAATACCTGTGCAATAACAGACGCACTAGTTTGTTGAAGCATGGACCGTTAGTTATAATTGTAAATGATTGAAGAAACAACCCCAGAGTTCCTTCTTCACCGTGGCTGCATTTGTGCAATTTGAAGATCCACCATTTATGTTTTCTCGCAGTTTATAACTGAAAAGCTAAATAGTTTCTTATAAAACCATTAATGTATGCAGTATTGTCATTCTTGGAGAAATAATTGTGGAATATAAAACCAATAACATTATTTTAAAGATAAAAACAAATATTGACACCATGCCTTGTTGTCTCCCTTGGCACATCAGCGATCAGAAAATATTGTATTTTAAATGAAATTCAATATATACCTATGGTTTTACCTATTCACCATGTTCCAAAAGAACACCGTCTTGATAAATATCTTGACAATAATCGTTATTAAAAATATGATTTGTACCCTTGGCTAACATTTAGCCTACTAATTTTACACTGTCGCGAATTTGATCAAAATAAACAGTTATGCCCCTTTACTTGACCTCAATTGAAGGTCCATGTGACCGCTAAATCCGACACAATGATCAGTCGCCGATTGAGTTGGATCGACTATAACTTTGCCGATTTTCGGATAATTCGTGGTTAACTGGTAATAAAAGAAAGTTGGTTGAATATGATCATATAGTCGCCATGACATTATAATAAACACCAGTTACTTCATAAATAATAAAATCATGTATATATGACACTTTCCCGATGTGTAACGATAATCGAACTGTCGATCCAATTCTAAAAAATATTGTCAATTGATATTCGAATGTCTTTGACAAGATATTTGGGCCCTTTAATTATCACACAGAGAGGTAAAAAGCGACGTGTTTAATGTAAAGCAGACTATCAGCACAATGAATAAGAAACTCACCGATCCATTTCAGATGACCCCTTTAATCTTTTAACTGTGTCGGTATATTTTTGATACTTATGCAATCGTACAGGATACCAGCTCTTTATATAGATTTTTTTTAAGTCTTTCCATCTACTCCATATGTCGTTATTTTAAAAATTATCTAAGGACATTGAAGACTTTATTCTTCTGAATTTCGGCAATTTAAATGTGCATATTAAAAAAAAATTAAATATAATTTACCGTTATTGTAATTAGTAAATGAAATGAAATAGGGTTTAACGTCCTGCTGTTCTGCTCCCAATCTGGGCTAATGAAGACGGGCATACGTCATACAATGTGCAATGAAGGACATTTTGCTCGGGCAGCGGCGCTACGGCCTATCTTATATCGAATTTCAACTGCCAAGGGATTTTTTACATGCACTCCAATGTGTACACGGGACCTCGGTTTTTTCCCATCCAAACGACTAGACAGCTCTCCTTGCCAGGCCCTCCGTCCTGCATCACTGACAAGGAGAAAACACACCGGAAAATCTGGATAGACTTTCTCGGCCAATTTATTGTAAATAGAAATATCATGAAAGTGTTGGGGTCTATGAACAGCTGCAAAGTGACTCATATAATTCCAGAAAATCCAAATTCGTCGTTAGTACAAAGTGACTCATATAATTCCAGAAAATCCAAATTCGTCGATTAGTGCTAAATATAAACCTGGACTTGATCTTGTAAAACTAAAGACCAAAAACATTATACCGCTAAATAATCTTGCCAACCAACATACAGATTCTTTTTTTCTCCAGTTCGGGGGATGTTTATCTGTTTCCTAATTCAATTTTAGATCCTCATGAAAATGGAATCTACGCAGAACTCTGCCACCTACCGAACCACACTTTTTTAGAAGTTGTACTCCAGTTCATAGTTTAACCTTTTTATTTAGACGTTTGGCATTTCGTTGGACTAAAGTAAGGGTGGAGCTATGCACCTCTTTGCATTTCGTCACTGTGGGATTTTTCTTTAGTATTTCTTCAGAGAATCAAAAGGATGAACAATCGAAATATTTATAATGATTTAATACAAATGATCTTTAATTGTTATATTAAAATATAATATTATAATATGGTCAAGTTATGATTTAGAATTATTTAATACATGTATTATAATAATGCACAGTATTTTAAAAAGAACCAACATGCCAGAAAAATAACTGTTAAATATAGAACTGAAGAAAATCAGATAATCAAAAGTATTTTTTATTGCAAAACATCTGGTCCACACGTGGTCATTTAAAGTACACAAGATAACCACACAGCATCTGTCTCGAAATAATATAGCAATTAACAGCAGCTTATCTTAAAGAAAAACGTAGACGAACAAATTTGATAAGCATCTAAGATGCTTCAAGAAATCTTATATCCACCGTGTTGTTCGCATGATTTCTAAATTCCAGTAATGCTGAAAACCAACAACGTTCATCCTTCTCCGGCCCCAAATCTTTAACCCAGAATTAAAAATCATTAAGTTTAAGCTTTCCGCAGCCCGAATGCTTCACACCAAATTTGAAATAAATCAATTAAAAGCAGTAGCCGCTCGTTGGCGGATGGCCAGACGAACATGGTGACGATGTATAAATTACTTTGGTATTTTGAGAGGCAAAGATTATTTTCAATATGGTATTATTCAAAATAAATCTACCTTTTTTTGGTGGGAGACATGCCTATTTGAATTGCACATTTCTTCGTTCTGAAATCTAGCTGGTTGGAAAATGCTCTTCGTGTTAGGCGTATCTTAATGCAAACCGAACACTTAGGGTGGTAAGTCTTAACTGATTTTTAGAGATAAATCTTTTGACAAGTTCTGGATCAATACGGAAATAGTTTCTCAAACCCCACCCAATAGCTTTCTGGATATAATTATTGTCTTTTTCGTTTGCACATTTCAAACAATATCTGAAATAAAAAAGAATAGTAATGTTTATTTATTTAGGTAATTCCATGGATGGGCTATAGATAATATTTTCATAATATGCTAAACAGAAATTCTAATGATGACATTACGCTATATATATACATACCACGCTACGTATTTCTGTTGTACAAGCGCTTGTTATTGCTTTCTAAATAATTCCAAAGTTAATTCTTACCATAATGACCTCTAATGGCTAAAGTCCACATGAAAACATTCATGATATATTATTAAGAAATGGTAGGAACTCGCGTGGCCTTTCAGTACCTTGTATAAACAATATTCAATCATACCTATATAGTCTATCAGTATCTTACACAAACAGTATTCAGTGTTACGCAAGTAGTCAAGCAGTATCGTGCATAAACTGTCTATCAGTATCTTGTCTAAACCGTCTATTCTAATCTTACCAAACAGTATCCAATCTTACCTAAACGGTCTATCGGTATATTACCTAAGCAGTCTACTGCTATCTTACTTAAAACTGTCTTGCAGTATCTTACCTAAACTGTCTACTGATATCTTACCTAAACAGTCTACTGGCATCTTACCTAAACAGTCTATCAGTATCTGTTTTATGTTTATAATTTAATTGATGTAATATAGCTGTTCTTCTTATCCACATATTATCATCAGATATCCATTCATCCATTAGTTGAGAATATTTCTCTCTATCACTTAATACCAATATTCCAACAACTAAACGAAAGAAAAAATATTTTTAACAGCTGCCATTTACAATTAAAAGAAACGCATTAGTGAACGGACAACACGGGTTCGCACCACACAATACTAAAGCTAAATAGACATCCATCGTAAACAATGAGATATCTGAGGTTGAGAGATGCTTTGAATGTATACTTTGGAGGAGTGGGGCTGCATATATAGCTCAAATTATCCAGAGAGAGGGAGCGAGGGGGGGGGGGGGGTACCGGTGAAAAATTACAATTTTAGACAGGCGATCCTACTACTTGTAACAAAAAGCTTGGGACCTCAAACAGCAAAACCTGAAGACTTTAGGATCTACCCTTTTTACCCCTTGAACTATCAAAATAATGAGGTTGTTTTTGTTTTGACTTAGTATCCTCCGAATTATTTTGTTGGTTTGTTCGATCCCTGCATTGGCCGAGAAAGCTCATCTCGATTTTCCGGCGTGGTTTCTCCTTGTCAGTGATGCAAAAGGAGGACCTGACAAGGACAGCTGCCTAGTCGTTCGGATGGGACGAAAAACCGAGGTCCCGTGTACACATTGGCGTGCACGTAAAAGATCCCTTGGCAGTTGGAATTCGATATAAGAGAAGGCCGTAGCGCCGCTGCCCGGGCAAAATTCCCCTCATAGCACACTGTATGGCGTATGCCCGTCTTCCATTAGCCCAGGTAAGGTGCAGAAGAGTAGCACGTTAAACCCAATTTCATTTCTCCTCCCACTGCTAAAGACCCCTACGCGCAAGCGAATTATTGAAATAAAATGAAAACATATGTTAGCCCCGAAATGACCTAGTTTGTGTTGAGTGGACGTTAAACCCCATTTCTCTCTCTCTCATTTCATTTCATTTTGTTGGTTATACGAAGAAGTACCAGGTAATTTAGACTTAATTAATATGTGCCTCCTAAATCCAAATCCTTGTAAGAAAATAAAAGGGACAAATTGTCTTATTAAAAACCCTGCAATACCTCTGGCTAACTGATCAACCGTTTCCCACCAACTTTTATGTGTAATCAAATGTTTAAGTACTTGTAGATTTTGATCATTCCAGTCTGGGTGATTTATATGTTTAATATATTTATCACAATAATCTAATACAAAACATTGATAATCTCTTTCTTCTTCTTGCCATAATAAATAAAATAACTGATATATATCTGGATGACTCAATACTGGATGGGCTTCAAAAATCTGAAATGCACAGACACACTTAATTAATAAAACTTGAACAATGGTAGATCTAAATTGTGTATATAATCAAAAACACTGACGATCCGATTGTCTCACCGCGGCACCGCGTTGCCCCCACCCCCTCACGATTGCATAAAATCCACAACTTTTCCATATAAATTATTGAGTGACGGCAAACGAAAGTGTCTCACCACCAATCACACCTCACCATGTTAACAAGACACTTTGGGTTTCCGATTTTATAGGTAAACTGCAAACAGAAATGCTTAACTGGGTATTCACCCATTATTGCTTGGTCTGGGAATCAATGAAAGGGGGACATTATGATTAGTCATGGTGGTGGTGGAGGTGATGATGATGATGATGGTCAATATTTACCTTTTTGTTTATATCACGTCTGTCAGATGATCTTATTCCAAGAAATTCAATTCCCATTAACTGCTTGAGACTTGCCGCATATTCCTTGTTAGCAGCAATCGAATATTTGGATTTAATTAATTTAAACAATTTCTGGACAGCCACTGAAGGTTTTATGCCAGATGGCCCGGAGATCTTTAATGGGGAAACTTGGGAACAATTGGGGCTGTTTACTTCAGCGAAAGGTCCAATTTCGTTGACAGGTGGAGAAACAGATCTATTTACTTCAGCTCTGACAGCTATGAGGTAAGTTTCGTCCATACCGGCAGAAACGGGGCTAACTTCATCAATTGTACTCTCTTCGTCATCTACGTCTGGTAGATGTTTTGACTTTAATGTCTTTGAATTTCTTGTTCGTAGAGAGCCCCGAAATGTTTTTATTGATTTTACCTTAGACGTGTTCGCAGTGTCAACTTTAACCTCGGAAGAAGCTTGACCACAGTTTGATTGTTTTGTTCGTGTGGATCTTCTTCTTAAAGATTTTGCTTCAGGCACACCAGGACTGTTTAATTTAACGCTGGTTATCTTGGAATTACTAGAGTTCGATTTCAAAGTTTTTATATTTTTCCGCGTTCGTAATGATTTAGTGCAGCATCCAGGGGAAATAAGACCGTTTACTCCATCACAAGGATAGCCCGGGCTATTTATAGTTTCTGCAAACTTTGACGAATCCTTCAACATCAGTGATTTAGTTTTTCCTATTGGTGTAGATCTTTTTGACCTTTTTAATGTTTTTATTTTAGGCATGGTAAGAGAGGTTCTACTACACAGCCTGCTAAATAAAATAATAACATGATGAAATCGTATTTAACGTCCTACTTTTCTCTTCATCAAATCTCAATCTGTCAAAGGTTATTTGGCGTAACGACAACGAACACACATTTGGACATTGGCGTTTTGGGTTGGTTTTTTTTTTTAACCCGAACGATTTTTTGTTCCTTGCCAGGTCCTGCACAACTGACAGTGGGGCAACTGGGCATGGCACCAAGTTCAACATGGGGCATCATGGTTAATGAGCCAGTACCAATACCATACTTATTGGGTCACCGTGGCTCAAAGTAAAATGATGACAATAATTATACGTTAAATTGACGTTTTATCAAGAAACAAACACATGATAATTGAGCGTTACAAGTTCTAGTATAGAACTAACTGTATGTCAGGCCAAATCGATTGGTGGTTTATGGCAGTAAAAAGAGACCAAGCCCAATCACAGAGAATAGTACAATACATCTTTTAGATATAAATTATAATGCAAGAAAATGTCATTGTTCAAGATTAACCCTTTATTTTTTACTTAAATGGAGTTGCCTCCCTTAATATGACTAAACCGTAAGCACATTTTCATAGTGACCTAGTTAAATGTAATTGTTAATTTATAGACTTTACCTACTTTAATGTGATATCATAAAATTACAACAACTTACCGATATCAAGGGTAGGGCTAACGTTAACTGACAGACACTTATTGACTATCATCGGCGCATAGATAAGTCAAAACAGTTCTGATCGTGATAGCCCGGGCATTCGAAAACCATTCACAGGTTTCACGTGACCACTCACAATTAAAGAACATTTTTTTAGGAGAGTTCTTATTGGCTGAGATGTTTTATATTTCTGATATATTTATATATAATTCTTATGCAATTGGGGATAATGTGTTTTCGATAAACGGTATTAAAATCATACGCCTCAAATGACACGTATACAGGCCCCAAGCGAATATTCACTGCGGGATCAGTTTGATACGGGCCTACATGTTAGATAATAAATAACGTTGAATCAATTTGAGTGTCATCGCAGTGTTACCGACACCGAATTTACCATCAAACTTCAAACACAAATCATGTGAAATGAAATGAAATTGGAAAGAATTGAACGTGATCCTATCTTCTTGCTCCGACTGGGCTAATGAAGACGGGCATACACAATTATAGAGTGTACTATGTCCTATGGCGAAATTTTGCCCGGACAGCGCCGCGATAATCTACTCAAATATCGAATTCCAACTGTCAATGTGTACATGGGACCTCCGTTTTTTGTCCCATTCGGACGATAATAATTTGTTTCTTGTCAGTTATAGGCCATCTTTCCTACCAGGGGAAACCACCACGGAAAATCCGAATGCACTTTCTTGGCCAACTGTGGGATCGAACACGGAGACACCAGGAGGAAAATGGTTGTACATCGTTTTTATTTATTCATACATACATATAGATTAAAAATTAACTGACATATTAACTAAGCAAACAAAATTAAGTTCGTCACAACTTGATTCTTGCACCAACCGGGCTAATAAAGACGGGCATACTACATGTAGTGTCTGTACGGACAACGGCGTTTCCGCCTACTGTCAAGGTTTTTTTTACGTGCATGATAACGTCTACACGGACAAACGGACAAACGCCACAGGGGCCTACTGTAATTTCGCATGGCTCTATTTTTTTGAAATCGTGAAATAGACAAAATGGTTTTAACGAAACGTATGAATGGATGTAAAGCGATTTATATTCAGCTGTAATTTCTAATTTATGTTCGGTGAAATACGTGAACAGTTCAAATTGAACGTCAGCTAGTCGTTTACGCCTGCGCTTTTTTAAAACTAGTTTGTCGTTTGTAAATCAGCATGACCCGTATTAATTACTTCCAAATAATGTTGTAGGGTATGTTTTTCTTCGTTCATTACAAAATGTTTTTCTTCGTTTATTACAAAATGGCACCCAAAACCATAGGGTACACTACTCGTATTGACTGTGAAATGGTACAATGTAAGCTAATTGTAAATACTGGAGATAGGATTCTATAGTTTCACGGCACGATAACAACATCGATATTAAATGAAAATGACCGATGTTATATTCTAATTCGTGTGTATTATGGAAAATATTGATTAGAGACATATAGCTCCTATATTAAACACACTCCTGTACAAGCAGCAAGAAAACGGTCTTTTTTTATATATTATCGCCACCCATAGCGCCAATTTTTACATTTACGAATAAGAATGTGGATTAACGTATACAATCTACACAAACAGTTGGAATTCGATATTTCGGGACTACCACACGGTACATTATTTCGCCAAAAATCTTGCGAGTAGAGGTTTAGCCTTGGTAGGAAACTTGAAAAAAAGTCGTGAGACTTGTCAACGATCCTTCTTCTGGGATAGAAAATCCACTATACAACTGACTCAACGACAGACCGTCAGATCTAATGTGCACGTGTTTAAATTCGACGCCCCCGCGCCCCACTGCAACACTAACAACCTTCTTCGTTCTGGTCGATAAAACACGTATTATACTACTCCATATACGTGACAACAGGAACGCATCAATTTTCCTTCGCAACATATCTTTTTTATTTAAATAAACATGCATAACGTTATATTATCAACATAATATGATACACACGACCTTGACCGTGGTGTCTTTGCAAACAGATAATGTGTCGGGTCAAATTTTAAAAGAAGATAAAAGTAAACTGATAACGATATATCATTACTTACCCATAGTATTGTTAAATATTTCTTCATAATCAGAGTCAACATGGGATCCATTAAAGCAGATATTTTCGGGAGATTAAAAAGTGGAAAAGTTGTTGCAAGGTAGGCCTGTAAAACCATTTAATAATAAAACTTATTTAAAAGGTTTTCTCTATATAATAAACGTCAAATAAAATAATTTACATAGTTACATCTCTTAATTTTACCTCGATGGAAAACCAGAGCTGAATTATTAAGATTCTGTAGGCTAGAGGTAGACCTACTATATGAAGCTCCTGGAAAGACCCTTCCCTTTATTAGCTCGACTGGTGCAGAGAACTAGGACGTTAAATCCTATTTCATTCATTCATTCCTACTCCTAGAAAGGTCGTTACTACAGATACCAATTCAGCTCAATAGAGAACTACCGTGTTTGATATACTTCATAATTGCTAAGATTAAGTTAACAAGACTCGCGAAAGTATGTATATAGGATATAGGATATGTTTGCTATTCAAAAGTTTCAAATTTATATGAGCGGGTGGGGCCCAATGTTCGTTCGCTTGGGACACTGAGTTCACTCTGTTTTAATGTCCTGATCTCGCAGTTTGACCAGATTCCATGTTTGTCTTGGTATATTATTTTGTTTAGTGACAATAAAAAACGTCATTTAACCATAACATTTGTGCAAACGACATAGTCGTTTACATACATAAGTAGACCTACCGATAAAAGAAAAATATGTTAAAAGATAAATCAAAGATTTGAACTGATAATTATTATAACTGTTGGTTTGAGGAACAGTTCCACGATAGAGTGTCTGATAAAGATAAATGAAAAAGGCAACTCCTCATGATAGATCAAACAGGTTCGATATGAAAACAAAACATCAAATAGTAGTTCCTGTAGGAACCGCCCCTGAGCGGACGTGTCCACTGACAGTTCCTGTCGGGCCTTATATAGCTGCAATATGAAAATACTGGTCTTCCCCGCCTCAGTTCAAGGCTCTTTTGGAATCCTTACCTACTATTTTCACCCTGATTCTACCTTATTCGCCAAAGGCATCATATCTTGCTACAACTGGCACATATTTATATGATTCAACACTATTTTCAAGTAGAATTCTGCGATTAAAAACACACAAAATACGTTTAAACTGAAGAGTCATTACGAGACCCGAACGTACACAACCCGCATGTTTATTTCATCCCTGAATTCTACTTGAAAAAAGTGTTGAATTATTGAAAATTTGTGTCAAATAAAGTGATAAATGATTCCTTTTGGTGGAAAATAAAGAATCACGGTGAAAAATAGAAGGAAAGGGTTCCGCGAAATGAGGTGGGGAAGAGGGGTATTTTACCGTATTTTCACATTGCAGTTATATAAGGCCCGACAGGAACTGTCAGTGGACATCATCCGAAAGAGACAGTTCCTAAAGGAACTAATCAAATAGATACGTAAATGATGCACACTAAATCGACAAAAATCTGGTTCGAATTCCGGATGTCGATATGTAATAAATGAATATATGTGTTACATACTATTCAGATATACTTTAACCAATAAAAATGGTATAACAGTTAAAATATTAGACTATGGTGGAATAATAACAGATATACATGTTCCGGATAAAAATGGAAAAGTTGATGATATTTGTCTGGGATTCAATGACATAGACGGTAACAAATAGATTAATATCAACCCCTTTCATTAAATACAATGCATTAATATTATAATCATTACAAACTATTATCATTATAGTCATTATTAACCGACATGATTGTACCTTTTAAACATTACAATAATTTAAAGCCAATCAAACAATATCATTACAATCAACAATATCCAGCGATATCAATACGATCAGTATCAAGCATTATCATTGGCATTGGTATTATCATTACAATCAGTATAAGACATTATCATTACAACCCGTAAATACACTGCTATTACAATCAGTATCAAATACTATCGTTACGACCAGTATCAAACCCTATTATTGGCATTAGCATTGCATATTAGCATTACAATCAGTACAAGGCATTATCATTACAATCCGTATCATACAGTGTCATTGCAATCGGTATAAAATACTATCATTACAATCAGTATCAAATACAATCAGTGTCATTATAACTATAACCATTATCATTACGACAGCCATTTATTAGATAGTATGTCAACTAATATCATTACATCAGTCCCAACACTATTAGGATCAAAGTCGTCCAAATGCGGCTCTTAAAATAAAAGGGGGAAGTTTCGCACAAAATATCACAAGAGAACTGCGAACACTGGGTGACATTTCTAATATTTTTGTTTTATTTTAACAGGTTATGAGACACGAAGTCCGTATTTTGGAGCATTGATTGGTCGTTATGCTAATCGTATAGCGGGTGCTAAGTTTGTATTGGATGGTGTGGCATATTCACTGACAGCTAATAATGGTCCAAATAGTCTTCATGGAGGAAAGATTGGGTTTGATAAGGTAATAAATTTGTCTAATCTAAATATACACAATGCAAGAGGTAAATCTGTCTCGTGTCTTTCTCTAGGCCTGGAATGTTATCTAAATTATTAATTAGACACTTACAATTAACTTCTCGATGTCATCGCTAGTCTGCGATATTTACTAGGGTGGAATCAGATATGCTGCTCAACGCCCATTGATGATTAAATCAAAGAGACTATGTTTTTATCGCATCGACTTTAGTAATGATGATCGAGGCTATGCCTAAAATCCAATCACTAAATTCTCGGTTCAGAGTGGATCAATTTGACTGAAAGTTTCAGTAAATTCCCCCTACATTATGTAGTTTTAACTATTATAGTGAGAACCGACAGCTCTTAATTTTAACGAATTCAGATGAAAGACACTTTCAAGGAACAGTATTTCTGACTACGTGAAAAATTTAGACCTTTTGTCCATAAACTTTCGAAGGCAATCTTATCAAAAAGCATTCTAAAAATTGTTAAAATTGACCAAACGTTTAGTAGAAATAGCCATGTACAGTAGGTTTCATGAAATCTATAGAAGAATCGCCCGTTTCTATCAATGATGCCAAGATGGCATTTAACTAAAGTTTTATAATTTATGGTCTAGATTACAATCTACGTGTGTATTTGCTAATTGTCAAGAATAAAAATGACTGTTAGCCGCTACTCTCATACCATCCTCGGTATCCCCAATGGTTTCATTCCGTTCTACTCCACTAACCCCTAGGTTAATCCATGGGGGAGGGGGTGGAAGTTTTCAAGTTATCCTCCCTTGATGATTGTGCTATTTTTATCGACTAATCCCGTAAATCGTTTAAATTGCAAAGGAAGTTGGCACACTCGGCAAACCTCGGCAGATTCCGTAACCTCCGGAACCTAAATCTAACCTCGGCTGTCACTCGACAAATCTCGACAGATTCCGTAAACTATATCTAGTCTCGGCTGTATGACAGTAAGTGATATGTACCTACGCCCATACATTTGCGATGCGGATACCGGTTTACTTTAACAGGAAAACTTGACGCTATTACACAAATTGGGAACCTATTCGGCTAGCGACCTATTCGACCGATCGAACTGCAACCTGTTCGTTGGAAACCTATTTAGAATAAAGACAACAGTCGCCTTAACTCATCTATTTATCAACCAATAAAATCCAACGTTATGTCTATCAAATGAAAGTAGAATATATTATTTTTATCCATTCCTTTAACTCAGAATAGAAGTGTAATTTCGTCATTATCTTACAGCTGGATCGGTCGAATAGGTCGCTAGCCAAATAGGTCGCCAATTTGTGTTCGGTGTGGGCGCAGCCATGTTTCACCCGGGACCTTTAATGTAGTTCCAAAATGGCGGAATTCGTCATACAGCCGAGGTTAGATGTAGGTCTCGGAGGTTACGGAATCTGCCGAGGTTTGCCGAGTAGGTTCAAGAGTTTTATCTAGAACAATAAGGTATTCCTGCGTTTGCCGTTTCTACTGCCAGCTGCATTGCACCTTGGTCACTGGTTATAATAAATATCAAAAACTCTTTGTTAGAATATAGAATAGCATGTTATATTATAAATTTTTTTATATTAGGTTGTTTGGAATGCTAGAATAGAAGATAATCAACTGATATTAAACCATGTCAGCCCTGATGGTGATGAGAATTATCCAGGGGCACTAACTGTTAAAGTTATCTATAAATTAACAGATGATGACGTATTAAAATTGGATTATACAGCTACTACCACAAAAGCCACACCAATAAATTTAACAAATCATACTTATTTTAACTTGGCAGGACATGTAAGTGTAGTAGCTTGTATGCCGCGGTGGTTCGGTGAGTAAGGCGCTGACTTACTAAACGGAAGGTTCGGGGTTCGATCCCGGTGTTGACCTAGAGAGTTTTCCAGTATATACATGTATTTCAATGTCGTTACCTCTTGTCAGTGGTGCGTCATGGAGGGTCTAATAATGGACAGGGATCACGTGGCTAAGTGGGTAAGACCCTGGCTCGCCAAATGAGGTCCCGTGTACACATTGACGTGTACGTAAAAGATCCGTTGGCAGTTTGAATTCGATATAAGAGTAGGCCGTAGCGTCGCTGCCCGGTCATAATTTCCTCATAGCACACTGTATGGTGTATGCCCGTCTTCATTAACCCAGGTTAGGACAAGAAAGTAGGAAGATAACCCCATTTCATTTCATTTCTGGAAATAGACAGCGTCTAACTCTTCGGCTGGGATAAAAACCAAGGCCCCGTGTATACTTTGGTTGGCATGCAGGTAAAAGAACATTCGACCGATGGGATTCAATAGCTGTGTGGACAAAGTAGCCTTCATAGCACACAGCATAACGCATGTCGGTCTTCATTAGCTGGGGATCACGTTTTACGTTGGCGATTTTGTCCTAATCGATTTACAACACGTTCTCCATAGCTGTTATATTTTATTTGACTGTAATTTCAGGCATCTAACGATATATCCGACCATGTTGCAATGATACCAGCTGAATCATACGTAGTTTTAGATAGAAACACCATACCTACAGGTACGTCATCAATCTGATCTTATATATTATGATTTTATGGAAAAGATATAATGTCATAAATTCTCCTTATTTTTAATTTCTACATGTTAAACTTCTTACATATAAAGACGAACCTGCACTGTACCTACCGACTACATAGAGAATCTCCTGCAAGTCTTTTTTGATATCAAAAAATATCAATACAAGTTGATAAAGTAAAAAAAACCCCGGCGAATTGGAGATTTTATTTATCACCAAATCCTTTCTTACATGCGCAAATAAACAAATTCTTTGGTATAGATATCACTTTTACTGATTCTGAATTCATTACTGCGTAGTGATACACCAATGTTTGACAACAATTTACCCATTGCAAAGTCCTATATATCGACCCAGTATTTCCTTCAAGATCAATTAAATAAAAACAGTTTCTTTTTAACCAAAAAATTAAGAAGTTACTTTTTATTTTAAAAAAATGATTTCTTTACAATAAAAGAGAGTAGTTTCTTTTAGATTGACTAATCAAATTCATGTAAAGCGATATCTCCTAAGGAGACATCGCAGTAGATTATGTAATTTATCACACAAGCGATATCTACTGTCAAATGGGTTATTAGGTGATAACATTTTATAATTTGTAAAGGTTGTTGTTTTATAGGCAAATTCCTTAAGTATAGCCAACCGGGGGGCAACCGTTCTGGTTCGGAATCAGCTTTGCATATGACCGCAACATGTCGAAGTTCGGTGACACAACCTTAACCTATAGGCTATTACATTGAGATGTAATCCGAATAAATGTGAACCGTAAATAAAATATTCTTGAAATTGGTTAAGTGTAGTAAGTTATATATAGCCCCATCTTTATTTTAGGTGAAATAAGGAATGTAGAAGGATCAGCCATGGATTTACGACAACCTGTTAAATTAGGAGATGTAATGCCTAATGTTAATGATGGTTTAGGTTTTGATAATAACTTTAATTTAAAACAATCTGAAGAGATGAAGCTTGGTGCCAGGTAGACCTATTAAATTTTGAAATTATAAAATTAAATGAAATGTAATGGGGTTTAATGTCCTACTGTTCTGCTCCGACTGGTTCAATGATGACAAGGATACGCCAAACAGCGTGCTATGATAGCACTACGACATACTCTTATATCGAATTCCAACTGTCAAGGGATCTGTTACAGGCACTACAATGTGTGCACGGACCTCGGATTTTCGTAGATTAGCTTTGATGTGTCAATTGATAAAACGCTGGCTCATTAACCCGAAGTTCCGGGTTTCCGTCCCAGTGTTGACCGAGAAAGTTCACCGGGATTTACCGTCGTGGTTTCTCTTTGTCCGTGGTGTAGGGCCGAGGACCTGGCAAGGACCGATATTTAGTCGTTTGGAGGGAGCAAAAACGATCCTTAGTGAAAGAACGTTTTACCGTATTTTCCAACGTGGTTTCCTCTTGTCAGTGGTGTAAGACCTAGAGCCCGACAAGGAACAGTGTCTAGTCGTTTGGATGGGGCGAAAGCACGTAAAAGATCCCTTGACATTTGGAATTCGAAATAATAGTAGGTGACACCACTGCCGTCCAGGCAAAGTTTTGCCCATTGCATACTACATAGCATGTGTCCACTTTTATTAGGTCACTTGGGGCTAAAATGTAGGATATTAAACAATGGTATATTTGGTTGTGGAAATGTTTACTGTACGTCTACACGTTTCGGTGGTATAACAAACCTAAAAGAATTCGCTCTTGAGAGTTGGAATTCGATAAACAGAAGTACCTTCATCCCATTGCACACCTTACAGCATTAATAAATATGACCTCATTGTGTTAGTCTCAAAATATGATCATAAATACTGTTATATATGTTGCATTATATTACAGAATAGAGCATCCGCCATCAGGTCGGTATATCGAATGTCGGACAACGGAACCAGGCATGCAGTTTTATACATGTAAAAACCTTAAAGAAACACCAGGCAAGAACGGTGCTGTTTATAAACAATTTGGTGGTTTCTGTCTAGAAGCACAACACTACCCTGACAGTGTCCATTATGTAAGTATAATTAGATCTATATACATTATTATTATTATTATTATTATTAGGCGTAACACCACTGCTCTAGCGAAATTCTCCCAAACATTATACGGGTCAGATTATATAAACCAGTAACTTGACAATTCTCAATAAATCCTTTTCCAACCATCCTCTTGGTTTGCTGGTGCTACGATTGCTTCTTATTTTGTATGGTGTCCTTGCCATGGTGGCTAAGTGGTAAAGACGCTGGCTCACTATCATGGGGGTCGCTTGTTCGATCCTTACATTGGCGGAGAAGGTTCATGGGAATTTTTCGATGTAAGTTCCTCTTGTCAGTTGTGCCGGATGGAGGGTCTGACAAGGACAGCTGTCTAGTCGTTCGGATGGGACGAAAACCCGAGGTCTCGTGTACACATGGGCGTGCACGTAAAGGATCCTCCCGGTAGGAGGTGAACAATGGGACGTTAAACCCCAATTCATTTCATTTCATGTCCAGATTTAGAGATCATATTTCGAAAGCTAATATTTATCTCTGTATTTATTTTTCAGAAACATTTCCCTAATACAATTTTACGACCAGGAGAAATATATCGACAAACGACAACATATAAATTTGGCGTCAACCCATAAACCAGGGAAGATAAGCTTGTCATAAATCAACCATGAAGGGAAATAACTCAAATTTAATGCTGACCTATATCTTTTTAGTTCACGTAATATTTCATCATTCTCTAATGACGTCAAAAATAAACCCTAATTTATTTATTACCTAATTTATTGTGGTTTATGTCTTTACCTTAAAAGGTTCTGATAATGTGTATCATAAGGTCTGTCATTAAGTCACGTTTCGTGGTTTTGATTTCCCGCTTGTACGTGACAAGGAGTAGAGTCGCTCGTCCCACCTCGTTTCCGGTTTCCCCACACTGCTAAAGACCTCCCTCTCCCTCTCTGTCTCTCTCACCCCCTCTCTTCTTCTCTCTCTCTCTCTCTCTCTCTCCCCTTAGACTCATTTTTGGACCCCCCCCCCCCGTTGCAGGAAAGTAGGACCTAAACACCATTTCATTTCATTTCTTCGACCAGAAACTGGGTACAGTGCCTAAGTCATCTTGTTCTTCTTTACGAGCACACCTTTCATATATGTCGCAATTTCGTCATATATCCGCACCATTTAATGATAATTTTAAAGTCAGAACTGGCTTGACTGTCTCTGATTGGACGATATCAGGATCACGGTGAAGAATAGAAGGTAAGGGTTCCAAAATAGCCTAAGAACAGAGGTGGCGAAGAGCGGTATTTCACCGCATTTTCATATTGCTACTCTATACGAAGGATACAAACTGTTTGCGGACATCGTCCGGTCAAAGACAATTCCTTGACAGAGTGTCCAATTCCCCTACTGCTTAACTATGGCGTCCTTGAATCGTATCAAATGCATTAGGTGCCGTGTGGAAAGTATATTATAGAAAATTGCTAAGTTTGAATGTGTTTTGATATGCAGACTGATTTAAAGAGAATTCTTATGTGAATTATGACATTGTTTACAATAATACGCTTTACTGAACAAACCATTACACCGTATGACCGTTCTGATCGAAGAAGGGGTTCAGGGGTCAGAAAGTCAACTGATGTTGTTAAAACTAGTGATCTAAGATTTTGTTGATTTTATATTGTTTATTTATATCAAAATGTTATTAAGGACAGATATATGAATTTTGAAAATGGTAAATTATTCATAGAAGCTCTGTTATTATTAACAGCGATATATTATTATTTTTTATAATGTTCTACTTAAAATTTACCGAAATCGATATTCCTAGAAGTTTAAATTTCAAATAAATTTATACGCCCACTATTTATTGGTTTTTACACTATCAATCAAATTTAACGATTACTATTAAACTAATTAATTCCACCCCAATCCAGTTAGGACTAGTCAGTATTATTGGTGCTATTGCTTAACGGGTGACGTAGGTGGAATACCCCAAGGGGTTCCCCCTGGTAATGTAATGCCAATTGATCTTCAATAGAAATAAATGATCAGAGTTTTCACCACACTCAACGCTGAAAGTCTTCGTTTTTCTCTAAATTTAAAAACAGAATTTGATGTGCAAGTTGAAATATCACTGAGTGTTTATGTGCAAGTTGAAATATCACTGAGTGTGTCACTTTTCGTATTGATAGCCACGGCTGCTTGCTGAGTTACACGTTTGATCCCGGTGTTGGCCGGTAAAGTTCGTGGGAGGAGGGGGGGGGGGTCATTAAGGACCGGGCAAGAAAGGACGTACAGTCGTTCGGAAAGAGTCTTCCACTCAGCGCGTAAAATACCCACATTAATTTAGATGTTACAAAGACATTAGACCATTGTTGTTATATTTTTGAGTGTGTCACTTTGCGTGACGTGACCCGAGCAATAAAACCCATCGGGGCTCTCTGGTTCGAGGACATTTCCCGGCCAACATAGGAACGAACACCGGGACTTCCGGCTAGTGAGTCGGCACTGTACACACTGGGCCACCCTGGCCACTCCCCCTACCCACCGCAACCACGTGCGTGGGAAGTACATGACAAACTGTAGGGAGTCGCCTGTCTCACCTTTTCACCAGGTTTTCTTGGAAATTTAAACCAGTTATGTCGTCAAAACGTATATGTTATGTCGTCTGAACTATTAGCCGTATGCTTACATGTTATATTATTTATACCACACGGGTCACGTCATCTATAATTTAATGAAGCAGTATTTACGTAAAAACGAAGTGCATTCGGGATGCGGTCGGTATTTTAGAAGCACTACATATAGATTATATGTCAGCGTAGGTTATTCCATTTTTATTGACAACCTGTGTCAGTTTTTCAAAATTTATTATCTTTGGGAAACTTAAAGGAGAAGACCCAGGTTTCGCTAGATCTTCGAATATGCAAATAAAAGGCCAAAATTTTCCGTCGCTGCAAATGATTTCAAGAACAGTTTATTGGGATTACAAAATAATTATACAAAATAAGAACGACTATTCGATACCGTTGCCACGAGGGCATTAAACATGGGAATAACCTACAAAATAATAGTACTCGTTGGAACACAATTATATAATTTGCTTGAATAATAGATTTATAATTGCTCACCGATAAAATGGGGTATAACGGCCAACTTTTCTACTTCAACAGGGCTATTGAGAACATGCGTAGGCCATTCATTGTGATATGAGGTAACATTTGCACTATAACGCGAGAGAAATATGGTTTAACCACTCCACACAAACTAGGTGATTTCGGGACTGACATATGGTTTAATTTTATTTCAATAATCCGCTTGTGCGTAGGGGTCTTTGCCCGTGAGAGGAACTCGGAGGACCCGGAGAAAAACCCACGAGGTTGGACAGGCGACCATACTCCTTGTCACGTACAACCGGGGATTCGAAACCACGCCAGTTGACTCAATGGTAGGTTTTATGATACAGCACGCACGTACTAACCATTCGGCCATCTAACCCCCTTTGAACTTTAACACATACTTATGGAAAAACATTTACTGATTTATTTAGGCGATGTTTCGAACAGTATTCTCTCAATGTTTTTGCTTGAAAAAAGACTTATTGGTTAGTGAGAGAGCACTTTAAAGACTCACTGGGCAAAAGTTATAGATAAATTTATATTATTGCTATTCAAGAATTGAAAACTGGCAACTGAACGTGGGTAGTTCTTTACAAGCGTTTCACAGAAATGAAATAAAAGGAAATGAAATGGGGTTTAACGTCCTACTGTTCTGTCCCGACAGGGCGAATGAAAACGGACATACGCCATATAGTGTGCTATGAGGAGAATTTTGCCCGGCCTAGTCTTATTTCGAATTCCAACTGTCAAGGGTACTCTGAAGTGTACATTGACAACACCGGGATCGAACACGAGACCTACAGGTTCGCTAGCCAAAAGTTTACCCATTGAGCCACTGTGGCTCCTACGTAGACAGAGGTTAAGATAGTTACGTGGAACTAGAATATCGAACTCTAAAACTAAACATTCCACAAAGAATTAACTAGTTTTAATCACGTAAATATATCTAGGATTTCACCCTTAACGGTAAATTAAGCAGAAGTGAAAAATTATAGACAACTGTAGGTACATAAAAATAATTAGATTTTTTGTCCACACCTGCACATCTCAAAAATAGCTCGTAACATTTATCATCATTTTTTCCACGTTTCGTGTGCAAGATGTAATAGTTGAATAATAGAAGAGGTGTAACAACAGGCGGAAAGTACATTCCGTCTTCTATTCTAATTACATACACAGTCGTTAAAGTTCTGAAATTATTTAACTAGATAACGAAAAGGGAATATATCGAATATTTATGTTAAATTACTTTTTTCTGTGCAAAGTTTTCAATGTTGGAAGTCTTGATAAAAATAACGAAGTTTCATTTCTTCATTCCTACCATTGTAAGAATAATAAACAATGTCGCGATTATCCATTTTTAAATTAAATTATCAAATTTTAATGACGATCGTGTTTCAATCCATTAAAAAACACAGAGTATAGACCTGTCGAAAGAAACTTTTGGAGACGTTGCGTGCAACGAGTTGCTCTTTGTAGATTTTTACTCAGGCTGTGATTCAATTTCAAGGATTGTAGATATCGGAAAAAAAGCCCCCTGCCGGAAATTAGTGAAATCTGATCCTGTCATGAAGTCCTGTGCTAGTGCATTCACCCTTCAAAACGAATCTCAAGAGGACATATCAGATCTTGGCAAAGACCTGATGGTTGATCTATTTAATAGCAAATCGAATGATATGCTATCATCACTGTGCCATATCATTTTCACCAAGAAAGTTGCAACTGCCGAAGCATCTGTCATTCCTTAACGGTTTCCCACAACATCACATGCAACAAGATTTCATAGCCAATGTGTGTATTTTTAAATTATGGTATGGACGGGGATGGCAAATGAAATGGATCTAACTAGGAGTCAGTCGATGGCATTGAGATTTGATTATGGTCTTATCAAAATATATAACATTATGACCCAAAACAATGCTGTGCCTGGCGAACTCTTGAAAATTATCCATTGCAAGTCCTCTCGTTGCAGCTGCAGACGCTATGGACTCCCCTACACTGCTGTATGTGGCCCTTGTCAATCTGGAAATTGTGACAATTCAAACAACACTCGATAGGTCGATAATGAGGTGGAGGATGACACTCAAAACTGAACGCTCTGAAACTTATTCTACGGACAGGAGTGTTTGAGCATTAGGTGATAGTGGACAGATAAAGGCCATGACTTCGATTTCGTAAGGATTGAACAGCTCATTGACACCCAATGTTCTCTTAATGTGTTCCTTGTCCCCCAAAACCTGGGGATAGACATCAAAATAATCAAATTTGAGTCAATAGTTATGGACTTTCGGTAATTTGGAGGTCTTGGCGCTCCTTTTTGACATAATATGCTAACATCATTTGTAATGATCTTAATGTTTTCTCTGCTTCGAAAAACCTAGGAAAAGACACCAAGATCATCAAATTGGAGATGATAGTAACATATGATCGTTTTAAGATGTTTCGCAGGTAATTTTTGACGCCATCTTGAAAAAACACTTTTTTGGGGGTCCTACTTTGGTAAACTTTTAGTATGTTATAAAGTACACTAAACCCTGTCAGAATCAGTTGAGAAACCTTTTGTTGTTATTAAACTGTATATTGACCTGCATAATATTCATTTAATTATTTGTTTATGTAGGTTTGCTCAAAGGCAAGTCATCTTTTAAGTCTGGTATTAACTTCAGGCGAAACATCAATTTGCAGTGAAGAAATTTGAGCAAGAGTAACATAATTGTCTGGCGTATTAGTGGCACCGTCTGGTCAGAAATAGTTGGTAAAGTCTAAACTTGTAAACCAATGGCATTCTATATTAGGGCAAGGTTAAAGACCATCTAGCTAATGAGGTAAATGCAACCAAGACCAGATTGTTTTCACCCTGTAGTGTGATTTGTAAGTTGACTTGAATATGGATACCGAGTCTTCCTAGATGAATTATGTTAGAGCTAAATCCGCATATTGAAGGTCTTTCTTTTGGCCTTATCTATTAGCAATTTATTCTCACTTCAAGCCCATAATCAACTCCCTGGGCCTTAAATGTTATATGAATTATTAATTAGACTTTAATAAAATTTCCAAGAACGTAACCAACTGTCGATGCCATCTGATGGGCTCGATTTCAAACAGAATTGAATCTGATTTGCGGTTCAACAGCTATTGGTGATTAACCGTAAAAATGGATAACGGAGGCTTTGTTTATTATCGTTACAACGGTAACAATGACAAACAAGGCTTTAGTGAAATGAAGTTTTCTCGACTCAGAATGAAGCAATTTGACAGAAATTTTCAGTATATTTTAACTACATGTCTTATATAAACTCTTTATCCAATCTTCCATAATACCGCTTTAAGGAATTGTTTATAATAGTATTATGATTATGGCGAACAGTATTATGATTCATCAACATAAATACAATACTCTGTAAATATAAAAACAATAAACGTCATATTAATAGTTTTATAAACTCTTTAAAAAATGTAAAAGTCGTGGGTTTACTTTTGAAATAGTTTACAGTGATAGAATTTAAGAGAGTCGTGGTGCTTTAAGGATATTTATTAACTAAAATAGTCTAAAAGTAGAGCGAAAGTACGTCATAAGTATCTTTGTACTCTGTTGTAGACAAATTATTATGCGTATAAAAACGGCCACAACAGTATCAAGGACATTTTTGTTATTAATTTATGTTAAATCAAAAGGAAATAGCCTACTTGAATTTATGGAAACAATACCGATTTATACTGGTGTGTAAACAAGTAATTCTACTTCAGTTCTCTCTAATGGAAAGCCACAAATTTATAATATTTTGTTTATACCAAACACGCATTATGTAAGGGCTAGATCTGCCTATTGTATGCCTTTCTTCGGGCCTTGAATGTTACACAAATTATTATTAGACATTTATTAACATAACAAGACCACAATCAACTCTCCATGCCATCGGATGTCTCCGATTTTAATTAGATTAGAGCACGCCATTTAATGATTTAATTTTAAAATGGAGAAGCGAGTTTAGACTTGAATGAGCGGTTACGTGGTTACGATCAAAGCAAGCCTCTTGTCAAAGACTACAAGCCTTGATAACTTCGCCCAAAACAAAGTAATTTGTATTCAACTTGCATTATCTTATAATCATCTTACATAGTGCCCTTTTAATGTTTTTAGATATGTCTGCGTCTGCGTGGAAACAGATGAACATGTCCGTATAATTTAAACATACACGTCGTAACTATTAATCTATATTACACACCAGACTTCGACGACATTACGTCACTAATATCCCTACCTCTTTATTTCATTATGAATTGATCAACATAAACACCTTTAGGCAATATATACGTTTTTACGTCAGAAGAGTAGGATGTGACGAGTCTGGCCTTAAGATGTTCACAGTAGTTCACACAAACACAAATTAAAATCGTGTCATTTTGAAAGTGTCGTTTTAATTTGCGGTGAATATTTCCCCAGTTCCCAACATCCCTTGCCACCACAGAGACGCCAAGGCGTACATATACAAAAAAATAACTTTCCAATTAAATTTATTTAATAATCAAGCAGAATAATCGACTGCATGCAGCTGGCCATGCTACTATAATCGACTGCGTGTAGCTGAGCCATGCTACATTATCGACTGCATACAAGTAACGGCATGTAGCTAAGTCTATACTATGTACTATAATCAATTACATACAGCTGAGTCACACTATCACAATCAACTTCACGCGACTGAGTCACTACCATAATCGATTACACACAGTAACACTACCATAATCAACAACATGCAGTTGAGTTTCTGCCATGATCAACTACACACAACCGAGTCTCTACCATAATCAAATTTACACAGTTAGGCCACCACAAACAACTGCATACAGTCTAACACCATTACCTTAATCAATCGCATACGTCGGTCCTCGCTACCATAATCAACTGCATACAACCGAGCTAGGCTACCATCGTCTACTGCATACAACGAGTCGCATCACCATAATCAACTGCATACAAGTGAATCACACTACCATAACAGACTGCTGACGCAAAAACATTGACTGGTTTTAATAAAAATAATTTGTACCTTGAATTATCGGGTGATACCAGACGGGTGACATTATAAAACTATACTGGATATTAAATGTGATTCTTGTATGTTACATCTATAGCTATGACCACTTTGTACTGTACATAATATGGAACACAATTTATCCAGGATAAGACAGTTAGAGAAGTATTAAATTATTAAATTCATATATCCAGATATCCTAACGTATTTCATTCCACTTTATTTTAAAATATTAAACGACGGAATAGCAAATAAACTGATCAAGTAAATGTAATTTTTGGGCATAAATTTTAATTCGATAAATATTTTTATGTTTGAGCGAGAAATTTACAGGAAATGTCACCATTATATGAAGGAATGTCGGAATGCAATAAAACAATCGAGGTGAATGTATTGAACCTACATGGTATTATTTACATTTATCTTGTTTTGGTGAAATTCCAATAAAATTTACAAACACGTCTTTCTAGTGACATGTTTAAGAGGTGAGTAGAAATACGCAAATTTACTACAATTTAGGTACAGTTTTAAATATAGCAAAATCCTGACTTAGATAAACACGATGTAAGTAAAGTACAGGTTTATCAACGTATTAATTCTTGATCACACATTCAGTTATAGTCAGATGGATAAAATACGTGTCATTGGAATCAAGGACGAGGTGTTATTGTTTTAAATTATGAAACTGGGACAGTAGAGACAACCCCTCACAGAATCATTCCAAATATGTGCTAACTGATTAATTAAATATGGATCATCTACAGAAGGAAGTCGCAATTTTAGTCGAATTAATGAATTACGGAAATTTAACACATTTTCTTGAAGCGGAGATAGGCCTTTTAGAATTTAAGATAGCATCAAGAGGGATAATATCGAATTTAAGATAACTTCAATAGGGATAATGTCAAGTTGTTGAGTTGACGTAAGTCGATACACGTATTTGCAACTTTTGATGTAGAGAGTACATTTATCAGTTTCATGACATAGGATTTCAATATTTCTTCTCATAACTAAGGTAAATTAATTCATAATTTAATATAATTTTCTATTGAGCTATAAAACACCATAGAAAAACATTGACATTAATTTTTATTGATATTTACGCATTTAGACATCTATGAATTTATAAAGAACTACGGGAAGTGGATATAAAGTTATAACTATCAGTCAACGGAATGACCAGAGGCGAATTGATCACATTAAATAGGGATTATGTCTCTGTACTTGATAGATTTTATGTCAGTCACGGATTTAACAACATCTGACCATCTTAAACCTCTAGCTCTAACCCAAGTCGTGTGCATGTTACACAAATGAAAACAACAGTTCAAGAATGATTCTATAACAGCCCGTAGTCCGACCAATCTATTAAAGGATTTCCGAAAAAGCGATCGGACAATAATGAATGATTTTATATACATGTCCTGAATAGTGATTTTGTGATTTATCAGTGGCTGTCATTGACCTGTAACAGGTATTTTCTATATAAACATTGATAAATGAATGGTTTTGGGGTATTTAGGAAGTGATTTGCTCATCAATTACTATATATTATCGCCTCAAGATCTCTACATGTATACATACTGCACAGTTTATACACGGATGTACGTGATTTAATGGGTGCGATTTTCATTCTACCATAGTAAATACCTTAGCCTTCGGGATTCTAATTTCATTATGTGCAATTTGAAAGAAAATGCGGTTTATTAATTGGCATTCTGGATGGTACAGAAAAAAATCAAATTAATTGGGATATACTGAATTATCCTGAAAATTCTAGCCAAGATTGTGTGAAACGAAGAGAAAATAATTACGTACTAAAGTTTACAACAGGGTATGAAGCAACCAGTGTAACAATAATTATTTTTTTAAACCCAGATGAGATGTGTAACTTGATTTACGGTGACATTAAACTTTTTATTACTGATAATTAAAGTGACATAAATGTATGCTCGCTTATTCAAACGAAAATTTTGGATTGTATCTGCTGTTGAGAAAAGATGAACGAAAAATTTGCCAATCCCTGTGATAATTGTATTCGATTAATGGATGTCAGTGCGCAGAATTCGAATTGTAGATTGGGCAATGGCAAGATGGATAGTATGCAATTTTTGAAAATAATAGTTTGGTAGAAAGGGAACAGCAAAATGAATGGATCTTATGTGTTTATCGCTTTTACAGGTAGTCCGGTTAGTTATGTGGATTTGGCAGGGGTGCCGATACTGATCGGATTCGGAATAGCGGAATTTGTTTTAAATATGATCGTCTTGTCTGCCATGACTTTAGACGTATTAGATCAAGATGTCTCTAATTATTTCATTATTAATTTAGCCCTGGCGGATGGTTTAATAGGCGTGGTTGTTGTGTATAATGGCTTATATACGTTGTTAGAATGGAAAGACATTCACGAATGTTTGTTGCGATTTGGTATAGTGAACGGATTTAACGTGGCGTCTGTTTTAAACATAGCTTTATTGACTATCGATAAATTTATCAAAATAAAATATCCATTCAAATATTATCATTATATAACTCCAAATCGGGCGAAAGTCACCACTCTTATTGTGTGGCTATTTGCATTAACAATATCGGTGCTACCCGCTGCCGGTTGGAGTAATATAGGCGAGGAATGGAGCCATTGTGCCTTTTTTGACGTGATGTCCAGGAGCTACTTGATTACCTCTATACTCATTTACTGTGTTCCTTTTATTGTGATAGTGACGTTATACCCACAGATGTGTTCTCTAGCTAGGCGCCATGCTCTAGCCATTCAGTCCCAGACAAGACTTTATATACATAGAAAGGGAACATGGCGCTTTGTAAAACCTGTTGGTCTTATTGTGGGAATTTATGTCATTTGCTGGCTTCCAGTCGGTAAGTATCCCAGTTTGACATTAATTTATTTAAATCGAAGGGTACTAATATTTGGCTACCAGATATCCAATCTGTCAAATGTTACTTTAAACAGCACGATAAACAAACAATGATGGGGCGGGGGTGATTTAGTTGTCCGTGAAAGTTGTTGGACTTATCAAAACATTTAAAGATACATTATGGGAGATTAGATAAAGAGTTGACTATTCTAGCTATAATAGTGAAAAAATAAATAACACAAATAGAAGATGTTGAAAATTTCAGTCAAATTAATACACTATGAACCGAGATATTAGCTTTTGAATTTTAAGCCTAGACTCGATCGTCGTTACATTTACAAAAGTCGGTGCGATAAAAAAACATAGCCTCGATTGTCCATTTTTGGATTTAATCATCAATTAGCGTTGAGCAGCAGATTTGATTCCAATCAATTGAAAATCCGACACATAAGATGCCATCGAGATTTGGTTATGGTGTGGATCAGTTAATTAATGTCTAATAGTTTATAACATTTCAGGCCCAAAGATTTAGCTCTTGCATAATGTATGTTTAAATAATTGCAATACTTTAGGGTGGGAAACCCCTCGCGTCGCCAAATAATCAAACGACTGCTTCACTTTGATATCCATTGATACCACCAAGGAAAGTAGTGTCGAAGCCAAGATGCAGAGACACTTCTTAGTCTCGCGTTCAGTTGTTGTCTTTGATTCACCATGAGTCCATAACCGGAAGGCGCGGGAAGTGTCCCGCGAAGGCGAAAATTCCAGGAGTGATTCACACTTATTTCGGTCTATAGCAGACTATAGCTACCGGAACTGAAAGGTGAAGCTTTTTACAATAGGACCGGAACACGAAATGAAGTCACCTCTCGGAACTTGAGAAAGGATGTTTGTTTAAAATAGAATAAGAAAAGGGTTGTTTCTGTCATTTAACGTTTTTGGTTTTAAACAATAACAGATCTATTTTTTTTTTCTTTCAGGAACGTATCTGATATTAGTCTTGGCTGATCGAAAAACTGTCGAATTATCAGGGGTTGATATGGGAACCATTTTGGCATTTTCTGCTGGAATCGGTTCCTTGAACAGTTTATTCAACCCCATCATTTATGCTGCTAAAATTCCTGCCGTTTCTCGACAATTTAAACGTGTGTGTTGTTGCTGTTGTTGGCGAGTGCCATTCATACAATCAAACGCTTATTCTAGCATGCACGTATCTACTGCTTCTATTCAGACTGGAATATCAAGACATAATAGTGTGCAGTTAGATCAGTGTTAATCATTTAATGGTTTTGTGATTCTGGTGTTTCTTTTGTACAGTTATGCTCTCCGCGTCATGGCAGGCGGAATGAAAGGCTTGATCAACAACATAAACGTCTTAATGTTAAAATTAGAGTCAATGTTAATTTGATAAATACTCTTTCGAAAAACATTAACTGGTATCATTTTGAATATGATGTCAATTGAACTGAATATAAATAAAACTGATGATCTCATAAATTTCGGGTCACCCAGTAATTCGGACGATGATATTTGGGACTAACGGGAATATAATGGGCTTTATCAAGAAATAGTAAAATTCTACGATGGTACAAGAATGTGACATATTTTGGAAGATAGAACAATTTGTACAGCAAAGGTTAAAACAGCGACTTTCGTTTTACTCTCTTTCATATTAAGATATAAAAATCTGACTGTCAAATAGCTTCATCAACGAGTATTTATTTAACTTAAAATCGTCAAGGTATCCCCAGACCCTAACACACGGATCCTATTTCGTTTCGTTTTTTATAGTTCAAAATTCCGATTTAGCCTACTTGTCTTCACACCACTAGAATCTGGAAGCGTTTTTATATAACCGGCATTATGGCTGAAGTGAGAGGTTAGACAATGAAACGGCCTATTACGGCGAGTGGTTGGCTTGCTTTACACGGAACTGTGGGTAAAGCCGTGTGTGTGACCCCTGACGCGGACGTGTACTACAATCGGTCAGATCTTCACGAGGAAATCGAAAGTATAAGAAAATGAAACAAATATAGATCTGTTTTTTAATCAGATTGAAGCACGCCAGAAGTTTGTCGAAAATTCCAGTCATTAAAATGAAATAACTACCTCATTATAATAATTAGTTATTCTGAACAGTCAGTTAATTATATTGAAATATATACATACATAGAATTTAATTTAAATAGATTGTTTTTATATTCTCAGTTTGTAATTTTTGTATTGTATTGAAATGTTGATATATAAATCCCCAGATCTTGTTTAAGAAAAGAATTGGCAAGAGTCGCTTTGATTTGAGTCGAATAAGGAGTGTAAATTAGGTTGCTTTTGTGTATTAATTACTTTTGATCGTGTGTTCGACGGCTGCGTGATCAAAACTGAAAATAAACCTCATAAAAATAACACATCAGATCTGCCAAATGCAACGTTTGATTTTGACCTAAATCGAATAGGTTTAGCCCGTGTTATTTTTATAAATTGTATGCAATTTATTTATCATACTTGGAATTTATATTTTAAATTATTTTGTACTTTAGAGAATTAAAATGTTATATTTTCATGATTTTCTTTAAGTTAATTGTCACTTATTGTTTAATTGAAAGTGAAAACGTAGCCTCACAAGTGAGTGCATTATATTATTTAAACACAAATCTATATGGAAAACCAATCACTGAGTTTATTTCACACTACGTTTCAACAAGTTCTTCTTATCCTTCTCAAGTAAGACAGGATGAAACGATCTGAACTAACATTTTCAACAAAGTTTTGAAGAATATTTGTTTAGTGGCGGCGAGACAAGAGAATGTTCATGGTGGATAGTACACTACTACAAAATTGCGTATCTCAAAATTTCCAAATTTGACCAGATGTAGCTCCGTCTGTATTATGGAGCTTTCATCCCAACCAACATGTTTTGGTAAATTTGGAGCCCGACATAGAGATACGAATAAACTTTAAAGAATATTTGGTAATCTCTATTACAATGCAGGCAGACCGCCATTAAATTTCACCATCTCGGTACCAAAATTTCAGTTCATCTATTTATAGCAATTCTCTCTCTGTCTCTTTTTACCCTTTTGCATGCCAATTGTTTTTTGATTGTTTTGTCTAGCAAGGACCAAGAGTTTTGGAATTAGCATTTTCTGCCAGGTTTTAGTAAATATTAATGATTTTAAGACGGAAGGATAATGGGGTTATCAGGTTGGCTACGCTGATATGTACAACAACTAGTCAAGTGTTTTTAGTATGCTTCTTCAAGTTTGTGTATCTCAAAATTTTGGTGGTCAACCTCATGAAAATTTTAGTGCAAAGACATGACCATGTGTTCCTCTGCCTGTAGTGAAAAGCATTCAACCCAACGAAAGTTTTGGGAAAAGTTGGTGGTGGGAAAAGGGGCCAGAATTAACATTGAAGTCAATGGGGAAATTAATGGTGGTCTGCCACCCAACGCCCGATACCCTGTCTAATTGTCTCCCTTTAAAATGCACCACCCCATACAATGTACTATATTAGTAGGTATAAAACTGTATGTTACCAGGTGAGCCGTAGTTCTTTGGTAATGGCTACAGATATTAGCCTTTCTGTGAGACTGAAGCATTGGAATTATCTCGTTACTTGTCGCCTGGTTACCCCAGGTTACGGGTGGCTTATTTCATTCTGCAATTTTCTTTTTTATTATTTGTAAGGTATGTTTTTTGTCAAGTTCAAATGGCAACCCAAACCATATACAGGGCAAGACAGCAGCATAACTATTGAATGAAATGGGCCAATATTGAATTCTAATTTGTGTTTTAAATTTCGAATATTGTAAATAGAAATATTGAGTTACAGGTTTATTTCCCTTTTAATGCTATCAGAGCAGGCTTTAAAAAAAACAGCCTCCATGTTCTATACATTCTGAATTATGTCTGAGTAAATTTTAACACGTGCCCCTATTTAAAGGAGGAAAACGTCATACAATGTAGCTCCGTATGTGCCGGAGAGCGTTCAGTCCAGCTTAAATGGGGGACAAAGTTGGGGGCCAGCTTAAATACACAGACTTTAATGATATTAACAATAAAAAGTAGTGTTCCAAGATCCTAATTCTATTTCCAATAAGACTCCTAACTAATTTAAATATACAACAATTGTTTAATAGATGGTGCCACTTTCTCGTTAAATATCAAATGTAAACAGGTTAATATAAATTATTTTAACAATAAAAGACTTATTTTATTGTAAAAATTCAGTTGATAAGAAAAACTTGTGGTCTGGATCCTTGTTTAATTACTTCCCTTTGTATAACGGCATTGCACCATCCCATACAATGTACTATATTATTATTAGTAGGTATAAAACTGTATGTTATCGGGTGAGCCGTAGTTCTGTGGTAATGGCTACAGATATTAGCCTTCCTGTGAGACTGAAGCATTGGAATTATCTCGTTACTTGTCGTCTGGTTACCCCAGGTTACGGGTGTCGGGAAACTGCAGAATTAATTCGATACTCACCTTTTATTATTTATTCATTTTTAACAGATTTATTTATCTTCAAGGCTATAATCCATTTGCAACTTACTTTTCGTATCAGACAGCTTTTCAAGATGGATGACCAGTACAGTGTACAGTAATGTAATAATAAACAAAAGATGGATGGTCACTACGGTAATGTAAAAAGTGATGAAACTTGAGGTATACCTTTTGTAATGGTTTGATTTTGAAATAGGAAACCCACTCACACACATGTATGGATCATGCAAGAAAAGCGTAGAAGGTATAGATAAAAACCATGTTCATGTCACAAAATATTTATAAATGAATTGGTTAGTGCGAATAAGATATTTGAAAATAGTGCCCAATCCCACCCTACCCTACGCGAATAGTTCTTATCTTTCTCCTCGGTCGCAAACAGACTTTCTGATTTCGTAATAGAAAATCTACAAAGCTGCATTTATTATTCATTCCAACAAAGGAAGACAATATATTTGAAAAATTAATACATGTTAAAAGATCAAAATTATAAATCGAAATTTTAAAATTATAAATCGAAATTTTAAAATTATAAATTGAAATTTTAAAATTATAAATCGAAATTTTAAAATTATTATTATAAACTAAATTTTAAGAATTGTAAATAAAATTTTAAAATTATAAATCAAATTTTAATATTATAAATCACATTTTAATATTATAAATCACATTTTAGAATTATAAATCAAATTTTAAAATTATAAATCAAATTTTAAAATTATAAATCAAATTTTAAAATTATAAATCAAATTTTAAAATTTTTTCAAATTTTCAAATTATAAACTAATTTTCAAAATTACAAACCATTTTTCAAAATTATAAACTATTTTTCAAAATTATAAACTAATTTTCAAAATTATAAACTAATTTTCAAAATTATAAACTAACTAAATTTACAAAATTAAAAATTAATTTACAAAATTAAAAATTAACTTACAAAAAAAAAAAAAAAAAAATTAAAAATTAATTTACAAAATTAAAAATTAATTTACAAAATTAAAAATTAATTTACAAAATTAAAAATTAATTTACAAAAATTAAAGATGTAATTTACAAAATTAATCATTAATTTACAAAATTAATCATTAATTTACAAAATTAATCATTAATTTACAAAATTAATCATTAATTTACAAAATTAATCATTAATTTACAAAATTAATCATTAATTTACAAAATTAATCATTACTTGTGGTCTGAAACAGTGTGCAATTACTTCCCTTTGTATAAAGCTATTGCACCATCCCATACAATGTACTATATTAGTAGGTATAAAACTGTATGCTATCGGGTGAGCCGTAGTTCTGTGGTAATGGCTACAGATATCAAGAGATATTAGCCTTCCTATGAGACTGAAGCATTGGAATTATCTCGTTACTTGTCTCCTGGTTACCCCAGGTTACGGGTGGCGGGAAACTACAGAATTAATTCGATACTCACCTTTTATTAGCCTATTTATTTCATTGTTAACAGATTTATTTATATCCAAGTCAATAATCTTTTCGTAACTTACTCTCCTTATCAAATAGCTTTTCAAGAATCAAGATGGATAATCAAAATAGTAATGTAACAAGTGCTGAGACTTGAGGTATACGTTATGTAACGTTTTGAATTTGAAATAGATATGAATCATGTCTCTTTTCGTTTTTACCACATATTAACATGAATAAAGTGATGGGTGAGAATAATGAATAATGTATTAGGTGATTGTGCCCCCCCCCAGCGGTCACACATAACCCGATCCCACCCCTATAATTCCGCCGGTCGATAGCGATGGTAGATGGTGGTTTTATGAATTATTACAATATACCATGTACCTGACAAAAATACCATTCTCTTTTGCCTACACATTTTTGTAGATACGGCGTTCCATACAACTAAATAAACTAAAGCTTGTCCTTGGGGTTTCATATCCACTCTACACAAAATATGTCATTTCAGAACTAACGGGGGGGGGGGGGGGCAAGATATTGTATAACACTTTACTCTAGGGTCTCCCACATCTTCTTTAGAGATACATTATGAGAGATTAGATAACAAGTTGAAAGTTCTCACTATAATAGCTAAAAACTAGGTAATGTAAAGGCAATATGCTGAAAATATCAGTAAAATTGATCCACTTTTATTAGATATGGAGGTTTTTTTTATCGGAAGAAAGATGTGCGCATACCATTCAAATGAGTGTAAGAGCGATGTTGACCGAGAATTGTACTCGGAATTTTGATTGCTTTTTATCTTTTTCAGAGGTGCAGGGGCTCTGCCAAGCATTAGCCTTTCGGATGGGACGAAAGGCCTTGGCCCGAGTTCACAAAGCATTCTCAAACTTAAGTTAAGAATTTACTCAACTTTCAATCACAGTTTATGAGAAATATCTTTGATCCAGAAACACAAAACTGGTTGATATATTTTATACATTAAAACAAGAAAAGTTTTATAAAGAGTTATATTTAGTTAAGGCGAACAATTTTGAATAAATTCTCAATTTAAGTCTGAAAATGCTGGTCTCGTGTACCCTTGAGAGCTAAAGAAAAGGTGGGAATGCCGCCTGGTGAAGATCTCCAAAGTGATAATAAATTGATATTTTTGGAAATGAAATGGAGTTTAATGTCCTACTGTTTTGCTCCAAGCTGGGCTAATGAAGGCGGGCCTACGCCATACAGCGTGCTATGAGGGAAATTTTGTTCGGACAGCGGCCTTACGCCTACTCTTATATCGAATTTCAACTGTCAATGGATCTTTTACGTGCACGCCAATGTGTACACGGGACGTCGGGTTTCCGTCCCCTCTAAACGACTAGACAGCTGTCCTTGTCAGGCCCTCCGCCCTGCATCACTGACAAGGAGAACCACGCCGGAAGATCTGGATGAACTGTATCGGCCAATAATGCAGGGTTCGAACACCCGACCTCTAGACTCGCGACCCCGCGTCTTACCCACCCAGCCACCGCCATCCCCTGATACTTTTGGACCAAAGTTAATAATAATATCTCAACGATTCAAATTATTTATTGCTATAATGAATACATTTTACAAATAATTCGCAATAAAGCATGCGACAGCATGTACATCATCTTTTTTACAAACAATTAATTGAAGATATTTCTGACTTAAAATAGCTTTTTTTTAAATAGAATCAAATTAATTCTAAATACGTTGTTATTCGACAAATATTAAATAGTATCAGATTCAATAGAAACATCTACTTTTTCTTGTTTTAAAGTTTACGATTTATAACGCGTAACATATATAGGATATAGCTCTAGTTATGATGTGTGTACAAAAACAAAAATATGTTTTATTCTCATTACCTCTTGCACATCAAATATACAACTTTTCGTTACCAATTCATTATACATGTATGTATATTATATTCTGTATAATGAAGCAGCCATGTAAATATTCAATAATGAGACAATGTAAGACAACTTGTAATAGGCAACTTTATTTTATTAAATGATCATCAATAATGATTGAAGATTGTTGTTTGGACGGCAGCACATCGTCTTTAATGGTATTTAACAGGTTAAGTCCTTCAGCTGCCAAGTCTTCAGCAACTTGCTCGTGATTAATGCCGCCAGTTTCTTTTCCTTCGCAACAAAATCGAACCTTGTAGTCATTGCATGTTCCGTCGGACTGAATACTTCCCGTACAAATTAAACCTAATGTAGGTCCTACAGATAAGACATCTCCGGTACTTGTGTATGATACTCCTGCAACTGTCACGGCATCAAAGGCTGAAGGATTGGGGCAAATTTCGTCTGGATATCGTTCCTGAGAAAAAAAAAATCTTACATAAATATTTTTATCTTTACTCATTGGGTCACACACCGAGATTCCAATTCTTATAGATAATAGGGTTATCCTGTGATGTAAAAATGTCACCAAAAATTTCATTTTGAGGAGTTGTGCTTTGTGGTTGCATAAAGGAAAAGGGAATCAAAAGAAGAAGGCTAAATATTTAGCTACCTAATACCAATTTAGAAGTTCGTAAACGAAGTTGAAAATACTTACTCTTAGCGCATATAGTGTTTCTTTGTCCGAGAGACCATTAGATCTAGTAGGAGAATCACTGTCAAACCACTGAGTCCAGTCTTCCTTTCTGCACACAGGTTGGTTATCTTAAATTAAGAATGGTTCAAATCAATAAAGTAATTACACGAAAATAGCCGTATAGCTGAAAGTGTTAAAGGGACAATCCCGATAAGAACAGAGTCTCAAAAATTAAAGTCCGAGCATTTTTGAAATTTATGGACCAAAATATAGAGGCATGGTATATATACCTTGGCTCAATGTTTCAGCTCAAAATATTGAGTCGTTTTGACGTTAACGTCAACACTGCTTATCCGGACACGTAAACCTTTTAAGATTTCGGGTCAATTTTTTGATCGGGTGACCTGATAATCGATTCTCGTTGCTTGAGAGGTCTATACAGTGAATGACCCATGTACTGTACTGATAACAAAAGGTAAATTTCACCTACATATCATTTTTATAGAAAAAAGTCTGGTTTTATCCAGATACTGTATAATACAACGGTCTCCATTTCCAGATGAAGACTGTCAGGTTTAAGTTATTTACAAGCGTGTCACAAATATCGGGTTAGTTGGTCGGCCTTAGATAATGGGTTATAAGGGATTTTAACACAAAATTAAGCAGTTTTATTCCCCAAAAAGTTATCGGGATTGGCCCTTTAAACAACCAGATACATAAAGATTCAAACAGGGGTCATATTATAATATTCCTCCGTGTCAGGATAAATGAAATGAAATGGGGATTACTGCCCTACTATATCGGGATGAATTAATGATATATAGTTACACTTAAAGTGAATAAAATACACACATACCTCCAGCACAGCAGAATCTGACTTTATAGTCCTCACAACTTTTATCAACTTGATCAGAATTTTTACAGATCAGGCCACCCTGTGCTGATAAATTCACAATATCTCCTCCAGCCGTGTAGTGTTCACCACTAGTCAATTGAGCATGAACAGCAGATGGTGAAGAACAAATCTTTCCAGGGTATTCTTGTTGCAGTATGGACAATCCTTCGTAATCGTATCCACCAGATGGGTTGTCCCGATCGAACCACTGTGTCCAGGCATTGTTAGGACAACTTGGTGTCTCTATAAAATCGATAAGGTATAATAAATATTAATATTCTAGTATTTATCAGTAACGACCATTTAAAACGGCAATTTCATATTTTTTAGTTATATTTTTCAAAATATATTAAAATAAAGCCCTACAATAGATTGTATCTATAAACAGTCCTACCTTGTTAAAGTATAATCGTATTAATCATATAATTCACTATTGCCAGTTGAGAAATTGGCAAAGATATCATTTTCAAATTCTAATTCAAACGGTTGAAGATCGCCATTGCATGGAGGGAATGGGACAACAAGGGAGGTAATTCAAGTAATTGGGTTATTATTTTCGGTGTTAGGGAAATTTATGCCCATGAAATATTGTCCATGATCGTATAATAATGAGTTGACAACCTTTTGAGCAAAAGACATAGAAATAATTATGTTTTGACTTTCTTAGAAAATATGAAATTTCCGCTTTAAATGAGATGATCAATCTGTGTTGAACAAACTATACATAACAATGACAGCTTCCTACTCGGGTCAGTGTCTCTTTCAATCGTTCGGGTCAGTGTCTCTTTCAAGCGTGAGCCTTAATTACCGAATATGTTTGTAGAGCCCCGCACAATTAACCAGATCTTTCAATATAACATTCTCATGCTTAAAGGGGAGTGGCTCGCTAACGAGGGGGTCTCGGGGACTAAATCCCAGTGTTGGTTAAAACAGTTCGCCGGATGTATCGAAGTGGTTATCTCTTGTCAGTGGTACAGGGCGGATGCGACTAAATACCGAGGTCCAATGACCTCAATGTTTTGATTTTATCTCTCACATTTCTTTATTTCGTGCATCAAATCTTGAAAGTTGCTGGTTGTTGTTCCACCATTGCGGTTAGAAGCGTAATCTTTAATTGAATGTGGCAATTAAACGGGGTGATTCTAGTAGTTGTTATCGTTATCTATAGTCTTTGTTAAAATATTCAAATAAGAGGGCTGACTAATTTAATATGTTAACCTGGAGCTAATTTGAACATTGCTGTAATAGAAGAAAATATTTTAGCAGAAGTGAAGTTTTGGATTTATTATTTATAAATGAATTACCGTTGATATAGATACCATACCTTCAGAGCAGCAGAATCGGACTTGATAATCATTACACCGTTTGTCTTCTTGATCATTATTTTTACACGTGAGTCCATGAGTAGGTCCGATAACTACATCGTCATTGCCATCAGTATAGGGAGCTCCACTTGTTAACTGGGCATCCACAGCTGTAGGATTGCTGCATACTTCCCCAGGATTGGCTTGTTGAATTGCTGCTAATCCTTCCCAATCATAGTCTCCACTTGGATCATCACGATCATACCAGGATGTCCAATGTTCTTTAGGACATGTCGATTCTGAAGGGAATGAAATCAATAAATGAACCAATAGTAGAGGTCTATTCATTGCTGTACTTGATAATAAAGATATATTTCAACTAGACATTATTTATTTTATTTTTTAAAAAGGTGTTGTTATCTGCTCGGTCCTAAGGGAGATGATTTTAAGGGATTTTAACTTAAAATTAATCAGTTTTGATATCCAAAATATTTTTGAATTATTGTTGTCAAATGGTCATACACACAAAGCGCTCGGTTTTCATTTATATTTACACAATCAGTTTAGTATTTATTTACTGAGAACTGGGTTATATGCACACCTTGGAGCAATTTTGTTATAAAATAGCAAAGTGTTCAACTTACCTCCAAAGCAACAGAATCGCACTTTATAATCATTACATTTCTTATCTGGTTGATCGGAATTTTTGCAGATGAAACCAACTGTCGGTGAAATGGTTAGTTGTATATCTCCACCATTTGTGTAGGGATCACCATTAGTGAGCTGGACATCAATGGCAGATGGTGAAGGACAAATTTTTCCTGGATTTTCCTTCTGTAGATCGGCCAAAGATTCGTAGTCATAATGACCAGTAGGATCATCTCTATCAAACCAACCAGTCCACGCATTATCTGGACAAACAGGTTCAGCTGTTGGTAAAAAATAAATATTAAATCCATGTTTGTTTCAAATACACAGACCAGACTGTTTACATATAGATTACATATAAGAAACGATCCAACTCTCGGTTAAACATATAAGTAAAATTCAAATATTACAGACATAACACTAAATATTAAATTTTTGGCTAGTATTTGTCCTCGTTATCAAGCGAATCGTCGGTAGCGCAGTAAATGGCCTGATGATTCGTTTGATAACGATGAAAGTACTAGCCAGAAATTTATTTTATAATGTTAAAAATAAAGAAAAGTATTAATTTTGTTTTTGACAATATTATACCCAAGTTAGTTTTAAATCTGAAGAAATGGTTTGACGACAAAATATCAGGATTATACATACCGGGTTCACAACAGAATCTAACTTTATAATCGTTGCATTTTCTATCCGGTTGGAGTTTATTAAAACACAATAACCCAATCGTAGCACCAACATAAACAACATCACCGCCATTAAGGTAAGGATCTCCATTAAGAAGTTGGGCTTCCACAGCCGATGGAACAGCACAGATCTTTCCAGGGTTCTCAACCTGTAAGTTAGACAGTGCTTCATAATCAGCTTGTCCACTAGGATTATCTCGATCAAACCATTGGGTCCAGTGTTCTTCTTTACATGTCGGGGGTTCTGAAACTGAAATTAAGAGGATATTGTATTAACTTTACTAAGTACGTTAGCGCTGCTAGATTAAATTAGCGATTTATTTGATAATGTAGTACTTGTATGTTTTACCTTTTGAACGGCAGAATCTGTGGTATATGTTTGGTACGGGTTAAGTGATGTCGTTACTGTATTATTGTTAGAACAGATAAGATATATGTGGCACGAGCTGATATAAGGGAAGTATTTGAGTACGGTTTATTTAATTTGTTCGAATCTGTAGTCGGACATCTCATCTTTAACGTTATTTTGTTAATATGGAAAATACTAACTGAATCGAGGTTTGTAAATCCGTTCGTTCCCAATTACTACAATTAAATATGCTTATAGCCATTATTTATTTTTAGTTTTGAATATTATATTTACTATCATTTAGACAGTGATTATTTACATGACAATCCCATAATCAACTCTGGATTAGAACGCCAGGGGCGGATCCGGTGCATAGGAATCCCGGGTCCTACAAGCTTCCACCGGGACATGCACGCATGGTCGTATATATAATATATAGCACACGGTACGCATCTTATCAGACACACAATCAGCATCTATGTTACTAGCGGCAGAAATTAGCTCCACAAACCGCGGTCGGCGAGACAAAATATGGGGTTGTCACCCTCCTCAAAAAATTCCTGGATCCGCCACTGAACGCCCTAGTCTCTTTTGTCCAATACCGTTGCTACGATGATAAACAATCAACGCAACATCTTCCAATACTTTGCTCAGATCAAAGAAATTTGAATGAAATTTTTATTTTTCGTTATCTATTTTTGAACTATTATAGAATGAATGGGAAGCGCCTTATCTAAATCTGAAATGAAATGAAATGGGGTTTAACGTCCTACTCTTTTGTACCTAACCTGGGCTAATGGAAGACGGGCATACGCCATACAGTGTGCTGTGAGGGAAATGTTGCCCGGGCAGCGGCGCTACGGCCTACTCTTATATCGAATTCCAACTGCCAAGGGATCTTTTACGGGCACTCAAATGTGTACACGGGACCTCGGTTTTTCGTTCCATCCGAACGACTTGGCAGCTGTCCTTGTCAGGCCCTCCTTCTGCATCACTGACAAGGGGAAATCACGCCGGAAAATAGAGATGAACTTTCTCGGCCAATGCAGGGATCGAACACCCGACCTCCAGGCTAGCGAACCAGCGCCTTATCCACTTAGCCACCGTGACCCCCCTTTATCTAAATCTTATGTAACGTATCTTTAAATGCATTGTTAATGTAACATAAGAAAGTGTAACAGGAACTGGTTTATATAAAAAAAAGGAACTGAAACTAATGTTTACCTATTGGGCAGCAGAATCGAACTTTGTAGTCTTCACATTTTTTATCACTTTGATCAGAATTTTTACAGATAAGACCAATAGACGCGCCTACTGATACAACCTCTCCTGCTGTTAAATAATGTGCATCATTTAAAAGACGAGCGTCAACATTGGTTGGGTGTTCACACACTTCTTGTGGATTTTTTTCCCGAATGAGCAAGTGACTTTCGTAGTCGTAGTCACCAGATGGGTCGTCTCTGTCGAAAAACGGAGTCCAATAACCATTAATGCATTTTGGTTCAACAACTACAAAAAAAGGATGTCGTAAAATGTAAATAAAATGAAATTAAATGAAATAGAGTTTAACGTCCAACTTTTCAATGACGACAATCATACGCCATGCAGTGTACTATGTCCGGGAAAATTTTTGCGTGGATCTCGGTTTTTCTATACGTTGCCCTTTGCCAGGCCCTCGGTCCTGTACCACTGCCAAGGATTAACCACGCCGGAAAATATCGATGAACTCTAGGAGCATTTGGCCAAAGAAGCGCCTACAAGAAAGAATAAGTAGCAGCCCCCCCCCCCCCAAAAAAAACAAAAAAAACAAAAACAAAACAATGAAAAATGTAAAAATAATTGTCGAAAAGAATATAATTTATATCGTGCTGAATACTGTTTTATTTCTAAAATTTGAACTGAAATAAATGTTTAAAACAACTTAATAAAATCGAACTACAATCACATTACTACATTGTTATAAATAAACTCATCTACGGAAAAAAAGTGTACAGCAATTTAATACGTTCTTAAAAAAAAGAGACATAAACCATGCTTGTTAACAAAAGAAAAATCGATTTATACCGAAACACAACAATAAAATACATTAACTTTAATAAATTGCATAACAAACCTCGAAAAGAAGCCGACTTAATAAGAGCGATTAGCGACGCAAGCAATGTTAAAGTGTTTAGCAGCATTATCAAATGTTACTAAAATTTAACTGGTGTCAGTAGAAAGCATCCTGGCTTCTATACCCCAAGTCTTGTGCTTGAAATTCAGCTATTTTATTTATATCTAGTGATAATATCATCACAAAAACAAAACAAATAGACACAAAGAAATGCAAGATCATATCATTCAACTGTTAGCCAATCAAACTAGTTTGTAATATCAACCAACCGATTACCCGAACCTAGAATTAACGTCGTCAGCATTAAGTTTGACGGTCCTCCCCATATCTATTTAGAAATTTTAATTTTTAGGCTTTATTGACTTCGCCCTTTTTAAATTACAAAAAAATGAAGGGAGGGAATCATTTTTGTTAAAAATTCATAAAGCTAAATTCTTTTTATATTTAATATAAGCAAATATGTTAACGTCACTTATTTTACATAAAAATAGAACACTGCGTCTTTATGTAACAAAACATTAGCCGTCAGGCAACACCAACCGCATTTGAACTTTAATTGAATAACAGTTTTAAAACATTTCTACAAGCGAGAAAGGGAGAAATGGGGTTTAACATCCACTCGACACCAACTAGGTCATTTCGGGAACAAACATTTGGTAAAGAAAAAAAAGTGTTCTAGAAATGGTTTTCTAATTTTGGCGACACTTAAAGTAAACTAGATACGATTAAATATCTGGGACCGAATTCAAAGCTTTTCTCAAAGTTCAGTAAAATACTTAATTTTTCCACCTTACTTTAAATCGGTATTCAAAGGCTCTATATTTCACATATATTTGACTTTGTGAAAAACTTAATGAATTTGGAACAATGGAATACCCTCTACTGACAAAAATCGCGAATTCACTATGATATACTCTATTTCTTAGTTGTCATTACTAGGAAAATGTCGAAATACAATATTGCATAGCATAATAATATAAAAAATATGAAAATAATGTGTGAGTACGCATTCGCTGCCGGAACAATTGTTTTCGTAGATCTCTTTTAAAAACCATCAATTTCAATAGATTTCAATTGCAGTTTTTGAAAAGTGGTAATGTAATGATGGCTATTGTAAACTGTATAACAATGTATAACGACAGAGAACAACATATTTAGTTTTAGTTGAAATTGTACAAATCGTTGCAGTGTTGATCAATCTATCATTAAATTTAGGATTTTAGTGGCGAATACCGAATCCCAAAAAACGTGTTGGCTCGTTATTCGTTATTGGCGAATCCCGAATAACGAGCCAGCACGGTATTCGGGATTCGCGAATCGCGAATAACGAGCTGGCTCTTTATTTGAATCCCGAATCCCAAAAAACGTGTTGGCTCGTTATTCGTTATTGGCGAATCGCGAATAACGAGCTGGCTCGTTATTTGAATCCCGAATCCCGAACACGTGCCAACTTCACGTTGCCAGAAAGTCATTGAAATTGTGTCAGTGCCTACACTTTAGAAGAATCCGACGGGCCTGGCGTTGACGGTATATTGCCCGTATTTCTACCCGAATAAATATTACCCATTAAAATCAAATAGGTGAATTTATAACCAAACGAAGACAATAACATGTTGCAATCATTGTTATTTGCAGCTTCAAATATGTATAAGTGAATGAATTGTAAAAAAAATTAGATCGTGATTTGCTAATCGCGGCAGTATAAATATTTTCTGAAATCTACAATGGAATATCATCACAATGTAAAATTTTACAATGAATTTAACGCAGAAAATTTTGTTATATGACAGTAGTGGAACATGAAAAATTACCAGAAAAAAAATCATTGACCATCTTGGTGGTAGTAATCGTATACACTATTATGACACTACAACCTAAATAGTCCGACTGTTGCAGAAAAGTATAGGAAAATGATATGAAATGGGGTTTAACGTCCAACTGTTCTGCTCCGACTGAGCTAACGAGCTATGAGGGAAACTTTGCCCGAATAACGGCGCTACGGCATACTCTTCTATTGAATTCAAATTGTCAGCCGGTGCTTTACATGCGCACCAATATGTTCATGGGGAGTAAGGTTTTTTCCATACAATCCGAAGGACTAGATGTTATCCCTTGTCAGGCCCTCCATCCTATACCCTTGTCAAAGAGGAATCATAAGGGCCAATTTCTCGACATCACGACCATATAAAAGCTGATGATAAAAAAAAAGTTTGACGCGACATTGTCTGTGTTTCGATCCAAATCCGCTAACTTTTAAAATCGCCATAACCAGCCTGTTACTTCATTGTGCACTGTGATTAAAAGAAGTCATTATAATCTCGCTTAACTTTAAGATACCTCCGACAGGTCATTTAAAGTTAAGTGGGTTTTTTTTCTCACTTAAACTGGCCTTTGAATACCGCTAAAAGACTAGACATTTAAAAAATAGGGCAGCTTAACTTTAAGGTAAAATTTGATACTTTTTACTTAACAGTGTCTTTGAATAACACTTACCCTTAACTTACAGGAAGTTACGTATATTTAAGTGAAATCTAGTAGCTATGTGGCTATCCTAGATTAAGGTCCGCCAACAATGGGCTTGTAAATAGTCTCGATCACCCAGAACCCCCTAGTCTTCAACATAAGGAGGGTCTAGGTCGGTTCTCAATTGTTGACGAAAATTACTGGATAATCTACCACATAAAAAAACAAACTCCCGGTTACGCATGGGCAATGGAACCTTTTGGCTAAAGTCTCGGTAAGTGCTAGATCTTATGAAGCCGGTCCGATTTTACTAGATTCTATAAAGCGAGTCTGAAATATACCCCACAATTCACTTGGCACATCCATTATTAGAAACAAAATAGATACGAGGAATAAAGCATGAATCGCGATGAAGAATTAAGAAGATCATGAGAAGCCATACGTCTGATTCATGACGAGAGAAAATTACCATTTCAATTGTGGATTAGAAGATAAATGCCACTATTGTCAAAAAAAAAACACTCTCAGAGGCGGATTCAATGGGGGGCGCAAGGCACCCCCCCCCCCTAATTTTCGACAGTGCCCCTTTTTTACTACTGGAAGTGCCTTTCAACTAGCTTTTTTTGCTCGATTTTGAGGCTCCTTTTCTACGATTTCCGAACGTTTAGACGAAAATATCAGCCTAATAGCTCTTGAATTGGCTAGAGAGGCAAGGAAATGACGGATAATTTTCTTGGGGCCCCACCCCCCTATCAGCGGCGTGCCCCGTCTCCGCGGTCAGTGCCCTAATTTTGCGGCGCCCCCACCCTTTTAAAAGTTCCTAGATCCGCCCCTCGCTCTGGTCGTTTCTTGTCGGCGATTAAAAAGACCCCTTGGGTTTATGGAGTTCTGTTTCGACAACATTGAGCATCACATTTTTTCTTCGTATATTAAGATTTAAGGATACCTCCCCGTGCGCAAACTGAGTGATTTGATGATCTTTTTGGACAAAAATATATTTAAACTAATTTATCTAAACAAACGTTTGTTTCAAATCACACTCCGAAGAAGAACACAACCACCTCTTGCCGCAATACTCGGACTTCTTTATCACGTGCTTTGATTGATGGAGAATCCATTGTCAGATGGTATTTGTCTTTAATCAGTGTCACTTTCCCATAAACATCGACGTAAATCCCCGGATGATCCACTGTCAGCTTCTTTTTTTTTCTGGCGTTTAAACGCATAGTCTACCGAACGTTTTATTCTCTTAATGTTCTCACAACAGTTAGCCATTAGATCAACACATAAGAAGCACCCCTTGCGCCTCACATTTTTGACTTGTGTGCGCCCCGTGGGTATTTAAGGGGAATCAAATATTTGTCTAGCAAGATTGTGTGTCTCTACTTTCCATATCAAAATGTCCATACTTTTATCAAAAATAACTACCCGATTAACAATTTCGCGGAACTACACGTTTAACATATCGTCATCAATGAATTATATTTTATTTTCAGGCGGACTTCTCTTTAAGGATACTTCGTTTCGTTTCGTTTTTTATATATTAAAAAAAAATAATATTCTACTTTGTATAAACATGGGGTCAACCGTTAAGTATGGCTACAGTAATTTAGATAAGAGGTGGAATGCAGCTAATCACAAAACATCGTTTATTGGTTAATAAGTAAATTCCTCGTAGTTTTGATTTGATTAAACGAATAACAATGCAAATTTCACTTTTAAAGGCAATAAACTGCGTTACGGTATAGGCCCGTACATGGTATACCTATGGTTAAAATTGCACAATATTGCGAAATATCTGTGTGCGCAAAACGTAAGCGTGTGTAAAACGTCATTCTTGTTTGTTAACACATTAAAAGTACATGTAGGTCATAATTAATGTGCAAGTGTATTGACCGTGGCTGACAAGGTGGTATCAATTGGGTCTGATTCGGTGCCACTACAGGACCGGGACTGTATAGCACAGTTGACGCTTACGCCTGGATCTATTCACTCTTTTTGAATTGTCTGTTTGTTTGTGGTCTCTGATGATGATGTCTGTCCATATTTGTTTCTGTGTAAATTATGTCTGGTGATGGTGTAGTTGTACATTATGCTGCGTCAACCAACCAACGAATCCGCCCTTACGTTTGTGTGTGAGTTAGTTGTATTTGACGTTGGCTTCCGCCGAGGTGATATCGCAGACAAAGTCCCCGCGTCCAACACTACATATTATATCAAGAAACGTCAAAATAACCATAATATATGTCTGGTGGCCACACTCGTAAACTTCCTTGGCCAATAACGGATCGAACCCCGGACACCCTGTTTAGTAGTCCCATCGATTTATAAACATTATGATCTTAACTGACAGGTTTAAATAAATGACATTCGGAATGGTGTTACTAATTTCAAATTTCTGTTCTTAATTGCCATAAGATCTTCGGGGTCAAAAAATGACGTAAGATGACCCCAATGGCTTTTCATCAACAGCTGCTAATGTTAGAATCATTCTGACCCCAATGGCTGTCGATGCTGGTCACCTCTGGCTTGCGACAGTGGTTTCGATCCCTGGTGTGAGCGTATGTGGCATGGAGATAGGGGCGCCTTCTCATCCTCGTGGGTTTCCTCCGGACACTCTGGTTTCCTCCCACTGCTAAAGACCCCTACGCGCAAGCAAATTATTGAAATAAAATTGAAACCATATGTTAGTCCCAAAATGACCTAGTTTGTGTCGAGTGGACGTTAAACCCCATCTCTCTCTCTCTCTCTCTCTCTCTCTCTCTCTCTCTCTCTCTCTCGATCTCGATACTAGAAATGTCCTATATTATTATAAATGTTAGAATATCAAAGAAAACTTACATCTATAAGTTCCTTAGTTCCAATGTCATGAACCCTCTGGATCCTAATATTTAAGACTAAATCGATGGTTCGTTACTATAGTTATATATACTGAGCGCCATAGAAACGCATCGCTTAGTTTTTCGTACAATAAATGATCCTGTAAACATCTGATTAATTTAGCCTCTTATTGTGAACAATATTCAAATGGGAACACATCAATAACAACACACTTGTACACTTATGGATGTTTGATGTGTAATTAACGGTACAAAGTCAGAGGGGTCAAAACCAAAAGTACGACACAGATGGTTAATTCCATGCTATGTCGCTGCACAGTGCGCGTAAGAGCCAATGGTTTTGACCCCTCTGACTTTGTACCGTTGATTACAGATTAAACATCCATAAGTGTACAAATGTGTTCTTATTGATGTGTTCCCATTTGAATATTGTTCACAATAAGAAGCAAAATACTGTAGATAAGATATTTTTACAGGATCATTTTGTTATACGAAAAACTAAGTGATGCGTTTTTTGTGGCGCTCAGATATTTGTGCGTCGGCTACCTGTGACTTTGATGTTTGAAAATCAATACATGAACAGTATTTAGACGAATCAAATGCGGACTAATTGTAATAAAAAAAATCAACTCAATGATGCCGAATAATTGTAAAAAAAAAAAAAAAAAAATAAGCTCAATGCTGACCTCCATGCCCGTACGTAACTAATACGAAATACGAAAAACTAAGTGATGCGTTTTTTGTGGCGCTCAGATATTTGTGCGTCGGCTACCTGTGACTTTGATGTTTGAAAATCAATACATGAACAGTATTTAGACGAATCAAATGCGGACTAATTGTAATAAAAAAAATCAACTCAATGATGCCGAATAATTGTAAAAAAAATAAAAAAAAATAAGCTCAATGCTGACCTCCATGCCCGTACGTAACTAACGTACGAAAATTAAATGGTAGCTGGCTTCTCCGCAGGTAGCGTCTCTGATGTTCAGAACACCCCACGCCCACCCCCACTAAACCCCATTTTTCACTGACTGCATGTTATTTTTACGATTGATTTAAAAATAATATTGTCTTGATAATTAAGAACCCTCTTATGATCAATATGATAGTTCACAACGTTATAGCCCATCTAGACAGCTAACGTGTTCCGCTTCGTCAACCAAAAATCACGGCCGAGATCACCTTTCTTATAAAGTTTTTTTTATAAAGAAAAAGGTCTTAAGTTGGTTTTTTTTTACGAATTGATAGTGCATCTCTTTTTTCATTCTTCGGTTACCTTTACACTATTTATTTTTGTGTAGTTTTCTTTGCTATCTTTATTTTGATTTGTGTACATGACGTGTACCTTTATCTATCTTATAAATGTGAATAATATATGGCCTGTGAAGCGACGTATTAACAAGTTTGTAAAAGATGTGCTATATAATTACGAGGAATTTGAGCACTCTTGGTACAGGACTTGTCATAATATGTGTATCGCTTTTTTAAATTTGTCTTTAATATACATGTATAGCCGCATTATATAATAGAGCAAACATTTCACTCAGATAATAAACAGGAAATGACAACAAAGCAGAAAGGGCCAATGTTTTGTGAATGAATGACTTCGTTTTAGAAAACTGATTGAATGGAATGTGTTATAGATACATTCTGTAGTGATACATCCTTGAAATCTGCTGTCTTGAGATTTATGTCTGAATATCGAAACCCGGGCTACTCGTTTTTGGTTATTCGCTAATACCGAAGAACAAAGTGAAAGTGCAGTTTTTACGTGAATCAACTGCTCGCGCTTCCTCTTTTACGATTTCTTTAGTTCGTTTTAGAAAAATGATTTAATGAAATGTGTTTTGGCGACATTTTGTGAATCCACTGTTCATACATCTTCATTTATGATTTTGTGAATCCACTGCTCAGACATCTTCATGTATGATTTTGACTGTTAGTTTTATTACTTAATTTAATGAAATGTGTTTCACAGTTTTTCTCTATCCATCCATGAAATTTGTTTTTTTTTATATTTAAATTTGACTATCGAACAGCAAGTTACTTGTTTTTCGTTTTTCACCAGTATCGAAAAACCAACAATTTTAAATTGATTCTCTTCCACTAACACGAATCTTCATTCTCCACATGAATCTTTAAAATCATGATTATATGAGAACAGACTGACCTAAAAAAAAACTATATGTTCATTTGGAACAAAATTAATATTTAAATACGTAATTGAACTTTAGTGGAAATTTACCAGATCTGACGTCAGACATACATCTCCATTTAGCCAATTCTTACGTTATACGGTGTAATTAACCTATCCAATAATTAATAAATCGCTGATCTCAGAATTCGGGAGAAAAATAGAGAAAAATTTGGCATAGCAAATCAGACACCATTGAACCATTGAGATTCCGAGAAGTCTAGCCACTTTGGCTAGTCTTGGTGGAGTGGGGTTGAGTTAAGAGAATGAAAGACTTTGCTTGGGTAAGGCTTACTGGTTTACTTCAATTTTATCACACGGATGCAATGCGCCTACTCTCAACATCCAATGCGCCATGTTTAGAGCATGCGCCGTGGGACGATTAGCAATGCATTATTATATCAATGCCAACTGGACTATTAATAAATTCCGGTCAAATGGTTTCTAACAGGTCGCATTGCACGTAATTTGCAGATGATAATATTGATTAAAACACAGATCCTATTTCGTTTTGTTTTTTATAATTCAAAATTTAGTTGTCTAGGTCGCAAATCGTCTCACTTCAGTCTAATTTAACAAGACGCAATAAAAACATATTATATAAGCACCGTCGATCCGGATGTCATTTTGGGTGAGTGATCAATGAGTGCGTAGGCTTTTGTTGATAAAATCTTTTAGAATTTAATAGGTAGCCTGGAAAATTGCATAGATAATAAATATGGATAGAATGCTTGGTATATACCATGGATGGTGTATCGCACAATGTTATCATAATGTGTAATAGTATCCTACTCCCGGGGCGTTTTAATGCAATAAACTTGACGTCATCTATTTTTTTTTCAAAAAAAACAAAAAAAACCCCTCAAAAGTACTTCAAATGTAAAGATAATGCGTAGGTGGATAACATTTTTGGTAAGTACCAGAATACCGCAAACAAACAGCACAGTCAACAAAACACTGTGCACAAATCCGGTTTACATACACTTAAAGTAGCTAAGTCTCTAACTCAATATCATCGAAAATCTTCGACAATGAAAACACAAATTATTTGTCAATTTAATTGATATCCAATATTTAAGACAAAATTTTAAAAAATATCATTGGTACACGAATCGTGTACCATGATCCATTTCAGGCTCTTTTTTAACAAGAGACTTGGAGAGCGAGGCTAGACGGTGACGCATGGAGAGCATACGCAATAATGTAGACTGGAATAACTAGACACTAGAGATTGGCACGCTATTAAGACTTCGGGCGTATTTCGCCGAACATAATTGATTTGCAATTAGACTAAAAACGGAAATGAATGAATGTAAATCAGTTTATATACACTAATATAAGATTATTCTATGCGTTGCGATCCATTTCGGTAAATTTCTAGGTACCAAATAATAGCGATTTAGCTCCTTTAAGTAACAAAACATGTACAAAATCAAAGTGTGAGTTAAAGGCAAATAACGCGCACAGTGCATTACCTTATCCGCTGATCAAATTGGAAAATGTGTCATGGCTGACTTCAAACAGTAGAAAAGGTTAAAATTTAAAATTTACAAATTGTAAGAAAGTTTTACCTTATTGTGACAATATACTTTTTAACAACTAAATGGGTGTAATTAATTTAGATAAAAAACATACTAAAAGCCCCATCAGGTTTATTGAAAATGCTGGTACTGACCTGTACACTATAATCGACAGGAAAATATACGATCGACGCGAAACTTGGTATGCGTGTTCCTTTGACAATTTGGTATTGAATGACACAGTTCGGTTTTTATATGACGTCACTACTCCAAGGTGGCTGTGATGACGCCATACTAGGTTTAATTTTATGTCAATAACTCGCTTGCGCGTAGGGGTCTTTAGCAGTGGGAGGAAATCGCAGGACCCGGAGAAAACCCACGAGGCTGGACAGGCGATCCTACTCATGTCTGGAAGGAATGCATGTTCCTTGGATAATAATTGTGCATTGCATGGCGGACGTCAAATGTTTGATAAGTAAAGATTTCGTTCCACATGTACTTGGAGACCTGTATTTGCTAATCAACATTATTCAAGTTATATTGATATTGTGGATACCAGTAGAGAAAGACTGAAAATTATCAGTGTAGGCCTACATATATCATGAAATATCATGACAATGTGCCAGTCGCGTAATATCTCCGATTACACTTGAATTTGTTGTCGATTACACTTGAATTCGTTGTCCAATTCCACCGTGTATCATGTTTGGATGTTGAACAAGACCGGGTATGGGACCTTTCTCTTCTTGGACACAGTTCATTGTAACTTTGTCCTGTAGCGGATCATTCTGTATACAGAGATCCGTCTAAATACGCCATACTTCGAGAATAAATATTTGACCTCGGCCTTCAATGGCCAACATAAACAACCAGCGTCTGCCAGGCAGTATACGCCCACATTTTCGAGAGATGGATAGAGAACAAGCTAAAAAGAAAGAGATTTTTCCTACAATCAAGGGTCATAATTCATGAAGTTACAATTCGATACGCGCAAATATCAGCAGGAATCAAGATGTGTGGGTTATAAACACGCATTTCAAGTTTCACCAATCGGATTAAAATTGTGACCTCTACAGGGTCCACAACCTGGATATTTTTACACCATTCACGTACAAGCGGCGGCCATTTTGGTGTAATGGTGATATAATCAAAAGGGTTTTTTTTTTTATTTTAAATCGGATTATAATAATTGTGCCCTCTAGTGGGACCACAAGCTAAAGTAGGCGATTTTGAGTACAATCAGGGCCAAAATTCAGGAAATTACGATTCAATATGCACAAAAATCGGAAGAAAGAAAGATCTTTGGTTTATAAACATGCATTCCAAGTTTCATCAAAATCGATTTAAAATTGTGACCTCTATAGGGTCCAAAACCTTGATATACCACATTTTTACATTATTCGCGTAAAAGCGGCGGCCATTTTGTCCGTCAAATTTGGTCCAATTTTCAAGAAATTGGTGCATAGATCACTCTTATTCTGTTGTGAGTATGTTGGTCTAACAAAATTTCACCCAGGGAGAAAATAGTCGATCACAAAATAAGTGCAGTCAATGCCAGAATAGATCCCAAATACTATGTATTTGCGTGAATCCGTGTGTCTAAATTGATTACGTCACACAAAACTATAGTATAAAATAACCAATTCTGCTCGTCATTCTGTTGTGAGTATGAAATGTTTTCTACCATGGCAAAAAAATAGTCGATCTCAAAAAAAGTACAGAGAAATTGATAGATAAGCCTCAAGATCCTGTCCCATTTCTAGTCCTCTCGTTCCATTTGTCATGACATTGATTCAAATTTTCAAGCCCAGTCCCAAAAATTTAAAAGCTTTTACATATCCATTATAACATCATTCTTCTACTCGGTTACATATCGGAAATTTTTTCGCGCCTGCGGCGCTCGATTCCATTTTAAAATCATTCTGTTACTCATGGGTTGTCTTATACTGTTTCAGCATTATCAGATTCACGATTATAGTGAACTGTCCAGTTTTTAGTACCACTGGGGCGTGGGGCGACATATTGTACAGATGTTCACTTTATTCAAGTTGCAAAATAGATCTGGAGATTCTGTCACATTGACTGACATTTCTGGCCCACTCGTCCACAAGAATTTCTCCCAGCAATGACCTCAAATGGCAGGATATTGAATCAATTTTTCAAAACTTTCTCAGATTAGTCAGTGTTATAGGCACAATCATTAATGTGACATAAACTATGTGAATTTAAATAAAACTGCTTTCCCGCGAGACAACGATCGGCGAACAACTATATAATTCTACAATACTATCTAGGTTTAAATAAAACTGCTTTCCCGCGAGACAACGATCGGCGAACAACTATATAATTCTACAATACTATCTAGGTTTTACCGGAACGCTTAATGTTATAGCCAGTATTTTGTTTACTTTCATTGTGTGGTGGGATTGTTGACGGTGCCCTAGATTTGAAACCGCCCCTACCTCACACCATTCCCAAGAAGACTCACACGTGGTGCTCGGATCATGATTGCGTCACTCGCACTGGGGGGGGGATGTGCATCAGTCGGTCGCATTTTGGCTAAATACCCCTTCAAACGAAATCGTTATGTACGCCCCTGAGTGGAAGTAGCATACTAGAAAATATGCAACTGTCCGCTCTACATATGCCAACGTAACCAACTACTTTACTCTCTTATCCTTCTGCCTCAAAATCATGAATATTCCCCTAAACAAGACACCCAAACCCTTTGCATTGATTCTAAACCAAATAGTCACCAAAATCGCCATGCAAAAGGGGAGATGGGGGAAAGGCAGAAAGACTTATAACTAAAGTTTGCACTTTATTCCATCCATGACACTTGGCACCTTTAAAGCTTGTTTCAAATGAGTTTTCTGTAGTGTTTTAAGTGTTTTTATCTGCATAAGATTAGAATAAATTATATAAATTAACACACTCAACATAACAACCTGAACAACAGACCCACCCTACCTGCAGCTGCCATTTAATTTTTGTAGGTTGGTTACATAGTCAACATTATAGATATATAAAAAAAATTTAATAATAAAAAAGCATACAAAAACACAACCAAGTAATCAAAATAGCACATTTCACAATTAAATACTGATTTGGAATGTAATCAAACTTGGTAAAAGCATTTAAAAAAAAAAAGAAGAAAAATCTAACATTAAACAAAAGTACACAAAAGCATCAGGGCAGCAAGCTATACCGGTAATAATCTAAAATCTATTGAAGTTTGTCTGTTAAAAATAATGGAAATTGATATGTTTGAATCTTTACCACTATCAATTCAATGAAATCAATATTAAATAAAATACAAGACAGATGAAGCAAAATATATTAATTTGAAATATTTATAGTTTCATAAAAAATGATCATTTCAGTTGACCAGACTATTCAAATCAGCATTGGATATGACAACTTCATTACAATTAATGATATGACTTGATATGGTAAGTAAAGCAACTTAAAATATACATTTGAATTGATATATTATATGAAAACGAAAATGAACAAAAAAGAAAGAAAATTAAACATATAATAATATACATGATACAATTTGCAATGTGAAAAAGGCACAATAGATTGCATTAAGTTTTAGTTATTTTTTTTTTTCACTACATTGTAATGTAAAGTTGGGCTTATGTCAACTGAGAGCAACTCGTGTATTAGCAACCAAGAGCAAATGGCGTATTGGCAACTGAGAGCAACTGGCTTCAACTGAATGTGACTGAAAAAAGGTTGACCCGAGTGCCTCTTACAACTCAACAAGCCAACAGTGAGGCTGATGTCCCCCGCCGAAATCCCAAAATAAATAGATGACACATATTAATTAATCGCACATTTATTTTTTTCAAACATATCAAGCAATCAAACTGTACACGAAGTGTCATCCAAAAGTGTTTTATAAAGAAAAATGCTAAAACCGATGAGAAAAATGAAAATGGACCCTAGTTAGGGGGACGCTAAAGGCAGACAAAAGGGCCCCCACGCTTGACAAAAGGGCCCCTCTGGCCAAGGGAAAGGGCCCTCGTGTCTGAGTCAATCGTTTCTATACACTGTTACTGTCGAATCCATTACTGAATGAGAATGCAGTCATTGTATTGGCATAAAAATCATCAATCAAGATGAACCTAAGTTATCTTTTCCCAAAGTATCAACCAATCAAATTGCTTATCTCTGCCTACCCTAAGCAGAAAATGCTTATCTTCGAACTCCATCACCTAATAAGCATACACACCAATTTTGAACATTTTAACTCAATTAGAAGGAGAGTTATTGTGTTCCAAAGTCTCGGTAAATCAAATTGCTTATCGCTCTGCTTACCCTAAGCAGAAAATGCTCATTATCGATCTTAGTCAAGGCATTACTGTAATGAAACTATACGTCAAGTTTCATCACTCTCACTTTATTAGAACTAAAGTTATCGTGTTCTTAGGGAGATCTTGTGGCACTAGACTTACTGGTAATAATAAATTATTTAATAATAGACTTATTTACTAATAACGATCTAGACTATTATTCAATAATAGAAATACTGGTAACAAATTACTTAATAATAGACATACTTGTAACAAATTATTAAATAATAGATTTACTGGAAATAACAAATTATTCAATAACAGTCTTACAGTTAACAGATTTTACTGGTCATAACAAATTGAAATTATTCACTAAAGTAAAAGATCTGAATTTACTGGTAACAAATTACTTAATAATAAAAGACTTACTGGTAACAATTTACTTATGGATACATTAGTTTAGAGTTCAATAAAGAATTGGCCATTCTTGCTATAATTCAAAGATAGGCTGGCACTGCCAGGCAGGATACGCCCACATTTTCGAGAGATGGACAGAGAACAAGCAATACCGAAAGTGATTTTTCCTACATCTTTAAGTCCTATATTTCATACTGTATTGGGAGCAGCCATTTAGTTGGTCAGTTCCAGTCTGATATCAATGAAATTCGAAACCGACAATGATTATGGTGTGACGGTACACAACCTGGAAATGTGACTTTTCATCAAAATCGGATAAGAATTGTGACCTGTAGAGAGTCCACAACCATGATATACCATATTTTTACACTATTCGCGTACAAACGGCGACCATTTCGTCTGGCAATTTTGGTACGATTTTCACGAAATTAGAACTCAACCTTCCTCATCAAAATCGAATTAAAATTGTGACCTATACAGGGTCCACAACCATAATATATCATTTTTTTAACAGTATTCGCGTACAAACGGCGGCCATTTTGTCTGTCAATTTTGGTCCGATTTTCCCGAAATTCAAACTCAACCTTCCTTACAGTGTAACAATGATATAATCAAACGTTTTTTTAAATTGGATAATAATTGTGACCTCCAGAGGGACCACAAGCTAAAGAAAGGGTGATTTTGCGTATAACCAGGGGCCATAATTCAGGAAGTTACGATCCGATATTCGCAAATATCGAAAAGAACCAAGATCTTTGGGTTATAACCATGAATTTCAAGTTTCATCAAAACCGAATTAAAATTGTGACCTTTACAGCGTCCACAACCTTGATATACCATTTTTTAACAGTATTCACGTACAAACGGTGGCCATTTTGTATGGCAATTTTGGTCTGATTTTCCCGAAATTCGAACTCAACCTTCCTTACGGTGTAACGGTAATATAATCAAACAGATTTTTAAATCGGATAATAATTGTGACCTCCAAGCTAAAAAAAGGCGATTTTGCGTATAATCAGGGGCCATAATTCAGGAAGTTACGATCCGATATGCGCAAATATCGAAAGGAAGCAAGATCTTTGGGTTATAACCATGAATTTCAAGTTTCATCAAAATCGAATCAAAATTGTGACCTCCACAGGTTCCACAACCTTGATATACCATTTTTTAACAGTATTCGCGTACAAATGGCGGCCATTTTGTATGGCAATTTTGGTCCGATTTTCCCGAAATTCGAACTCATCCTTCCTTAGGGTGTAACGGTGATATAATCAAACGGTTTTTAAAATCGAATAATAATTGTGACCTCCAAGCTAAAAAAAAGGGCGATTTTGGGTATAATCAGGGGCCATAATTCAGGAAGTTACAATCCGATATGCGCAAATATCGAAAGGAAGCAAGTTCTTTGGGTTATAACCATGAATTTCAAGTTTCATCAAAATTGAATCAAAATTGTGACCTCCACAGGGTCCACAACCTTGATATACCATTTTTTAACAGTATTCGCGTACAAACGGCGGCCATTTTGTATGGCAATTTTCGTCCGATTTTCCCGAAATTCGAACTCGACCTTCCTTAGGGTGTAACGGTGATATAATCAAACGGTTTTTTAAATCGAATAATAATTGTGACCTCCAGAGGGACCACAAGCTAAAAAGGGTGATTTTTCGGACAATCAGGGGCCATAATTCAGGAAATTACATTCCGATAGCCGCAAATATCGAAAGGAACCAAGATCTTTGGGTTACAAACATGCATGTCAAGTTTCATCAAAATCGGTTCAAAATTGTGACCTCTATAGGGTTCACAAGCTAAAAACGTGATTTTTCGTACAATCAGGGGCAATAATCCATGAAGTTTTGATCCGATACATGCCAATATCGAAAGGAACCGAGATCTTTTGGGGATAAACCTATATTTCAAGTTTCGTCAAAATCGGATAAGAATTGTGACCTGTAGAGAGTCCACAAACAAATTGTGGACGGACGGACGTCCGGACGGACAGGGGCGACGACATAATACGTCCACATGAAAATGTGGGCGTATAAAAATAGATGATAAAGAAGGATATGTTGAAAATTTCAGTCAAATTACTTTATTTTGAAAGGAGTTGTCACTGTTGGAAGATTGGACTAGCATTAGCATTAACTGTGTACACACCGTCTACGAGAATTGCTGACCCTTTCATCGACAGACGATAATTTCACTCACATATTCTCGATTATCAAGTAACATTCTCAATGGCTATGGTACCTCGCTAAGTACGCCTTTCATCAGCAGTTCCCAGTAGTGACGGTTATAACTAATGGTAAAGGTAAGTTTGGATGGCCATTCATTGATTTCATTTTAAAGACTGCTTAAATCCAAGCTGTACCCAAGACATACGAGGGTCTACAGAGTTGAATTTGAGCTTGTTGTGTAAATAAAGGTCTAATTAATAATTTCTATAACATCTGAAGCTTGCATAATGTATGTTTAATTATAAAACTACTGGTAATAACAAATTATTTAATAACAGTCTTAATTTATGGTTCTAATAATTGTTACATAAATTCCTGTAACACTAGCAAACAGTAAAAATGTTGTTACAAGTTAACTGGTGTTATAAGAAATTTTAAAGAAAACACAATTGCACCAGTTTCAATTTTTAAATACATTGTATATAGCATGCAACAATTCATTATCTACAATTCATCTTTTTTAGAGTCAACTGTTTTATTGGATTTCTCTGAAGCTTTTAGATTTTTTTCTTTTAATTCTTGTTCTTCTCTAGCTTTCTGTTCACAATAACCCGACATTAATGCTTCTGCTGCTTTTACACCAGAATTATAAGCTCCATGCAATGTTCCTAACCCATCCAATGTTGTATACTCGCCTGCAAAATAAATACCTGGACATACAGGCAGATCAAACACATCCCATAATTCTCCAGTATTACCCACAGAAGGATAGGCAGAAGAGCCACCTATGTGTAACGACTTTAACCAATCAGACCGCAAAAGGTTTGTAACATTACGCTGCCGAACTACATCGTCTCCAAATAATTTTTTTAAACGATTTAATGCGATGTCTGCAATAGTTTCATCAGTCATTGAATAAAATTTGTCCACAGCCTGGTGTCCTATTGACCCGGCTAAATACGCTTTATTGTTCACTTTATTCAAATTGATCCACGTTGTTAAAAATTCTGCATCAGAACTTTTCTCTGGGGTCATAACAAACATTCCTTTATCTTGTGGCCAAAACATCTCATCAAATTCAACAACAATTCTTTCGGACAGCTTTAATTTTAATTCATGAAGAGTCTTATAAAATTCTCTTGGAAGAGGAGGCTCAAAAAGTAACGAGTCATTCTGTAAAACTGTCATTGGAACTGCCACAATAACAGCATCAACAGATATCTGACGTCCGTCACGAAATCTGACAAGAATTTGCTTACGCTTGTCGTCCACTTTAATTTGACGCACAACATGTCGAAGATTGATATCAAGGGGTGCTTCAGCTTCAAATCCACCTACTATTCTATCAACAAGCTCTGCCAGTCCAAACTTTACGATCGTATCAAAACCAAAATCTAACTGATCTGGAGCATAAAGAAGAGCTGAATAATCATTGACATTGTATGAAGGTAGGGCCTTTATTATTATAGAGGCTAAACTGTTCTCCTCTAAGCCTTGTTCAAATATTTCCTGGTTAACTGCATCCCGCACAGAAATATCTTTTCCTTTTTTTTTTGCTTTCTCTATCGCACTTAGCATTAGTTCTTTAGCTTTTCTCATTGCTTCTGTTAGATCATGACCTTGATGTATCTTGCTGTTGCTTGATGTATAAAATTCAAGAGGTCCAATGGAATCTTTTTCAATTTCAAACTTTTTAATCAATTCTATCAGTGGGTTGTCTTTAATTTTAGAATTGAGAAACATTGCTCCTAGATCTGCTTCAATCTCTTTGGAGTTTGCAGACAGATTTCTTTTAGTCCAGACTCGGCCGCCATAGCGCTCTCTTTTAGCCTCGTAAACCTGGACTAAGAAGCGATTCAGTCTATCATTAGACAATACACGAGCAGCAGCTAGTCCAGCTACACCACCACCTATCACAGCTACATTTGTATGTCTGCCTAATGCCACATTTAAAAGTGATAAGATAACAAACATCACTATCTTAAGATATCCTAGGGTTTCCATAATGTAGTTAAAATAAAATCTTGGTAACGAGACTACAGAGTCAAGCAGAAAACAAGGTTATTCAATCACCAATTTTAAAGTTTTACAAATCTGAAATAATAAAGAAAAGTATTAAGATTTACAATGTAGCAATTAAGATATATTTCCGTAATATCACTCATCTTTCATTCAACTTGAATTATTGCTGTTTTTTTCCTTAGTTCTTGTGTTCTCTATATAGACTTATAAATATCATTATCAAAGCACCACCATGCCAGGATTAGGGTTTATAGTCTTGTTCACACATTACATTTGTCACCTTGAGACTATGGTAAATTTTATTTCAATGGTTATATGTGCTATGTCGGGGCTAGTTCAGCTGAACTATGTCGGGCCAGAACCACTGCACAGCGGAGACCTCGTATGCCCACCTTCATCAACTAAGTCATTATCTCAGGCAGTGCAGACAGCAGAAAAGAGGAAGTAAAAAAAACCCATTTCACTTCCAACTTCTTGTCCAAACCATGGAGTCACAAATATAGACTCTACAATATATTAAATACTGATCATGATATTCCATAACTATTTTAGGGTCTTACTGGATCTGTCATAGTGACGGGAACGTGGCTAAAAATGTTGAGATATACTGATGCATTTGTTGCAGATGTTGTTTTTTTGTATTTCAGAGGAGAGTCAAAAAAAGCTCCCCTCAATCTAAAAATTGAAAAAAATGGCTCTCCTAAAAGGTTCTCCCAGTCTCGATAAGAGGAATGCTTTAGAAATTAAGGAGTGTGATCTGATATGAAGGAGAGTGATTGGTACTGGTAGATAAATGTTAATAAATCCCCAATGACCTTGTAAAGGAGAGTGATTTTCAATTTTAAGGGGAGGGAAAAAAAACTTGGTCGACATTCAGGTGAGCTGTTAGTAACTATACTTGTTACCTTAAACTGTGTTTAAGGTAACAATTGGTACAGTCTAAGACCCCTTACCCAAGTTCAAATAGGTTCAAACGCACAATTGTCAACACATACAGTTTGTATTAAAATAAGTAATTCTATCACAAATAGTGAAGACTGGACCATTAAAATAGTTACCGAACAGTTTTCTCTGCATAGCGCTGTTTATGTTGTAGGCCTAATGACGTATTACGCAACTTGCGGCCATGACGGTCGGCCAGTTGAAATTTCGCGTAGGAGATGGGTTTCATCAAATCATATAATTATGCGGTAAGGCCTCACCTTTATTTCAGTAAGATTCGATTTATTATATGTTAAGCTACGTGCAGTACTGTTTTGGGACAGTTTATTTGTAAATTAAGCGAGCTTAAAGGAACTCTGTAGGAAAAACCACTACTGCAACTGGAGTAAGACGGAAGACAGCAGTAGTGGAACCATTTCTAGTGAGCTGTAGGCGCTCGAGAGTGATCACTCGCCTTAAAAAACAATTGTTAAGGGTTGAGAGATGAGTGGTTTTTTTTATCTAGATGCGTCAGTCATGTACGAATGTGTATTATTAGAAATATTAGCTGTGCCTGTAGGACTGAAGTATTTTAAGTACTAGTACAATACTGCCTTTAGTTTAGGTAGTACTACTACTCTACTACTATTTACACTAGCTAGTACTAGTAGTATTAGTAGTTATAGTAGGGCCTGTTTAGTATTAGTAATGTTATATCTATAGTTTTTCTAGATTAATCTGACGCAAGATTACTGTGTCCCAAAGTGTGAGAAGTTTTATTAATAGTTCCCTGCTTTCAATGAAAGGCGGGTGGTAAAAGAATACATAAACCTGAGTGCACCATCATAATAATTTGCCGGGACTTTAAAATAAACTTAGCGGTCATGGGCAATAACTCTCTTTATAGTCGCGTTTATCATGACTTTTTTCAACTGGAGTAGAGTTGCCCCTCCCCCCCTCTTACTTAAATTTACAGCAATTTTACACAGAGGCTCAACTCTGTATAAAACCGCAGATATATTAAATTTCTATGACAAAGCTCCATAAATTTTATATGCAGTAAAATTTTATAACGACCCTAAAAGAATTCGAATAGAAATATCTAGCTGCATATATACATTATATATTTAAAACCATATAAATTAAATGTTCATGATAAAGCTTCATAAAATGTGCAGTAAAAGTTTAATAACGACCCCGCAAGAATAATTCAAATAGATAAAAATGTTTTCAGCTTACACCTGCGCCCCATATCTACTATTTATTATTTTATTTTTATACTATAGTATGCCTTATAGCCATGATAATTAAATACGGACTAAATCGATTAACGTGTGGTTGTACCGAAAACTATTGATGTAATTTGTCATGAAGTGTTGTAATACACCTATGGAGGTGTATACAGCTCTATGAATACACCGTTCATATTAATCTCTTCTGTATTCACTGGAGCGTAACTGACCTACCGGATAATCAAAGCTATAAATAACCTCTTGTTATTTGTTTACGTTCACATCCAGGTCATATCTTCGATTTCCTAGTCCGAAATTGCACTATACATCAATACATATCTATGAATGCGGCTGGACAACAGTGACCTGCTGATGTAATATGGCGGTCGTCGATTGTAATAATAACAGCTGAGTAGTATTTTTGGCAGCTTAAGGGTAAACAGCAGTAAATAGACACAGGATGAAGGTTGGAACTAATAACTAAGTCAATCAAGAAACACAAAACATCAAAATGGAGGCGATGGAGAAAATAAATAACAGTATTTTACCCGAAACTCTTCCCCCAGAAGTAAGTAGAGTTAGGCCTATATTGGCTATAATTATACTTCTGCTATAAATTCTTGCAACGTCAAATGTTTGCTTTGAGTTTGACCGTACGCTTTGTGCCTCATTTTACTCCGTTGACATTCCGTCGGAGATCCCGTTTGGTTTGTGAAATCTTTAAATAAAGAACTAAATTTTCAACCTATTTAACACATTAAATATTAATATGAATTGATTATGTTCGATCCAATTGGAATCCTATCTTAAACAGATGTTTTATTAAAGGGACAATCCCGATAAGAACAGAGTCTCAAAAATTAAAGTCCGAGTATTTATGAAATTTATGGACCAAAATATACTTGCATGGTGTATTTACCTTGTCTCAAAATTTCAGCTCAAAATATTGAGTCGTTTAGACGTGAACGTCAACACTGCTTATCCGGACACGTAACCCTTTTAAGATTTCGGGTCAATTTTTTCATTGGGTGACCTGATAATCGATTAATGTTTCTTGAGAGGTCTATACAGTGAATGACCCATGCCCTGTACTTGATAACAAAAGGTAAATTTCACCTACATATTATTTTTATGGAAAAAAGTCTGGTTTTATCCAGATACTGTATAATAAAACGTTCTCCATTTCCAGATGAAGACTGTCAGGTTTAAGTTATTTACAAGCGTATCACAAACATCGGGTTATTAGGTGGGCCTTAGGTTATGGATTTTAAAGGATTTTAACACAAAATTAAGCAGTTTTATTCCCCAAAAAGTTATCGGGATTGGCACTTTAAGCCTTGATTAAGGCAAATATAGTACAACTACAAGTAGCTGTCATCATTACTGTCAGTAGTAGTGGAGATGCTATTTTTAAAGCTTATTGTAATGTTTTGGCTGTGATGTGGGGTTATTTTCAGTCCACAGTATAATTTTCTACTGATAATAGTATATTCCAGGGAGGTACTGGTATACAGTGTATTCCCAGCTTCAGTTTCTATAAATGTCATGTTTCATTGCAATATGCAAGAGACAGAGTACACAATTATTCTGTTCAAATGAAACATAAGGTCCATGGTTTGACTCATGATTATATCTAATTAGCTGTTGTTTAGTTTTATCACAATCCAATTCAAACTAGACCTGCATGCAGGAATGACGGGTTTCACTGGTGCCACGTTACTTTCGGTGCCACGTTGCCCTTGAACATATGTCACTTCCGATACCAATGAAACCATTAAACAGGTTTCCACATAAGCATTGCAAACATCAAATAAAATGGACGAAGAATCAACCAAATCCAGCAATATCAATTAATTTATGTTACTTGTAAGTGATCCTGGCAAAATTTCATTACTTCCGGTGATAATGAAAATGTTCAATTAGTTTTATGAAATCAGAAATGGCATAAGGCATCATATGGCGAAGATTGTATGTAAATCGATTAAGAATTGCCACTTTTATAGTCCAAAAACCTTGAAAAGTGATGTGTAGAAAATCGTCTACTTCTCGGCAACCGCACATGATAAAAACTATTTTTTTGGTATCTATATGATCGTATGGGCTCAACCTATTTGTTGATTGGAATCAAATATCATAATTTTAAATATATTACAAATCAGACTCATTTGAAAAAAATATCTGTTTTGGAGGCTAAAAATACAGTTTTTGCCAAAATGACATTACTTTCGGAAATACTGAAAATATTAAATTAGTTCTATGAAATCATAAATGATATAAGATATCATATGGTGAAAATTTTATCAAAATCGAATAATAACTGACACTTTTATAGACCAAAAACCTTGAAAAGTGACTAAAGGAAAATCGCCCATTTCTCTGCAACCGTACAAGTTGGAAACCATTTTGTGGTATCTGTGTGATCGTATGGGTTCATTCTATTTGATCAATAGAATCAAATATCATAATTTGAAACAAATAACAAGTACGACTCATTTGAATAAAATATTGTTTTTGAGGGCTAAAATTTAAGTTTTGTGTAAATGACGTCATTTCCGGTGACAGCGCAAGAGGTAAAATGGTTTGACATAGTCCACTATGGCATTAGGCATCCAATGGCGAAAGAAAATTGAAAATCGAATAATTATTGATTCTTTTACAGCCAAAATTACGTGAAAAGTGACTCATGCAAAATTGCCTATTTCTCGGCAACTGCGCATATTACAAATTAATTTTCACATACATTCTCTTCGTATGGGTTATTACTATGAGTTTACGAGTGTTACGAAGATATATTTTTTAATATGATGACGTTGGATGGGTTGTAAATAGCTTATATTGACACCTTTTTTCACCCTTTAATCCAAATTGCCAGAAAACGAAATCGAAATTAAAAAAACTGAGCCCGATGTTTTGTGCGCCTTTACATGGCACATCTTTTCAGTCATATAAGATTTGAAAAAAATAATATTTGCTTTCAAAAAGTTGTACCGAACTGTCAACATTGTAGTTTTTGCTGAATTTACGCCACTTCCGGTGCCTACAGGAAACTTTACCGGTAACAAAGAAAATGGCATTTTGAAAAACGGAACATATGAACATGGTTTTATACAAATCGAACAATAAATAAATAATGTAGGACTGAAAAACTGAATTAGCCAATGGCGGCCAAGGAAAATTACGGAAACAAAAAATGTTGACATTTTTGTTCAAATCAGATGCCTCTTTAACCTTGGTTAAAATGTCATATAAAAAAATTAATAAATAAAAAAGTTTTTTGTAAAAATTTAAATTTTCAAAATTTGGCGCCTAATATCTTCCAAGATTTGTCGAAAATCAAAAATCAAAAGTAACATAGCTATGTCCCCTGTTTCTGGCTATGTCAAAATGCATCATATGCTAAAATCCAATGATTATTGTTAATATTACGGCAATATTTCAAAAAACGACATTTTCGGTGATTTCGGACATTTCGCAATGTCGCAGAATGCCGGGAATAGCTTTAATCTCTAAGTCACACCCACTTTCCCAGTAAAACAGAAGACATTGTATCGATCCGACAAGAAGTTGCTGAGATATAAGCAAATTGGAAAAAAAAAAATAATAATAATAAGAAGAACTAGATCTGCTACTGTCCCATGCAGATATGAAAGCTTTCATATTCATCGTCACGTGTCATCGATTATATCAAGTATCTCAAATGAAAGGATAAGAATAACAAACTATCAAAATTGGTCAAAAACTCGCGAAGTTACAAGTCTAAATATAGTATGAAACATTGCATAATCTGAAAACTAAAGGGAAATAACTGATACTTGTGTTGCTGTAATCGGGATGACTTCCCACTTCAAAACTTTCAGAAAAATGAAATGAAAATGGTAAGAAAACATCGAAAAATTACATGAGATAACTTTGAACAAAACTAAAAAAAATTGAATCAGGTTGATCCCAATTGTTTGAATATTTACGTTAGATATGTAAATTTGGAAAATTATAAAACATAATTATCAAAATCGGTCAAAACTCACAAAGTTACAAGTTTAAATGTAGTGAGAAACATTGCACCCGGGCAAAAGAATAATCTTTAAACTAAAGGGAAATAACCTAAACTTGTATAGCTGTAATCGGGCTTCCAAAATTAGAGATATGTTATATAATTATGGTTTCCAATATGTTTGGTTATAAGTAGGAAATCGTGACAACTTCTTAAGCATGTTTTAAACAAAGGGTCATAGACTGCAATATACAAGAATGGCACTTTGCAATAAAAAAAAACTCGTCAAAGCAAGATTTCTATGCAGAAATGAAATAATTAATAGATAATAAATAAGCAACATAGAGAAAATTAAATCAAATTGAATGGGGTTTAACGTCCTACTCCTAAAATGGGCTAATGAAGACGGGCATACGCCATAAAGTGTGCAATGAGGGAAATTTTACCCGGGCAGCGGCGTTACGGCCTACGAGGTTGGACAGGCGACCATACTCCTTGTCACGTACAACCAAGAAATCGAAACAACGCCAGTTGACTCAATGACAGACGTTATGATACACAGCGCACGTGCTAACCATTCAGTCACGCAACCTCCCTAAAATCGGCAAATTGCTGACCTACAGCACGGGCGAAATCTTCTATTTTATTAGTTTAATTTGCACGGTACCTTTAGTTATCAACCGAATGTTACAAAACTTTTAAAAATAAGCTCCCCCTGACCAGCTAAATCGTTCGCAATAAACGTTTTCCCCTTAAACTCGGCAAATTGCTGACTTTAAAATGAGAAACATTACAACCGGGCGAAATTTTCTGCTTTATCACTTTTACAGTATCTTTGATTACCAACCGATTATTACAAAACTTTAAAAATAAAAAAAAGAAAGAGAGAAATGCGGCTAAACGTCCATTCGACACAAACTATAACATTTCGGGACTAACATATGTTTTTTAATTTTATTTAAAAACCCCCCTTGCGCGTACTGGTCTTTAGCTGTTGGGAGGAAACCGAAGGACACGGAGAAAACCCACGAGGTTGGACACCATACTCCATGTCACGTGCAACTTGGAAATCGAAACGACGCCGGTTGACTCAATGACAGACGTTACGATACATCGCGCGTATGCTAACCATTCAGCCTCCCTAAAATCTGGAAATTGCTGACTTATAGCAAGAAACATTTTAACCGGGCGAAATTTTCTGTTTTAACAGTTTAATTCGCACGGTATTTTAATTACCAACCGATTATTACAAAACTTTTGAAAATAAGCCCCAACTGACCAGCTTAATCGTATGCATGTCCATGTCACGTACAATCTCGAAATCGAAACGACACCCGTTGACTCAATGACAGACGTTACGATACAGCGCGCACATGCTAACCATTCAGCCATTCAGCCTCCCTTAAAAATAAGCTCCCCCTGACCAGCTTAATTGTTCGCAATAAACATTTGCCCTCTAAAATCGGCAAATTGCTGACTTTCAAGTGAGAAACATTACAACCGGGCGAAATTTTATGTTTTATCACTTTTACAGTACCTTTGATTACCAACCGATTATTACAAAACTTTAAAAATAAAAGAGAAAAAGAGAAATGCGGCTCAACGTCCATTCGACACAAACTAGGTCATTTCGGGACTAACATGTTTTTTAATTTTATTTATAAACTTCCCTTGCGCGTACGGGTCTTTAGCCGTGGGAGGAAACCGAAGGACACGGAGAAAACCCACGAGGTTGGACACCATACTCCATGTCACGTGCAACTTGGAAATCGAAACGACGCCGGTTGACTCAATGACAGACGTTACGATACAGCGCGCGTATGCTAACCATTCAGCCTCCCTAAAATCTGGAAATTGCTGACTTATAGCAAGAAACATTTTAACCGGGCGAAATTTTCTGTTTTAACAGTTTAATTCGCACGATATTTTAATTACCAACCGATTATTACAAAACTTTTGAAAATAAGCCCCAACTGACCAGCTTAATCGTATGCAATAAACGTTTGGCCTGAATTGAAAGTTCTGCAACGAGAAAGTTCATCTCGATTTTCCGGCGTGGTTCCCCCTTGTCAGTGAGCAGAACGGAGGGCCTGACAAGGATGGGACGAAAAACCAAGGTCGCGTGTACACATTGGAGTGCACGTAAAATATCCCTAAGTATTTGGAATTCGATACTGTTGAATAAGCTCTATACGATGACTAAATGTGCAGATTGTAGTCACCCACACTGCATGTTTCGCTTAACAATGAAAGGGTGCCGTTTTCAATGTTCGATCCTTTTATTCTTCTACTCCAGATATTTTGGACTGTTGATCGAAGTTTTCATATAAAAGACTACCGATAAGACTCTTTGTAGAAGAAGTTCTCAAAAAGTATTATGTTGACTTTAAGAGAAAATAACCTTTAAAGATGCTCCAAATCGTAAACATACGACTTTTTGGATTTTCGATCTCTTTTTTTCTGCTATCCCTGATATTTAAAAAAAAAGATACAACGATTTCACACAACAGGCCAGCTATTACACTCTCGATTAACAAGAGTTTCGCCGCCCTCCCTTCATTATAACCGAAGTTATCTTGCCCTAAAGAATCAACAAATCAGCATGCTTATCTCTGCTTACCCTAGGCAGAAAATGCTCATCTTTGAACTCAATCATGACATTGACATAGTGAACGTCTACACCAAGATTGAACATTCTAGCTCAATTAGAAGGAGAGTTATTGTGTTTCAAAGTTTCGGCCCTTCAAATTGCTACTACTTTTCATATTCACTTCAAAATGGCAACCATCAATTGACCTAAATCAAAATTCTGCTCTGAACAATTTTTAGGCCATCTTTCAAGGATTCAGAAAATATAACTCCCGTGTCTGTAAGTAAAATAGCAAAAAAGCCTTAGGGATTTTTCACGTTTCAAGATGGTGGCACTTCCGGTTCGATCAACAAACTTCATATTTTGTGTACAAATCAGTTATTACTTATCTAGTATCCAAAAAAAAAATCAGGTCATTCTGACCTATATTTCGATGATTTTTTTGAAAATTTTGATCCTTAATTTCGTCAAGGGGAGATAATTTAGAAAATTTCTAATTATATTTTTGAAGTCACATCGGTAAGGTCTACATATATACTAAATTTCATGAAAATCGTACAACTATTAAAGAAGTTGTCAAATTGGTCTAAACTTCCGGTTCGAAATCACAGCGACGAATTTTCGAAATTCGAAAATGTGAAACTGCAGATGAAAATGATTTTTTTCAAGGTATTCAAAGAAAAAAGAATTAGTAAAATCGGTCAAAAAATAACAAAGTTACGACTATGCATTGTCCATTTTGTCGTTCGTAAATTTCGGTGATTTCGGATTCGTAAAACGTTTTGAAAATATATTTAATCAAGGTTCGCACCCCATTTTTGGGGGGGTAGGTCAAAATTTCAGAAAGATCCTACGGATAGATTCTGAGAAATCCGATTTGCAGAAAACACACACAAAAAAAAAATAATAATAATAATCTTAACAGAAACAATAAGCTTTCATATGTAATATGAAAGCTTAATAATAATAAGAATAATTTTAACAAAAACAATAGTGTTTCACACAAGCTACGCAGTGTGAAACCCTAATTATTTCTTTATTTGATTTTCAACACACAATGTGGTGTGGAAATGTGAAATATAAAGTGATTAGTCAATTAAAAAATATCTGATTTTTATCAGATAGTAATTAACACCCACTGATAATTCTGGTCTGTCATTGTGTGCATTACAGGTAACTTGTTCGTATATAATGTATAATGCACCTCAATGCGAATTCCAACATTTTTTTCAGATATGTACCGGTATTCAAAGTTATAAAATTTCAATTTGATTTTTTATTATTATTTCAGGAAGAACTTGGCAACATTGAATACAAGGTAAGATTGATTATAGTTCCAAGATGCATAATGCTACAGCTAAATCTGCTTATAGGCCTGAAATGTTATCTAAATTATTAATTAGACACTTAGGCCTGAAAATTGACTTATCCAGACCATAATCAACTCTCGATGTCAACACTAGCCTGCAATATTTATTGGATTAGGTTGGATCCCATTTGCTGCTCAAATTCCATTCATGATTTAATCATGAAATGGATAATCAAGACTCTCTAGTTTTTAACTATCATAGTTAGTGTGAACTCCAAGTTATTTATCTTATCTCCCAAAATGTATCTTTGAATACATATATGCATTATTCAAGAGCTAAATGATTTGTAAATTTTTTATTTAGACATTTTTTCACATGACAAGCCTACAATAAACTCTCATTATCCTCTGTTGGCCATGATATTGCATGAATTAGAAGACCTGCATCATTTGATTATTTACGATTAAAAAGAATACTTTTGTACAGTAGCGATCGTAGGCTGTGTTGTCAGAGACTATCTTGTCAAAACTTCAAACACATAAAACCCAACATAGACGTCTTAAATAGGAAAGGCATGGTGCTACAGCCTAAAACAATAATGACAGGCTGATGTTAATTAGTATTTGATTGGTCAGGCATAAAACATAGGCCTACATGTACAATGACCCTGTCTTAATTGTGTTACATTATGGGAGATAAGATAAAAAGATGACAGTTCTCGCTATAATAGTTAAAAACTAGATAGTGTAATGGTAATTTACTGAAAATTTCAGTCAAATTGATCCACTATTAGCCGAGAACGAAGCGAGGGAAATATTCACATAGCCTTGGTCATCATTACTAAAATCATTAATATAAACAGCATAGTCTCGATTAGCCACTTAATTGATTTAATTATCAATGGCCGTTAAGCGGCATATACATTGTAGGAATTTAATCCGCCAACATTGAAGGCTAGCCTTGACATCAAGAGTTTATTATATTATGTTCTGGATAAGTTAATTAATGTCTAATTGATTATTTAGATAACATTTCAGGCCTAAAGAAAGACCTGTAATAAGCAGATATTGCTCTTGCATAATGCTATTTTAATATATCTTTATGAATTCAGTTATATTATTAATATAAGTGTTTTGTAAGCATTTGTGATGCCTTTTTGACCAAATAAAACTTTTGCAGAGAACATTAGTCCGACCGTCTGTTACAAGACTTGAGCATTTAGTCACACAGATGAAATGGAGATTAGAGGAAGGACATGGTGAAGCTATATATGAAATAGGCGTTGAAGATAATGGAATTTTGGCTGGATTAACTGATTCCGATCTTGATGCTTCTCTTGAAACCCTGGAAACCATGTCGTCAAGGTAACATTATTCCACACAACAGAATAAACTATCTTGATTCTTAAAATCACGTTCAGAAATCTCCCTATAGATGTTTGTGTGTATGTTTGTTTGCCAATCACGCTCTGTCGCCGTTATCCACCCCCACATAGGAGGTATTAAACTAACCACCATAACCCTGTTAATGTTTATTTTAGATCATGATTCCAAGGTTCAATTGAGGCCCGGGCGGAGCAGGCAGGATATCCTGCTAGTATCTTATAATCTGTGATTTATTTGTAAAATTGAGTGCCCTTGCCACAATATCCAATACAGTCAGTGCAGTGTGTCCAAAATTTTGAAAAACAATCCATGAGGCTTTAAGATCTGATTGAGACAAAAAGCTGAGGTGTACCCATTGGCGTGCACACGAAAGGACTTGTATCTTTTAGTGTTAGACGTCTGCTTCCACGATGGTGTATTTACAGTTTATCCTGTTGGAAGAAAACAGAGTACCACGAGGTTGAGAACGCATTCCTGTCTCCAATCCACATACACTCTCAGTCTCTCACCCGGGACCAAAACCTTAATCACAATCTAGAGGTGACATGGCAGCTAGAGCTCGAAGTACGACATTCTAGACCACAAGGCCATCCCAAGTGTGACAGTTGAAATTTAATGAAAACTAGGCTGTAACACCAATGCATGGCATACATCTGAAATTATTAGTCTGGTTGATGCAGTTTGTTATTAAAATATTTTGTTTACCTTTTCTCCACATTTACAGACTTGGTGCCAGTCTAACTGTTTTAAGAGAAAGAAGTATTGAAGATGAAAAATCAACAGGTCGTAGACGTGCCATGGAATTACTGATTAGAAAAGTGCCAGATGATCAAGAGGTAACTGATGTTAACCATTTGATTGAGTTTGGAAAGGATTATAGGATAATAAAGTATTACACATACATGTACTTACAAGTATGGATGACATCTACTAATACATTTGGGTGACTATTCAATCTAATACAGTAATACACAAAATGTACGTATTTTTATTGTTTTGTTTTTTTATTATAGTTTTTAGATTTACGACTGGCTGTGCTTGGAAATGTTGATACTGGAAAAAGTACCTTGCTGGGAGTTTTAACTCAGGGTGAACAGGATAATGGACGCGGACGTGCCAGATTAAATCTGTTCCGACATCTTCATGAAATACAATCTGGAAGAACATCTAGTATTAGTCATGAAATACTGGGATTTGATGGCAAAGGAGAGGTAAGGCTTAACTTTTCAAATTATTGGAAATAATAAAGCACATCAAAACATATCTAAATAATTTCATTCAGATAGTGATAGTGACAGGTGTCATGCACTAAGTAGGTTAAGCATACTTTTTCTAGAACAGCTGATATCACTTCTCAATTATTTGGTCAGTTAGTGGAAAAATTAATTAAAAGAAATTTTTTGCACTGATACCAATTTGATGTTGAGAACATTTGAAATATTCAACTGTCGTTATCTACATTGGTAGGTACCTGATACATGAATAAACTAATTAAAATCTAGAAATTATATATTGGTGTTTACGTTTCTTTAAACTTTCAGGTTGTGAATTACAGTGGATCTAGAAATATAGAAGAAATTTGTGAGAATTCTACTAAATTAATAACATTTATAGATTTAGCAGGACATCATAAATATTTGAAGACAACAATATTTGGATTAACTGGAAATTCCCCTGATTTTGCCATGCTGGTTGTTAGTGCTAATAAAGGAATGGGTAAGTTAAAACATTAATTTAGTACACATTAAACTTGCCTAATTGGGGATATATTGAAATACCCCCCCATTAACACATAAACTTACTACCGTCATAAATTTGGAAATCGCCTTGGGGCTATATCAGTTAATCAAATGTAATTAAGTTAATGTGTTCATACATAAATCTATTTAAAAGTTATTGAGGAAGTTTAGTACACCTTGTCATAAATTCCATTATTTTTTTTTTTGGTAAGTTTTAGGAGCAATTTTATGAGGGACATGGGCGACGACAATATTGTCAATATACGTCCACATGAAAATGTCCGTCAGTCCAATTTCGCTGAAACTTGAAATATAAGGGTTTGTCTCCAGACGATCTCAGTTCCTTTCGATATTGGCATGTTTTGGACCGAAACTTCATAGATTATGGCTCATGATTGTATGAAAAATCTTATTTTAAGCTTGTGGACACTCCAGTGGACACTCTAGAGGTCACAATTTTCATTTGATTTTGATGAAACTTGGTTCCTTTTGATGTTCGTGCATGTTGGATCGTAACTTCCTGAATTATGGCTCTTGATTGTACGAAAAATCACGTTTTTAATCTTTAGTCCTTCTAGAGGTAAAAATTTTTATCTGATGGTTCCTTTCGATATTTGTGCATATGTGATTGTAACTTCCTGGATTTTGGCCCATAGTATTTGTATGAAAAGTCATGTTTTTAGCTTGTGGTCTCTCTAGAGGTCACAGTTTTTACCGATTTAAAAAAGCATTTGCATATATCACTGCTACACTGTGATGGTTGAGTCTGAATTTCGTACAAAGTGGATTGAAACTGCCAAACATTTGATTTGATTATATGATAAACTACATTATTGATCATTGCTTGATAAAGATACCTGTAAGAGTATTGAAACGTTGCATGTAATAAACCAAGAAGTAGTAAATCCATAAAGTTGTGTTATTATGAATACATGTCTATTGCTAAAAATAAATGACAGATTTATTTTCTTTTTTCAGTTGGAACAACTAAAGAACATTTAGGCTTTGCTTTAGCATTGGGTGTTCCGGTTTTTGTTGTTATAACTAAGGTTGATATGTGTCGAAAATTTATGATTGAGAAAACTGTCAAGCAACTCGAACACATCTTAAAATCACCAGGATGTAAAAAAATTCCGATGAGAATAGAAAATGAAGATGATGCAATCACCGCGGCTACTAGCTTTGATACACAAAAGTAAGTTTAATTTGTTAAATCCGAGCTTTGATGATCGATGTCATAACTCATAAGTACAGAATTGAAGTTTCATTTCAATTATACTTTACTTAATAGTTTAGAGAAAGTAGGGTGTCACACAGCCTCAGTATCCCTTGTGGTATCATTCTGCTCTAGGGTTTTAGTTTAAATGAATAAAAATTACCTGCACTTGAACGTAGTTGATTCTACAAAGCAATCAAAAAACGGTTTACATTAGGTCTTAGGGTCATTGATTATGTTCAAACGAATGATCTTAGTTGCAATAAGATGGAAGTTACTGCCCTTTGCCCACTTTATTAATCGATTAAAATAGTATAAGTATCAAGGGCGGATAATTTGACTGTGTGTCTCGCCAGTGAATGGACCCAGGGTTTAGTGGCGTTGGTTGTTATGATACCACTGGTGTAGGGTATTTGGGGTCCTGAAATACAAAGTTAATCAAGAAATCTTATAATAGGTAGTGCAAACTTTATTATTTTTTAATTCATTTTCCAGGGTGACTCCAATATTCTTGGTTTCAAGTGTCACAGGTCAAAATCTTCCCCTTTTGATCAAGTTCCTAAATGTATTACCTCCCTTAAAGAGTCGACACGACAGAGAAAAGCTTGTCCAAGATCACACAGAATTTCAAGTGAGCAACATTTGAACTTTTTTCTTTTTATTACAAGAAACCAATCCTTGTAATTTACTGGAAATTGGGTTTAACGTCCACTTGACAAACTAGGGCATTTTGGGATTAACATATGGTTCAATTTTATTTCAATAATTCGCTGTTGGGAGGAAACCCGGGAGACCTGAAGAAAACAACGAGACTGGACAGGTGACAGTATTCCTTCTCACGTACAAGCGGGAAATAAAAATCATGTCACCTGATTCAATGACAGACCTTATGATTCGACACACATGCGTTAACCAAATTAGTATTCAAATAGACCTGAATAAATTGCAACTTTTTGATGTACAGTATGGATTTAGTGTAGCAATTTCAATCCTTGTACCGTCCAACCTCATGAGTTTTCACCAGGTACTCCGGTTTCCTCCCACTGCTAAAGACCCCTACACACAAGCGAATTATTAGAATAAAATATTGAACCATATGTTTGTCCCGAAATGACCTAGTTTGTGTCGAGTGGACGTTAAATCCCATATCACCCTCTCTCTCTGTCCTTGTATCATAAGGATTGAAATTGCTAAAATGATATTATATGAATAGGGGTATCTGTTCTGTGGTATCCCTATTGTGACAACAGAAGTTAAACCCTGTACATGTAACAATGGGTTATATGTATTTATATCTAGTTTGCAATATATCTTCTATTATAATTAAATTTTAAATATCTAACAAATCATAATATATTATTTACAGATAGATGAATTGTTTACTGTACCAGGTGTAGGAACAGTAGTTGGAGGAACTATACAAAGGTAATTATAAATATACTCATTTATCATTCAACAGAGGTACACAAAATCTGTATTAACCAGTACTTAGACTCTCTTTTCATGCTACCAGTTACCAAGTCAGCAGTTCATAAAAGATACATTGATATTTTCAGGGATTCTGTGAAGGAAGTGAGACACAGTGGCTTGCTAGCCGGGAGGTCTAACGCTTGATCCTGGTGTTGGCCGGGAAAATTCATCAGGATTTCTGGCACAATTCCCCCTTTGTCCTGGCAAGTCGTTTGGATGGGACAAAAATACTGAGGCCCCATGTACACATTGGCACGCATGTAAAAGAACCCTTGACAGTTGGAATTTGAAATAAGAGTAGTTTATAATCCCTCATAGCACGCTGTTTGGCGTAGGCCCATCATCTTTATTAGCCCAGTAGGACGTTAAACCACATTCTATTTTATTTCTTTGGAGGAGATTGTTAATGTAATGAAAGGAAAGGAAGACACCTCCATCATTTTGATTCTAACATACAGCTATTTTTGTATCTCCATGTGTGAAATGCTAGGAATGAGAATTTTGCTCAGACAGTGGCATTTCAGTGCAGGGGTTCTATCAAGAAATAAAATAATGTTAATGTTATGTTTTATATTTTCAGGGGATCTATCAAGGAGAAAGATAATGTTATGTTAGGACCATCAGAAGATGGAGAATTTAAGGCTGTAGAAGTCAAAACAGTTTATAGAAATAGGTTACCATGCCGACATATACGAGCAGGACAAGTAGCAACTGTAGCATTAACCAACGTAGATAGAGTAGAGCTTAGAAAGGTTGGTCTACCCTTTAGTCTCAATTTTAATTCTGTAAAATATTTCTTTAATGGAATCGACTGGTCCATTTTACATTTCACAGTTAAAATGTTTACAAAAATTAATATGTGTAATGTTACAATTTTCATTTTCACTAGCAAAAACTTTTTATTTTGTGCCTTGACCTTGGCTATGACATTGGATTTGGAGGGGTTTGCATCAAATTGTGAGGGTTGTGGATTTGCAGGGGCCTTATATTATATAGACCAGTCTAGGACCTCTCTTCATCTCGGTCTGGCACTATTTTGATAAAACATTCTTATCCTTCCATTATTGATATTCATATTTTGAAAGGTTATATGTACTGTTAATTGTCTAAACTATGCTATATGCAGGTCACAAATCTATTGAATACAATTACTGCTTATTACTGAGCGATGTTTGGACTAGGATTCTCTTGTCATTATTCCAGTGTAACTATGCTAACAAGACTTTTATTTATTATAGGGTATGGTATTAGTTAGTCCAGAGTTACAGCCTATGTCATGTATACAGTTTGAAGCTGATATATATGTTTTATATCATGCTAGTCAGATAACTAAAGGATTTCAAACTACATTACATATAGGTACAGTTTGTCAAACAGCTATTATTACCTATATAAGCCAGGTATGTTATATAGTTTTACCCTAAAATAGTGTTAGCATTATAATTTACATGTATAATGATTTTAAAATGATCTAGTTTGTATTAAGTGTGTATATATATACCTCATATATTTACAGGATCATATAAAAACAAACCAGAAAGCTAGAGTTATCTTCCGATTAATCAAACAACCAGAATTCATACGTGTTGGATCGAGGCTGCTGTTCCGACAGGGTAAAACAAAAGGTATGGGAGAAGTAGTAAACACCTTTCCCTTTGAACATATACACCGGTGAATAGCCCTAGTTAATTATTAATCTTATTCAAATACGGAACTTTACTTTTTCGGTTCTGTCTGATTAGTCTGATATGAAAAATATATTGAAATCCAAGCATAAATTTTACTACCTTTCATTGGCGGTATAAAGGGAAAAAATCCTGTGGTGCATGTCACTTTGTCTGGCTATTTATTAATCTCTATATGTCGGAACAAATTTAAGAATATCTGATACAACTTAAATATCAGCTAAGAATTTATCAGGTACAATGAAAATACTTTATTTCTAGAACTGGTCACCATTCTTTTCAATCTATAATGTAAGCAGTGAATAACTGATAATATATAGCTATAGTAAGCTTACAGAGCCCTATCAAATATATTACAAATGTCACTGTAAATATTATAATGTCTTTCAAATAAGTTGTGTTCAGTTCAGTACATCATGACAACTGGGAACAAGGAATTTAAATGTTTATTTGAATGAGATTAATCAATTATTTAACCATAGGTAATTTTATTTAGCATACAGTGTGATATTATTTTACATATTTTTATTCATCCTATCTTCCATGTCTTCTCAACATCATGATTGTTTTATTAATTTGAAATTTAAAAATTATAGAAACAAAATTATCCATTTATTTTTAAATGCTCTGTCATTGTTATCTTTGTGTTTTAGTTTGCTATTCATCTTACCAGAAGATTCTTATAAATGTTCATATTGTATTAGTTCTATTATCAAATAAAACCATTTATAAGATTATTAACTAATAGAGTGTGCTAAATTGGCACAGATAATTATCATCAGCTTAGTTTCGTATTGAGGAATACCTTAACATTAGAGTAGTCATTGTTTCATTAAGTGATTATATCTCTGTAATATCCATATTGTTGCTATAGATTTTTAGAGCTAGATAATTTGTACATTGCACTATCCATAAAGTATCTGATTGAAAGACGCAGTTTAGGACTCGGCTTAATTCTCCAATATGCTACAGATCTTGCTCGAAGCGCTGTCGTTTTTCTCTCAAATGTTGATATCTGCCTTGGATACCACTTAAAATGTATTCATCTCTTCAACCTTTTCTATTTAAAAGTAAAACAATCATGACAAATTTGTGATATTCTGTACAGTAGTGAATTTGTATATTATGTTAAATTGTATATTGCTCTGTAGTTAAGTTTAAAATTTGTATATAAATGTATAATGCAATGTATATTATGTGTATTTTAGTATGCAAATATGTATATTGTTTTGCTTTTAATGCAAATATATTTATTGAGGTATTTGTGCTTAATTCTTAACTTGTTTAATAGAATCAATTAATTATGAATATGTAACAGTTTTTACAATCATATTTAATATTGATTAAATGCAAAATGATTGGATTGATTTGAAATGATTATTAGGATTTCATTAATGACTTATATTACTGAAATAGATCAACATATTACTCATAAAAAAAGAATTTTGCATGGAGACAGTACACTATTTTGCATACTTAAATTTATGTTGAATACTAAACAAAAGTTAGTATTTGCTATAGTCGGCATATTTAAAGCTAAAATGATATTACACCATTTATTGTTTTCTATATTATTGTATAATTGTAAGCATAATTAAGAAAAAAGCATAAATTTTAATGAAGTAAATATAATTCATGAAACACACATCACCTCATAAATAGAACTTTGTTCTAGATTGTAAAATATTATTATTGATTGTTTTTGTCTCGCTGGTCCAGAATTTCTTTGTAAACTCCAATAACAAATCGGTAAAACTAAAAAAACAAAGTCAGTAAAACTCCAATACGAAAACCCCAATACCAACTCTATAAAACTCAGGCACAACTAAGTAAAACTCCAATAACAACTCTTTAAATCTTTAATAACAAGTCTGTTGAACTATTAGTCTTATAACAATTCTTTAAACACCTCTGTAAGACTCAATTACAAGTTTGTAAAACTCCAATAACAACTCTATAAAAGTTCAATAATAACTCTGTAAAAGTTCAATAACAACTCTTATTGAGAGACACAATATCCTTCTCTACCTTATATTTTACATCATGGATTCCTCATTGATTGTTGTGATTTTAACTATTTAAAACGACTAATATAATTTTAATATTGGACTGTTTATACTGACGATTGTTTAAAATCTAACAGCAAGTTTAGTAATCGTATGATAAAGTTTATCATTTCATTCAGTGATTTTCATTGGTTTGTTAAAGATTTATTTTTAGTTTAGTTAAAGCCAGTGATCGTCATTTGTATTTTTCACAGCTTGATTATTTAACATTTCATTAAGAAAACCAAATAAAACCAGTAGATAAATATAAAATCATGGATAGCATTTTTGAACTGGTATTCCTTTTAGAGATTCATCCCTCGAGTGACGATCAGTGGCTTCAAGTGTGTATGTTTTAGTTATAGTTTTGTTTGATTGTTTGTTTAAGATTTTTACTTTCTATGGTTTGAATTAATCAATTGACATATCATCATATTGACATTGTCTGTTGAAGTATAAAATCATTTTGTCATTTTACTTTTGTTAATAATATTCAGTTAAACTGCTACATTTTTAAGTGGAATTATTCTTTTGGCCACAAACAAAAGCCTATGATATTTTTAAAAATAGTTACAAAAAACACAAAATAATGTGTAAAGAAATGTTATTTGAACATTTAATTATGTAAATCCTATTGTTCTTAAATGACTTTACGGCACACCTAATTATCAAAATGACATTCAAAACTGCAAGCACTATCAATAGTCAGGTATTTTTCACCCATGGTTGTAAACAACTATAAAGTTAAGTGTGTTTGTCAGCCATTGTTTTGTGGATTTGTTGCAATTTGTGCAGGTATTCTAATTTGAAGACAGAGTTCGAAGAAGGCTTTTGTATCACCTCTGTAAAGCAGATTGCATTTCCTAGTTTGGTTCAGTGATCAAATTTCCCTCTCCCCTGTTTGTAGTAATCAAGAAAAACATAGTGTATTAAGTATGATTAGTTCAGAATTTACATTAGTCACAAATTATGCTTTATGTTTTTACTTAATTTCAAGACCATTAAAATAAATTTAATACAGAAAATTTGTAATACAGATAATTAAAAGAGTAACAAGCTTTAAAACTGAAAATAAAAAAAATACTTTATATACTTGCTTGTCTTTCCTATTTGCATTATAAATTTGCCATAGGGAAATGAAAATTCAGCCGGATTTAAAATAAGTCCACTGACATTTTGAAACGTTTCAGCCCAAGCTCACTTTTAGCCAGCCCCTCCCAAAATCGTCTACTCATGGTTTACATCAAGAGTCCCATGAATTTAGTCAGGATGGAGCCATGATGGCAAAGAGGGTAAGGTGCTGACTTGCTAGCCTGGCAGTTATGTGTTGGATCTCTAGCGTTTCCAACGTCCTTTCCCTTGTCAGTGGTGCAGGACGTAGGGCCAGACAGGGACAGTTGTCTAGTTATTCAGATAGGACAAAAAACCTGTGGCACCATGTTCATGTGACAGATACCTTGCAAGTTCAAGTTTGATATAAGAGTAGGCCATACTACACACTGTATAGTGTATGCCCCTCATAAACTGTGGTTTTGATTCACCTGTTATAGTGACAAGGAGTATGGATGCCTGTTCCATTATCATAATATGTATTGTCCATCCACTTCTGCGTGCCCAACCCCCCAAAAATCAATGACAAAACATATTTCATAAAGCTACCACTATATTTTGTAGTCGGATAGAAATTGATATGACCACAACCAAGATATAATTTGAGTACCAGCTACTATATGGATACCCCTCACCCAAAACAAATCAATTACTGTGCTACTTGTTAACAGCCGTTGACATACCCTACTTACATGTATTGGGCTTCAAAAACAAATATTATTTAAAAGCTTCAAGAGTCATACTCTTGTTACTGTTTAGCTTGTCATAAATCTGGTAACGAAATGTTACAAAATTTGATCAAATAGCCTACAAAATAATAAAAGGTGAGTATCGAATTAATTCTGTAGTTTCCCGCCACCCGTAACCTGGGGTAAACAGACGACAAGTAACGAGATAATTCCAATGCTTCAGTCTCATAGGAAGGCTAATATCTGTAACCATTACCACAGAACTACGGCTCACCCGATTACATACAGTTTTATACCTACTAATATAGTACATTGTATGGAATGGTGCAATACCTTTATACAAAGGGAGACTATTAGACCATAAATTTCCAACCGACTTAATCTTTAGTACGAAACAAGGTCCTATTTTATGGACATTAGTTACAAACATATTAATATATTTACTGGTTAGCGCAGAGTTATTACTTATGAAACGGCGGTACTCTTTATCACTTAAAACCCATGTAGGAAAATAATGAAAACTAGGTAATACACGGGCAGCGTCTATATTTTCTGATCGCGTGGCAATCAATTTTGTTTGATGAATAGTTTGGTTGAGAACTGATATCCTATCATAATCTCACAGGAACTTTAAGTAAGCTGAATATCTGCGTGTCAGTTATCGCTCTCTATTTCATCCAGTAACGATAACGGCATCCCTCACATTATTGTGTCACTTCCCGATTTTAAAAATAAAAAAAAAAAAAAAAAAAAAAGAAAATGCTAGGGAGCAAACGTAAAAAAGACCTTTGTGTCAAATTTATACTTTGAATATGTTTATAACCAGTTCTGTCAATTGATGCTAGTGGACGCCATCTTTAAAATCAGTCTGCTAATGTAGTAGCTACAGAACAATTGATTGTAAATACAGTATACTTTATCACACTTAGAGGCCATATTAAAGTTATTAAACGTTGTACAAGATCAAATTAATGAAAATAAATATAATATATCTGTCAACAATAAATAATAAAAGGTGAATATCGAATTAATTCTGTGGTTTCCCGCCACCCGTAACCTGGGGTAACCAGGAGACAAGTAACGAGATAATTCCAATGCTTCAGTCTCATAGGAAGGCATATATCTCTTGATATCTGTAGCCATTACCACAGATCCCCCATAAACATTGCAACATGGGGACCATATGGGGAAAAAAGGGGCTGTGGGCCCAGATCATACCACAAGGTTCCCATACTGGACCCATATTATCTTCCCACGTACAAATGTAGGCAAATACACTTTATTTTCATATATATTAATATCACAGAGACAAGGCAAATGATATAATGCTTACTTCTGTCTTACAATGATAATCTGAGCTTATAGTGTGTGTATCTGGGGCCAATATGGGATCTATATGGGATTTCCCGCATTAACAACTCTGTTTTTGTATACATGGGGCCAATATGGTGTCCATATAGGATTACCCATTTGTGCATCTGGGGCCAATATGGGATGTATATGGGATTACCCACATTAACCACTCTGTTTTTGTAAACATGGGGCCAATATGGTGTCCACATGGGATTACCCATGTTTGTATCTGGGATAATATGGTATCTTTATGGGATTACATATTAACTTTTGTATATCTGGGACCAACATGGTATCCATATGGGATTGCGTATGTTAGCTCATTATTGAACCCATACTTTTATTTATTTATATCTTGAACCAAAATGTGCACCCAGAATCTGTGTGGTATGGATATGGTATAACAACATTCCTGTATATTATGTACATGGGCCCAATATGGTATCCATATGGAAATACCCACATGTGTATCTGGGGTCAATATATCTATATGGCATTTCCCCCACATATAATTTATCTAATTCTAATGGTATCCATATGGAGTTACCTACATGTGTTTCTGGGTCCAAAATAATATATATGGTTTATTTACCACATATAAAATAATTATATAGGTCTGGGTCCAATATGGTATCCATATGGGCCCCATAAACATTGCAATATGGGGACCATTATGGGGAGAAAATGGGCTGTGGGCCCAGATCATACCACATGGTTCCCATACTGAACCCATATTATCTTCCCACATACAAATGTAGGCAAATACGCTTTATTTTCATATATAATAATATCCCAGAGATACGCCAAATGATATAATGGTTACATGAACTTCTTTCTTACATTGATAATCTGACCTTATAGTGTGCATATCATATCTGGGGCCAATATGGGATTTATATGGTATTACCCACATTAAAACTCTGTTTTGTAAACATGGGGCTAATATGGTGTCCATATGGGATTACCCATTTGTGTATCTGGGGATAATGTGGTATCTGTATGGGATTACATGATAAATTTTGTATATCTGGGGCCAACATGGTACCCATATGGGATTACTTATTTGCATATGTTAGCTCATTATTGAACCCACACTTTTAGTTGTATGTACCTTGAACCGATATGCGCAGATGTGATACCAACATGTGCACCTGGAATCTGCGTGGTATGGATATGATATGACCACATTCATGTGTATTATGTATGTGGGTTCAACATGGTATCCATATGGGATTACCAACGCGTGTATCAGGGGCCAATATATCTATATAATATATATATACATTGTAATTCCAATGTGGTATCCATATGGGGTTACTCACACCTGTATCTGTTTCAACATGAATCTAATATCATTTAAACGTTTGTGCAAATCTGTAATATGGCCAAGATTACACATAGTTTTCCAAATGAGATAGAGGCTGTCTAAATATCTTTCAAATTTCTCTTTGATGTAGTTTCTACAGTTAAATCTGCTAAAGGGCAATTCCACCGTAACAACGTACATTTAGAACTCGTCATATTTTTATTACTTCCAATATTATCTAACCATGAATAATTAACCGTTTTGGCTTTATTTAGTATTAAAACATATGATTAAAATATCAATTGACATATGATTTTATTTGTTCATGAAGACCGGAAATAAATAATGAGCACCATGATTTATTTGCCTGCATGAACATCTAGTTGCAAAACTCTGAATTGTCCGGTGGAATTGAAAAGTTTTTCTCCTTGTAAAAAAGGACACTAATACTAAATGTCTACTGTATGGTCACATTTGGATTCTTGTAATCCAGTAAATTAGAAATTATTGTGGTAACGGACGTACATATTTTCTTGTAACAGATGTACGAGTACAAATTGCAAACCCATTACATGAGATATGTAAACTTTCAAATAATCGGAGTGATACATAATAATAATTATTAACTCATTTGAATTAATGGAGCAGTTACTTTCGAAAAAACATTACTCCTTGAATAAAATATTGTGACCCTAAAATTTTGGTAGCTGACGAACATACATCTTTGAAATCCCGAAAGTGAATCAGAGAATTTTGTCAAATGTTTTCTTTTTACAGTCATAATATCAAGAATGGGTGATGTTAGCTTTGAATATGAGTTTTTGAACAGTTCCATAAATAAATATGAATGAGAGATAAACTGTAAATATTTGATTACATGAAATACTGTGAAAATTAATGGACTGGACGTGCATCTATGAAAACCTAAGTTTACTGAGAATTTTTTCAAATCTTTTCTTTTTATGGACAGTATTATAAGAATGGTTTAAACAATTCCATACATAGATCATATGAATGAGAGAGAAAAAATGTAAATATTTGGTAACAGGCGCAGGTTCTCATAGTAATATTTTTCATTGTTAGTTACTTTTGCAAAACTATATTATTTTTATATTTTAATGTATACATATCATGTTTATATACATTGTCAGATAATGAATGCCAAATCATTCATTGTGAATCAGAATAATCAAACAAACACAAAGTAAGAAAATACAAAAACTTTACAAATTCGACATTAAGAATGTAAACATTGACCAACTTTTCAACTAATTAAATTTGTCACCTAATTGTATACTTTGACGTGGAATTAATTGCCCTGAAGATTTACGTGTAATATAAATAGTTACTCCATAGGTAGACGATTTAGTCTACTGTCGTACAGAAATTGCTTTTATATCTTAAATAAAATAACAGTCGAAACACTAAAAATTTAGTGATGCGCTGATATGGACTTTGCAGAGATTATACAGATTACAGTAAAATTCTCCTAACTGGCTGGTATACCAAATGACAGACTATAATAATATGTTTACCATGAATAAAAAAAATAGAGTTTATTTATGAATGAAATTGTGATACATGTTTTCACTTTAAGAAATACTCCACCCCGCCTTTCAAATCAAATGCCCGTCCTTGTGGAGCTTTAAAGCAAAAAGCGTCGCTAATACTTATTCTTTTAAAAAAAAGCCAAATAGGACCCGTTATTACTCAAATTTATTATGAATACATCATGGCTGGTAGTATCTTGCTAGTCCGATTTTAATGACTATAGCAGATTCTGTACACAAATTATATAATATCTAACTTTACTGTGGAGGTCACCAAGCCACCCATGAAAACCTGTCAGCGAGTCATCATTAACAACCAATTTAGTCTCTTGAAGTCTGTTTGGTCACTAGCTGAAATTTAGATTCTACAATGTAGAAGTATGTATATAATTAGTACTAACAAGAAGAAACTGCTGAAAGTGGTACACATCTCTGAAATCAGTTCACAAAACTTAATCAAAGGTAAATTTTTCCCATCCTTTCCTACTATAATAAGCTTAATGGCTTTTGGGTAAAACAAATTAAATGAAAGGTTTTAAAGTTTCTATATTTCGAAAAAAATGTCTTTTGGAAAATAACTGATACAAATGAGTTGATCATTTTCTGTGGAAATATACAAGTGCATCAAAGTATTTATACAAATGTTTTGTAATAATATAAGAATAGATTTGAATAGATGTTTCTTTTTTTCTTAGTTATTTTGATTTGACAGAATATTGGTAAACTCTAAAACAAGAAAGCTGTCATTTTCAGAAAGATGACTATTTCCATTTTCATGGCAAAATATGTTTCTTGCTCTCGCTGGACTAAACATTTGAAAGTTTTATCAGCTATACAACGAAATACAAATGACATATATATATAACTGAATTTGGTAAAGATGAAATAAACGCACTTTAAAACAAAAGATATAATAAATGCTAAATCTGGTCTTTTTACAGCTTAATCCGTTTGAAACGACGGTAATTCAAATACTCTGGAACAACAGATTAAAGAATTAAAATGACAACATAAGCACTGGTCAATTATTTCACATGTTCCGGACCAAAAGACAATGGTGAGTTTCTGTTTGTATTAATTACTGTTTGCGGAGACTACAGGTCAGAATTTATATCCGATTTTTATGAAAATTTAAATATGTGTTTGTATCCCAAAGATATTGATTGAATTCAATATCGGCGCAAAATATGGGTAGAGTTGTCTTACTTTGTCAGGCTGCACATCAACAGACCTAATCAATGTGCTTTTCTTTTGAATTGCAGAGTCGGTCAGAAGAAATCCAATGTTTGTGAACACTACAAACGAAGAAATCTAAACAGCTGTTAGTTGCTTCCTGGCTAATTCAAGGGACAGGGATGGTGGGAGATCCCAACGAATTTCAACTGTCTTACCAAAAAAGCATTATAATAAAACATGAAACCAAATAAACAGTTTTGTTATTTTATTAGACTGATTTGGTACTTGTTGTTTACCATGCTTAGAACTAGAGAATTCATCAAAGTTACACGGAGCTGTGTAGCACACTTGATATTATCATTAAAATAGTGTTTAGCATGTAATATCAAATGATCATACATTAGAAGATAATTTCATACTTGTATTAAATTAGTCTAAGTTCGGCTATAATGTCTGGTATAAATGATTTACTGTCCATATATGTGTTGTCACCACAAATAAGCTCAGTACAATATTTCTTAGAATCCCACAGGAAATCCATTTAGTGCCCAAATTAATATCCTGGCATATCCACACAGATCCCATATGATGCCCATATTACATTGATTTGTACTCCCACATGAGTCCCATATAGTACCCATATTACATGTCTTATCAAGACCATATAGGTCCCATATTACACACATATTATTTTAGATGATTTACCCATATAGAACCCACACAAACCCCATTTAGTACCCATGTGGATCCCATATTATGCCCATATATCATTTATTTGTACCCCATATGAGTCCCATATAGTACCCATATTATATTTCTTAACATGGCCATATAGGTCCCACACAGGCCCCATATAGCACCCATATTATTTTAAATGAGTTATCCATATAGGCCCCACACAAACCCCATTTAGTACCCATATGGTTGAGCCCATATGGATCCCATATGGATGTTGGGTGCAAAAATGTTGGGGTCCGGTATGGGCTCCCCATCATGGCCCCATATCACATGACACATGGTACCCATATGGTACCCATCAATGAATGTTATCAGGGGAACTACGGCTCACCCGATAATATCAGTCTTACACTAACTTACACGGTACATTTTATGTGATGGTGCAATATCTTTATAAAAGGGAAGTGATTACACAAGGTTGCAGACCACAAGTGTATTACAAACAGAGTTAGAGAGGGGGAGAGATAGGTAGAGAGAGAGAGAAATTGGGTTTAACGTCCACTCGACACAAGCCAATTTATTTCGGGACTAACACATGGTTTTAATTCTATTTCAATAGTTCGCTTGCGAGCAGCGGTCTTTAACAGTGGGAAGAACCCGGGGACCCATAGAAAACCCTCGAGGTTCGACAAGCAACCCTACTCCTTGTCACGTACAATCGGGGATTCGAAACCACTTCAGTTGACTCAATGACAGGCTTTATGATACAGCACGCACGTGCTAACCATACGGCCATCCAACCCCCGTATTACAAACAAACTGCGCGATTTGATGATATATTTAGACCAACACATATTAAAACTAATCTGTCTATCAAAAGTTTGCTCCAAATCCACCTAAAAACATGGATGTTTTTCAGAGAATCTAGTATTTTTCTAGTAAGATAAACTATCCCTATTTTCCTTATAAAACAAACATGTCATGATTTTATTGGAAATAAATATCCTATAAATACTTTTGTGGTAATCCACCTTTAAGACGAAACAAAGATTTTATTCTTAATAGACATGTTTGCAGTACTATATTCACTGTTTAAAGTTCAGGTATTGCTTATGAACAAATTGAAATGGCGATGGACCGATTTCAATTAAGCACACAACTATTCAATTTGAGTTTTTCTTTTAGTCGCATCTGAATTCGAGAGTCAAGAATCGTTTAAAACAGTTTTCTAATGTTTGACAAGTACGTTATAAATGGATTATAGCCTTGAAAATGAATAAATCTGTTTAAAATGAAATAAATAATAAAAGGTGAGTATCGAATTAATTCTGTAGTTTCCCGCCACCCGTAACCTGGGGTAACCAGACGACAAGTAACGAGATAATTCCAATGCTTCAGTCTCACAGGAAGGCTAATATCTGTAGCCATTACCACAGAACTACGGCTCACCCGATAGCATAGAGTTTTATACCTACTAATATAGTACATTGGATGGGATGGTGCAATACCTTCATACAAAGGGAAGTAATTACGCAAGGTATCAGACCACGAGTTCATTACCAACCAAATGTTTAAAGATGAATTAATATTTGGTCAATTTGGATATTAAAACGTGGAAGAATACGTCTGTAATTTGCCTGTTTGTATATACTTGAGAGACAAACGTTTCATCTGGACTACACGACGACCTCCAGTGTGATCTGGTCGCTGAATATGAATAAAAAATATTTGTTTTGTTCGTCCTCATCAATAGTCTATATGCTAAAAAACTAGAGCTGCATCAATGTTCGAAAGCCCACTTTGACCAGGCCTAGTAGGTATCATTAGATACATCATATTTTTTCTGACAGGTAAGAGTCCACTGGCAAATCCAGCAGTTTCTATATACAATTTGCCCGCTAACAGTGTTCGCGCCACAGAGTGGGTTTTGGCGATGTCAATTCGGCATTGCTTTAGTTTGCAAGCACACACAATAAGCACAAATATGTGAGAATATAGACACACATAGGTGAGTTTATAGACACATATAGGTGAGTATGCAGGTAACTATACATAAAATGTTTTATGGACAAGAAAATGTAACGATAAATGGCGGTCAGGTCGTTAAACACTGAGAAAACATCAACGTGTATGAAATTTGTGGATATATTATGTAACGATAAATGGCGGTCAGGTCGTTAAACACTGAGAAAATATCAACGTGTATGAAATTTATCGATAAAATTACCACCATCTTGGATTTTCGTCATTTTGGATTTTCAAATCTTCAATTTAACATCACCAATGAACTTAGTGACCCCGAAAACCGTTATATTGAGTCACGATGAGGTTTATACCAGGAGAGATAATGAAGATATTTAACCCTTATTTTAACCTCCACCTAACTTCAGGGGGTGTGTACAGGGGGTTAGGGAGTTCAGAAATTATGTTCATGAATGGGTATGGTAGCGACAACTTTTGAAGGGGACCCCGAATTTGCACATCAACATTTGTAAAATAACACCCCTCCCCTACTAACATAGATTTGATGTTCATACTTACAATTTATTTGATTAACATCAGATTTTTTATGTTCGGCGCTCATTGGTCCAATGCTCATTAGTAAAGCAGGCAATTGTCTTATCAGGAAGTGGTGAGACATTTTTTTTAAATTAATGCACAGATAGATTTTTTTGTCTATGGAATTTCTTTGGTTTCCCTTGCCTTGGTCACAATTTAACTCGATCGTTTAAATCCTATGTGTTTCTAAAATTGAGGTAGTTCCCAAAATATCTAGTTAGTGTAACCAGAAAGATAAATAATTGTTGATATAAATCTAGTAGTCTAGATGCAACAATAGAAAAAGAAATTGTTAAATTAATAACATTGGAATTTAGATCCACTGACGTATGACATTTACTTCAAAGCCGTTCTGATATGGATATACATATTAAAAACGATAATAGCATTTCATACAGGTCACAGTTGAAACAGTTTATTAGACATCAATATGGAGATGTGGCAGTCAAACTCATTGATACTCCAGTTCAATTACTAAATGCCATTGAAACAGTTTAATAGCATTTCATGTGGTGCGGTAATAAAATCATTTAAATATATAATGGAAAATGACATGTCATTTTAACCCATCTTTGTACTATCACAATGTCAATATCTAATATATGTTCTATGTATTACCATAGGTCTTTCTGTCAGACGTGGAGAGCAGACACGTACTAAAACCGGTCGCCACATCCTACGTATGACCCATGCATTTTTTCTTACTACATATTGTATAGCCTCGTGATCGTCTAGAATTTATCTCTGATCGTCTTTGCTTCTCCTTCACGTTGTGTATTTCTTCTTACTGTTTTCTTACGACGTTTGTCTTACCAGGAATAACAATGCAACATTTCGTTTTTACGTTTTATATATATCAAACTGGATTCATGACCATGAACCTGTGCAAACAACGATATGATTGGATAAACTAAGCCAAATGCACATGTAATTTGTTGAAAGATAGAACCAGTTTGTTATGGTTCTGTAGCTCTCTTTATATAACAGTATGTCCATCATTGACTAAGTTGATTTAAGTACTTTAAGTACATATATGCGAATCTACAGACTTGCCAAAGATATCAAATAATAAAATGTAAAGCCACCAAAAATTCTATTAAAAGTATTACATCTACTGCCAGACGAATGGGCTAATAGGCGTAGATGCTTTCTCAGTCAACATGGCTAGAAAATAAAAACCTTAATTAGGAACATGGTTAGAAACACTTACAACAAATTTCAAAAGGAAGAAAGATGTATTTATGAATATCTGTATTTTGACAAGATCTGAGGGATTACTCTGTTCATTTGCCCACAAGCAAGGGCCTGGAAAAGGAGAGTCATAGATTTCGGAGTTGTCACTTCTGGGTTCTAAAGTGAGATCATTTTCAGCGGAGAGGTCCAAGATATACATGTACCAGTGAATCTTCTGAAGTGGGGGGGGGGGGGCTTAAAGTCTCTAACTCAATCATTGAAAGTCTTCGACGTTGAAAACACAAATTATTTGTCAATTTAAATCAACATTGGTGGTGTTGTCTTACCAGGAAAAGATGGGCTTCTGATATCCAATATTTAAGACGAAATAATTTTTTTACCATTGGTACACGAATCGTGTACCATACGGCGTTTCAGACTCATTTTCAGCTAGGGACCCAAATAACAAGGCTAGGTATACTCCACATTACATCTCAAACGTTGAGCATGCGCAATAAATACTATGTAGACTGGAATAACCAGACGCTATATATATTGTGATTCAATTGAGACTTCTGGTGTACTTCGCCAAACATAAGTGATTTGATATTAAAGTAAAAACGGAATCGGCTGAATGTAAATCAGTTTATATACATTCATATTAAATTATTATATGGCTTGCGACCCATTTGTGTCAATATCTAGGCCCCAAATATTAGCGATTTAGCTCCTTTAAAGTGACAATATTGTTATTAATTTATAAACATTAACCATGTTAAGCCTTTTCATGCAGTTACATGTATACAATGTTTGAAAACTTGAATTCTCAAAATTATTTGTATCTGGTAAGGTACAATGTTTTTGGCAACAAATTCATTTTTCTTTGTAGCTTGTCGTACAATATTTTTGGCAACAAATTCATTCTTCTTTACAGTTTAAAGTAATATATCTTACAGTCGATGGTTACAGATTAGGAATCTTGACTCTCAAGCAAATATACCTATCACTATCAGATAATATAAATAGATAGTTTTCATAAATTCCATTAGGTGGTTATAGTACATTATCAAAGATTCAGAAAAGCAAAAACTATATAGAAGCAAAGCTCCGTATTACACCATTCCCCCAAAAAGTTTATAATATTTTTTTTTACAATATTGAATAACATTGTGAATGAAAGTTGAATAGGGGTTGTGATGTGCCACAAAGGGAAAACCGAATGTTTGATGACATAATTCAATAATAATCCTAACTATCTAACCATTTACAACACGATACCATTTCTCAATTGAGGATTTCACATACATGTAACTAACAAACATTTGCTCTGCTTTAGTATTAGTATTTTAAATCCTGCTGCGGTTCAAAATGGTATCATGATATTACATTATTATAAGCTTTATATAGAGGGGATAGGGTTGGGCTAAGTTATACAGATCACCGTGACTTGAGGAAAGACACATTTATGATTATATTTTCAAAATCGCATTATGCATGCACTGATACATATTTATCTTAAGTTTCAGCCATGTAACTAATGTCCTCACCCCCCCCCCCGATTTTTAGGGCGTGGTGGGACAGACTTTAGAGCCATCTGACTTGGGAAAGTCCCCAAATTTTATGTTAGATTTTTGAAAATTATATTTTCCAAGTATGGACTTTGTTTCTGGTAAGTTAATTTCAGCCATGTAACTGATGATCATATTATTAGCCTCAGTTTTAGGGCGTCGTCGGACAGACATTGGAGCGATGTTACTTGGGAAAAAAATCCCCCAAACTTTTTGTTAGATTCTTGAAAATTATATTTTTCAAGTATGGATCTTTATCTTTGTTTCTGTTAACTTTCAGCCATGTAACGGATAACCATATCACTATAAGCCCAATTTTAGGACGTGGTGTGGCAGACTTTACAGCGATGTGACTTGGGGAAGGGCCCCAAACTTTGGTAGACTTTTGACTATATTATTTTGTACCAGTGTACATTTGTGACCTATATCAAGGGCGTTGACGTCTTTCTAACAACCTTTATTTCTTTAAAATTCACGTGTTATTTGTTCCATAGCTTGTATGCTACAATGCTTTCGGCTGTTTGACCCGGATATTCAACCATTTATATAATATTTGTTTTTCTAGTGCGCTTATCAATATTATCAACCGCTCAAGCGTATCAATAGTACGGTCTTTGATCAGTATTTTCTTTGGCTAGTCCGTCATGACACGTTATCCAATCATATCGAGTCAATGATGACCTTTATGTCGGTAAAACTTGTATAAGCCCAATTATGCATAAAAAAACAAATCCGATTACCATTACAAATAAATATATAAATAAATCAAAACATATTTTATATAGAATATATTAATCAGTACACAATATATATGGATATCAGTCACTACTTTTATTTTAATAGCACGAGGTTTTGACATATTTAAATATCCCCTTATCGTTATTTTATTAAGACAAATGGACTGTTAGCTAATAGGAATTTACAATATTGAATACACATATCATTTTTATACATTACCTTCGCTCTGCTTTTTAGAACAGGAGGTTACGGCGGTTCAGTAGGTAAGGCGCTGGAACGCCAGCCTGGAGGTTTATATTTTCCGACGTGGTTTCCCCTTTTCAGTGATAGAGAATGGATAGCCTGACAAGGACAGCTGTCTAGTCGTTCGGATGGGACGAAAAAGAGAGGTCCGGTGTTCACATTTACATGCACGTAAGAAATCCCCTGACAGTTGGAATTCGATATAAGAGTGCGCCGTAGTGCCACTGTGCGGCCTATAATGAAAGTTGATAAAAAATGTATAAAATAATGCATGCTAATATTCATCACGTTTATAAAGAAATCGATATTATTAGGGTGGCTTTTTACAATTAATATTGTTTTGTACATCAGCGGGATTAGCACATATCTTGACTTTAGTTTATCATCATTTGTTCGCCATTGTATAATTATATTCATATGATGAATATAATAGTAAAAGATGATGCCTATACAGAAAGGTTTGTCGAAAGACAGATACATTATAATAAAAATGTAAAGACCATTCAAGAATAACGAAAACTGTCGAGATAGTTCCAAAAACGTATATCGATATGAAAGTGATTAAAACTGACTAAACGTAACGGAGGTGAGGGTCATTATATTCACAGTACATTGACATTACGCTCTATAAATTTTGTGAAGCTGTCTATTGACGTCAGAAGGATAACTCGATGCCCCATTGTCTATTTACGATAGTCTATACAGCATTTTTTAAAAATCTAATGTGGCTCCATTTAAGTGTTGCAAAAGTTATAAACCCTTTTCTAGAACAACTGTTCGTCAAAAACATGTGTGGCTAAGTAAGTAAGATGCTGTCTCCGTAGTCTGGAGGTCACGGGTTCGACCCCGGTGTTGGCTAAGGAATTCATCGGGATTTTCTGGTGTTGTTTCTCCTTGCCAGTAGGACGCGGGGCCTGACAAGGACAACTGTCTATTCACTTAAGGTTAACATGTTTTCAAGTTAGATATAAAACAAAACTTTTGGTGAATTCGATTAAACATGCATTATGCAAGAGGTAAATCTGTCTATTAGACATTGATTAACTTATCCAGACCATAATGAACTCTCGATTTCGCCAGCCTTCGATATCGATTAGATTAGAATCCTATATACTGCTTAACGCTCATCGATAATTAAATAAAAAAAATGGATAATCGATACTTTTTATCTTTCTGACTTTAGTAATGATGATCGAAGCCAGGCGGAAATTTCTAAAGCCAATACCTCGCTTCATAGTGAATCAACTTGACTGAAATTTTCGGCAAATTACCTTTACATTATCTAGTTTTTAACGATTAGAGTGAGAACTGCCAACTCTATGTCTAATCACTTTAAGTTGTTTAAATATTACAATTTTTAAAGGTCTTTTCATAAACGGTGACTGACATGAATATTATTTAAAGAATTAAATATAAAAAATGTAGCTTTTGAAAAATGTCATATTGTAAGATTTTATCAAACCAACCAATTCGCCCCCTCCTATTTTCAAAATTTATCTGAACTAAAGAATAAAGACAAAGACAAAATTGAAAACATAAAACAAGAGTATCCAAAACGGTATTGAGAGGATGGGCCTCATTATTTCTGTAGGATATCGCATTGGATTGGTTGATATAATATAACACAGCAAACCAGTTTGATTGGCTATAAATACCGTTACCGGATATTATGTTCACCTGTCAACCGTATCCAAGTATTTTTTTATTAGTGATCAAAATGCATAAATATATAGGTTAAATCTTATCTTGTATTTGCTATACTATTCTGTTCATTCATTTTTGTGGATATAAAGAGATAACAATAATAAAAAAAAAACCAGGTCAAACACAACACAAGAAATAGGGTATAAAAGCCAAGAAACTGTTCACTGACATCAGTTTAGTTTCGGTAACATTTCAAAATGTTAGCAAAAACTATAACACTACTTGCCTCGCTAATCGCCGCAACTTCTTCAGCTTCTATAAGAGGTATGTTATGATATTTATTAAGATTATTTTATTTTAAAAAATATTTTTCAGGGAATCAATTTATATATATTTTTCTTATGTTTGTATAAGCATTGTTTTTTTTTTCTTGCTTTGTTTTTAAGATAGTAATAAATTTTTATACATTTTATCATCGACATAGATGATTGTATTTGTATCATTTTATAAAAATAATTATCGTTTCTTTTTATTCGTCCGAATTTCATTCAGTACTAATTAAGCTCATTATCAATTAAATTCATTTGACAATATTCTACATTTCTTAAGGGCTCTTAACTGTTTTTTTTTAAAATTAATAATTACGATATGTTGAGTATTGTTTGATTTGTTTAACCCGCTATCCAGGCAAAAGCTATGTCAAAGCACTAAATTTCTTAAAACAAAGCCAAATTGGTATAATAAATTTGAATGTTTTAAACTTACAAATATATATATGGATCGGGGGTATGTGATACTTGTTTTCATTCTTTTTAAGTAATGTGCAATATTTTGTTTTTATTTTACTAACTAGTCTGTGATATTTGTTTTTATTAACTTGTTTGTAATATTTGTTTTTATTAACTAGTCTGTGTTATTGTTTTGACTTTATCAAATAGTCTGTGATACCTGTTTCTACATTTCATTTCTGTCTGCGACATCAATATGTAGTATAACATTTTAAGTAATTTATAAAGTTCTCAGTCGATTATCATTATTATTATTATTTATATATCTTTTTTATTTGAAGAACCGAGCTGCAACAATGGCGACTGGACCCCTTTCTTTGATCGAGACAATCCATCTGGGAACTATGATTATGAAGCGTTATCAGCCATACAGAATGAAAACCCCGGGAAAGTGTGTGCTTCTCCCATTGGTGTAGATGCTCGTCTGCTGAACGGGAATCACTATTCTACATCGGGCGAAAATGTTATCGTTAGTGCCAGTCTTGGGCTTATATGTAAAAATGCGAACCAGAAAGACCGGAAATGCGAAGATTACAAAGTTCGATTCTGTTGTCCAAAAGAAAGTGAGTATTTCTTTTTCTTTTTTTTTAAACTTTGTAATTACGTAAGATGATTTATGTAGTGGACGTAAAACCGGATTCGGAAAATGACAAAATTTATATAACCCAACAATGATTAAAAAAGCCGTCTGGATTGACCCATGGTTATAGCTTGTATATAGCTTTAAATCGATTTGATTTAGTTTAATATTTGCAAAATCTAAGAACCTTTCTTCATTTTAAAAGCATCCTTTTCTGTTTACAGTTGTTGAACCAGAATGCAATAATGGTTATTGGACCTCGTTTTTCGACAGAGACAATCCATCTGGTAGTTACGACTACGAAAGCCTCTCGGACATCCAGAAAGAAAATCCAGGAAAAGTATGCGGAAACCCAATCGGTGTTGACGCTCGTCTTTTAAATGATGCACATTATTTAACAGCAGGAGAGGTTGTATCAGTAGGCGCGTCTATTGGACTTATCTGTAAAAATTCTGATCAAAGTGATAAAAAATGTGAAGACTACAAAGTTCGATTCTGCTGCCCAAAAGGTAAACATTAGTTCAGTTATTCTTTTACACTTCGTCATGTCACATTAAAAAACCATTTAAGCTACGAGACCTAAATTTAAAATTTCGTTAGTTTTTTCTATACTAACAAAAACGTATTGCTTTAGTAAAAGATGAGATTCGGGACTAATAAATACGAACAAATGGAATGAACAGCACTCAAATGTATCCGTTATCACTACTTTTGTCGACAGGGGCTAAGTTTTTGCGACATATCTCAAGTAAAGAGAAATCACGTAGTTTCAATGCAGATGGCAAAGTTTTTACCATATTATGCTGATCGAATATTACGAGAGCTGGGGAATCACTTGATCAACTCACAGTCACGATATTGCTCCACCAACACCAAACGTATTCCACGGCTCAAATATACAAAGCGACCCCGGTATGTTCTACATAGCAAAATATTTCCCCGCTCCAACAGGACCCCCGCAAGCGATGTAAATATTGTGTCTTGTTTCTTAGCGGTCACCACGTCCATGCTTGACGATGATGTCTGTACCATTGGTATCCTTATTGGACAAAACTTATTTATTATTCAAACCTCTCAAATCACTATATCTTTTTAATTGGAAGACCAATCATATATATAACATACCGTGCCTACCTGCTATATACGAACAGGTGCTTGCTAAAGCTAATCAATAATCGTGAGGACCAGGACGTCCGTTTCATACACTTACGATACTGGCCGATGCCTTGGCGATCTAAGTAAATTGTAATTGTTTGTGTGTCAGTGTATATTCTGGTATTTTAGTCGGTTACCGTCCACATAATTAAAATTTAGGGAAACAAAAGAGGCCAAGACATGTTTATGGACATGAACGCAACCTTACATATGATTTATCCGTTTTCTTACAGAACCAATATTTCAATGCCCTGACAATGCTTGGACAGACTGGTTTGATAGAGATAACCCTTCTGGAACTGGTGATCATGAGGTTCTGTCAGTTTTGCAAAAAGAGAATCCCGGAAAGATCTGTCCTTCACCTTCAGCCATTGATGCCCAACTTCTAAATGGTGAACCATACGCAAATGGTGGCGACGTTCTAAGTATTTCTCCATCTAATGGTCTCGTTTGTTTAAATTCTGGCCAATCAGATAAAAGATGTAATGATTATAAAGTGAGATTCTGCTGTTTCGGAGGTAAGTCGGAGTTATTTCCCTTCTCACTATTGCTAATACAACGACGAAAATTTGTATATTGCTATGTTTGAAAAAAAGACTAACAAGCGTGGTTTACTTACGTTTAGTTGTTATTCGATTACCGCATCGTTATAAACTATATTTTAATATCCCACACATAGGTCACGGTCAAAATAACATAGTTTCTCTTTTTTCATAGAATCAACATGTCGTAAGGAAGATTGGACACCATGGTTTGATCGTGATAATCCAAGTGGATACTATGACTGGGAAGGACTAGCATCTATTCAACAGGAAAATCCTGGTAAAGTCTGCAGCAACCCAACGGCTGTTGATGCTCAATTAATAAATGGCAACCCCTATACTGATGGAGGCGACGATGTAGTTATTGGACCTACTCATGGACTCACGTGTAAAAATGCTGATCAAAATGACAAACGCTGTAATGATTACAAAGTTCGATTCTGCTGTTCAAAAGGTAAAATTAATGGCTTGTCAAACTCTTTAGTGAATGTTTAAACAGACCATTGGCCAATGCGGATTTCATAAAGACGCATTAAGGCTACTTAGTAGGCCTAAAGTTCATCAAATATTCTCTTAACTTCAGTATCAGAACATTCGGCTACTAAAATGTTTAGTAAAGTTCATCAAATATCCTCTTAATTTCAGTATCAGAACCCCCGGCATGTAAAGAAGAACACTGGACCCAATGGTTTGATCGAGATAATCCTAGTGGACAAGCTGATTATGAAGCACTGTCTAACTTACAGGTTGAGAACCCTGGAAAGATCTGTGCTGTTCCATCGGCTGTGGAAGCCCAACTTCTTAATGGAAATCCTTACACTGATGGCGGCGATGATGTTACTGTTGGTGCTACGATTGGGTTATTGTGTTTTAATAAACTCCAACCGGATGGAAAATGCAACGATTATAAAGTTAGATTCTGTTGTGAACCCGGTATGTATAATCCTGATATTTTGTCTGCAAACCATTTCTTCAAAATGAAAACTAACTGATGTATGAGTATTTTCAAAAACTAAATTTATTTCAAAGACTCCAGCAATGCGTTCCATAATTTCACACAGCTAAACAGTGAACAAAAATCGGTTAAAGCCCAACTGTCGGGATAAATGTTAAATATATTGTTAAAGGAACGTACACCATCAAGCTCAAAAGAGTTACGGTCATTCAAAATGTTATTTATTGATTTCATTCCGCCATCTTTTTGTGTCTTAGATAATAAAATAACAAATATTCATGTGCATCTTCTTACAGGGTATTTTTGTGTTCGCTAACGCGTTTCATTACATAACAACAGGGAAATAATATATATTTTTACTTATATATAAACAGTCTGGTCTGTGTATTTGAAACAAACATGGATTTAATATTTATTTTTTACCAACAGCTGAACCTGTTTGTCCAGATAATGCGTGGACTGGTTGGTTTGATAGAGATGATCCTACTGGTCATTATGACTACGAATCTTTGGCCGATCTACAGAAGGAAAATCCGGGAAAAATTTGTCCTTCACCATCTGCCATTGATGTCCAGCTCACTAATGGTGAACCCTACACAAATGGTGGAGATATACAACTAACCATTTCACCGACAGTTGGTTTCATCTGCAAAAATTCGGATCAACCAGATAAGAAATGTAATGATTATAAAGTGCGATTCTGCTGCTTTGGTGGTAAGTTGAACATTTATTTATTTTGTACGAGTTATCTCGCCTATTGTGAAATCGACATAAAACAGACAGATGCAATCTGGTTAAAACATAAATCCTATTTCGTTTCGTTTTTTTTATAGCTCAAAATTTCATTTTACTTATCTTTGCAAACATTTCATTGGGTTCAGCATTAGACTAATTAGAGTTATTACTTTGTACCGTTATATCCAAAATTTTCTTATTTATTAATATTCGATTTTAAATATTTGAAGTTGGCAAAGATTTCCATTCCCCAAACGACAACAAATAAATTAAACACAAGACACGTTTCTACGGAATAAAATTACATTTTATTATCGAGTGATGCTTGGACCTCGTTGCTTTAGTAATAAGACAAATATACAAAATGGTGGCCTAGACGAAACGTCGCTCTATAATAAAAAATATTTACATTCCAAATCTATTGCAAAATTCTATTGAAATACTATAACACATTATAATACAGCTTTTGAAAAACATTGGTTCATTTGATCTCATCTCCTTCAGAAACAACATGTCCTAAAGAACATTGGACACCCTGGTTTGATCGTGATAATCCAAGTGGGCACTATGATTGGGAAGGATTAGCAACAATTCAACAAGATAATCCTGGCAAAGTATGCAGCAATCCTACAGCTGTGGACGCTCAGTTAACAAGTGGAGCTCCCTATACTGATGGCAATGACGATGTAGTTATCGGACCTACTCATGGACTCACATGTAAAAATGATGATCAAGATGACAAACAGTGTAATGATTATCAAGTTCGATTCTGCTGCTCTGAAGGTATGGGTATTTTTTTATATCTGTATCAACGTTATAGGTGGCTTCATTTAAATATGACCAATCCAAAGCTCCTACTCAAGACATAAAATTCAAACATTTTCTTCCTATTACAACAATGTTCACATTAGTTTAAGACTGACATTAAACTAGACAGTCATCTTATTTCGATATTTAACAATAACAGTAACAATAAATAACGATAACAATTATTGGAATCAACTCTGTTAGTGGAACAAGAACCAACAAAATATCATTGTCATTTTGGTCCTATATGAGTAACTTCCTCCGTATGTCTTTGGTTCGAACCAGGGAGCACCTGGCTAATGAACCACCAACCTAGCCAGAACGGCACCCTTTTAGCCCCGGGGTGCGATATTGGAAGATCTGGTTAGTTGTTGGTGACTTTACAAACATATTATGTCGTTAGCGGCAGCTGCTTAATAAAAGCCACGAAGCAGGTTTCTAAAAACTGACCCGATCAGCTGTGGGTTTTCATAGTTTGTTACGCACAGATTGATCATCCCATTTAAATTGTCGTTACTGATAAATACTAGAATATTATACCTTATCGATTTTATAGAGACACCAAGTTGTCCTAACAATGCCTGGACACAGTGGTTCGATCGAGACAACCCATCCGGTGGATACGATTACGAAGGATTGTCCATACTGCAACAGGAATACCCTGGCAAGATTTGTTCTTCACCATCTGCTGTTCATGCCCAGTTGACTAGCGGTGCCCCTTACACCCAAGGAGGAGATATTGTGAATTTATCAGCACAGGGTGGCCTGATCTGTAAAAATTCTGATCAAGATGATAAAAGTTGTGAGGACTATAAAGTCAGATTCTGCTGTGCTGGAGGTATGTGTGTATTTTATTCACTTTAAGTGTAACTATATATCATTAATTCATCCCGATATAGTAGGGCAGTAATCCCCATTTCATTTCATTTATCCTGACACGGAGGAATATTATAATATGACCCCTGTTTGAATCTTTATGTATCTGTTTGTTTAACACTTTCAGCTACGGCTATTTTCGTTTAATTACTTTATTGATTTGAACCATTTTTGATTGAAGATAACCAACCTGTGTGCAGAAAGGAAGACTGGACTCAGTGGTTTGACAGTGATTCTCCTATTAGATCTAATGGTCTCTCGGACAAAGAAACACTTGATGCCTTGAGAGTAAGTTTGTACTTCAACTTCTAATTAGTATTGAATAGCAAAATATATAGCCACCTTCTTTCGCAGATTTGGATTTTCATTTCTATGAAGCATCCCGACACTAAACGGCATTTCCTATGACAGGTCAAACACACAGTATAGCCCTAATGTCCACAACAAGTGGAATGCCAGCGAGTGAACTGATGAGTTAAGATAAAAATATTTATGAAAGAATTATTTTTTTTTCACAGAAACAATATAGAATCTGCCCCAATCCTTCAGCTATTGATGCCCAAACAGTTTCGGGAGAATCCTACACAAGTGCTGGAGATGACGTATCCGTAGGCCCATCATTTGGTTTAGTGTGTACCGGAAGTCTTCAATCAGACCGAGCATGTAATGACTACAAGGTTCGGTTTTGTTGCGACGGAGAAGATACTAGTGGAATTAAGGATCAAGTCGTTGAGGGATTGGAAACTGAAGGCGTTGTTGAAATCAATACCATTAAAGACGATGTACTACCGTCCAAACAGGGATCCGCTTCAAAACAATCAGTTGTTATAGAAGATCATTTAATATGAATAGACTATTGTGTTGCAGTAAGTCGTGTTATAGTCGTTGATGTAATAGAGAAGGGAAGCAGCTTCTTTTGAAGTTGCATAATCATCTGAAGGGATTCAGATAGAGTAGTTTAAAACAAACATTTTGAATTATCTTATTTTAAACCTGGTGATTTGGCAACAACTTCATACTTTATTTGTCATATAAATAATTATATTTATAAAAGATTTGCATCGTTCAGAAAGTTTTATTTTATTTGGTAAAAAACAAAAAACCCCAACGAAATGACAAATTCTTTGACTGAACGCTCTGTTGTTGCTAGTGGACACTGTTCTTTACCATGTGATTTCAATGGTCCACGATTTGGGTGAATTTTTTAGAAATGTTTTCATGATAGATACGTTTTCCCAAGGTAGCAAACTGATCCCGCTACAATCACTGATACGCATGACATCGACGAGGCTTAATGAGTACGGCATATTAACTTTTTTACTCCGACAAATTAAATTGCCAAACATTTTTTTGAGGTAAAAGAAAAATAAATAAAGACGTTTGAAGTATTTGTAGTTAAAAATATTTCCTATTTAGTGTAAATGGGTATTAAAATGAGTAAAATGCATCATTTTGCCCGAGCAGTTAGGTGTTAAGTAAACATTGCACCAGCCGTTGAGCCAATGACTACGCCGCGTGCAGTCAACGCACAGGTTGTGAACAGTCATCTGTTGCAGAGATAATTCGTAAGTAATTCTCTGTGAAACAGATTGCCAAGGTAGCATAAAGGAAAAAAAACCCCCAAGACTTATTAATAGTGGTTTCAGAGACGTTATTTGTCCCTGAATTTGATTACCCCCCTTATTTAAATATGATGTTAATATTAAACACAATATTTTGACCCAGAATGTTGTTTTAAAAGAGATTTCATAATTACACTAGATACAATTATCAATTATTAGTCAGCTGTGAAATGTTCTACTTGGCGCAAACATTTTGTTGAGATGCAAATATTGACACCGACAAAAGAATTAACTTCATTTTCAATGCGTAATGAAATGAAATGAGTTTTTTTAGTCCTACTGTTCTGCACCGACGGGGATAATGAAATCGGGTACGCCATTCAGTGTGCTATGGTGGTGATTATGCCCGGAGAACGACACTACGGCCTACTCTTATTTCGAATTCCAACTGTCTAGGGTTTTATACGTTCACACCAGTGTGTACATGGGATTTTAGTCTTACGTCCAATCCGAACAACTATATTCTGTGTCCCTTACCATGAGCTCCTATCTACACACGAAAACAACAGTCAACGTCTTACTCACTGAGCAACCCCGCTTCCGTCATTCTTAATACATAACCTACACTGACTGAACATTATATTATTGACTTGATAATCGCGATGATCACTTACCATTGTAACCAGTATATATTTATGACTGCAATTCTTTATCTTCGTTTTCTGGAGTAAGACATGCATTTTAAAAGTGAAATTGGGTTTAACGTCTTACTCTTCTGCACCTAACCTGGGCTAATGGAAGACGGGCATACGACATACAGTGTGTTATTGGGGGAAATTTTGCCCGGGCAGCGGCGCTACGGCCTACTCTTATACCAAATTCCAACTGCCAAGGGATCTTTTACGTGCACGCCAATGCGTACACGGGACCTCGGTTTATCGTTCATCCGAACGACTATACAGGCCTCCGTTCTGCATCACTGTCAAGGGGAAACCACGCCGGAAAATCGAGATGCACTTTGTCGGCCAATGCAGGGATCGAACACCCGACCTCCAGGCTAGCGAGCCAGCACCTTACCCACGTGATTCCCCCATGCAATTTAGACTCCAATTCTTCAATGGATTACGTAACCTCGTTTGCTGGTCTGGCAATTATTTCCTAATTGGTTGCCGAGGTCTAAAATGCATAGGTCTATCTTTGAATAAAATGCTGTGATTTTGATCCCAAGTTTGCGCGTGTCAAGAAGCAAAGTCGCCTGAAAAAAGACCCAGCTTTCCGAATGTCTGTGAGTTTAATCATGAACCCTTTCAGCAGCGAGCAGTTTTTTCGGCAGGGCTGATCTTCTTGTATCGTAGGCTTGCAAAACATACTGTGTCCCAATGCAACTATGGAATGCCAGGACTAAGACGTTGTGTACTAAGTGGTGCGTTAGTTCCGCTATTCAGAACAGCTGAAAAGGTTAATCTCTTTGTAGCATTGTTAAGATTATATTAAGTCAATTGTTCTGATCGTAGGTCTACACTATACATTGGAGGGGCAAATAGTTGATAGCCTAAGTCCAATTGTGTTGTATATACAATACTTGCTCAGATACCTACATAAATAACAAGACGTTTAATACTAGAACAAGAGGGTGTATATAAGTAAGGCGTCAGCTCCCGGTGTTGGACGAGAAAGTTCATGAGGATTAACTGGCGTAGTTACCCTTTGTCAGTGGTGGAGGGCAGAAGGCGTGGCAAGGGAGAGCATCAGATATCACGTGTACACGCACTTTTGACATGAACTCAATATACGAGTGGTCGTACTGTACTGCCGCTGTGCGTACATGACACACAGTGAGAGGGACACAAAGGCGAACTTTGCGTCATGGTTTTGAGCTTTTGCGCCCCTCGCAAATGCCCCCCAAAAATAATACGCGGTTTTCAACATTATAACCGTAATCATCATGCTTAAGCAGTATCAGACATAATATACCGTAGGTCAGATATGCTACAAATTGACTCTAGCATGTTCCACACAGCCCAATATTACGCGGTGGCCCTGGGAGGGGGTGTCACCCCACATCCACCCCCCTCACACACATACATATTGTTGTTTGTACAGGGGGTGAGGGGTGGATGGCCCAATGGTGAGCACGTGCGTTCTGTATCATAAAGCCTGTCATTCAGTCAACTGGAGTGGTTTCGAATCCCCGGTTCCAAAATGTTCTGGGGGGGGGGGGGTTTCCATACAAGGTCAGTTCCGCTTCTTCGCCTCTCGAAGAAAATAGGCGACGTTGTCTGTAAACCCGAATTTTTTCGGGCATTTCTAGTTTTGCTTCCCTAACTGTCATCGAGCTATATAATATAATACAAATTTTACTTTTCTTTTAATTGAATACCACTCATTTGTACGGAGTTGACTATGGATTAAAAAATTTTGTCTGGAGCCACTTTGTTTGCGAGATTTTTCGGGCATCAATTATTATGTGAATGCAGCTGCAACAGTCTGATTGGATGGTTGGAATTCAGAGTGGGATTTCGATTATAATGGAGTCGCTTACACGGGCTATACACGGACTAGAATAGCAGAAAACACATATGCGGTGGTTAAATTTTCAAAATTTTCTTCGGTAGGATAAGACCCCCAAACCCAGCAACAATTCATTGGTTGTTTGGAATTAAGGTCAGACAGGTAGGTTATATACAACCAAATTGAAGTTGCTGAATTCACAGGCTGGAATAGCAGGAAAACGCGTTTGATGCAGTTATTAAATTTTCAAAATTTTCTCCAAACGACTGAATTCGTGTCAGCTACCTTTATTAGGCTGTATTAGACCGCTTTGTCATTGCTTTGCCCACGGGCTGAAATCGTAGGAAAACGTGTTTACAGCCGTCAAATATCAAAATCTCCTTTTGAAGGTGGGTGGGGGTCCATTCAAGGCAAGCTCCACTTCTTCGCTTCTCGAGAGAGACTGACACCGCTCTCGAAAATTTCGGGTTCTGCCTCCCTTGCTGTCATCGAGCCCGTACGCCTATGAGAGTCGCCTGTCCAATCTCGTGGGTTTTCGCCGGTTCCCCTGGTTTCCTCTCACTGCTAAAGACCCCTATACGCAAGCTAATTATTGAAATAAAATCAAACCATATGGTAGTCTCGAAATGGCCTAGTCTGTGTCGAGTTGACGTTAAACTTCATCTCTCTATCTCTGTACAGGGCGGGTGTAATGAGACCTCGTTCAGAGCTGAACTAGCCACGACCATTGTCAGTACAGCACAGGATATTAAACCACATGCCTTTGTATTGGACGCTATTCATATCCGTTGTGTATGCTTGACTGCGCAAGGTTGTATTTACGCACTGAACCATAATACAATTAATCTTTGGGATAACATAACTGTGGACGATCTCATTTTGTCTTATAGGAAGAAAATGAAACGAAGAAAGGGCGATTATTAAAACCACATTATGTTTACGCAAATAACTGACAAGGATTTTTACATTCACCCCGAATTATTGTCCATTTTTATGCAAACATGACCGACTTGTGAAATATTTAAGGAAAGGTTAAAAGAAGGGCAATTTTAGGTGAGTTGATAAATTTTGATTTTGACTTTGTAGAATGAATATATAAATGTTGATTATCATTATCAATTGATTTGCCATCAACTGTCAAATCAATTCAGTTATCTTTGCTTAAACCTTTGTTAAATTTTTAAGGAAATGTAATTACGACCATGGCGATATCTTTCCAAGGGAAATCTTTAAATTGTAACCGTCCGAGTATTTTAAAACCCGGCTTGGACCTGTATCCACCAAATGTGATATTTCACCTCTGGAAGGACATATGAAAGGGGGCAAATTTAAAGATAATATTTCTAAAAGAACATTAATGCCTCTCTGAGCAAGACGAAAATATTACAGTTTTTTTTTAAATTTCACTAGCACACGCGGCGTCAAGGCACACCGATCAAGAACTGAAAATATCATTAAATGCTAGTTCAATAATACCTCCATGACTTATCGATTTCGTTTTAGGTGTAGTGTAGATATTACTGCTATACAATAACAAGAAACTTAATGCTCATCAAATATTACTTCTACAATTTAAGTGTAGTGACGTGTTGCTCGGGGTCAACATGCTTCTGACAACCCTTCACAACTGACTCGGAACAAACAGTAATAGACAAGTTTTTGACAAGTTTCCAAAATGTCCGCACCTGTCCATTTCTTTCACTTTACATCTCATATAATATTTTATATTAAGAACCATTTAATTGCGAATGATGTTTTTTTGAATGTATTAATGCTTGTCTGGGCCATACGACAACTTTGCACATTCTTTGTAGAACACGTATGGTAGTCCATTAAACGTCCTTGTGCACCATTTGCATTTTTGCATAAATACAAAATCGCTCTCTCTCTCTCCCCCTCGCTCTCTCTCAAACACACAGAGCAGTAAATTTATCTATGACAAGTAAATATATAGCTATATATGGTGACATACAAAAATTATAATTATATGTCAGTGTCTTATGAGATTGATGGCTACAATTAATCATTACATCAAGTGTATCACACCTACCACACGTAAAGAAGGTAGAGTAGACAGCACGTTTGATATTAGGACTTTTATTTATAGTCATATCAGTCTCACTGCATTCAATGACTATGACGGACAGTGATTAGTCATATTTTAAATTTACCCCAAAACATAGGCGTACAATCCAGGCGGAGGGGGGGGGGGGTGTAGTAATTTTCCGGCAAGCTGACTTTTCGGACAGACAGGTAAAGTGAGAAAAACAATTATTTCACCTACTTGGCAAAATAAAGTGCCCGAAATCTAATACAACACCAATTTTACGGGCTGGAATAGCAGTAAAACGCGTTTGCAGCCGTCAAATATTCCAAAATTTTCTTGGGAGGTATATACAAGGTCAGCTCCGCTTTTTCGCCTCTTGAAGAAAACCGACGCCGCTGTCTGTAAACCCGAAATTTTTTAGGGCATTTCTAGTTTTGCTTCCCTAACTTTCATCGAGTCCTAATATAACACTAATTTTATTTTTAACTGAATACCACGATTTTGTACTGATTTGGATTTTAAAAAAAAATTGTCAGGAGCCACTCTTCTTTGTGCGACATTTTTTAGGTATCGATTATTATTTGTGAATGCAGCTGGAACAGTCTGATTGGGATTTCAGTTACAAAACCATTGGATACATTTGGAGTTGCTTACACGGATTAGAAAAGCAAAAACCAAAGGAGGGTAAGACCCCAGAGCCAGCGACGATTGATAGGTTGTTTGAAATTCGGGTTAGTCAGGTAGGCTATATTGGACCAAACTGAAGTTGCTGTATTCACACGCTGGAATAGCAGGAAAACGCGTTTGTGGCAGTTAAATTTTAAATTTTCTCCCAACGGCCCCGTCTTCATGGTCTGTAAACGACTGATTGGAATTCGAGTCAGCCTCCTTAATTAGGCTATATTAGGCTGAAATTTCAGGAAAACGTGTTTACATCCGTCAAATATTCCAGTTGAGGAAGACTAGCGCCGCTCTCTGTAGAACCCGAAATTTTTTCGGGCATATCGGATTCCCCGCCCACTAACTGTCATCGCGCCCGTACGCCTATGCCCATAAATATGCTATCTGATAGCATTCCACGTGTTTGCATCCGTCAAATATTCCAGTCGAGGAAGACTGGCGCCGCTCTCTGTAAACCTGAAATTTTGGGGGGCATTTCGGATTCTGCCCCCCCCCCCCCGTTAACTGTCATCGAGCCCGTACGCTTATGCCCATACATCTATATGATAGCCTTCCACGGGCGGATCCCGAGGCGAGTCCCCCCCCACCCCAGTAATATAGAAATAATGGCATCATGCTTTGACAACTATCAAACTTCCTTATAGGGAATCTGGCAAACTCCTCCTGCAAAATTTCCTGATCCGCCCCTGCCTTTAATACTTGACAATATCATCCAACTTGTAAAGCTGACAGAACAAATGATCGATATGAAAGAATGACACGCACTGTTCTCGGTGTATTGACAATAGGGTAACGTTCAATACACATGTCTTACTTATTAAAATAAATGCTGGTGAGTCTGCTTATCAGATTCTATACCGAATCGTTTTGAACCTAGTATATGGGGTGGAGCACACACTAGCTAATAGCGTACACATAGGTATGTTAAATTTTATCTTAATAGTAATGTAGCTCAAAATCGAAGAAGGAAAGGTAGCTGGAATGAAAGTCAATATTAGACATTTGCTCTAAACCATTATCTGAGATTCCTATAACACACTGTATTAACTCAGATGTTGCTTGACATCGACAAACACCATTAAGATCAGTGCATAAAAGACCATTTTGGTTGTTTCCCCAATAAGAATAAAGTGTACTGCAAATGTGTGTATATATATATATATATATATATATATTAAGTTATGAATATTATATATAAGGTCAGGAGAAGGACTGTGAAATATAAACGAAATTCAAATATGGATTTTATTCTAATGTTTTATTGTACTGGAATATGTGGACAACACTATACATCACTGTAACCGCTTTAATCTGTGGGAGCCGCGGTGGCCAAGTTGATAGAACCCTGACTCACTATTTACAAGTAAAATCAAAAAAGACACTGATTCACTATCATGGAGGTCGCGTGTTCGATCCCTGCATTGGCTGAGAAAGTTCATAGGAATTTTCCGACGTTGTTTCGCCTTGTACCATTTGAATTCTGTTCCCAGAGATTAAGCGGTAGTCCTTGTCCTTCTTTCGTTAAACAGCTTAATTTGCCTATTGCATTGTAGGTCTTTATTTATGCCTTAAGTCTTAATCTAAATTATCAATTAGACATTAATTAAATTACCAAGACCATAATCAGCCTTAGATGGAATCGGATACTCTAGATTTTCAACAGATTTAAATATGATTTGCGGTTAATGATTTAAAGTAAAGAAAAATAATCGAAACTTTGTTTATAATCATAAAATCTGTAGCTATGAAAATCGAGGCTACACTGCTCTTGACGTAATGTCAAGCTGTCTTCACGAAAAACAAACATAAAATGCAATGAATTCTGTAGCTTTACTTTTTACGTAGATCAGATAGATAGAGAGAGAGAGAGGGAGAGATAGAGAGAGAAATTGGGTTAACGTCCACTCGACACAAACTAGGGCATTTCGGGATTAACATATGGTTTAATTTTATTTCAATTATTCGCTTGAGTAAACCGGAGTAAACCCACGAGGTTGGACAGACGACCTTACTCCTTGCCACGTACAACTGGGGATTCGATGGCAGGCCGTATGATACAGCACGCGCACGTTAACCATTCGGCTACCCATCCCCCTGTTACGTAGATCAAAAGGGACGTCATTTTAGATAGATAACCAATTTCAGCGCAGGTCTGTGGACAAATTTTAAGACCATATAAAACGTTACTATGTTACAGTCAATTTATTTAATGACTCAACAAATCAGTCATTTAGTGAAATGCCTCTGAGCGCCACCGGGGGTGTAATATCTCAATAAAAACTAAGACCTTTAGTTTGTAAACCTTTATTAAAAACTCTGAAAATAAGTACACATTAAAATTAATATACATATCACAGTTGAATAATATAAAATAACATAATAGTGGGGCATGCATTCTTAATGATGAAATATATCAATAATTTGCACAATAAGAGAGTAAAAATACATCAGTAACTAAATTAAATATATTAAACATGCCTTAAGTTTATACTAAAAGTATATATAAGTAATTGATCACCTACCCAAAGAAGGGGCTTTTATGTTATTTTGTATCTATTATTTAAATCAAATGGCCGCTTTAACTAATATTATAATTTATATCATTCCTACATCCACTGTATCTAAAACCCAGTTACCCAAAATACGAGAATTAGCGCACATTCCTGTAATACTGAAGTAGTATAACTGGAACAATTCTCTGCAAATAACCTAACTAGATTTGGAACTAAAGTACAACAATTTGATGGAAGGTATCAAAATGTCCTTACACTTCGAAATCTATCTAATATCTGCTGTCCAGAGAGAGGTTTAGGTAGAAAGAAAACTTGCTTGTAACCAAGGGAGTAGAATAGAATTGTACTCACCCCAAGATTTGGGCTCTAAGAAAACAGTGCAGGTTAACAAGCCAAATTAAAGGAGAGATGTTATTATAATTTAAAGGTGCACATTACTCAAAACACTATATTACTTGACATAATAAAACCTATAAACATATTAAAATTCCGCTTCGCTACAATACGTGCAAAGACTAAAATTTCAGTTAATACACAACATAACTAAAAATCATGGTCGGGGATAACGCGAAATGACTGAAGTGCTGTCAACCCTTCAAAAATTCACTGTAAAATATTTATTGACGTCAAATCAAACTATAAATCATACACTGTAGAAAAATACGCATGTAGCTATCATTCATCACGGAAATCTTACTGTCAAATCTCTCTTTTTTTCCCCGAAAATTTCGACTGGTTCATCTCGAAAGTCACTTGTTTTTGCATTATACTGATGGAGCATTTTGATTTTGTTTTTGAAACATTTACATCTATTCGTCTGTCATCTCTTGAAATCTGCACATTTGCACCGGACTTAACGTTGTCCACCGCAGCTGGATTCTATATGTACAGCCCGACGAAGTGTTTGCGTCTTTGTTTGTATGGTCCACATCAGAGTGAGTAAATTTTAGGAACACATGTCATTCTCATCGCGGTGGATTATTATTCCCAGAATATTAAACATACATAATGCAAGAGCTAAATCTACCATTGCAGGCCTTTCTCTAATTAACTTATCCAGACCATAATCAAATCTAGAGCCAACGTTAGCCTGCGATATTTACTGGATTAGAATCCGGTCTGCTGCTACTGATTTAATCTAAAATTGGATAATCGAGACTATGTTTTTTTTAATCGTACCGACTTTAGCAATGTTGATCGAGGCCCAAAATTCCATCGTAAATAATCGGTTCAGGGTGGATCAATTTGACTGAAATTTTCAGCAAATTCCTTTTACATTATGTAGTTTTTAACTCTTATATTGAAAACTGTCAGCTCTGTCTCGAATCTCCCATAATGTATCTTGAGTGAATCACCATGCCCTATAGGTACTGCTACGTTGTCTCCTACCTGGCCACTGGCTTCAACATGTGCAATCACATCACGCGGCGTCAATCATTGACTCAATAGCGCGTGCATTGTTTGCATAAGACATAACTGCTTCGGGCAGAATGATGCCTTTTACATATTTTAATACCCATTTACACAAAAAAGAAAATATTTTTTACCTACAAATAATTCAAATGTCTTTAGAATTTAAACTCATTAAGTCGCATCGATGTCATCCTTATCAGACTGTGACAGTCTAGCGAATATTCACTGCTGATCAGTGTGCATACGCCCAGCTTTTGTCACCGGGGTATAGCTGATACCATTGCTTTCACATAGGATGTTTTTTAAGTGGCCATTCAGTAAATTCGAAGCACTATTCACCTTGAGGCCGGTTGCTTAAAGTTCCGTTAACTTTTAACGATCATGGACAAGTTGATCAGAACTAAGTTATTTATCGACCCGTTAAACTCTAACGGATCGTTATAATGATAACGTGTCGTTTGTTAACGGCCCGTTAAATTTCTGTAGCTGGAAGGTCAATTTCATTATCCGTTAGCTAACGGACTTATTAACCCTTGTCGGTGCAAGTGGGGTCTCCGTGTACCCTATGCACATGTTTTATAGTGTTTTGTAATAACTGCTGGGAACTGCTTTCTGAAATTCAGTGACTTTGTCGCCTATATATTTTTACACGTAGCAAAGAGTTCGGTATTCATCTGCTTCCCACATGCAGAGTTCTGTTACATGCAAAACAGGTCCAAAGCTTGGACCCCTAAGTTACAACTCACAGTAGGAATTTGCTAATGTGTTTGCTGCCTGATACCATATTGCGTATGCCAAAGTATTCTTTCTTTAAACATCTGCATGTTACAAATATCAAAAATTACATGATGAATTCCAAATATTCAATGGTTTTTATATCAAGCGTGTATTTTACTTTAACCTCTTTATCACATAGTACACAAAGTAGCAATTTTGTGAGAATTAATAAATCTTTTCCCAATGTCACTAAAATGTTTTTGTATAATAAATTAGTTGTTTTTCAGTTGTCAAATATGAATGCAAATACAAACTAAACCGCTGCCTTTTAATTCAAATATATCTGTACGTAAAAACTTTGAATTATAACCGGGTCCATATGATACTTGCTATGTGATTCTCACAATGTGAACCGACAAGGGTTATAGTTAATCCAAGAGAAAGCTGTTTGTTTATTAGCCGAATTTAAAATTTTTAAATTCAATGTTCATGTACATGTATAACAACTTCATAGAAGTTAATATTAACAAAAACTTAAGACAGAGGGACAACTGTACAGTCTGTTCTCAAAACTTGATTAAAGACAAAAAGATAACTGTGCAATTTTAGAAAATTCAAACTCACCTTCATTGATGTGTAATCTTGATATATTTAAACAGTTTTTAAAATTAAATACAAATTAAGACTTCTGGCGGGTCCACAAAACAATAAGTGGCCATAATCCAGGAAGTTACGTTTGGATGTGCGCGATTATCGAATGGAGCCAAGGTCTTTCTGACTTAAGCATAAATTAAAAGTTTCGTCAAAATCGGAACAAAATGGTGGACTCTATAAACGTCCACAACTTTGATATACCATATTTTTAAAATACTATTTGCCTATGAGGGGCGACCATTTCACGAAATTCGAACTCAACCATCATAACGATGTAACTGTGATAATATATTCGAACAGTTTTTTTTTTAAATCGGGAAATAAATATTACCTATAGAGGGACCATAAGCTTAAAACGAGAGTTTTCGTACCATCAGGGGTAGACTGGTGGCCAGTCTTCTCCACACACCAAAAATTGGCCAGTCCTCTCAAAAAAAAAAACGAAAAAAAAACGTAATCTCTAGAGACTGGGCAAATAGAGCTTCATTCTCATCTAGTAGGTCAATCTGCATTATGTAGGTCGTGTGACGTCGTGCACGTGGTAATAAACATGGCTGTCGACTAACTGGCAAACTGGTGTAGGTGCGGCACAATACGTAGGTGCGAGATGTTTGTTGTGGATAACAGTTATTGTTATTTAGTGATACTTAAAGATCTATGAATTTTGTTGACGGACAATATCTGTCGAATGAACGGATACAACGTATGGGATGAGGTGAATGAACATAAATAATTACACACGACATCATTATAACAACTTAACGAAGCCAGTTCATGCGTATCGGGACGAAGCCGAATGGCGAATGGAAACAAAAAACGTGTCACGTGACTCGGGGCTTGCTTGACAACTGTCAATCGTTCCAAATAAGGAACAACGTAAAACAGGACAGGAACGCCCATTTTATTGTGAAGCTCGCAAATTGTCCAGTCTCTGGTGCTGGTTACAGGTTTACTCAAATTTTTTTTTTATACAAATGGAAACGAAAGTGTTGGTTTACTAAAAATTAATACTTTAAATCGAAATGTAAAATAAATAGAAGAGACTGGGCCAGTCTAAATCAGGGGGCATAATTCATGAAGTTACTTTCGGGTATGCGAAAATATGTCAAGAACTAAGATCTTTGGGTTATAAACATGCATTGTACGTTTCATGAAAATCAAATGAAAACTGTGACGTCTAGAGTGTCCCCAAACTAAAAAGTGATTTGTCATACAATCAGGTAAGCAATGTCAATATACCTCATTACATATTACAGTGTTTTAAGTGTGTACCATAATATGTTGTTGTTAGATTATTATTATATATGTAATACTCCTTTTGTCATTTATTTGTAATAAATGGCCATTTCAATCTCAAACAGGGTTATACATTTGTTACCGGAATGAGCTTGGCTGTTTTGGGGTGTAGTCTGTCGTCATGTCCTCGTAAAGGCAAATTTTTGATTTCCTGATACAATTAGATAACAGAATGACCTAAGAAAAAGCACTATCATTAGATGAATTTGAGAATTCTCTTGAGTGTCAAAAACAAAAACATTTTTTTTCTTTCTCTTTTTTCTTTATAGGCTTAAGCCCACTTTTTTTTACTGAACTTATAGGCTCACCTGTCACGGACAAGTGGGCACAGTCCGGCACTGGTCACGCAGATGGGTGACCCGGATGTAGCGGTCTTTAGCCTGGATTGTAACGCGTTGTGGACCAGGGACGTTGGCAGTCACGTGATGATCCAGTAACACGAACACGTTCCACCAACCTTACAATAGTGGACTGATGACAATTGAAGTATCTGGCAATATCACGTGTAGACATGCCAGCCCTGGACATTTCCATGGCTTCATTCCGTTGATTTCAGTAAGTCTTGGCATGTCTAGCTCGATTCCTTCACACGTTCAACAACAAATTACGACAGATTGACGTTTCACAGTTCATGTACTGCACATTAAGTTGAAAACATGCTTTTAAAGGGCTCACACACAATGCTGATCGTGAATATTGGGGTTTTCATGTGCATCTCGTGCATTTTTTTTTGTGCACACGAGCCGATATTTGCTGCGTTTGGAAGCATTCTGTGAAACAATAGTTCATAGTATTGCATAATATTACACATACAAAACCACCTAGTAATAAAATATTTGGGAAAAAAAAGTGATGCGTTTTCCATGGCGCTCCGTGTATATAAGTACTGTGAAATATAAAAGAAATTCAAATTTGGATTTTATTCTAATGTTTTATTGTACTGGAATATGTGGACAACACTATACAACACTGTAACCACTTTAATCTGTGGGACCCACGGTGGCTAAGTTGATAAGACGCTGACTCACTATCCTGGACCAAAAATCAACAAAATAGGCATGCAAAAGGGGACAAAGAGAGAGAGAGAGAGAGAGAGAGAGAGAGAGGGAGAACTACAGAGATGGTGAAATTTAATGGTGGCCTGCCTCCTGTTTGGTTTTATAAGGTCATATATCATCAAAATTCTTTTCTTTATAGCTTCACATTTATTTTTGCAAAACTGTTATAATACAGAAGAAAAAGACAATAATTACAAAGAAATGATGACCCTTTAAAGTTATGTACTGTTTTGTATACCGGGTTGCAGCTCATGTCCATGAGCCTTTTGTTCTAGATTTGAAGATTCTTTCATAATTTTGTCAAAATGTGAATTCTGTAAAAAGATTTAAAGAGTTTCAAAGAAATCACATCAAAAAAAAATATATATATATATATATATTGAAATATCTTCATAAATTTTACCTTTTTTTAACACAAAATGGTTCAAAATGTCAATGTTTCCCCATTTCTTGGAAATTCTGAGATAAAAGTCATTTACTTCTAGAAACCGTCGCTAGTAAGCAAGAAGACAAACTGCAAATTAGTTGCAATGAAGGTAACTTTAAGGAACTATAATGAAACTTGGAAGCCCACCCCTTAAAAATGTTGCTGTGGTAATAAATCAAACTTGTTTCCACATAAGTAATACTGTTGAAGGAATATGGCTAATAGGAATGTTCTTCTATCCCTGGCTTATATACATGCATATAAACACATGTACTTGGAAGAAGTATGAATCACTTATTAAAATATGGATTGATAAATGTAAAACAAGGGCTGTATTTATGTGATAACCAGCCACTCCAATAAAAGTGTCACAAAGCACTATTTTTTTAATTAGGAATATTTCAGTATTTAAAACACTTTAACAATAATGGGTATTCATGAAATTACATAGTGTCAATATTTTCTGGAAGTAATTCGTATTAATCTTTAATAATAATCCTCTATTTATTTAGCGCGATAATACTAAAACTAAAGTTTCTAATTTCTTCACAAAATGAGGGGAAAATATTTTATTACTCTGTAAGTGCCACATTTTATAAAATCACCACAAATAATAGATTTACATCCAAAATTTAAAACATTAAGCTGCAAAAGACACATCTACAAAATATCTTTTTTGGGGCCTTGACTCATTTGTCATAGCAGGATTTCATGTTTTGCCATAAACAAAACGTTTTAGAAATCCTTGAAATCTTATATGTAACTATTTGTTTGTGCAAAATAAAATGCCCGGTTTCATTTGAAGCACATAATCCACTTACTGTTAATTTGGAGTCAATATATGTTCAATTGAATATCCAAATATCAAATTCAAGAAAAGGGTGGGTGTAGTAATATAGATAGTAGAGATTTGTGCTTAAGAAAACATGCAAAATAATATCATGGCCTTCATTATTTATTTCTGGCTTGCCGCTGTGGTTTCGAGCCCTGTTGTGAGCGTATGTGGCATGGAGATAGGGGCGCCTTCTCAACCTCGTGGGTTTCCTCCGGGCATTTCGGTTTCCTCCCACTGCTAAAAACCCCTACGCGCAAGCGAATTATTGAAATAAAAATTAAACCATATGTTAGTCCCGAAATGACCTAGTTTGTGTTGAGTGGACGTTAAACCCGATTTCTCTCTCTCATTATTTATTCACCATTGTTAAAATATTCTTTGGTATAAGTGTATTCTAAAAGGCAGATTGTTTACGAAATATTTTGACAATAACAAGACATGGATTGAAGGACTGAGAATGGAGAAATATGAGAGCTTAAACAATAATGTCATCTTTCATATTTTTGATTTCTACGTCACAACCCAAAAATAAAGGAAGCATATGCTGGTTATTTTGATAGTTAACTAAGCTATCGACTGAACCATGTTGTGATTCAACAGATATCATATCTGTTTGGCCAAATTTGGTAACAATCCCTGAGTAGCATGACCATTCTACATTTGGAATTTAGTTGTTTACGTAAATAACAGAGACAAAGAATACACACAGACAAAGGAATAGGCAAATATAAATTAGGGAGCGAGGGTTACAATAATAAGACGCCATGTAGATTATAGAGTAGAGAACAGACGGGCATTGGGTTCTTTAGATGACCATTTCACCATGCAGTGGTTTGCCGAGTCTAGCCACGCTGGTTAGACCTTCTGAGGATTGGGGTTAGAGAGGAAGATATTGTAATGTAAAGTACTGTGTAACTGTTGTGACATAAAACCGCATAGAAAAAATAACTATCATGGTTCCTGTTAATTATTTGATTTTGGTATCGGGAGAAAAGACAAGGGTGAAGTTCTATAGAAGAAAGAAAAGACAACGGTGAAGTCCTACGGAAGAAAGATAATACAGTAGCCAGTCCCGAGTCAACCAACCCCTCACTAGACGATCAGGCCAAACACAAAGATGTGTAGTCAGGTAGTACTACATGCGGTGCGGAGGTTGAGACAGTCTATATGAAATGAAGACAGAAAAATTTGCCTGCAGACACATAGATTTTAATCAGGTTTTAAGCCAGAGTAACACAGCAGCAGAATGTCAAATATTTTTGAAATTTTACCATTTCATTTTTTATTATCAAAATGTCATATGAGAATTTGGAGACCATATCATCCAATTCTGACCTCCTATCTACTGCCAGAGTATTAACATACTCTAGGCGAGAGAGAGAGAGAGAATGGGGTTTAACGTCCACTCAACACAAACTAGGTCATTTCGGGACTAACATATGGTTTAATTTTATTTCAATAATTTGCTTGCGCGTAGGGGTCTTTAGCAGTGGGAGGAAACCGGAGTGCCCGGAGGAAACCCACGAGGTTGAGAAGGCGCCCCTGTCTCCATGCCACATACGCTCACACCAGGGCTCGAAACCACTGCCGCAAGCCAGAGGTGACCGGCCAGCTAGAGGTCGAAGCGCGGCACTCTAGTCCACTAGGCCATCCCAACCCCCCATACTCGAGGCAGACCACCATTAATTTCCCCATTGACTTCAATGTTAATTCTTGCCTATTTGCCCACCTTCAACTTTCCCCAAATTCTTCCGTCTTAAAATCATGAATATTTACCAAAACCTGGCAGGAAATGTTACCAAGGGGTATGTTACCAAGAAATACAATTGTTGAAGTAATAATAAACACATTCGATAACTTTGAGCAAACATTTTTATTTTGTTTTTTAGGAACAGAATGAAAAAGTGGAAGAGGTTAGCCATTGTATTAGTTGCTGTGTCAACAATCGTGTATATTGTGGAATTCAGAAACTCGAACAGTGCTACGCATGCCCCTGATTTCAATGCTGTTAAACATGCCGCTGATTTCTATCATGTTAAACGTGCCTCTGATTTCTATGGTGTTCCAGAAATGACATTAACTGTACGACTAACAAGTACCCCTGGCCCCAACAGACCGCCTTCAAGCCCTAATATTCTTAATTATTTCTATTGTACCTTACTGAGAAGCGCGACATTATATTGGTCCAATCAGCTGGGAAATGTTGGTATCATTCTTGATGAAGACAATCCTAAGGACCACGAATTCGCTGCCGGACTTCTAAAACATCAAACAAAAATAGGCATTAATTTTAGCATTTATTATGAGCCTTTGCCACCAAACCTAAAAGTATTAACGGCATCGCGTGGAGATACTAAGGGCTATAACCGTCAACTGTATTCTAGTTTTCTTATGGATAATTTAATTAAAACTCCAGTTGTTGCTTGGATTGATGCAGATGCTAAATTTATTACTCCAGTCACCCGAGATAACATTATGAATGGCTATAAATTACGTGTAAAGGGTAAAGATACTTTTGTGAATGACTGGGTTAGACGATGGGACAAAACAACCACGAGGATGGTCGGGAAACCCATGCCATCAGATTTCATGACGTATTTTCCTGTGTATATTTGGAGAGACACGATAACTAATTGCAGGAACCATATTATAAAATATATGAATGTTTCTACTATAGAAGAAGCGTACATGAAAGCAGTGTCTCAAGACTACAGTAGCCCAGTCAATATTATTATGACGTATGCGTATTATTTTGAAAAAGACCGATATGATTGGCATGTTGATATTGGATCTTTAGATCTTCAAAAATATAATAAAGTGCATTTGACCACTGGTCACGAATTACAACCCACTGATATAACGCGTGATTTACACGTGACATTGCATGACAAATATTATTTAGACACAACAAACAAAATAAATCGTCATGCATATTGTACCGCCATCAACGAAACCGTGATTAACATGGACGCTGCAATTAGACGAATGTGCCAACCATTTAAAGGGATTGTGATGTGGTCACTTTTTGAATTCACGACGCACAAACCTTTAATAGAACATTTAACCACATGGTGCAGAAACCAAAATATTGAATGCGTCTCTCTAATTAATGCACATTTTAAAAACACTGCAAAGCTAATCAATAACGGAGTGTATGACCTTGACCTGGACAAGGTTAAATCCGTAGAAATTGCAGCTAAAGAAATGAACATACAATGTAAAGCATTCCATTAAATAGAAGCTACAATTTTACAGACGTCCTGCAAACTCAAAGGTTGGTCGAAAAAGTGTGAAACTAGTGTAATAAAACGTGTATTTTACAAATATTCTATGGACCTCTAGAAACAGTTATTAACCCAACACAGGCGCGGATCCAGAGGGGGGAACCCCCTGCTCAGGCATGAAAATTTGAAACTTAAATCTATGCGATTTTATTGGCGATTTTTAGACCTGTAATTTTGGAATTTACCTTCCGGAAATACGTCAGAATGCACTAAATTGAATCTAATTTACCAAATTTTTCTGGGGGAGGGCCCACACCCCCCGGGGGAGGGCCCACACCCCCGTTAATTGGTTGAGCGCCGCAATTAGTTAAGCAATTATCAAACCTAGACCCACCCCCCCTGCACAAAATCCTGGATCCGCGCCTCAAACAATACCACATATTCGCCACACAACACATTAAAATGACGTACTGTCGCGTAAAAATGTTGTTTCCTGGTGTTGGCCAAGAAAGATACCCGTGGTATTGCAGCGTGGTTTCTCCACGTCGGTAGTGCAGGAAAAGGGCCTGGAGAAATAAACCACGCTTCTGTGTACACATTAGCGTGCACATAAGGAAATGCTTCACAGTTAAAATTCGATGAAGAACAGCCACGGTCCATTGGAAATTTCCGTCATAACACTCTATATCAGGACCGGCGGAAGCAATTCATGATGTGGGGGGTGGGGGGACTACCATCTTAGGACTTTAGGCGAGGGTCCAGGGGATCTCGACATGTTTAGCTTGTGGACCCTCTATACCTCACAGTTTCTGTTTGATTGTCAAAACCGTTCAATTATATCAAATTTCGTGAAAATCGGACCGAAACTGCTCGACAAAATGGCCACTACCCCTAAAAGCATGTAATGCACAGGTTGTGTTCCAGCGGTTCAAATTTTCACCCAGTTTTGATATATCACTATTTTTATCTTATTTCCAAAACCCCTTAACTTTCGGGTAATCTTATTTTTCGGACAGACGAGCAAAGTAAAAACAAAAATTAATATGTCATCGAGTTTGCAAAATAAAGTGCCCGAAATCTAACAACACACTAATTTTACTTTTTTTTAATTGAATACCACGAATTTTTACTGAATTGACATGTATTAAAGCATTTTGTATGGAGTCACTCTACTTTGTGCAACATTTTTCGGGCATCGATTATTTTTTGTGAGTGCCACTGCAACAATCTGATTGAAAGGTTAGAATTCGGGTCTTCATAGAGTGGGATTTCGGTTGAAAACCGATTGGAGAGTTTGAAGTTGCTTAATTCACGAGCATCCATATTGCATGCTCTAAGCATCACTCCACCTATATTGCATGCTCTAATAGCATGGAAGATAATAGCTAATCCTGATAATATGTAACAAACAGACGAGTTTTGAGCATTGGATTTGAACACAGCTAATGTCTGAGAACTCTGTATCAATGGTAAGTTATTCCACAGACACTGAAGGCTTTATCTCCATAGGATTTCAGTTTAGCTTCCGGCACAACCAATGAGGGCTTATTTTGTGAGCGAAGTGGTCGTTTTGGTTGATATGATTGAATGAGATCAGTGGGGTAAGATGGGGAAAGATCATGTTGAAACATATAAACCAATGTTACCCGGGCTTCTATTGGTTACCAATGTAATGGTTTTAAGATTGGAGTTATATGAAAATACTTTTGTGTTCTTGTTATTATTCTGCAGACATTCATCGAGCTCGTACGCCTAGGCCTCACAGGACTGGGCCATTTTATGTACAGATCTATCTGACATTTCTAGATTTATCTTGATAAAACGTAAAACATCCTTCTTAAAAGGCGTCTGGTTATTAAGAAAGTTAAAAATCACGTCATGCTCCAAACGTATAAATAATGAATTTATTTATTGTTGATGTTATACCATATTCCTGAAGCAATGGCCCGAGAAATCCCTCTCTGACCATTTCTGGAATAGCGTCTGTTTCTTGAACTTATGCGGGAGTGTGTCTATTCTTTCCGTTCAATGAAAGCTATCACCTAAGTACAGCAACATGACAGTCCTTCGTTTAATCTGGGTCTTCCCTAAAACTTTGGACAGTGATTTAAGGTATTAAAACGGTAAAAGTATGTTCGTTTCCAAACAGTATTGTTTACATTTCATTCGACTTGATAGCCTCGTTTGTCACGCAATTAGTTTTACTGCAGTATTCTGCTATGCACGGGTTAATTAGGCATAATAAAATCGTGAGTCATGACGTAACGTTATGTAAACATATTTGGTCTAGTATTGGCAGCTAGTGATTGGTTGGTAGACGGACTACTGATCAATCAAAATTTAACACAACAATATCCACTCATAATAGCAGTGTGTAGTTGGATTACCTCTAATCAAACGCAACACTGCGCGGGAGTATGATGTTATACATACATATATACATTCACTTGTCGTCATCTTTATATTATAATTGATATACTTGTTTAACAAGGACGTCACTCAAATATCCATTTCATTTTTAAACATAGGGGTATAAACTTACTCAAATATCCATTTCATTTTTAAACATAGGGGTATAAACGGCCTAACAATTAATTTTATATGCGCAAACCAGCGAGGTGTTACATAGAAATTGAAGATGTTAATTTCAACGTCTTAATTAATGCTAGGTTCCCACTATAAACCGAGAAAACTTGTCTGCGGCCGTCATTTTTTCCAAATTATCTTTAAGAGGACCGGGTCCACCAGCTATAAGCCAAAATTATATGTGTGTGTGTGGGGGGGGGGGGCATTTCAGATTTCCCTCCCCCCCCCCTTATGTTCATCGAGCCCGAACTCCTTCGCTCGCAACTGGGGTTCAGTATAGAGAGAGCATAAAAAAGGGTTTGGTTTTAAAAGTCCTTTAACGTGGAAATATAGTCCATCTAAAGTTCTTGGTGGATTTTATATCGTCTCTATGTGTAGATTAAGAATTTGGATGTTGTCACTCTGGCACCCTTTGGGAAATGAAGATAGCCGCCATGAGCCATTTTCTGTTTTTTTTAGTGGGGTTAATGACCTTTCTCTTTTGGACCTCGGTTTGAAGATGGGTTTTTTAAGAATTTTACCCGTCGAATCCAGCAGGCTTGGGTATTCCTCCTAAAGGTGATGGCTACTCCGTTAGGAGGCCGAATTCAAAATGGAGGCTTACTTTTGCAGCAAACTTATAAAGTTCCCTAAAAGGTGTGTAATATACTGAAATATAGGTTTTTGTGTATTATATATCTTCAATATGTGTAGTTTCAGAATTCGGATGATGCCACCCTAGCATGGCCGTCTCGGGGTATTTTCTGGTTATTTACTTTAAGTGAGTGAGGTAAAACTCGCGACATATTCTCTCAGACCTCGATATGAAGATGATTTCTATCAGTGACTGCGGTTAAATTCGCGACATATTCTCTCGAATCTCGATATGAAGGTGATTTCTATCAGAATTTGACCCGCTTATTTCAATGAACAGTGGCCTGATCACTAGTCTTTCCGACCCCAGAGAGCAAAGTGTCAAATGAAACTTAACGAAGTCCCCAATAATTTAAAAAGCAGACTGCCCGAAATGCAGTCTGACAGTATTTCAGGCATTGATCGTCGAGATAAATAGAGCGTAACAGATACCGCCTGTCGCCAAACCACTAGTTTATCCGACCAGAGAAGTAAGTGACAAACGGGCGGAGTGAGTGGCTCAAAGTGAATGAATATTTTGTAAAATGAACGGACTTGCGAACCTCAACGAAGTCCCCAATAATTTGAAAAGTAGACTGCCGGAAATGCAGTCTGGCAGTATTTCAGGCATTCATCGTCGAGATAAATAGAGCTTAACAGATACCACCTGTTGCCAAATCACTAGTTCATCCGACCAGAGAAGAAGGTGTAGACAGGGCGGAGTAAGAGTGACTCAAGGTGAATGAATATTTTCGCCACTATATTTTGTAAAATAGACTGCCGGGAATGCAAGCAGGTATTTTCGAAAATTATTGAGGGGGGGGCAGAGGACAGGCCAGATTATTTTTACTATGACTAGTATGACACTCGTCCGTGTCACCTTCTCTACTGTCACATTCTCTACCGTGTTAACTCGACACAAACTAGGTCATGTCATGAATATATGTTTTTAATTTTATTTCAATAATTCGCTTGCGCGTAGGGGTTTTAGGCGTGGAGTGGGGGGAAACCGGAGGACCCACAGAAACTCACAAGGTTGGCGACCCTACTCCTTGTCACGTACAACCGGGGATTCGAAACCACGCCAGTTGACAAAGACAGGCTTTATGATACAGCGCGCACGTGCTACCCCCCCCCCCCCCCGGACGAGCATGAAGAAATTGACAACGAAAAACTATATTTCAATATATTACACACTGTATTAGGTAGATAACAAACCTCATCTCTCCACCCTCCGTGATTCGAGATAAGAGATTTAGTTCCACGTCGCAAAGCCGAACACGTATCACACTCGCAAAAAGTAAGCAAAATTGACAATATTTTTCATCAAAACAACGATTGATTATTGTTATCTATAACATTTCTGCCACATCCAACTACAATTAAGAGACGGGTACAAATCTTTTTAAATCATAGCGATAGTAGATTGTTTTTTCCGACATTTTAAATTTACGTTATGTTAACACATAAAAACAATGCTAGATTTACTTTATTGTCAATATTTCCTGATAAATGAATGTTGTTTCAGTAGATTGGGCTGCGTGTGTGTAAAAAGTACTAATAGTATAAAACTAACTTATTTTAAAGATGGTACATGCATTGATAAAGAAATTTAGGCATTCAATCGTAGCTAAATGCAAGCACATCAGTATATCTCAACGTTTTTAGTTACGTTCTCGTAGCTATGTATTAGGGAGCAACATGATTTGGGTAAATTCTAATAGAAACCATCTTCAAACCGGAGATAATCTGTCACACATTTTATTCCAATACAAAACCAGAAAATGCCCCATGGCGGCCACCTTGAATATTTTAATTACCCAAAAGGCAAAGGCGTTTTATAGCTGAGGCACTGGAGGCGCCCGCTTCCTTGCGAAAAACAATCAAAGAAGGTGAAAAATTAAAACGGGAGAAAAATTCTAATACCGATGAGAAAAATTAAAATTTACCCTAGTTAGGAAGGGTCCAATAGGCAGACAAAGGGCCCCGCGTCTGACAAAAAGGGCCCCTCTTGCCAAGGGAAAGGGACCCCGAGTCCGAGTCAAGCGTTTTCTATACACACTGTTACTGTCGAATCCACTATTGAATGAGAATACAGTCATTGATTGGCATGAAAATCATCAATCAAGAAATCATCTACTAAAAGCTATTCAGGAAAGAGATGGCTAGGCCGTCCAGTGTGGCCTGGCTTGGCGGAGCGATCATTTCTTTGCTGAATAGATTCGAGATTGTTGCCAGGGGTGCATGAAGGTGGGTCTGACAAGCACAGTTGTCTTGTCGTTCGGATGGGACGAAAACCGACGTCCCGTATATACATCGGTAAAATATTCCTTGTTAGTTGGAATTTGATAGGAGATTAGACCGTAGCGCCGCAGTATGTTCATCATAACATATTATATGGTGTAAGCCCATCTTCATTAGCCCGGTCGGAGAAGAATAGTCGGACGTTAAACACAATTTCATTTCATTTCGTTCTGCTCCAACTGCGCCAATGAAGACGGACATAAGCTATGCCGGAACTTTGCCCAGAGAGGGGGTCTTTTGCGTGCTCGCTAATTAATTGGGCCTCGGTTTTTCTAGACATTCTAATGTCCATACGTTATCCCTTGTAGCACCGCTGTTGTTGATCGTGTTAATGACTACCTGGGATTTCTATTAACCCGAAACGAACTATCTTACATCTTGTAGTCCGATTGATAAGCTACAACATCATGTATGATTTGTTATTAAATGATTAACAAAAATAAAATAAATAGGTAAATGTAAATACGCTTCCATATCGCCTACCTCCCGTTTTTTTTTTGTTTTTTTTGCACGCTTGCAATCAACATTTCTACATACCCTTGTGGAAATTAATGAGAAAGGAGGAACCTTCGTGTTACTTTCATTACTGATGATATACATCAACCGATCTATGATGCCACAGCATCTGACTGTAGGCTTAAACACATTCTAGGCACAAGTTAAAAAATCAATATTAAACAGACCATTTATTGGAAACGGTAAACAATTGTAATATTATGTTTGGTAACTATGTAACTATGTTGATATCTACATTATATATGTTATCGATATTTATATCTCTGTCTTGCATTGATTTATATGCTATATCTACACAGTTAAATAATGTGATCTACATACTTTTATATTGAATAACAGACTTATGGTGGCAATATTTGTAGCACCACGGGTCTTTTGTCAGACGTGAAAAACGAACTACCAAATCCGGTCGCCATATCCTACGTATGACGCATGTACCCTATTCTTATTTTATATATTAAAGATACATTATGGGAGATTAGATAATTTCAGTTAAATTGATCCACTATGAACTTAGAACTAAGCGGATGAAAGTTCCGTCTAGTTCCGGTCATCATTACTAAAGTCGGTAAGACAAAACTAGTAGTCTCGATTATCCATTTAATCGGTTAATCACGATGGGAAATTTTGAAGCAAATCGAACTACAACCCAACAAATATCGCAGGCTATCCTTGACATCGAGAGTTGATTATGGTCTGGAGAAGTAATTAATGTCTAATTAATAGTTTTTATAAGATTTCAGGCCTAAAGAAAGACCTACAATAGGCAGATTTTGATCTTGCATTATGTATGTTTAACAGCCTTGTGGTCGTTTCAGGGGCGGATCCAGAGGGGGGTACGGGGGGTCCAAACCCCACACTGCTCAGCTACCTAGAAAAAATTTAAGCCTTGCATGGATGACATTAAATCACAATGTGATTCTACATCATTATAAAAATGATTTCTCTCTTTAAAAAGCCCAATTTGTATGCATATTTATGTAATTTAGAGACGATGATGGCAGATTTCCTTAACTGGAACCTGGCAAACCCCCTCCTGCAAAAATTCCTGGATCCGTCCCTGCGTTTAGTATTTTCAGTTGTCTTCTTTTGGTTCCTTTTTTCACGCTGTTTGTCCCAGACGTTTGTCTTACTATGAATAACAATGCAACAGTTCAGTTATGTCAAGCTTGATTCATATAATCGATAATAGATTACAAGCATACTAAACATTAACATCTTTCTCTCGGTCCCAACTGCTGTAAAGGTCTTACCAGCATGGCTGCAATCAGGAAACCATGGTCTATAAACTCAGGTGGTAATCTCCCCGGAACCTAATCGTGTCTGATCTTAAAGGCCTACCAGGCTCTCTGTTACATTAATCATATTATGGACATCGCGCACAGATCAGACCATACATGACCCTGAATCTGTGCAATTACTGATATGATTATAATATATAGTAAGCCAAATGATGCAATAGGATTTTTCCATCATGTTTATCGATCGACCTATGGAATATTTCACAGGTATCAAAATGTCATAGGTTTCTGTCAATTTATCACAAAACAATAATTAGACTCATACATGTATGTGAATCGAATGGTTGGTTAAAGATAATCATTATATAATGAATTCTACTATCTCTTACATATTTTGTTCAATGTAATTAACCTCATTTTTTAAAAGTTAAAAACAGCATTGGCCAACCTCTGACGCAATAGCCAAATGTGCCAACTTTTTATTTTTTTAGCGATTTTTTTTATCGTGCACACTCTATTTAGCAAATGTTATCTTTCTTCACATTAATTTGTTTAAAATATGCTTAAAGATACATTACGGTAGATTAGATAAAAAAGCTGGCAGTGACACTATAAAAGTTAAAAACTACACAATGTAAAGGGAATTTGCTGAAAATTTCAGTCAAATTGATTCACTTTGAACCGAGATTTTAGCAATTGAATTTTAAGCCTATCCTCGATCATCATTACTAAAGTCCGTACGATAACAATAATCCACTTTTAATTTAATTATTAATGGACGTTAAGCAGCAGATAGGATTCTAATCCAGTAAATATCAAAGTCTAGCGAAGCCATCGAGAGTTGATTATGATCTGGATAAGTTAAGTAATGTCGAATTAATAATTTAGATAACATTCCAGGCCTAAAGAAAGACTTGCAATTAGCACATTTAAGTCTTGCATAATGTATGTTTCATTAATCACACTAAGAAAATATCTGGATTGTACTTTACCCGGGGAGTACAAGAGATGTAAGTCAGATGTGAACAAATTGAATTTGTTAGTGTGGCGTGAGTTTAACCATTCATAACACAGCTGAAAAGGGTAACTTCAGTTTTATTAGGTTCTTGTGATAGACTATAGAAGGGATAGGGAATACCCCTTTCATGCTGCAACATTACCCTATGGCCCCAGGTAATAGCAAACGCTAAACTCGAAATTAAGTCAACATACCCTCGGGTTATGGACCTATAACACACTTTGATGAGATGTATATACCAATAACAAGACGTTTAATTGTAGCCTATGTCAATTCACGATGCTTGACTACACGCATTGCCTTTCAAGATATGCGCAGGACGACATACAAAATAATCTCCGGGATAACATCACAGATAAATAGAGTTCATTTCATTTGATAGGAGTTAGAACAGGAAAATAAAAACGTGTGTTTATTGTAGTTTTTAAATCAGTTAGTAGAAAAAGCCGATTATTAAAATCACGCTATGTTTTCTGGAATGCATAACCAGCAAATGATTTTTTCTTTCACCCATTCACCCCGAATAGTCCATTCTTATGCAAATGTGACCGACTTTGACCTTGGGTGTGATAAGCAGATATTACACCTTGAATTTTAGGAAAGACGAAGGGAAGGGTAGATTTGGGTGAGTTGATATATTTTGATTGATACATTAGTATTTTGTCATTGTAGAATGAAGATATTACTAATTAGATTAATATAATTTATTATCAATTCGTTTGCTTTGAACTGTCCAATTAATTCAGTCATCGTTGATTAAATTGATGTTAAAGTTCTAAGAATGTACATGTATTGTTTATAAATGCTACATTCCTTGACGGAAGACCTGGATAGGAGAATGCTGCCTATCCACAATATATTTCAATATATATGTTGGCTGCGTTTATTTCGTATTTTAAATCACTAGTCTGAACAACTTAACTTACAAACATGTATGGGCGGCTGATTTAGGGCCTGTCAATGTTTCACCTGCGAGATATGTATATTTAATTTTGAATATTTCATGGGAAGTACTACTGGCTAACATTTAATGATAATGTTTCTAAGAATGCATTAATACTTGTTTAAGCCAGACGAAAACTTTGCATATTTTTTATCAAACACCCATGGCATGGTCGGCTTGGTGGTCCATGAAGCGGAACGAGGTGGGTACAATAAGTGTCTAGATACCAGTGTGTCTAGTATCAGTCAACCAGTCACATATTCAATTGTTGTCAACTTCTGACTGTTATAGCTGACGTATTTTAATTTCAACCAAGGTGGGCGGGGTATATAAACTTCAAATTTGAAATGGACACCCAAGGGTAATTGGGAGTTTGATCAAGATTTATCCTCTTTAATAACTCACCAGGGTTTCTTTCAATTTTTCACTCAAAAGTTTTTGAAAGCATCATTTTGTGTTACTTCCACTTGCTGATATTCTTATGAATCAAGCACGTTATATTCTAGTCTTATTGAAATTTATTCGTAAATGATCAAGCCTCGACGAGTTGAAAAGATACGACAATGATAATGACATACATATTCTAGGTCAAACTGTTTGTGTAAATACAGGACGTAGTATATATCTATTTACATAGTTTTTCTTATCAGATAAGTAAACCTCCACTGTTATATGTTAGATGGCGGATTAAGGGTTGTATACATACATGTATAAAGATTGAACACATATTTTAGATATATATGTATATCAAAGAGTGAACACATTTGCATATAATAAAAAAATGTTTTTAGGATATTATACGACACGACACAAAACACGAATTAAAATAAACGGGACAATAATCAAGGACTGCATGCTGCGTCACAGTTTGTAATCCTATAAGCCTTTTATTATTTCCCGGAAGAGAAAAGTGAAAATTAATACAAATTATGAATCAATCATATTTATTCTATGGAAGCGTATAGGGATCAATAGCGCGAAAAATATCGCCATGTCAATATGGTAATATGTCTACATATTATAATTGTTGTGATGATTTTAAAACTCACTAGAAAGGTTTTGTCGAGTTAACTTTACTAACGCGATATGTTGTATGTCGCCATTTTAAATACGCCTGTTTGAGTTATAATATTGCTGCTTGAACATTTTGGCAACACGTTCCATTATCACCGTGTGTTATCTCCACATATACTACCAGGAAAAGGAATATTATGACAATACTTCAAAATAGCAATATCACAGTGGTTCACAACCTTCTTTTTGCTAACGGCACACCTTGGAACATATGAAAGTTTAGCGGCACACCTGGCTTAATATACATGCAAAATAAAAACATGGTAAGTCAGATGGCACACAACCGTAGCCCTGGCTCCCGTGTCGGAGTGGCCCCTTTTACTGAGCGGCCCCTTTTACTAGCCCCTGCTAGCCATAGACCCATAGTATGACTCAAGCTAAATGAAGACAAGACACAGCGCTATAACAACACATTTGTACACTTACGGATGTTTAATCGGTAATCAACGGTACAAAGTCAGACGGGTCAAAACCAAAAGTACGACAAAGATGTTGTTACTGATGTGTTCCCATTTGGATATTGTTCACAATAAGAAGCAAAATAAGATATGTTTACAGGATCATTTTGTTATACGAAAAACTAAGTGGTGCATTTTCTATGGCGCTCGGTATATTTATTACTATATTGATACCGCGGTATCTTCCATATTGTTCTGTTATCACGTGTTGTCGCAAATAATTGGTGTATATTATATTTCATCAATAACCGATTCCTACTTTTTTCAAAAGGGACCAGAAATCCTGCCCAACTAAATTTTGTAGGAACAGTATAGTTCAGTAGAAAACCTTATGCCGAATGCATTAACTTGGAAATTACATATTTACTTTCAGCCTTCAAATATTTCAGATAGCAAATAACAGAAGAAAATGGATAAAACGGGAATATATGTAGTGTCACACAAGCCTCTCGATGAATCTCGATCGGGTGTTGATAATCCCACATTCGACGCCATAGATGATAAACACCAAGAGGTTCATTTCAATAAAGAAACGCCCCATTATCATTCTGATAAACCCTATCGAGGTATGGGCAAGGACGAACTACTTACACACTCTTCAAAAGGAATCTGGAAAACGCTAAGGTAGATATAATTACCAATGTAATGGACACGGGATTGCTAAAAGAGCTAGGGGTGGCACCGGTAGGATTGGCAAGAAAAGTGTGTTTAGTCGTGCAGATGGGACGGAAAACCAAGGCCCCATTTTCAAATTTGGTAGTACGCCCAAAATAAAATTGATAGTTGGAATTACAAGAATAATTGACGGAAACGGTAAAGGAAGTCGTGGGTTCGATCCCAGTTTGGGCCGAAAAAGTTCATCGGGATTTTCCGACGCTGTGGTGATAAGGACAGCTGCCAAGTCGTTTGGATGGGGAAAATGGAGGTCCCGTGTACACATTGGCATGCACGTAAAAGATCCCCTTGCATTTGGAATTCGATGTAAGAGTAGGCCGTAGCGCTGCTGTCCGGACAAAATTACCCTCATAACGCATTGTATGGTGTATGTCCACCTTCATTAGCTCAGTCGAAGCAGAACAGTAGGTCGGCCATTTGGACAGGTTTACATTTATAAATAAAATAGTATCTTACTCTCAATATGGTTTAAGTAGCGTGTTGATGAGACGTTAACTCTTGGTCTATTCCAATCTATATTAAGATGTCAGAGTTATATTTAACCAGTAAATTAGATATTAAATTTGCATAGAGTAAACATAATGTAGGTTGTGCATTACATTACGACATGAGAAATTGGACTTAATATTCCAGTTAGCATGGTCTTGATCGAATTTACATTACCTATACTCATATTTGGTATATTAATTTAGAATTCTTATTAATTATGATTCTATATTTCGTCTTGTCTTTACAGATATATTTGCATGATTATTGTATTTCTGGTGTGGTTTGGTTTGATAATAACAGTTATCGCCCTTGTTTTGGTTTACCCTCGATGTCGCGAGCCGGGACATCAGGTATGGTGGCAAAAGAAGACCGCTTATCGCGTTTATGTTCGAAGCTTCAAGGACAGCGATAGTGATGGAATCGGAGACTTAAATGGTATGAGAATCTTCTTTTCTTGCAATCTGTCTGAATAAATTATACACAGTGATAAAGTCAGTTAATCAATTTTGGGAGTAACCGGTCTTCATGTAGCCTGTACGTCACCTGGCATCATTCCCGGTGTACACGTTATCCAGTCAGCCAAGCATTAACCGGATGCACTTTCTCACGGACATTTTAGTCACAAAATGCACGAACTCATAAATCCATGTTATTTCGACGACCATATAGTTAGGATAGGATATTGATGATGATATGAATGGACATACATGTAATATACTTTTATCAACAGTAGCTATATAGAAAATCCAGGGTTTTCTTCTTTAAATTACAGTCGGTAATCTTTTTTCGAAAGTTATTGACGTTTCTAACTTTCTGACTCACCTAACACTCAAATCAATCCTGCAAGAGTGAAAAAGAAACAACAGGTTTTTATTATTTTATCGTTACCACTTTTGTAGGTATATTCAACAGTCTGGACTATTTAAAGAGCCTGGGTGTTGGTATCTTATCTCTCAGTCCTATCTATCAACAAGCTTCCAACAAGAACTCGGATTATCATATTATCAACCACAAAGAAATAAATCCTGAATATGGAACTATGGATAACTTTAAAGCGTTGGTTAATGCTACACACGAACGAGGTAAGTTGTTCTTATACGCAAGGGTTCCCAGAGGATAAGTTCGGTCTACACAGGGGATACATTTTCTGATTCTAGACTATAAAACAATATTATAAAATTTCCTCTTTGTCGAATTCTTCATTATGATAGAAGTGTAACGGTTTCGTAAAGTTACTTAGTTTAAAATGCCGAAAGTTTTGGAACCCTTTCTCTAACGGTAAATTAATAACTGTCTTGTGCAAGTAAAACAATGAGCTATGTCTTGAGCGTCCCTCATTAGCTTCCATTCGCCATGGTGTGCTCTCTTGTTGTATGAAGACAAATTATCTTCTTTAACTTACTGTACACGTTTACATGATGCTTTTGGATTGGTCTCGGGTATAGGACTTATGAGCTTTACCGATTCCACAGGACCAGTTATCACTTCGATCTCTAGTAGGTGATATAGGTATTTAGATAACTATTGCCTTCGGTTTTTATGGGGAATAATATCTTTGCGTAGTTTGAGAAATTGCTTTTATTTTTAATGTATCTACAAATTCAATGCTCTAATTGATTGATATGACTGAATAATATTTAGTAGAACTAAGAACATATATCCCAAAATTATATTCAACTAGCAATTTTTTTTTCTTTATGTAAGGTATGTATTTGATAATGGATTTTATACCTGGATTTACGAGTATAGAACACCCTTGGTTTGATGCCAGTAAGGACTCGTCTAGAAACAATAGTAAGAGGAATTTCTATTTGTGGGCTGATGGAGCAGCACCAGGTTCTCCTCCTTCAAACTGGGTAAATTTTCATCTTACGACCTTTATACATGAAATATAAATTTCCCAGGGGCAGTATCAAAGGAAATTATGCTCAAAGTTCTTAAATTGACCATTCCCGAACTTGATGACAGTGAAATATGTTACAGAAGAATATTTCAAACTACAATACCATGAATATAAGAATAGTCTCCTAATGTCGTGTATATTTGGTAATAAAATACTATTTCTAGCAAAAAATATCGACAAACGAATTAAATATTGTACGTTTGACAACAATTAATTGTCCGTTGTCCCAGTTCTCGTTTAAGAATATTTGCCGGCAAAACCGACTAAACCGAGGCTACAGTTGACGTGATAATTCAACCTTGTGGGGTAGTGACATTAACCTTGCATGGAGCTTTAATCGATTTGAAAAGTTTTAAAGATATATCTAAAATATATGAGAAAAATATTCAGAGATTGAATTTAATAGAATAGACGAGGGTATATACAAGCAAATAGTTTCGTATATGTTAACAGTGAATTTAAACAAGTTTGTTTTGTATTTAGAAATCTATATACGACGGTTCAGCATGGACGTTTGATAACACGATGAACAAGTACTATCTTCACCAGAGAGAAGCTGAACAACCAGATCTAAATCTGAGATCGAATGAAGTCAAAGAAGAGATGGAGGTTAGTATATATATACTTAAATGAATGGAACATCTTTTCATCCATGTTCTTGTTGTATTGGCATTTATTGTCCTCTGTCGGCCCCTTTGTCTGTTTGGGCACTGGGATATCACGGTGGCTAAGTAGATAAGACGCTAACTCGCTAGCCTGGAGGTCGGGTGTTCGATCCCTCCATTGGCCGAGAAAGTTCATCCAGATTTTCCGGCGTGGGTTCCCATTGTCAGTGATGCAGGACGGAGGGCCTGACAAGGATAGCTGTCTGTCGTTCGAATGGGACGAAAAACAAAGGTCTCGTGTACACACTGGCGTGCACGTAAAAGATCCCTTGGAAAATGGAATTTGATATAAGAGTAGGCCGTAGCGCCGCTGCCCGTAGAAAATTTCCTTATAGCACACTATATGTGGCGTAGCCCCGTCTTCATTAGCCCAGTTTAGGAGCAGAACAGTAAGACGTTAAATTTCATTTTATTTGTTTGAAGTTTTGAACTTGTTAATATAACAAGATTGAAAAACCAATCCCATTCAGACTCGTTGATTAATAAGTTATTTAATTTCCATTTTACAGCGAATATTACTGTTTTGGTTGGATTTGGGAGTTGATGGGTTTTATATTAGAGAGAGTGCTATGTTGATTGAAGACTATGATTTGAGAGATGAACACCCTTCAAATACATCTACTACCACAGATCCGGTAAGATGAAAAACAATCAAAAATCTTCCTAGCAGGGGACGAACATGACGAATCAACTTACTTAATTACTGTCCAGATTTAGCTTTCAATGGGCTTCTGTTTGTATCTTATTATCAGGATCTATTTCGTACTGTATGTGTAATCGTCGCCTAAACATACGAGAATACGTTTTGTTTGGAAACATTACAAGTTTATTTTAAATATTACTTCTGTGATTTTGTTATTGGAAGAAAAAAGATCTATGGATCGAATCATTTGAATCATAGAAGGGATGAAACACAATAACAGCTCTCATATTTTTTTTTTAAAATATGAAACCGCAACGAATGTATTATTTATATACTAGGTTTTCTTTATTAACAGGATGCTTATGACTACTACGATCATAAATACACTTATGCCAGACCAGAGAATTTCGATTACTTTTCAAGATGGCGTTATGTTTTGAATATGCATGGTAATGCAACCGGTCGAGAAATGTGAGTGTGTTTTTAATTTCTAATATCTTACGCGTTTTCGAAATATTTTCATCAAAAAAAAGAATACTAGTAAAATTAATGTTAAATTTCGAAATATACGATCACCAAGACCTCGTTAACGGAAACTCTATTTGTAGTGGGGGCTTGAATTCCTCCGTACAGAAGACAAATATGGCTTGCTGTTGACTTTTTGTAGATGCCTTATTTAATCCCCCAAAAATTCAAACAGCAGACAAATTGAAACTCTACTAGAAATCAAAAATAATGGATTCTAAACAGCACTAAACTATGATTTTATTTGATTTAATTTTATACTAGGCTACTATTTGCTGATGTTATGGGAGATTTGAACATGAATATGGCTTATTATGGGATGAATAATCGAGATGGTGTTAATTTCCCCCTCAACAGACCTTTCCAACAAGTCACTAAAACATCGGATGCTAAGTCTATCTATACTCTACTGAGGAATTGGCTGGATTCCCTTCCGGCTGACCGATGGAGTAATTGGTTGGTAAGTAGAAGTTGATGTATATTACCACATAATAAATAATGTCTGTATCCATTTGATATTTTTAAACATATTTATTACGTCAATTCTATTGTAGGGAGGTGATGAAAATGTTCCAAGATTTTCTAAAAGTAGAGCAGAATTGAATCGCCCATTATTGTTCCTTACAATGCTCTTACCAGGGACGCCAATGGTTTACTATGGTGACGAGATAGGCATGGTAGATTCAAGCTATCTGCCTAGCAACGATTGGTCGCGTGATCAACCCATGCGGGCCCCAATGCAGTGGGATAACTCTAGTAATGCTGGATTTTGTAGCCAGAGTTGCACACCTTGGTTGCCTGTTAATTCTGGATATGAGAATAATAGCGTTCAGGTAAATTTTGTTTTTAGAACTTTTTAATGGTAAAATTTATAGCTTATTTTCACCCACCTTTCTCATCACAGGTTAGATATTTGCTAATTCTTTACGCCTTCAATGTGCACACATAGGACTCTTCCAAATAAAAGCCCTTTACGCCTTCAATGTGCATACATAGGACTCTTCCAAATAAAAGCCCTTTGACGGTATTTCATTTAAGTCAGCATTTAGCTGTTAAATCGAAGCAAATGCGAACCTGGCTGATCAATGTAATCATGTATCGGACAACTTTACTAAAACGTTTGGTTATTTCAACTTTTATCATTTCCAACTATAGAGTTTGCAGACGAGTTTTGTATTCCTCCAAAATCAAAACCTGCATATAAACTCTAGCTGATGAAGGAATGGCCCTCAGTGCGACATCAATTCCTGCCAAAGCACAACCAATACTACTTTTGTCTAAACCAGAGAGCTCACATTGCATGCTTTATTTACCTCTCGTTTTGAGGATTACAACCAACAAGTTTTTTTCATTTTTTTCTTTTATTTTCTTTTTTAGGCATACGCACAGGACGGTAAATCGATATTCAACTTGTTTAAAAATCTAACAACCCTACGAGAGAAACCAACATTTCAATTTGGCTATCACCAGCTTCTCCCTCAAGGCGATGGCATCATAGCTTTTGTTCGATATTTTGATGGCAAAACGGGGTAGGTTTCAGTTTAATTTTTTGACATTATAACCTTGAAAGATCCTCCTATTCATTATTACGTCTATTTATTATTCAATTTCCCTTTTCTTTGTTTCAGGTATATAGTTGCTGTAAATGTTGCTAATAAAACAGCATCTTATGATTTCTCTGGAACTCATGAATCGCTTCCAGATTCAGTGTCCGTTGTCTTGACAACAAACACCGCGGGAACGTATTCTGTTGATGACGAGCTTTCTCCTTCCGATATAACACTTTTGCCATATGAAGGTATTGTTGGTAGTTGGAAATACGTTGCTAAAGAATTGTAGATCTAAATATCACTATAAAAAGTCTTTAATTTCGATCTCCCCAGTCAAAATTGTCCTTACTTCGCCTTCAAGTGTGAAAGATCTACACAATGTTAAACACCATACGGGGACCTCGTTTTAGGCTGACCTTGACTAATATATAATTAGCCCTTCAAAATTACGCCCTTTATTACCTTGATTTGTGTGAATTTCCCGTTTTTACTTTTATATGTAGGTAATATTATATATGTTTTGATGATAAAGGAGTCGGAGTAGCCAAAGAAAAATCATTGGAAAATTGTTTTTTAAATTTCAAAATTACCAATTCTTTAATTAATGTTTTGGAATTTGATTAGAATATTTTTTGTATATATTTTAAATACGCAGACATGCAAATATCATTAACTGTTACACAAACCAACTCAGTTGTAAAGGTATTATATATGAATCTTGAAATTAATTCAGATATTTTGTATTGGGTTAGTTATTTGATAAGATATACAATGTCCAATCATTATCAGATATCTTTCAGATTATTTAAAATGAAAGTTGCCTCCCTTGAATGTCTGCTATTCGGGAATACTTATTGGGAATTGAGCTCCCTATTTCTCCAGGAAAAGAAGTAATTTTAAAAAAGGAAGTACTTAATTGTTCTTCTCTAATGTTTTTTAGTCCCAGATATTAATGTTTTCAAATTTAAAATTTCACACACGAATTGGATCGGTTATTTATTCTTTCGAATAACTAAAGAATACAATTAAGTGTGGCCTAAATGGTTTGAATCTTGTCCGGGTGGTATCGATTTGTATGAATATTTACTCTAATAATAGATTTACTATTCTATAAAAATACTTAAAACAGTATTTGAGGTCGAAATATGCTTATTAAGATTGAAATACATATGCATTGTCTTGGGCTACTCCGATATACTAACTAATAGTAATACAAAGCTTTAAATGAAATGGAAATGAAATCCACAGTTTTTATTATTAAAACCAATTAAATATTCCGTTGTGTCTCTTATGTTTCAAATCTAATGATACTATGATGTCTATACTGTCTCTATCGAATGTTGCCGTGCGCTAAAGCCACGTATTATTTGAACTATATGCATGGGTTTAGTATATTTAAATTGAACAATAGTTACGTACCACATTTGAGTTTACGCCTTTGGTCCCCTCTATGAATTTTGACTTCGTCCCAGTTTTGGACTGTGCACTCTAAAGAGATTTTTTTTGTACACCTAGCCTGTTCAGACATTGCCTCGCTAATCTGGAGGCCCCTTGTTCAATTCTGGTATTGGCCGAGAAAGTTCATTGGGATTTTCAGGCGGGGTTCCTCCATGTCAGTCGTGCATGATGGAGGGAACGTACAGTTGTTCAGATGATACAGAAAATCAAGATCCCGTATATATACACATTAGCGTGCAGGTAAAATACCCTTGACACACACATGCCCGTCTTCAATAGCCCAGTGGGTGCAGAATAGTCGGACGTTAAGCCAAAATTTACATTTCATGTCTAGGCTGTTCATTTTGAAAACATTTCCAATCAGTTGAGAGTCCGTGGCACCCCATGAAATAATAATAATAATGTGTACATTTATAATTGCGCTCACCCCATCTAAGCGCACTGAAAATAATAACTAGTCCTTATAATAAGTAACAAACAAAATAATGAATTTTGAGTTTGGATTTGAACACAGCTCTGCCGTGCAAAGGAAGAAGGCAGTATCTACACTTTTGGCCAAAATACGTTTTTGGTATCATTGTGATCGGCAGTATCAGCTCTATCACATGTAAAATTTTCATTGCTATATTTCAATTAGGTAAAGAGATTTACAGTGTCGATTTGGGCAGTAAATGTAAATTGCCTTGGTATAACTAAGGGTGAAAGCAGTAAGTGCAGATGCTGCTGTTCTCCTTGATAAATCTATTACAACCCAGAGCGAAATTTTGGCAGTAAATGCAAATTTCTCTTATATAACTAAAGAGAAAAGCAGTAAGTGTAGATACTGCCGTTCTCCTTGGGACATGTATGTACCTTAAGATAAGGTGCTGGCAGTAAATGTAAAGTGACCTGGAATAACTAAGGTAAAAAAACAGTATATAATGTCAAGGATTTGGAATCTATTGAATGGGGAAATGCCTAGAACAATGTTTATGCATAAATATGCAGTTTGTAAACTGTCTGTTTACCACAGAAACAATTAGAGAGCATGTGTAGATGCTGCTTTGTACCTTGGTTTTACAATGGGCACAGGAGAAGGTCCCGAGCGATAAAATTGGCAGTTTCTGCATTATCTCAGCCCCTTAAAGAAATATACGAAAATCGACAAGTTATATCGAAAGAGAACCAAACTATTTCCTTACGTTGAACAAATCACATTATTTTATACAAAACTATGAGTACAGGAAAGTGACAAACTTTAAAGTCGATTTTCTAAAAATGACTATTTTGCAGATACTTCCTTTCTCTTTTGTGGGGCAGAGCTAATGTCTGAGAACTGAGTATCTCCATTGGTAAGTTATTCCATAAACGCGGTCCACAGACACTGAAGGCTTTATCTCCATAAGATTTCTGTTTCAACATTGGTTTGTTTTGTGAGCGAAGTTGATATGATTGAGTGAGATCCGTGAGGTAAGATTGGTTTATACATATAAACCATTGTTAAAATCTTGAAGGTTACCCGTGCTTCTTTGGGTAACCAATGCAGTGAATGTAGTTTAATTTGACAATCGAGGCAACAACATGGGAACAGTTTTTCGTTAAGTGAATCAGAGAAAGAGAGAGAAATGGGGTTTAACGTCTACTCGACACAAACTAGGTGATATCGGGAGTAACATATGGTTCAATTTCATTTCAATAATTCGCATAGGGATCTTTAGCAGTGGAAGGTAACCAGGGTACCCGGCGAAAACCCACGAGGTTGGACATGCGACCCTACTCATAGTCACGTACAACTGAGGAATCGAAACCATGCCGGCTAACTCAATGACAGACTGTATGATACAGCGCACATATGCTATCCAACCCCTCTAAGTGAATCAGACTATAACTGATAAAATTACAACGACATAAAGATCTTGAATTTTTTTTTTATTATGACATGCATAATAATTCATTCAAAACCAGCATAATATAATAGAAAAAAGAACCACTAAATGGTTGTATAGATACATGTGAAGCATACATCCATTCCAAATGAATATAAATGATTTGTACAAAAAATACTAAAAACGCTACCGCTAAAATGTACATTATATAAAATTGCGAGTTCTCAGTAATAACGACCAGTCACCACCACAAATACATGTATATATGCTCACTCGAAGATTTTTAGAAGTAGAGTTATATATTAACTTTAAATATAAACCCATTCAAAAGTGAGATGTCAAGTTTTATCAAAAGGGTATGGATGATCATTAAACAAATAGTTGATAAGGAAATCATCCGAGATCTCAAGCCACGATATACAACGTAATGTGAACCATGCAAAATCGAAACTTTTATGCAATCTCTTATTATTTTAGCCATATCAAGAGTAATAACTGGATGAGTAATAAACAAAATATATTCAAATTCAAACATCTCCAAGAAGATAATAGACATTAAATTTCGAATGAAGAAATGGGGTTACAAGCCACTTTCTGAATGAGAATAATTGACAACTTTACTGCACGCAGAGGCGTATAAAATGTAAATAATATTGATGAAGATATTTTAAAGAGGTAATAAAACCCTGACACACGACAATAAGTGTAATTAATATTATATAATATATTATCAAAATAGCCGTAGACTTCACTAATTGAAAGTCCGGACACTGACCTAATTGAAAACCCGTATAAGGTACTATGTACACGACTTGTAACGATGTTGACTAATAAGTTTCGTATCAATTTACAACCCCACAAGCTAATTATATAGTCAAATCATATTTTTAATAAAGTTCTTATGACTTTTGATCTGATGTATCTTTCCTTTACGGATTATGTAGATACTTTCATTGCCTGGCAACCAAAACGTTGCATCCTTTTCTGGTATAATATTAGTCAAATAACCTTTATGCTTCTTGTCCATTTGAAAGAGGGGTGTCAGTCGAATTATACTTAGGGAAATACTCTCTTTTCAGTGTTTGGGGGCGTATTATATGTGTTGGAATTTTAACTCTCGATCAATAAAATCGTTCACGAAATAATCTCGATCAACACTATATAGAAGCATACTTTTCAACAAATTTGAAATTACAAACCCATATGCTTTATTAAGAAACATGTTTATAGGGGTTTTTTTTAATAAAAAAGGCAATATTTCTTAATATAAAACATACACAAGCGGAAATATAAAAGCATTACTTTGGAAAAAAATTGAACATTCTTAAAACAATGTCAAATCTACGGGTAGTCCATAATTTGAATAATGACAGTTTTCTTTAAAATAAATTGAATCTAAGATAAAGCGTTGATAACCATTAATTGATCAAAGTTAAAAAAAATAGGGTTAGATGTGTAACCCATGATTATCGTAGAATAGAAAAAAAAAACAAATATTACCATACCTTGATCAACACCCATCACTCTCATAGAGATTTCAATTTAGAACAACTACTTGCGATATAAAGTAACACGAACGGCGTTATTCTCCGCACCAGGTTTTTCGCACAAGGGGCCGTAACTCCACAATACAAAATCTCAACACTTGATAGAACAATTAATATTTTTGTCAAGAATTCGGAATCAATATTAATAACTATTTCAAGCGAATTCGAAAATCGACCAAAAACAGAGGAGCCAGTCAGTTTCCCCTTAACTGCAATTTGTAAAAAGTGGCCTGAAAAGAAGGGAATCTGGATTCGCTGTAGGCGTATAAATACGATCAAATCATTAACATCTATTTAAAGTAGTTAGGTCTTTAAATCAATATCATCCACAGTCTTCGACACTGACAACACGAGTTATTTATCAGTTTAAATCAACATTGATGTTGTGATCTTACCGGGAAAATATGGGCTTCTGACATCCACTATTTAAAGAAACTAAATCGCTAACATTTGGGATCTAGAAATTGACACAAGTGGGTCGCAACGCATATAATACTGTAATATGAATGTATATAAACTGATTTACATCCAATGGTTTCCGTTTTTACTCTAATTTCACCGTTTGATTTGGTGCAATATCCCTAGCCTCGTCCGTCCCCCGAGTCTCTTGTTACAAATATTGGATATCAGAAGTCCATCTTTTTCCGGTATGATCACAGCATCAATGTTGATTTAAATTGACATATAATTCGTGTTTTCAATGTTGAAGATTTTGCATGATATTGAGCTAGAGGCTTAACTTTAAGGCTAAATAAACATTTTACCATTCACACACGAATCGTATTCTAGAATACGTTTCAGATTCATACCACTTTGTTATCTGTTGAGCATGCGCACCTAACACTATAATATGCGTAGACTAGAATAATCAGATGCTATAGAACCGATTTAAAATTAGAGCAAAAACGGAAATGATTTAACGTAAATTAGTTTATATACATTCATACGCGTTGCGAGCGATTTGTATCAATTTCTTGGTCCCAAATATAAGCAATATTTAGCTTCTTTAAGAAATCAGTGATGATAAAGAGGTATTATCTTTCTTATCGACAACATCTATCAATGATAATGTGAAGTAAGCCAGTAAATGAACAAAGATTTCAATCAATTGTGCGTAAAATTATAAACCTGAGATATATAAGGAGAATGAATCAAACTGGGCCCTGTTTCACGAAATTTTAACTTAAGATAAAATCCAATTTTAGTAGATACTTCAATTTTGATTGGCTAAGCACTAAAATCAATCTAATATTATCAAATCAAATTACTAAAATTGGGATCTTATCTTAGTTAAAATTTCGTGAAATAGGCCCCAGGTTACTAAGATATTAATTAAAGAACTGAAAGCTTGTTTATAGACATGAACAATTGATTTAACATAATGTCCATAATGTGACCCTCTCTCGGTTCAGTATTATATTAAAGATGCATTATGTAAGAGCTAATACTGCCTATTTTACATCTTTATGTCGGTTTCAAATATTATATTAACTATCATTTAGACCATTATTCACATGCCAAGCCTGTAATCAACTATCTAGAACATTGGATGATCGAAATTTAAATGGATTGAAACACGTTCGCCATTTAATAATTAAATGTAAAAATGGACCGTGAAGTACCGTTGTTACGATAATACGCAATCTACGCAACATATTCAAAGACCTTTATTGAACTCTTACATAAGGATGGATATTGGTAACAGTTTGGTAACAGCTCGTGTAATGCTTACAATCCACACATAAGGCGATTTTCGTACATTACCGCTTTATAGCCAGTGACGTAATGTTTGTGAACACACGACCGCCATTGCCACAATTTGTTTCTTGCCCTGCTTGCGTTATATTATGATTGAAATGAGTCCTGGCCGAAGTTCAAAGACCGTCTTCTTAGCATCTGTTCCTGTGCAGACGTCGTGGAACCTCAAATAATATAGCTAACGTAATACTGAAAGAAGAGTGATTAACCAATTGTAAGCCATTGAAAGAGGCACTCCATTCCTTTGCCCATTGTCATGTTATCAAGTAATTGCTACGATGGACCGAACTTGCAATCCTGAAGTCGGCCTCAACGCGAAATAGCGAAAGTCATTGTTTCGATGATCCAAACGATTTGCTTCATGATAGTCTACCAAGTGCGGCAGTTTGATTATTCCAGCCTAAAACAAAGTTCGAATCTTCTTAATGTAATTTCACATTCCGGAACCGAAAATCTACGAGATATCCAAAGGGAAATTATTCTGTTTATTTTAAACAAAATTTCAGCAAATGTGCTAAACATTTCAAGCATCTGGTCTAAATTTTAAAGGATTTGTTTGCTACGCCAAGGCAAGGTTAAATTCATATTTTTCATTTGGAGTTCCCCAAGGAACGTCTACCCCGTATAAAAACCATTAATGTTAATTCAAAGGATCTTAAAATATTATTGAGCTCTTTGTATTATATATAACGCACTTCATTTACAGAATTAAAAACTGAGGAAATGAATCGTAGACTTGCTCCGCCTTGATTCTACACGCAGATTCTGTTATAGAATCCCGCAATTACACAAAGCTGAAGTTATAATAATTAATGTGATTAGAAAAAGAATCTTAATTAAAACATGCATTTTTGATTGGTGAATAATGAAGCACAAATTGTTTAATTTAATTAACCTAGCCTACAGTTCGATTATACTAGCTATATAGATATGGCGTAAAATAGTAACATATTTAAAGATTTATAATCGTCAGTATTATAACGAAACAAACATAGTTCATGTTTATCATCATAATCAGCCTGGGTAACTACTAATCGCCCACTGGGTGAGAAGGCAATGCACTTGGGTGATGCTAAACCATCCTTAGGCGTTATAATCTCCCACAAACGCCCGTTTCTAGTCAATATATAAACAGTATTGTTGCATATAACGATAGTATTTCCTTCAGAATCTGTACACATCCCATACAGCGACACAAAACTCTCTTGGGGAAGTTTAAAGTCAGTTAAGGTAAATGAGCGCAGTAATCTGCCTTGGAATTGGAAGATCTTAATGGAACTATTTCCCGAATCGGAGACAATAATCTGCTTGTCTTTATTCACAGTCACAAAATAAGGGTGATCAAACTCCCTAGCACCGTCACCATAGCAACCAATAACATGGCTGAGCTCGCCATTTGGTCCCAATACGATCACTTCGTGTTTGCATATGTCGGTCACAACGTAAAAACTATCTACGCTGATACTAATGCCATAAGGAAATTCGAAAACACTCTTTGGTTTGAAATGCTGCAGTAAATCGCCATTTTGCGAAAATATTTTTACACACGCATTGACACTGTCCGTGACAGCAATTGTATCATTGCTTGTCATGGCAACACACATTGGGTAGCTAAGTTGGTTGAGTTCGCTCCCTTTAGTTCCGAATTTATATTTAAATAATCCATCACTATTAAATATCTGTATTCGATGATTCTCAGTGTCTGCTACTACGACATCCCCTGCAAACAAAGAGCAATAAGTTAAAGCAACGATGTGTTACTGACATTTTGCGGAAATACTCAATTTTCTCACGGATTTCATTAATCCATGCTAATATTTATTAATTGACATTTAATTTAGAAATCAAAATAACAAGGCTATATAATCTCCCGGCTTAGGGTCATGAAAAATAAAGATGGCGATCGTCTTGTTACATATGGAGCAGCACAGATATATAAAAAATTGAATTCGTCATATTTATGCAAATACTGAACAGAATTGAACCACTTTTAGACTGGTATAAAATACAACGTTCACTATTTCAGATTTAAAAATCTAAGTTAAATGTAAATGTTTGACTGATTTTCTGTATAGCACGCAGGCGGCTTCTCCCAATAATTATGGGTCACCACTGAATAATAATCAAACCAATTATCGGAAAAAGATAAAACAATTTCCGATTAGTAAGAACGTTGATGACCGACATTATTGCTGAACATGCGTATAAAATCATTGACTATTTCAACATCACATCACAAAAGGGTTACCGGTTTTTGCAAATTACGTACCTGACTTCGTAACAGCTACCCCACAAGGCATATTGAATTGACCTTTGCCCCGGCCTTTTCTTCCGGTCTTCTTTAGGAGCTTACCTTGCTCCAATTCAGCTTTGGCAACGGAAGTGTCCGAGGCAAAAATCTTGCGTAATAAATACATCATTGGATCTGATTGGTTACATTTCTTTACGTTATGGTGTCATTTGTAATTCTGAAATAAATAATGAAATAACCAGATTATATTCATGATCAGAACAGTTGGGAATCTCCGGTCAACCTGTTTCATGGTCGCCAGGTGTATTGTTAGGCCCTATAACATAGTTCACATTCGTCTCGCCTGCCCTCAATCCCCACAAAATTATTCACCATAACCTCATCTCGAATCTTACACATCATTGTAACATCAACGGAAACTTGATTGTTGACACCTGTCCATCGCTAAGTCGTGTACTTTCACACAAGTTGTTACTTTGTACTGTAAATGACTTTACCCCTTAATTGTCAATTGCATTGCAATTATTCTCTGGGGTTACATTTTGTCTTTGTGGTATATTATATGTTTTTAAGAAAAAGCCTATGTTAAACCATCACTAACCGAAATAACACACATAATATTTATGTCTGTTTACATAAAAGAGGATTATCTCTTGCAAGGATCACAGAAAGGACGAAATATGGACGAAACCGGGTTAATCATTCGTCAAATTGATATCAATTTCTACAAGAAAATCTCAAAACTGTGCAGATCTTGCATTGTTCTTAGTGTTTATAAGGAGAATTAAAACAGCTTTCTAACCTAACTCGATTCTTCACGTTGTGTTCCGTGTAAATTTTGCATTGTTCATATTTATGCAGAATTAAAAAGCTTACTAACCTATGTAATTTTAGACCCTCGGGCAGTGATTTATTAAGTCAAACGTTATCATTACTCCCAGCATAAATGAAGAGTGTAACTTTCTCACTAGGCCGGAAAGCATAAGTCTGTGCCACATACATCAATTATTTATGCTAACGGCGCTGTGACCTCACATAAAGTGATCTAATGACATTTGCAAACATCTGTCGAAAACATAATCAGGACCATGGCCTATACCCGCAATTAACGATACTTACAGTGGAAAAGACGTTATGGCAGATTTTGCAACTTGAGATAATACTTTGTAAGCTGACTGTGGCTTCTCTACCAATGTCGTAAAGCAAAATAAACACAATAATACCAACATACAGCTCTCACAGTTTGACAAACGGTAGGCATATGTAGCACAAGCTGATGTTTAAAATTTACCCTTTTAAATTAAAATATAAACCCGAACTCTCTATCTTTAAAAAAACCCCAACAAACAACAAAACTGACAATTTGAACACAGTTGGGACCATATACGATTAACGGATAGCTTACTTCAGACTATTTAATCTCTGATTATCGCATATTCTCATCGATCACAAAACGGCCAATATGCATTTATCAACATAGCACATTAAATTCTCCTTGGACATGCAGTCACTCTCGTGTACATTAATTATCAAAGTATCTAAAATTGTATTGCACTCAAGAGACATGTCAATCAAGATAAAGATTATGTGTGAAAAAAAAATAGTAAAAAATATGACTTTGCGTTAGTAAACAACTTACGAAGAAGGAATCCTTAATCCAAACGAACTGTTGAGGAAGGTTGAATACGACTGGAACGACACCGTCCTTCGATAATATAATCTAACCCAGTCTGAAGTCTTGCACCTTAAAACTAAGAACGAAGTGTCTCGAATTTTAATTGGCTGGGACGACTTCAAGTCAATCATTCCCTGACCCTTTGAAATCACAGCACAGAAAAGCGAGGAATTACTTTACTATCACGTACACACCACAGATTCCGTTCTAAAAGCCGTTAACCTCCTGTCTAAATGAACCAAGTTGAAATTTTAATTGACGCCATAACGGTACATTATATAAGCCATAGACGTGTGTAGTAAAGACGTCTGTGTTTTATTTTACTTGGACTTGTTTAATCAATAACTGATTTTCCTGACTGGCTATATATACAAGTTCCGTGCCAAGTTCTAGCTGATCGCCTATTATATCTGAGTCTATATTTGTCTTACTAATTATTTCTGGTCTTAGCTTGATTAAAGCGACATTTATACTATCACAATCTGGAGAGTTTAATATGACAAGCTTTTTTTACGATACAAATACGATTCGTCAACAAAAATAGTAGTTTTTGGCGTATTGGAAACACCAGATTCAAAAGATATAAAACCATTAAATTTCTAGTAAAATTATACTGTTTTAATACTATTTCTATTTTCATAGTTACCCCCCCCCCCCCAAACACACACACACACAGACACCCGCTCCTTAATCCATATTTAATCCAACCTACCCATCAAATGATTATCCAGGAATCTTAATTTCATATTAAATGAATAAAACCATCGCTCTCATGCCACTGTTATGTTATTGTAATGTTTTAGATATGCGTATGTCATCATAGCTATATATTTACTTGTCATATTCCAGACAGTTTTAATAATACCATTTGGTGGTCTATCTTAAATAAACCTAATGTTATCCATCATGTACTGTCGCTATGTGTGGGGGAAGCGGGGGAGGGGTACATCAAGATGGCTGCCCATACAAATACGCATGGATCATCTACAGTGTGGTCAAAATACATGTATAAGTTACCGGACGTTCTGCTAGACCTTGCTTGCGGCTGTGGTTTCGATCCCTGGTGTGAGCTTATGTGGCATGGAGATAAGGGCGCCTTCTCAACTTCGTGGGTTTCCTCCGAGCACTTAGGTTTCCTCCCACAGGAAAGACACCTGCGCGTGCGCTAAGATAATACAAAAGAAAAATATGACTTGTCTGCGATATCACCTTCGGTGGAAGCGAACGTTAAACGCTAAGAACAACAACTAGAGCAGTTATATGCAGTAAACACTACACTAACTGATTTGAATCATGTTACTCGCATGGATTAACTTTAACGGAACTACTTGCAAAGTAATGTGGATCCGTTGTGTATAAATTGCAAAAAATATGCTCTTTAATTCACCTCCAAACATTAATGTTATACAACGTTAAGACATCTCTTTCCGTCTGAAGTGAAGTTTACATATACATAAAAAAAAATCCCCAAACCTCCTTTACTTTGAATATTATACATGCTTGTCTAAGTCAAACCACGATTCACATAAAAAATAGATAGACCAAACCATAAAATTCCCCGTGAAATGATTTTTATAGCTTTCTTTTTTTTTCCTTGAAAATAAAAATTGATCATTTTCAGGGTTATACAGAGTAATGTAAGTACATTTAGTTTAGGGAAGTCTGAAGTAAGATGGCGTCAGTGTGTCGCGTAAAACATGAACGCATTATATCAAAAGACAACGGTGGATTAATGTCGAGTTACAAATCACACTATTCAGAGAGAGAGAGAGCGAGAGAGAGGGAGAGAGAGCGTATATACGTTAAATCGCTGTCTACCCTCTAAGTTTAAGATGAGTTATCTTTCTTTTGGCATCTACAAATGGACACACAATGGTCGAAACGCATTTAATAATGTAATGAATGTACATAAACAGATTGACATTTATCTATTTACCACTGTAATTTCTAATCAGTTATATTCGGCAAAATACGCGAAGCATCAACATTGAATGACAGTCTTTGGCGTCTGGTTATTCCGGTCTACACTGATAGTATTCTCCCATGGGATATGTTTAGCTCAAGTAGCTTCATTACAAATGGCACTCGAACGCATTCTGACACGTGGTTCGTGTGTCAGTTTTAAAATTTTCAGTTTGATACCAGAAACCCATCTTTTCACGGTAAGATAACAAATTCAATGTTGATTTAAATATACCACTAAATCGTGTGTGCAATGTCGACGATAGTGGATGATATGGAGTTAAAGACCTTCCTCCTTTAGTAAAACACATGACTGTCTGAACGACGGATGAAAATGCCTCCATGTGTAAATTACATGAAACAAATTAAAGCGTAGAGCCAATTCTATAGATCGGATAATCTTTATTTAAATTACGAATATGAATAACCACCCTCTGAGAAACATGACTACCAGTTTGGTTTGAATCCACCAAGTGAATTAAACAAAACGGTCCATGCGTAAAGAGAGAGAGAGAAATAGGGTTTAACGTCCACTCGACACAACTAGGTCATTTCGGGATTAACATATGGTTTTTAATTTTATTTCAATAATTCGCTTGCGCGTAGGGGTCTTTAGCAGTGGGAGGAAACCGGACCATGCGTAAACCCTCCATGTTAATAGCAATGAAATGAAATGAAATAGGGTTTAACTTCCTACTGTTCTGCTCCAAACTGGGAAGCACTACAGCCTACTCTTATATCGAAATCCATCTGTCAAGGGATCTTATACATGCACGCCAATGTGTACACGGGACCTCGGTTTTCCGTCCCATCCGAACGACTAAATAGCTGCCCTTGCCAGATGTGCTCTATCCTGCATCACTGACAAAAGGGGGACCACGCCGGAAAATCTGAATGGACTTTGTCGGCAGGGATCGAACACCCGACCTCCAGGCTAGTGAGCCAGCGCCATACCAATTAGCCACCTTGACACCCCACCCCATACCAACCCGGAGTTAATAGCACAAAGTTTGAGAATATATCCAATTGTATCTTACTGTACTTTTGAGTGGCTGTCTAAATAACACGAACTAGATCATTGTGTGTACATAGATATAATTAACTATGTTAGTCATTAACATGGGTCAATTAGTACCACAAGGTTATTGTGGCAAGGGATAGCATCTACGGAAATTAAAACCGAACTCCAGTGTATATGTTAACGTGAATGAAAAAGAGGCCTTGTTGGTTAATGCGTTGTATACAGGGGTGGGTATCGGATATCAGTTAATGCGTTGTATACAGGGATGGGTATCGGATATCGGTTAATGCGTCGTATACAGGGGTGAATATCGGATATCGGTTAATGCGTTGTATACAGGGATGAATATCGGATATCGGTTAATGTGTTGTATACAGGGGTGAATATCGGATATGGATTAATATCAGTGGCGGCTATTGCGTAGTTTACTGTCGTGAGCATCTGTTAATGCTTACTGGATATTTGATTGAGTTGATGTGGATATTAAATAATAGGTGAGTTGATGTAAGTATTGGAAAGTGGGATGGCTTGAAATACAGTTTGGGGATGAGAAAAGGTTCAAGCTGGTATAGTCAAGAGAGATTGGAGTTATAAATATACATGAGGCCGTATTACTGAATGGATGATTGCAGATTGCAAATAACGTTTGGGAAATGCACTTTGATTTTGCAATTATGGATGTAGCCAGAAAATCAGACCAAGACGATAACACGTGAAGGGGACACAGACAGGTTCTCGCAAACACAAACAATCGAATGCTTAATGGTACAGGGATGTGATGGCTTTGAATAATATTCATTATTAAACGCACATTATCTAAGAGCTAAATCTGCATATTGCGGGTCTTTCTTTAGGCTTGAAATGTTATGTAAACTATTAATTTAACATTTATTAACTTATCCAAACCATAATCAACTCTCGGTGTCATCTTTCACTAGTTTAGAATCCAATCTGTTGTGCAACGCTCACTAATGATTAAATCCATAATAAATGAATAATGCAGTGACTATGCTTTTATCGTACCGATTTTAGTAATGACGATCGAGGCTAGGCTTAAATTTCAAAAAGCTAATATCTCGGTTCATAGTCGAGCAATTTGACGGAAATTCTCAACATATTTATTTACGTTTGTTAATCACCCACAATGACCCATTCTGTTTGGGCGTGTATCATTTAAAAATAAATTATGTAATACCTAACAGTCAGCCCAATTTCTGTATCTCTGTTTACCCCACAAACAAATTTAAGGGCGAGATGACCCAGTATTATATGTGACACGGTTTTAAAAACTAAAATATTTAATGAGCCCTTCCTTACATACCACGTAGTCCCTGAAGAAATTCAGATCCATAACCATTATTTTACTGTAATTGGGCTGTTTGCTCCAGTCAAATTCTTAAATCTACTTATCGAAGTCAACATAAAATCTGTGACAACAAAGGCTAAAAAAGTAGCAGAGCTTCAGTATAAATATCAAATTCTTCAACAATTATTGATTCGTCGCAACTGATAGCATTAATATGACTAGTCGAAAATATGCTTGCTCCCAGGTCGTTATTTGCATCCAACTAAAGCAGATTTATAAAGGCCATTTCATGATGGCGTCAAAATGGGTTTTATGCCGATGAATATTTATTGGTTTCTGCCGTCGGTTATTAGTAAGTTATGTAAACACGTTGAATCAACCACGGTCGTGTTATTATCAAACGAATTATCTAATCAATTAAATAAATCTATTTACTATTCTATTGATTCGTTTACACTTTCCTTTTCATTCATTGGTAGGAATGTATTGCTTTACTTCATTCATTTTACCGCGATTCATAAATGAGATAGATAACCCTCTTTGGAATATATAATACATGTATACTCTTCAATAAAAGAAACGCACAACCCATTTTTCATCATTCTTTTATTTACACGAAGTCGTTCTTTCCAGATGTCATTATGTAAGGATAAAAGAAATTCATTATTGGTTTTAAATGTAATGTTACTAATTGTGATTGGTCATCATTTTTGTCGAAATTTGTTATCGTTTGATTGCACCAAGAAACATGAATTTAACAACTTCGCGAGCTTTTCGCATGGAACCTACATCTAAGGTCTTTAAAATACCGGTCGATTACAAGCAGGTGAATCCAAGGCAGATGTAGCCAGACTGCTGAATGTTTCCCTTAGTTGCATTTCTCGCCTTTGGGATAGGTACCGACAGCGAAGTTCAACACGTGACCGCCCAAGCTCAGGCCAAAGAAGGGTGACCCCTCGTGTCCTGGATCGTTACTTCCGGTTACTTCATTGGCGTAAATGGTTTTCAACGGCGACCTCTACTGCAGCGGCAATTCCCGGACGGCGTAAAATCTCGTACCAGACAATCCGTAAACGCCTACGTGAAACCGAACAACGAGGCAAACGTCCCCGTTAGAGCGTTTGGTTTGAAATACGCCGACACCATGAAATCCAACTTTAATGGGTTCAGACACTGAGTGTATGGCCACAGCAACAATGGAGATCAGTTTGGTTCAGCGACGTGTCGCTGTTCTTGTTGCAACAAGGCGATAGTAGAGCCAGAATATACCAACGACGAAATGTAACTCAGCGTTTCTTTTTAGGAGAGTATATTTAAAATATAAACTGTTTAATTAGGTTGATCTCGTGTGCTATTAAAAGGATCTAAATCGCTAATATTTCCAACCAAAATATTGACACTAATTGGTCGCAATGTATATAATAATGTAATATGAATGTATATAAACTGATTTACATTCAATCATTTCCGTTTATACTCTAATTTCAAATCCGTTATGTTCGGCGAAATACGCTAGAGTCACAATCTAATAACAATCACTTACTTCTGGTTAATCCAGTCTACATTTGCGGTATTTATTGCGCATGCTCACCAGCTAAGAATATGACATTACCGTCTGACATGACGTGTGGAACATGTCTAGTTTCGTGCTGAAATACCTTATGGTACACAATATCAGGCGCTCATCACAACATCAATGTTGATTTAAATTGACAAATAATTCGTGTTTTCAATGTCGAAGACTGTGGATGGTATTGGGCTTAAGTTCGTTTAAGCGGGATGGTTACTAATATTAGATTTATTGGTTTTAGCACACTACTATGCCGCCAGTGAAACGCAAAATCAGTTACATGTTAACGTTGCTTTATCTATAGAAATAAGATTGTTAAAGATACATTATGGAAGATTAGTTAAATAGCCGGCAGTTCTAACTATAATAGTTAAAAAAAACTACCAATGTAAAGGGAATATGCTGAAAATTTCAGTCAAATTGCTTCGCTTTAAGTCGAGAAAACCTTATTTTAAAATCACTGTAGCCTCGATTATCATTGTTACCGCTGTCGATTATTAATTTTACTGTTAATCAATCAATGGGCGTTGAACAGCAGATTGGATTTAAATTGAATGAAAATCGGACACATGTTGGCATCGCGAGTTGATTATGGTCTTGGTAAGTTAATAAATGTCTAATTAATAATTCATAGATAACATTTCAAGCCTAAAGAAAGACCTGGAATAGACAGATTTACCCACCGCACAAAACAAATAAACATGTAAAATCTAATGAAATCGGATATTCGATCCTTACATTGGCCGAGAAAGTTCATCTCCTTTTTCCGGCGTGGTTTCCCCTTGTAAGTAATGCAGAATAGAGGGTCTGGCAAGGACAACTGTCTAGTCATTCGGATGGAACAAAAACCGAGATCCCGTGTACACATTGGCGTGCACGTAAAAGATCCCTTGGCAGTGAGTTGGAATTCGATATAAGAGTATGCCGTAGCGCCACTGCCCGGGCAAAATTTCACTCATAGCACAATGTATGGTGTATGCCCGTCTTCCTAGCCAAGGTTAGGTGCAGAAGAGTAGGTCGTTACACCATTTCATTTCATTTCATTTCAAAATACGAACCCACTGATTCTTCAGTCCCCTTGACAGACCGTGCTGGTTGCTAGATATCGCCAACTCGAAAGTAAATATGAATGAAAATATTAACCTGAATAGAAGCGACCTTGACGCAGCTAACCATTATAAAAATTTACATATTATAGATTATTACACGACTTGATACATTAACTATTCAACAACTTTACTGTCTGACGTCATAAACACTTCAATTGCATCTATAGTGTTAAAGCTCCGTCACTAGATATCGATTGAAAAACAATGCAGTTTTAAAACGCTAAAATAGAACAGAAAAAAAAAATAATTGGAAAGTATATTATCATATGTGATCATTTCAAGGTGCGCTCATTTAAAATGTGGATTGCCATTTGTGGTGTGAAATCGGATTTACACCCCCCCCCCCTCCTCGCCCATAGAAGATATAAAAAATATATGCGTATCAAACTCATGCTTTGTCTACGGTGTCAAACCCCAGGTGGAAGTGGACAATAAACTCCAGAAATGAACGAAACTAATGCATTCGTTTTTTAATGCTCGTCAATATCTTGGGATCTAGAAGGTAACGCCACAACAATGTAATTTCTAGTCGCAATTTGTGTTTATATGCCGTATTTTATAATTAACCCCACTCAAATGTAGAAATCAGGACGATTAATGCGAAACTAAAATATAAATTAAATTTAACACGTGGTAGATTGCGTGGATAGGTAAGTGTAGGTCATTTATTTGATATGATGACAGGCATAAAATTGATTTTTGCCTGATAAAAGAATAGCATAAAAGAACTGAAATTTAAAGCAAATTTCCCAAATCCAATAAATACTGCTTCAAATCAAATCAAAAAGGAATGACAGTAACCAAATCCATGGAAACCTCTACCGATATGTCTTTATTTAAACCTCGTTCTCTTTCTCTGAGTTTACATGTATGGATTTTCTGTAAAGATCTGCACACGATCACTTATATAAGTTTCTCTATTAATTTTGCTAGAACGGCATCACTTGACCTTTCATTGAATGTCTTTGTTGTTTTGCTACATAAAAACATGTAGTTGGAGGATTTTGCCATTTAACATAAATCTCTGTTTAATACTTTTTATTAGAGTATCTATTCAATACCATGTTTACTGTTTCAACAATTGGCGTAGTTTTATCTGTATTTAAAAATCTCTTTCCTTTAATATCACGCAATTATATTACTAACGTCATAATATCCACGTTTTTGATGACGAAAATCGCCAATTTTGTTGATGTTTAATGTCAAGTTGGCGATTACGCAGGCTTTAACTGACGATTTACTCATATTTCTTGCTGTGACGTTCTGCAATTTGTGTTAAAAACGAGATATGTAACCAGAAACCAATATCAAACTAATTTTATGTCTCGATGTTTATGAGAAACGAAATGAAATGGGGTTTAACGTCCTACTCTTCTGTACCTAACCTGAGCTAATGGAATACGGGCAAACGCCATACAGTGTGCTATGAGGGAAGATTTTGCCCGGGCAGCGGCGCTACGGCCTACTCTTATATAGAATTCCAACTGCCAAGGGATCTTTTACGTGCACGCCAATGTGTACACGGGACCTCGGTTTTCGTCCCATCCTAACGACTAGACGGCGAGATATCCCCTCTCAAAATATCTAATGTTACAATAAAGCAATAAAATGTAGATCTGGATGTTTCTGGAATGATCTCTTATCAATCTTTATACATGTATACATAAATACTGTAATAACTATCTGGTTTTACCTATATGACCAAGTAAAACATGTTACCCCAGTCTCGAATGTATGTACAGAATCGTTAGAACTATTTTCATCATGCCAGTCGCACATAAGTCGTGTATAAACGAATCCAACATGGCATACAATAGCCCCACACAAATAATCTTTAAAACTATTGGCTTAAAGCAGCTCCATAAACAATCATCGCATTTAGTCTGGTTAGAGTCCCTAGACCTATAGGTATACACAAGTCTCACATAAAATCATGTATGTGAAGAATCGTTAGAACGTTGGCATAAACTAGGAGGCACGTAACTAAAAGGCTGCCCCCCCCCCCCCTCCGTGAAAATATTGTCGACCATTAAAATATCGTCAATTTTACAACACCCCTGAGAACACCTACTGCATCCCACCCCCTATCGGTAATGGCCCTGTATACTAGTCCCCAATAAAATCATGTCATCGAGAATCTTCAGAACTATTGACATAACACCTGTACCACATACAATCATAGATAACCGTTAGAACTATTAGCATAGCAACAGTCCCATATAAAATGGTGTCAATGAAAATCGTTAGACCTATTGACATACACAAGTCCCATATAAAATCATGACGTGTAGAATCGTTAAAACTAGACCAGTCCCACATAAAATCATGTCGTAAATAGACTATGAACATTTGGCTTAAATGTATGTTTTCTCTCAAAATCGATAATACTATACATGCACGCGGGAAAACCTATTTATAACATTCACACATTGACTAAATGAATGATGGAACCATTTGTTAAAGTATTACATCAATCGGAATCGGCAGCTTAAAATCAGACATTATACACGTTAAACTATAACACATACTTATGATAAACAGCTACTGTTGAATATGGGCGACGTGTCGAAGAGTATTCTCAGAACGTCATCAAACTGTTATAAATGATCAGCAAAGCCGGATTAACCATGGTGGGGGCCCTGGGGCCTGGAACATGTGGGGGGCCCCTGGTCACTGAACGCGAGCGCCAAAGGCGCGAAGGTCCGCATAGGGGGGGGGGGCTGGGGGTTTTCTCTCCCCCCCCCCAAGAAATTTTCAGAAATTAGAGGTCAGAAACGTGATTTCCTGGCATTTCAGGCACTTATGCTGGAGCCATTTAGAAGTACTTCCCCCAATCCATGCGAGTGCTATGAAATGATGACATTTCTAGAGGAGGGGACTGTAAGTGGGCAGAGCGACATCAAAGCTAAATAACGGGGTTACTTGATTCGGAATCGTATTATACCCCCACGATGATTTGATGAATGGAGGCCGTAACGTTACGACCAAGCCGGACTCGATGTTTGACAAACAAAATGGTAATACGAGATTTAATCAAGAAATATGAATATTTTGTGTGATCATGGTGTGCATCTCATCAAATCCAGCTTATACCCACAACAAATATCAACAACAACAACAACTTATATACAATCGTACGTCAAACTGAGGCAAAATTCGCGCTACTCGAAATGATGGGGACGTGTAATTTGTTCGAGTTATACGATAATTCGAGTTAGACGATGGTCGGTCCGATAGAAGATCTCACGACAATAAAAAAACATGTGTTACACCCACCATCGGATTACACCGAATTCTCGGATGTCGATCGCAACACACCATGGATTGAGGGTGACCCACTGACTTCCGATGGAGGGCCGTCGAAGCATCGGAGGGGCCCCGTCACCAGGTCACCGGCCATTGGAGTCCTCGGTCCGACCATGCCCGAGGCGCGCAACTGAGATTTTTGTGGGGGGCCCCCTAATGTGGTGGGCCCTGGGGCCCGTGCCCCATGGTTAATCCGGCGTTGATGATCAGTAGCTGTTTTTCCATAAGTATGTGTTATAGTTTATTCATCTACCTAGTTACAGAATGCTACTTTAAGAATATTATATATTATTCGATTTAAACTATATTGAAGTGATCATGTTGACCTTATTCACTACTGCATCTGATTAGTTTTCTCCCCTAGTTTATCGTAATTGATTGCTGTGTTTAATAATTAATTACGTGAGATACTCTATTATTAGAAACGACAAGTATAGACATAAAACATCTAAATTATCCCTAAACGTACGATTCACTAACCGCCATTCATGGTATTTTTAATTATAAACAGATCTTAACGAAGCGATAAAAGATTTCAGCGAGCTAAACATACCCCAAACTGATGTTTATCAACTGTTTTATTGATATAAACTACAGAATAGGTTTACGATATCAATAGGGGTTTTAAATAAATCATCAACAACATAATGTATCTTTCTAATTATTTCTACCCACTGACAGAGGTCGTTGATTATGTAGGATATACTGATGTTTATCAAATCAGAAACTACAGAACATGACTAAAATATCAACGTAGTTTTAAATAATTACCAACATCATGATTGATATTTCCAATTGTATACCAAGTGACAGGCGTCGTTAACTATGCAGGGTATGCTAACTCTTTGTACAACAAAGAGCTCATACCCTGTATTTGTTTTATGTTTGCATTACGAAAGTCAATACAGATTTCCCTTATATTAATACAGTGGTACTAAATCTGTATTTTACCAACAACACACCTTGAAACACATGAAAAAATAGCGGCACACCTGGCTAAATATATACGAAAAATATCTTAATTTCGCAAAATAAAAACATGGCCAGACGACATAGTACTGTAGACAGAGACTAGTCATGAACACATAAATGAATTAAACTACATGTAAATGGAGAAAAAACACGGCCATAAACTTATCAGCAGTCATCAACGAATACTCAGTTGGGATCACGTATTTTTTTTCACATTTTCTTGATACGCCGTTCAAAATTCCGCGGCATACTTAGACAGATCTCACTGCACATCTGTGTGGCGCGACACACTGGTTCAGAATCACTGTTTTAAAGAAGAACTGAAATTTTTCCTTAGATATTCATTTGTATGATTTAAAATGTAAGTAATTAGAGAACATCTGGGCTTTGATACTCGCTAGATAAAAATGAGTTATCGTTCAGATATAGACAGATAATTACAGAGAGAATCAGAAGAAAGTAATGAGATTTTTTGATGGCCATAATTGATAAGAACAATGTTGGAAACATTGGTTTTGAAAAGACCACTCTTTATTTGCCTTTTATGTTGCACTACTTTTATGGATTGTTTCAATGGCATTTAGTAATTGAACTCGGATATACAGGTCACAATTCTATGGGATACAAACTACTGCTTATTACTGAGCGACGTTTCGACTAGACATCACTATAAACAACAATGCTTGGTTAATGCTTACCAACCAGAGACGCCTTTCTAATCAAATGGTTGAGAACCTAAGGTAAAGATACATAATGCAAGAGCTAAATATGCCTATTCAGTCTTTATTTAGGCTTCAGATGTTATAGAAAGGATTAATTAGACCCTTATTTACAGGATACATGATAAGCTCAACTCTGAAGACCCTCGGATGGTTTGGATACAGTCTGGATTTAAACAGTCGTCCATTTTATAATTAAATCAATAAATGGCTGACCAAAATAACGTTTACTGTTAATCACTGCCGATGAAAGGCATGTAAATCGAGGGCACCGTAACCATTGAAAATGTTACTTGATAATCGAGAAATGCGATCGAGTAGATAATCAAAAGTAAAAGAGAAAATTATTTTCTGCAATGGATATTTTCGGGAAGGAATCATATAATGTTACACACGTAATCTAAAAGAACGTCCAAATATCCTTTACAAAAATATCCCTTTTAGATTTTTCCCTATTATGTTTGATTTTCTACTTCTAAAGAGCATTTTGAACTTGATATCCCTATTCTTGTAAAAAAAAAAAAGAAAATCAAAAGTAAAAGAGAAAATTATGTTCTGAAAGGGCTATTTTTGGGGAGGAATCATATAACGTTATGCATTTATTCTAAAAATAAACGTCCATTTTTCTCTATTACTTCTCACTTCTACTTCTAGATAGCATTTTGAACTTGATATCCCTATATTTATGGATGTCTTTTAGTTAGCACTGTGGTGAGAATATTAGAGGTGTCTTGTAACAGTAGCACCGCCTTCTCCTATCAGTAGTTACCACATTTAGCTATATCTGTATTTCTGGACAATCTGGTATTACATCCATTTTGAAATGTCAATGAACATATTACTTTATTAGAAAGATCATAAGTTATATTGCAGCCTTGAAGTGTCATTATCTTAAGATATAATGGAGTTTCATCCAAGTTTAGGACAGCATACGTTAATGCCACTTAGTTTACATTAAAGGTGTACCCTACAAGATGTCTTGAGATGCGGAACACCCACGTTTCATTGATTATGTATCTTTTGTCACGAGTTTAATCACCCATCATTCAATATATCATGCACGACGCCATTTAAATTCTGAACCTCAACAATTCTAATTCTGGTTTGAAATATTGACAACTGTTTATAGCATGTATTATAATAGACGCTTTCATAAATGTCAAATGATATATTGTCCTCGTCTCTCTTTCAGTGCTTGGAATGCTGTCACGTTGATGATCAATGTATTCGTAATATCCGCCCATCCCATACCAACTTATTCTAACCAGTCGTCATATGAACGTTAAGGTCAGTATTGGATGGCCAGTTATAATCTTCTATAAAGCATCGTTAAATCCACTGTCTGCACTTTTTTAAGCTCCTTGCCGAAATACACCCCCTTGCATTCCTGGGTGAGTAAGGTCACTAACCAATAAGCCTCGGATTCGATCCCGCACATGACCGAGAAGGTTCCCCCAGGGATATTCCGGCCAGGTTTCTTCCCTTCTCAGTGGTGCAGTGCAGAGCTAAAAAAATATACACGTGTTCAAACGTTCATTTGTTTCAAGTTACATTTATAGATTAGTTTTCGAAACACATACACCGGCTTTACCCTGGAGTTTTGGAGCCGTCTCACATTAAGGTTACACACTAAAGATTCCATAGCAATTCAAAACCATTTGCTGTTTATGTATAATTTCAAAAGATCTGAACTAGTCGCCCGTGATGGTCTATAACGACGCCAACGATGAATTCCTTGGACAAACAGTTTCTTAAATATGAACTACGTGAAAATAATGCTAACATACCCTTGGCAGACCTATTTATTTGACAACCGGGTTAAATCTTATGTTTCACGGTGCGTAACATTACAGTCACTGTACCTGATTTGCATTTTGCAGAAAATATCAAATTTTTCGCGGCTTAATCTACGCTAATATCTATTTATATCGATCATTTAACATTCCAGGCAATCTAAATGTTGGTTTTCAGTCGGGTTAAAACAGGCTCATCAATTACATTTGCCAACATACGAAGATGGCGGTGAGGTTTTTTTTTATATCTAATAATCATGGAGTCATTGGACAATAAAAAAGCTTGTAACTGGCTCTCGTCGAATATTAGTCACATTGGAAGAAAGTTCAACTTCGGGAAAATGTAGACAGGTGTTGTTTACCGATTCGGTCAATAAAAAGATGAAAAAAGAGACAAAACAGATAATGGAAAGTGTACCCTTACACAGAAACAGCTTAGATCGAAGGAATTTCAGTTCATCAAGTCTTTGTGAATATTAAAACGATGTGGACCATTTCAGGCTTTTACATCATTGAAGTTAGAAGAGGATTCCTATATCCATCAAATCACACTCATGGAATTTAAATTAATGACCGTATATTCTCTTCGGAGGTTCCAAATTCTTAAAAGTTAAAGCCAAAGATCTGTGAGATTTGTTCGACGCGGAATAAATTAATTTCGTTAATAGTTACTCGTTTTAGAAATAGTTTTACCATAGTGGGAATGCGATAATGGTATTTATTGGAATTATGAATGAAGTTCCACGATGTATACAGTACGTAGATTAATCACACCACTGATAAGTATCACGGTTGTCGATATATGACCCGGTGTCACACTATAACATCTCCCACGCAAATCATTCTGATAACACATGAAGCGAAATCGAAACATCGCTTCGTGGATTATTTATGCATTGGCGATTAGATGGAATTCAAATTGTTTCCTTTCATACAATTTTATCATATAACAATGCAAAACTAAGATATTCCTACAAAACAATCAATACTTCCTACAAAACCTAAGTAAACTAAACTATCTTTAATTCTACTAATATCATAAATACCATTCGGAAGTTTCTGTGCACCTTATGGTTTTCAAAACTATAAATGCCAAATTAACCTATTTATGTTTGACATTAAAAAACTTAACACAATTTATATGGCAAATAATCACTGGTTTATACACATATACTTTGCTCTTGACAACGAATAGTGAACACTTGTCGAAACGTCGTGCTATATGTGTATCAACCAAAGATTTGTTCTCCATATAATCTGTGTTGTGTTTTAAAGGGCTCAATTGTTAAATGACGGTAATGGATTCTATAACAATATTCTCTCACTACGTGCCGCAGAGGTTTTTTCTTACGGCAGTACCGGTTATTACCTATTAGACCTCTATGACACAAACGTCCGATTACCCCTGGGGACATAACCCTCTGGATGAACTTACAATCCCCCCCCCCCCTTTTAAGAAGACAAAAACTACTTTTTTTTGTTCAGTCCAGGTTAAAAAAAATAAATTACATGGAATCAGTCATATTCTGTGGACGGACTACCGAACCCGAGTGGCGACGAATCAAAAACCACACACACACGAAGAGTTATCATCGCCACCAAATACCACTCAAAACCTGTTTGTGGGAATGTGATCTACGACTCAACACAAAAAGCCATTACGGCTTTTTCTCAATGTTGAAATAGTTTGGCAACTAATATAATTGGTGGATTGTGTAAATAGCACACACGTATCCCTTACAGATGAATTATAAGTTGATTTGAAAAAGAACCGGGATTCACGCAAGAATTAAGATATTTAACTTCGAGTAGACACAACGCAAATTGAGGATAAAGATAATTGGGTCATCATTTAGACGCCACTTGTTATTCAATTCTTTCGACTTTGATGGCTGACATGAAAATTCTATGAATGACTCACCTCTTGCTAGTTCTTATGACGTCAAACGCGCGTTAATCAATATCCCTTTAGACCCGTATCTTTTGCTGTGGGATTGTTATCGTCTGCTATACTACTTCCGTTTCAAACAAACCCAGTATTTGGCGGTTAACAGTTCGGTTTCCTGATCAATATGTGGTGTTGTTTCTGCCAAATCAACATCTTGCTTCTTTCTATGAAAATCGTCTGCTAAAGAATTGTTCGTCTGAAATCAAAAGACGTGGACATTATTTCATTATTTAGAGAACATTCAGGAGCTGTACTGTAATCTCTCTACTCATGAGTTCAATAAGAAGTGTGTCTTCTTCTTCTTTTTGTCATTATTCGCAGGATTGGCGGAGGAATAACAATCAGAAATCATGATTCATTCGAGCATCAACAATACCATTATTTACTTTAAGGGATATTAAGGACATTCGCCAGTACGAAATTACCCCACATGTTGTACTCAAGTCGACTTTTAAAATTACGCAGAAGCAAATAATAGAATATGGATCTGTTTTCAAACCATGCATCACTTGATACTATACACGCGATTGCTACAATAAGCATGAAAGAAATGATGAAAAGCGTACACCATCAAAATTGTTGCATTCACAAATACATGTTATTCAACAAACCGACTGATAAGCAATAAACTAGCCATTATGGCATTTCACAGTGAGTTCTAGACTCTAAATCAACCACCCACCTCCCAGTCATGTACTATATTCTCAACAATTTGACCCGTGGTCCCAACTTTTACGAACTCATTAAAAAAGTGCACGAGACAGTTGAACTGCTGTAATGAGACAGTTGAACTATTGATATCTACATTTATTTGTTTATTTGTACTTAGCTCAACATAACATTTAGAAAGGCCATTTATAAATTCCTAAAGATAGAAATATCAAAGGCATGACGTAATGCCATTAAATGAACAGACAAAATATTATATTCTTTAAAATAATAACCTCCACTAAACTGGGCTATATATCTCTTACTTACTTAAAAGCTATGTCAGAAGAACCTTCCAGGAACGTATTCATATACATTTTATCATACTGAACTTTTCCCATAACAGTTGTCTGACCGTGATTGTGACATTTTAACCAAATCTTGATGAAATTATTCTTCCAGACAGCCTTTCTTTCTTTATTCAATGTTAGTACAATCGCCCCATGGGGATTCGTCGTTACGAATGTCGCCGTATTTATATACTCGTGTGTAAAAAAAAAGGTGCTGATCTTATGATTCTGGGCCAACCACTTTGCCATTATACTTGTGTTCTGGGTAAATAAGAGGAAGGAAATAAGACTGATATTGCAGGAGGTGCAAAATCAACCAATAACAAAGCATAGTGTCAGTAGGAAACGCAGTAGTAGTGTGGCTTGGGAAATACCCTAACGGCTAGAATGCCCAACATCACCAAAATTGAAACAAATTGGATGAAATGCATAATTAAAACATTTTAACTTATTTTCAAGGATACCTTAACTGGATACAGATAAATATCATATCTCACCAAGTAGTAGCCAAAGTACAGACAGTTATTCCTGGTAATGTGGAAGACAAAGGAATGGCATACTCCGCGCAGTGTTGCGTTTGATTAGAGGTAATCCAACTACACACTGCTATTATGAGTGGATATTGTTGTTTTAAATTTTGATTTGTCAGTAGTCCGTCTACCAACCAATCACCAGCTGCCAATATTGGACCAAATATGTTTACATAACGTTATTATGCCTAATTAACCCGTGCATAGCAGAATACTGCAGTAAAACTAATTGCGTGACAAACGAGGCTATCATGTCGAATGAAATGTAAACAATACTGTTTGGAAACGAACATACTTTCACCGTTTTTAATACCTTAAATCACTGTCCAAAGTTTTAGGGAAGACCCAGATTAAACGAAGGACTGTCATGTTGCTGCACGTAAGTGATAGCTTTCATTGAACGGAAAAAATAGACACACTCCCGCATAAGTTCAAGAAACAGACGCTATTCCAGCAATGGTCAGAGAGGGATTTCTTCAGGAATATGAAGGAATGGATGATCTTACGGAGTTCAAACAATATTAAGTTATTGATAATGTGAGTTCCTTAACATTAGCCGTTTACTATTATTAGCACTGTTCATCACAATTTCTGCTTGATGTTCTTGTTCAACTAGATTTCTTTTTTCATAACAGACTTTCAATCAAGTTGATCTGTTATATTTCCAACTGGAATACCTAATGTTGGTATGACATAGAATTTGCATACCCGCGCAGTGTTTCGTTTGATTGGAACTAATCCCACTACTCACTGCTGTAAAGAGCAAACATTCTTGTTTTTAATTATGATTGGTCAATAGTCCCATTAACAACCAGTAGCTGACTGCGTTACAAAGGCTTTACCCTTAAAACAAAGCGCCAAATTGGACCAAATGTTTATATAACTTTACGTCATAGCTCACAATTTTATCCTGCCCAGTGCATAGCAAAATATTGCAGTAAAACTAATTGCGTGACAAACGGGGCTATCAAATCGAATAAAATGTAAACAATACTATTTGGAAACGAACATAATTTTGCCGTTTTTAATACCGTAAATCACTGTCCAAAGTGACAAGACCCAGGTAAAACAGATGACAGTCAAACTGCTGTATGCAAGTGATAGCTTTGATCGAACGGGAAGAATGGACACACTGCCGCAAAAGTTCAAGTAAAAGAATCCAATCCAGCAATGGCCAGTGAGGGATTTCTCGGGCCATTGCTTTAGGAATATGTTGCATTTGGTAGGGTGCCCAAAGTGTCTACTGAAAAGTTGTACTAGACACGTTGAATGTGCACGCTTTACTTGGTTCACTACTACTAATTTTCTGACAGTCTCGCACACTCTATAAATAGCCACAATCCGTGGAAATTCTAAACACACTAGCAACTATTACAGTCATAAAAAAATCTATTGTTGACGATTCTGAGTAGCAGTAATATTTATCGTTTTGGTTATTACGGCATCTTTAGAAATTACGTTTGTTTAATTTTTTAACTTGCTTTATCCTTCGCATGACCGTTAGAAGCGACATATTTTTATTTAGTACAAATAATATCTCTGAATAACTTGGGTTGGGCAGGAACATGATACCAGCAGTAGTTTCAATTTACTTTTACAAGGTTAGAAAAACAATTGTTGAGTCGCCCATCGTGTGTTATTTCTAAATTCGATTTCTTGTTCCAGATTTCTGTCGTTTCGTAAAAAAAGTTATCTGGATTATCCCGGCATGTTAATCAGACGGAGAATGGTCGGTAGGCTGGTGAAGTGAGACTAGTTTCAAAACCTATTTTTTACTCGAAAGTGTCTGGATGTTATGGACGACTACACGCTCCGAACCATTTTTCAGTGTATTATTTATGATGGTTAAATGGTCATAGCTTATTAAGTTCAACATGACCGCTAATTTAGTGACTATAAATGTGTGAAATAGATTTAAGACATGTTATATATATAAATATTGTGGTTTAATTGTTGAGCTATTTGGAGATATTTATATATGGTGGGGCACCCTATATTTGGTATCTTTAGAGAATATATTATCTATAACGATTGTTACCGATACACATCATACTGGTCGCTGTAATATCCTCCGAACGTGACGTATATAAAGACGATTTTATGCTCATTTTCATCGCATGTCGACGATATTTTTCGGTGGTAGCGGACGTTAAATAAAGCTATTTTACACATGTTTGAGCTTTACAGGAACTATAACCTGACAATATAATAACGTATAAGAGCGCATCTGATATATTGTAAATACTAATGGATGGACGTTATCTGAACAAAACACATCATTCAAATATGGCGTCTGTAAATAATTCTGTGATATTAAGTTATCAAAATGGTTCCCAGGGAGTTAATTTTCCTTTTTATAGAAAAAGTCAGTGATTTACGAGGTAAATTCAACTTGTCAATCTTATACTAGAGGATTCAATTATACAAATAAAACGAACCACACGAACATGTACAAACGTTTCTCCTTTTCACTTTTATTACACAAACTAGTAAAACGGGTCATATTTAACAGTAAATATGAATGAAATGAAATGGGATTTAACGTCTTAGTCTTCTGCACCTAACCTGGGCTAATGGAAGACGGGTATACGCCATACAGTGTGTTATGAGGGAAATTTTGCCTGGGCAGCGGCGCTACGGCCTGCTCTTGTATCGAATTCCAACTGCCAAGGGATCTTTTACGTGCACGCCAGTGTGTACACGGGACCGGTTTTTTTTGTCCCATCCGAACGACTAGACAGCTGTCCTTGTCAGGCCCTCCGTTTTACATCACTGACAAGGGGAACCACGGCGGGAAATCGAGATGAGCTTTCTCGGCCAATGTAGGGATCGAACACCCGACCTCCAGGCTAGCGAGCCAGCGCCTTACCCACTTGATCCCCCAGTAAATATGAAAAATAGACGTATCTGATATCAGTAATATTTTTTCGTTCACTGATTCTACGGATGTAAAAAGTCAACATCATATACTATTCATTTTTATAACGGCGCATTTTTTTTACGGTAATGTACATTTACTTGCGTGGAGTGCAGCGGGAGCAACGTCCTCAGGAATGCATATCGGTTCGGAGATGAAGAAAGGGAAGGGGGCATCCAATGAAAGGGTTATATTGTCTTTTTACTTTCTTGTACATCAAATTAACCTCTGCACGCCACTGACATTACAAACTGTGATCGACAACATGGAATGTTATTGGAGTAGTGTTTGTTACTGCCTCCAACTATCGAGCTCGCGGTCTAATACACATAATATTCCACACACAAAAATCGTTTGTTAAAAAAGAATCGTTTATGAAGCTCCCAAACTGCTATCATAACTTATTTAAAAAAAAAAACCAAACAAACAAACAGAAAACCATTTGACATGATTTGGCTTACAGGTCAAATATTTTCCTCGTTGCACACACTGCATGGCGGATGCCCGTCGACATTGTTGTACATAATTTGGATGTTAAACCCAATATCCTTACCAGCCCGACAAATCTTACCACTGGCAACCGTGGATGACAACCGTTGAATGCTCTACTCAACACGACAGACTGGAGTCATAACACCGGTCCGATGTGCTAATGAAATTGGAAATGTGTTTTGGATGTTATTAGGAATCTGAAAACGAAGCTATAAATTTACAGCTTTCTCAAACGACATATTTCCGGAAAACAGATTGCAATTTGAGCGTAAAAAATACACTACATAGTGAAATGTTTCTTGAAACACAGATTATTTATCTAGCGAGAGAGCTAGGTAGATAAAGAAAGCTGTCTGATTGAAGGCAGGATTAATATGTCGGAAATGAAACAAGTATAATTTGTCAAATGTCGTACTCATACAACCCTATTTAACCCAACTATACTAATTCTAAAAAAGAAAATCTATATTGTATATGACGAGGTCATATGAAGAAATCAATGCAAATGCATCTGCTATATAAGTATAATAACATTACCCAATATATATTTGAACTAATTAAAAATAAAAATGCGTTTGTAAATTTAAAAATAAATGCATTTGTAAATCAAAAGCATACTGGTCCAAATAAAATAAATTTGGGTTTAACGTCTTACAGTTCTGCCCCGACTGGGGTAATGAAGACGACGTACTGGGCCAACAATAGTTAGTAAAATCGACCAATCCTTTCGTAAGGTAGGGTCATCTACATTCTTTTAATTACGTGCAAGGCCGCGATTTAGCTTTGATCTTCTACTGACGAGTTGAGAACTCAATGAAAACAGATCTAACTTATGTTTCGTGATAATCGGCTTTTCGATCCTCATTTCTTCAATATTTAAATACGACAATAATATTTAGACATCCTTTCATTGTCCGGTTGGTGGATAAAAGTAGAAGGTTAAACCCCATTTCATTGTATACTTGGCCTGTTGTAACAGGGGCTGATGGATGCATCTAGGATATATACGCCATCCAGTAAAATCATTTTAAATTTGTGGTATGATTTAATTCGTCAGTTACACCATATGATGTGTTTGAATTAGTATTGTATGGAATTTTTTAAGCCATCTCTGATATATTGACGTTCAGTTTACGAGCTGTTCACATTAGCGATTTTCAAAAAGGCCAATCACAAAATACACAAAAATACGAGTAGGCTTATATGGATGATATTTCATCTTTTCATGACATATATTGAAGCCCAGTGTAAAAGTAAGAAATGGTAGATCTACAAATTGTCTGATTACTTGTGGTTTTACAAATCAATGGCTACTTCTTATGATAATTAATTGTTACTGATACTCCCCACATTTTTTTATGGTATGCATTGACGTCGGCGAGAAATCAAGAAAACAACGTAAACATCCATAATTTATGTTTGAACTGAAAATGGTAAGATTACTTGGGATTTCGTAAATTAATGGCTATAATATCTTATGCTAAATTGTAATAAAAGAATCGTATCGTTATTAGTATTTACGTCAAAGACAAATTCGTGTCATAATCGAATCGACGGTAGTTTACATGATCAATAAGCCCCATAATGATTCAACGGCTATTTCCAGCCTCGGTACTAGGACTAAGCACGCGCAGTCGTATTGTTACGGAAATCTTGTTATTTTCCCACACGATTCCATTCATAACTACACTGCAGTAGAGTAATGTTGGGTCGTCAGACATACTATAATCAATAATTGCGTTTCAGTTTTACCTTGGTTCCAAGCTTTGTTCAAATCTCAGTTTTAATGAGCGATTGATGGTTAGCTACGGTTCTGCAACAAACATGACTCGCCAGTAATTTGACTCTGAATGGAAGGACGAGATGATGCAGTAGTCTTAATAATACAGTTTTATCAACATCAGGAATCTCGTAGATTTTAGGAAACGGGTTTACATAGTTTAGAGTCAAATATCTGTTCATTTTGATAGATTCCTAGGACACGAGCGAAAATATGCCCTAAACCAACACATTTCACCTGCTTGCTGATTCGGTAATTTAACACCGAATCGAAGGGTAGGTGAACATGATTTCCAGATAGGTACACGGGTGGGTCGGGTTATTTTTGGTATCCAGACTATTCAATACAATTCCCTCAGACCAACAAGCACCGTTCTGAAATATGAAAACTTGGCCCGGAAGAGCAGTGACTAATCTTTATATTGATGATAGATTGTTCGTTTTGATATCAATCTCACTGAATAATGAATGTGTCTATATGGATGATTAGTGAAATTCTGAATTATATCAAGTAAAAGCCAGAAAGATTAGTTGACATTGATCTATTATTGTGAATTTCAAAATGGGATGGAGTTCTCCCAGACCGGTTTATGAAAGGTATGATTTATGAAGTATTTGTGCGTCTTTGATAAAATTCCAAAAGGTTACTTCATCATATTACTAAGCATATTATCACTGCAATTGAAACCAGACATGGACGCGACTGGACAATAAGAAAATTCCAATGGGCTTCTAAACTATTGTGACGACTGCACGTTCGGAATGTCTACTAAGATTGCATGTGAGAGATTGGTTATCATAATCACAATCCAAATATCGTTTTCTACAACTAACCCGTAATAACTAAGTGAATATTTCGGAAATAACGCAAGCTATTAGCGACTAAAGTAGAAAGCACCAACACTTATACAAACCATTCACAGCTTACGAATTTCTCCCCAAACTAAGATTTATGACAAGAAACAGTGAGGGGATATCAATTCGAAACCAAAAGAAAAAGTTACCCCGATGCAAGAAAAGTAAAAGTCAGTAAAATAAATTATGTGCATACAAATTTTAGTTGAAAATATAATGTCTGTAATGCTATATCTATTCACGGTACCTTTACTCACCTGTAGTAAAAGACTATAGCCCCAAACGAAACACCGACATACAGCCCAGGCGAAAAAGCTTCTTACAAATTACGTACTTTAAAAGTTACTGTAAACATTATTACCTTTCAAAAAGCTACGAGCATGTAATCGCAGACATTTTTAGTCTATTATAAAAGAACCAGAAAAAACTGCAATATAATTCACACGTTAAAACCAGTTTATACCACTGTAATGTTATAGACGTCAAGCAGGTGGTTCATCAACCTTAATACTAGTAGAAAAACCCACCAACAATTTATGGCATATACTCCACTTTTGTTAATGACACTGATTAGTAACGTAGCAAATGATGATTGGGCTTAGGAAGCCGCCTCATCTAATAATGGACTCGCATCCCAATCCGTCACACTTTTGAATGGCACCAAATATAACCAACATCCCCACCCCACTCCAATAAATACACTATAAGATTGCTCTAAAGCAAATCATATAATTATAACGCCATTTTGAAATTCCAGGTATACAGTTATTCATCTCAGTTGTCCAACAGTGTTAATATTTTCTCAATGAACTATTAGCGGTGCAATTTACGATGCAGACTATTCGTATTCCGTCTTGAGTAGTTTTGTTAAGGATACTGCCCTTGTGCTAAAGTTTTTCGCATGTAATCTGTACAGCACAGTTGACACCTGCGGTTGGCTCATGGATCTATTCCTGTTTTGATAGAACATACAATTTCATTACTTACAATGTCCTTGTCCGATGTGTATTGGCCGCCGATATTTGTTTTCTGTTTGCGATGTGTGTCGCCGTTCTCCTGCACATACTTTTAGAATTGGAAACATCGCCAAGCACCAATAGTTGATAAGACTGGCGCCGTCGGTTATTTGTAGTGTCTTGTTTTAGATTCTTAATAAAGAAACCCCAAAAGCGTTGCACTATCATATACTTATCAACTCTGGAAGTTATATTACCCTAGGCCAATGTATGACCTTGGTAAATATCAGATATTTCAGGTTGATAAACCTTTAGTCAAATTTCCATTTATACCTCTATTAAACACCCAGTTTCATTGCATACATAATCCAGCTAATCTTTTGGAATTTCAGCAAATTAAGTAATGATTATGAATTTATAACCAACAGGCGCCTATGGCTATTTTATTTTCTTGAAGCAGATAGCTACTTTAGCTGTAATTGTACTGATTGGAGTAATATTCATATCCAAACATTGTCTTAAGAGGGGTACCCGACCTGCAATAATTAGATCAGGTTTATTATACCCCCCCCCCCTTTGCAAACAACTAGATTACACACAATAATCTTTAAATGATATTTAGTAACTGGATATAGCAAAAGCTGGAAACAGCTACTTTTGTATTTAATGGTTAGCTTGGTAACGGTGAGAGAATATTTTTGAAAACGTCGCCTTAAATACACTAGTAGCTGTTTTCCATAAGTGAGTGTTTTTTATTCAGATTACATAGTTTGTAAATGGCAGCACAATTAAATACATGTGGCACAATTGTATAAATTCCCAATGTAGAAAATATCTAATATGTAAGATAGCAGTACATTGTTATACATATTATAAGAAATCAATTACAGAACTGTCAAATACAACATTGGAAAGTCTCAAAGATGGATATGGAAATTATAATCTTATTCAGGCTGTGCAGGGTTGAGACAAAAGTGTTGCTACACAATCACTAATTACAAGTTTAAATCCACATTAAGCACAAGGTTGTCATCATGTATATTATATTGAAACCGCTAGTACCGATAGAGTGTGCAACAGAACATCTGAAATATTCATGTTACAGTTCCACCAGCTTGAAAAACGCTGATAAAAACTTTCCCGTATGTAAAACATTTGTATGTTGGCGATAGCTTAAAAAAGAATCAACCATAATGGAGTTCAAATGTGATTTTTGGGAATGATTGTGGGATCGACATTTACCGACGTAAGAACATGAACAACTCACGAAGGCCGTAATAACATTACTTTACAGTGACACGACCATGTAAAAGCCAAGTCAGTAACCGCGTTGAACAAGAGACGAAGGAAATGCTGTCAAACACTCACTCCGGCACTGGTGAACCCATCCCCCCACAGTAGCAGCAGCGGGATAAACGAACAGAGTAGTACATCCCGCGGAATTTGTTGGATAATTCAACGGCATTGCCAAAGCGTCGGCCCTTTTGTAGTAAATCCAGTATGCAGGAAGCAACCAACCTGTCCCAATATAGTGCGATGACATTCTAACGTTTAGGCTACGATTCTGGTACTCATACCAGAACTGCTTGTTTTTGGTGATCACCTTGGTATCTCAGATTAACCCACATCTCTTAAACCAGACTTACGATCTTAAATTTGTAACAGTGGTGCGTGTTCATTGCGTCTCAGAATATCAAAGTCTATTTTAATGCAAACGGTCTTTTGAAAATTGATATTGAGCATTCTTTTAAATAATTGCTGAACTTTCAGTCGACTTTTTCATTAATTGTACTTTAAATGAAATGAAATGGGGTTTAACGTTCAACTTTTCTTTACCAAAGGCTCTAATGAAGACTGGAATTGAGTTACAACATACATATTCACTTTAAAAGAAGGGTAACAGCTAACAGAAGCCGTATATTAAATATATGAGAATATATATACCATACCCCTGTCAAATCGATAGTAATTTTGTTATGACGGAAGAGCTATAGCCTTTTATATTCAGTTAAGCTATAGCGCGAGGAGGCATCAGAGATTCTTAGCACTATTGAAATAAATTGTGTCATTTACCCCGAAGGCAACATGCACATTAAACAAAAAGCTTCATTTTACATTATGTGGGCGTTTGTTGGAGCCATAAAAAATAGAATTTATTGCTAATGGGTATCAATCAACCATTGAATATGCAGTTCAGCTCAGGCATAAGTATTATATAAAGACAAGATAAATATTCCTAATTCGTATCTCGGGAGACTTCTTTATCCCATGCGGTTTACACATGTCTAGCGAACTGGTTTTGAGATATCTCCAGAAATCAAAAACACTCGGGTCACTGTGTCTACAGTACACTGGGCGCACATTTCTTTCGACCAGAATATCTTCATTCTCTGTGGGTTAATATGTATTACAAAATTGAAACATATTCAGAAATAATGAGTACTCGGTCATGGTGTCCGCAATTAACTAGGAGTAGTTACAAAATCGCCTGAATGGGTCAGTGTATCTTCTGAACTCACGACTACAATTTGACTGTGTCAGCAATTCCAATCAACAATGTGGACAGGCGATTAATACTTAACTAGTTTTTATGTCATGACCCTTTTGAGAAATGTCATGTACTATATAATCGACTGAATAGAAGTCGATCAATTTGACGTGGTTTTGCCGGGCATCATGAACCCCATGTCCATGACGGGTGTCCAGTATTAATAATTTTAATCGACAGGGTGTAATGGTGATTAATGTGACGATGATCGTGTAGATCACAATTCCATATAAAGACTTATTAGATAGACCCATTTCCAAATAGACTGGTATTAGACAGGCCTGTGTAACAATGGCACTTTCCCATGTTTGGTACAATGTTTTGTATCCCCCCCCCCCCTGTACATCCACTTCTGCCTGCTGTGACACGGCAGATAATACATTTCTTGACATGTTCAATTTGTTAATAAATTATAAGTGTCATGTCTTGCAGAAAGTTCTCTTGCAGCAAACGATTGCTAACCTCCAATCAGAGATAGGGTCTATGTGAGATTACAATTGTAGATTAATTTAGGATTAAACCCTGGTGTAACTTATTATGCAATATAAAGTTCCAGTTATGTGAGTAATCATGTATTATTTTATAGTATAATCTACAATCCCGCAATATAAAATATACAAATATTCCATGACATTTAATCATTCCTTTTTGTAGCTTTTAAGCTATGCTCATATGTCCTCTCCATTTATTATAACATACAGGTGTATTCTGTAACGCAGTTTTTTCGATGGGGTGTGGGGCATATACGAATACATTATATAGTTTTTCTCCGTAGTAATTAACTGGGTGTCAGGTTTTCCTGAATGGGATTAAAGCATAACCATTTTCGTCAATGGCATACGCCACTACCAACTGGAGCCAAAACCTCAAAGTTGCATATTGGGTAGAAGGATTTGAAAGGCAAAGATAAAATGATCTTAAAAACCCAATTCTTCATTCCCCATACAATTAACTCCCAAAATCTGAACAAATAATTAATTCAATATACATATAGTAAGTATCGTTAACAATATTTTACTGTTAGTGTTTTCAATTTCTAATCCAAATAAACTACCTCTAAATCTGTTAAGCTTCTGTACGTTAATGTTCAATTAGCCTACTTCGATGCTTCTGACCTTAAAATCAATTGTGTTATGGGTTGTCTGCAACTTTGGTATCCATGTTACATAAATGAACATTAAGTGCCATGGTCGTGTAAAATTTATCACATTTCTCCATTGTAATAAAAGCCACCCAGTTTTAACATGACTACATATCAGGAAAATGGATGTTGTGATTGTACATTTACGAATTTGTGGGCTATATACATCTATTTTGTTCATGTTTCACATGACTTATACATTTACACGTTCTATTGCTTCTTAAATGCATACATAATTTTCTTCCAAATTCACATGTTTAAAATTAAAATAATTCGATCGAAGCCTTCTGACATACCCTTTTTCCGACGTGATAATGACTCCAGTATATATAGACATTGTGCTAGTAAGAACATTAAAAATCAGTGAATTATGTTAATTAGCTTTCAATATTAAAATACTTACAACATCTCTTGCCGGTATTACATCATTGACCCGGTATGCCTTAGACTTTACTGTCGATGCTGGAATTCCAATAGCAGAATAACTCTACAAAGCATTAGACTTCGCCTTTAATCCCTCAAAGGCATCATACTCTTTCAATAGCCACACATCAAATGTTTACCTCAAGTAGCATTTAACTAAACACAGGAACGATAAACCCTCCTTCAATACACCGTACCTAATCCATTGTTTCTCTAATCAAACCCGAATCATCTATCAAAGCGTTCCTGGCTTTAAACATTGTCTACTCCAATTCTAACACAGTATGACCTGCCGCCACTGATCTTACAATTGGCAGAATCGTATCGACTGAATTGCGCGGCCTACATTATAGGCCTTGTATTGAATATTTAATGTTAGACAGTTATTCATCGTGGCTGCTTCACTTGTGTCGTGTTGTAGGATTGTGTAGTGAGGGAAGCATTTCCTCTTCTAACACGCGGTAGCAGCAAACAGTAATTATTAAAATTATCAATAGTGCCGAGCAGATATGGTTTGCAATCGACTTCCAGTCTCAATCAGTATGGGTATTCTCTTCCCACGCAATATAACATTAGGGGCGTTTAAAGACTAAAGAAATGGCAATGATCTCATTGTTAAATAAAGAACTAATTCAATTCCGTCTGGTGGCCAGGAGCGTGATCTTGCTGTTTATACTGTACCGATTGCCAATATCAGAAGGCAAGCATCATTGTCGAACACATACAATATTGACATAACGGATTTTAACATGTAATTTTTATAGACGTAATAAAACATGCGGAATATCATAATACCGGAACAGTATTAGTAACGCAAATTTATATTTAATGCTGAATTTCGAAGAGCAACATAGAAATCGAAGGTTCCAATTAGCAGCGAGTTTTACCTAAACGAAACTCATAGATACATCATTGTTATAACATAGCACCATCGATCCATGTTCCGTAAATACAATTTAGTGCAAGAGTAAGCACACCATACCTTGTGTACAACACGCTTCTCTAAAATAGTACTTTATAGATTAAAGCCCCAATAACACTCTTGTTGTAACTGAAAAATATGTCCCAATCTTCATTCTGGTCAACAAATCGTATTATTTTAGAATATTCCAATTAAATGATGATATAAATTTCATCTTAACACACCTAATTTAAAAAAATTGGAAAAATTCAACCAATTGATTTGAAAAGTCTAACGTAAACCTTTTCAAATGTGACTTGGATTTTAAAATATTTTCGAACCCTCTGGACAAATAAAATAGGTTGTAATGGATAATTTACACAACAGGTATGACATTTAAACATCTAGTACTTAGAATAAGGGTATTATTTATTTTCTGGAGCTACCAAGCCAGCAAGAATGTTATTGCCCCTTTAAAGATATTGTTAATATGAAACTATTAAAGTCATCAGTCCGTCTTATACAATTTGAGGGGGTTAGATGGTCGAATGTTAGCCCGTATCATAAAGCCTGTCACTGAATCAAATAGCGTGATTTCGAATCCCCGGTTGTACGAGACAAAGAGTAGGTTCGCCTGTCCAACCTCGCGGCTTTTCTCCGGTTTCCTCCTACTACTAAAGACCCCCACGCACAAATGAATTATTGGAATAATATTAAACCACATGTTAGTCCAGAAATGACATAGTTTGTGTCGAGTGGACGTTGAACTCCATTTCTCTACCTCTCCTAAGCAATTTTCGTACATTGTCTGATTTTTAACGGCTTAATTGAGGCAAATGTATTATTGGAACTTTTTAAGAAAAAGAAAATCAAGTTATCAAGGGTGGATAAATTCGCGGCATGGATTCAAACAACCATTTAAGAATATATTTGGCGGAGGATCCCGAATATTTTTTTTTTTTTCCATTTCAATGTGTCTTTGTAAAACTAACTAAGTTGATATTTCCTTAATACTCCCACCAAGTGGAAACGCCAGTTATCGTGCTGTGGTCGCCGAGTCACAGCGTTTAGACCAAAGTTCTGCTATCTAAACTGGAAAGCTATGAGAATATGATTTTTTTTTAAAATTTTTTTTTGAGGGGGGGGGGTTAGACAGTCAACTTTCACGATATCGTTGTTGCAACAATTTCCCCTAACAGCAAATCATTTAAGTTTAAAAGAGTAATTGACTTTAACCATTGAAACATGAATGATGATGTATTTGTGCATAATCTTCAGATTGTTTAAAGGAAGTGTTAATGTAAACACAAATAAAATCTTAACATCTTTGGTTACGCCGTTACGGCGAAAAAGAGACAGCAATTGCTAATGGAAACGTTATTGAAAACAGATTATCACATTTCTTGCACTACTAAACCACGAAATTTATATCGGTAGAGCTCCACCCCACACGCATTTAACTCGTTAACTCGATCAAATTCCTTTGCCATTATGGAAGACGACGAACACATGGATACCTAAAGCCCTATTTGTACCCCCCCCCCCCCCCCCCCCCGACGATGTACATTAACAATTAAGGATGTGCTTTCGCGCATTGGCCCAAATCAAAGGGTTCAACAATAGTTAACCGTTTTCAAATAACCACTTTTAACCCCTGCGTTGTATTTACGAAACATATATTGCTGCAATGAAACGGGAATGCAACGTTGATGGTAGTTGGATAAGCTTATTTTTAGCATGTCGACATACTACTTTAGTTTATATAAATCAATATGGTTCATCAAAATAGATAAATAATTAAAGGAACAAAACAGATCAGTCAATACTCGATACTATTTATAGGCGAATTGAGGTAACGTCTACATATATAAAAGTACTACATATATTATCGCTATGCACATTTTACATAATGGAAAACGGTATCAGGTGTTCCACGAAAGATAATAATATCTTGGACCTTAAACTACTTACGAAATTTAAGCGTTAAGACTTTCTTTCATTGGACACAAACTAGGACTCACTTACCTTGGGGGGGGGGGGCTTAGTAAAGCGGGGCCGCGAATAGGTTGTCACGCCACTCTTGGGATCGAAAGCACACCACTTCTAGCTTTATAGAGCAGGAGCCCAGGGGGTTAACCTAGCTGAAAATTGTACCAATATTTTCCTTTATTGTATCAATGCATGTATATCTGGTATCATAAAAATGTAAGTCTGCCGGGTTTCTGGTGGTGGGTGTGGTATTCCACGCCTAAAATGCGATACCCCTCAACTATAGTCTAGATTAGCTCAAAAGACATTAGTGTACTACATGAAATTCGCAGAGCAGTGTACCGTACAACTTCAGGTATCTCAAAAACACTCTGACAGACATTTCTAGTGGTGGGGTACCCCTGACAGAGCTAGACTGACCCCCTGGGCTCCCGGTCTATTAAACGAAGCTACATGTAATGTAAGCTGAGACAATTACACAATAGCGAAAGTATCCTCGCTGCAATGACCACTAAAACATAATATGGGAGAAGGTGACAGGTCCAGGCGCTGAGGATTTGTGAATAATCGTAATTTCGAGAGCCAAAAGAGTTATAAAAGATGAATTTAATTACATAACGCATTTCTTCTGCCCCTTAAATCCTGTCTTTATTGATGTCGAAATCATATTATATGTGGTTAAATCATGACGGCATTCGATGACCTAAATCATCAAGATCCTTTATGGCTCTTAGTAATGGTGTAAAATCTCGGATACTCTTAAGATGTCACAATTATATTTTTGTAAAGCTTTACTGTTGTCCAAATGGCAACCCCGAGTTGCAATAAAAGAGTAATTACGGTGAAAATGCATTCATCCGTGCCGATGCTTCATTTAAGATAACCGAGATCGACAGCCTGCGGCTTGGCAATAACAGTGATATGGCAATCAATCTGAATTTTTAATCAAAGGTATCTATGAGGTGTGGTGAGTTCATTAAATTTCCTGGCAAACATGTAGAAAATTCGTTGAGTAGTAGTAGTTCAAAAATAAAGTTCAACCAATTATGTTCATTAAACATACATTATGTAAGAGCTAAATTTGCCTATTGCAGGTCTTTCTCTAGGCGGCCTGACATGTTTTTCTACATTAGTAATTAGACATTAATTAACTTACCCTGGTCATAATCGACTCTCGGTGGCATCGGATTTCTCTGATATTAAATAGATTAGAACAGTTGAGCTATATTTTGATTTAAGCTCAATCCGAGGAGCGAGACCTAGCTTCGAATAACCAGTGCGGTGGTTGAAATTATTAAACACTTCTTGTCAAACCCTCAAAAAAGGCTAATACCTTCGCTCGACAGCGTAAATTGAATGAAATTTTCAAATGATTAATTTTAGATTTATTATCTATTTCCGAGCTTTTACAGCAAGAATGGCTAACTCTTGATCTAAATTTTACATTACATGCATGTATCTTTAAGATTTATGAGAGACGATGGTGTGTATATTATGTAAAACATAAATATCGGGGATTTCAATACAAGTCTGATTTATTTTTAAACCTGTTCATACGAACCTATGTAATTTTGTGTTACAGATTCATAAATCTTCCACCAGTGCTGGAGCTGTAGGAGAATATGGGCGACATTGCCTCGGTGTTTATTATATGTTTTGTACAACGTATTGGGGTACTTTAAAGCGGTAATTAAATATTTTTAAGTTTTATTTTTTAAAATGTATTAAAATAAAGCCTTAAAATTAAAATTGCAATTCACTACTGCCAGTTAAGTAATATCATTTTCAACTTCAATTCAAACGTTTGAAGATAGCTATTGCATGGGGAAGTAATTGTGTTATTTTTTCCGGTATTTATGATTTATAATAGTGGGAAATAATGCCTATAATCGTATAATAATGAGTTGACAACCTATTGAGCAAAAATCATAGAAATTGACAACCTATTGAGCAAAAGACATAGAAATAATTACCTTTTGACTTTCTTTGAAAATATGAAATTATCGCTTTAATCAATATGAATAATAGAACGTTATCCAAAATCAAAGCAAATGTATCTAATGTTAAAAAATCTAGGTTGTATAATTTTGTCCGGAAAACATTTGAGAATGGTGTTATTCTCACTAAATGAGTGAAATTATGTGTTAGGATTTTGATATCCAGAATTGGTCAGCTTAGTTAATAACACATAACAGTCTTACTGAATAAAGTGATTTTAAACAAGAGTGTTACTTATAAAACCTAGGTGTAATATCAAACGACTACGCTTAAACCTATTCCCAATCTCGGCGACATTCTAAAGAGGTATTCTTTCGAACCCAGTGTGTTTTTTATGTATACTTGTAAGAGTGTAACTGATTTATCTTCCACGAGACTGCATTAGAGACTATTATGATGTACTCCTTAAATATCAGTTACGTACTGTTAGAGATAGATCAGTATGGATATTGATGTGGGTGTTCCATTATTTCAAATAATCGTACGGGCAACTTGCTAATAGTACTTTTATTCACACCAGTGAAATAATAGACTAGTGCGACGTTTTTCACTGTAAAAGCTCATGTCAGTATTTTAAGATGTTTAATCATCTCGAGCTTATGACATCACGTAATATATTGTAAAAACATTGTAACAATATATTACTTAAAAACATTGTTACAATTTTTACTTAATATCTCGCTCTCGACCATTGAACATTAGCACTGTAGATGATGCTTTGCATTCGTTGTTGCACCCCATGTGTTTATGATTATGTATTGATATATACACACATGGGCGTCACACATGCCTCCCCCCCCCCAATTGTTTTCCTGGGGGGGGGGGGTGGTCCGAATATACTTGGACCACCCCAAAATTTGGCAAAGTAAAGTGCCCGAAATCTAATAAAGCACTAATTTTAGGACTGGAATAGCAGTAAAACGCATTTGTGGCCATCAAATATTCCAAAATTTTCTTGAGGGGGTCGAAGAAAACTGGCCGCAGCCCGTAAACCTGCTTCGGGCATTTCTAGTTTTTCTACCCTAACTGTCATTGAGTCCTAATAATAATAAAACACTTATTTCACTTTTCTGTTAATTGAATACCACGAATTTGTACTGCGTTGACTATTGATTAAAACATATTGTCTGGGTCCACTCTACTTTGTGAATGCAACTGCAACAGTGCGATTGGATGGTTGGAATTCAGAGTGGGATTTCGGTTACAGAACCATTGGCTACTTTTGGACTTGCTCACACAGGCTAGAATAGCAGAAAACGCATTTGCGGTGGTTAAATTTTCAAAATTTTCTCCGAGAGGGTGAGTCTCCCATAGCCCGCGACGATTGATTGGTTCTGGGCAGTCAGGTAGGCTATATTGGAACAAATTGAAGTTGTTGTATTCAGACTACAGGCTGGAATAGCAGGAAAACGTGTATGTGGCAGGTATTTTCAAAATTTTCTCCCAACGGTCCCGTCTTCGTGGGTGTAAACGAGTGATTGGAATTCGAGTCAGCAAGCCACCTTAATTAGGCTATATCAGGCCACTTTGAAATAGCTTTGTTCATGGACTGAAATAGCAGGAAAAAGTGTTTGCAGCTGTCAAATATTCCAAAATTTTCTTAGGTGGGGGTAAGTAAGCCACGCTTCTTCGCCTCTCGGGGAAGACCGGTGCCAAAGTCTGTAAGCATGATAAACATTGTATTGGTGTGATGTTAACAGAAGACTGAGACTTTAAACAAAATTTATGGGCCCCCCCCCCCAATATATATTTCACGGCTACGCCCCTGTATACACATGAATATTACTTAATAACCAAATAATAATTTTCATAGACATATCATATGTATATATTATTTGATGTATTATGGGTTTATGTCCCTGTATCACTGAATAATTATTGGTTGTGTGTAACAAGCTAGTGATTCATTGGGTCGCAAGTTAATATTAATTTTGGAAAAAGGGAGACAACTACAATTTCACTACAGGGCTAAAGATATGTCTTCGGTTGGTCGCAAAATACTTTCCGATGTGTATATCCTTGACAATATCCTGACAGTGTAATTTTACCTCTTGATGGTACTATAAAATCACATCCACTATATAGCCAAAAGAAAGGATATCATATAGTCCTGGGCCTTGTTTCACGAAATTTTAACTTAAGATAAAATCCAATTTTAGTAGATACTTCAATTTTGATTGGCTAAGCACTAAAATCAATCTAATATTATCCCATCAAATTACTATAATTGGGATCTTATCTTAGTTAAAATTTCGTGAAATAGGCCCCTGCATCATGGAATCTGGGCATGTCAAAAGCTATGCAAAGTAATAATAATAAATGTGTATATTTATAATGCAATCTGATTAAAACACAGATCATCTTTACTACACTAGGATCTGGAAGTTATCACTGACGTGTTCTGGATGAGGTGAGGAATTTGCCAATGAAACGGCCTGTTACGACGACTTATTGGCCTTTTGGGTAAACCACTAAAACCTCAACTCCGATTAAACAATTTCTGACGGCATAGGTTCTAAAGCTTCTTGTTTGACGCATGTCGTGAATTCCCATTAAAATTTGTCAAATCTTTATGAGTAGGCCATCGAAAGTATAAAAAACGAAACATAAATTTGCATTTTAAGCAGATTGTTTATAATGCGCAAATTTCCATCCACGTATGTATGCTCAAAGCGCCAAACACTATGTACACTATGTATCTTTCCATATTAACACTACGGTATATCCGGTCAAATACAACTGATCTCATATTGAAACTTTAATCTTGATTTGAATAGGTCCCAGTGAAGGTGCAGATTTTACACTTAATGGTAAGGAATTCCAAAGATTAGGAGTACTGAAATATATTTTGTATCTAAATATTTGAAGGTTTAATTTTGGAACTACTAGTAAATACCAATATTGGGATCGTATATTACGTTACGGAGTATACACATTAGTTAGATCAGACAAATATGCCGAACTAGTTCCATCGAAACATCTACATGTATATCTATATCTCGAATGGCCAGACGCCCAGTGAAAATCTTTTAATAGCGGTTGGGTATTTTGAATGATTTCCGCTATGGATGAATCAATTTTCTGTAAAGTTCTGTTTTTTGCACAAACAAGCATGACTTGATTTCCCGAGTACATGATGATAAGTTAGTATTTTGATTTGACGTGAAGCCATAAATAAACTGTGCATCAACGGCATACGAATGGTCTGGGAGTTGATGAAGTCTAATAATAGATGCAACTTGACCTAACACAGAGCCTTGAGGTAAACCATACGCTTATACGGTTGTTTCTGATAACTCATTGCCAAGATGTAGAGACTAGACTGTGTGCAACCATGTAGGTATGATTTGAACCCCTATAATGGAGGGACTCCCATGACACAAAGGTTATCAAGGTGTCTGTAGTGGACTATGGTATCGGAGGATACTAATTGATCGATTATCGCTGTCTATGGCATAGCGTCAATCATTAACTAAATAGTCTTTGAACTGTTTGGTTATCGTCCATTAGGGAGTTTGCGGATAGGTATTCTTTTGGGCTTGTATTTACTGCCATCTCTAATGTCTTTGATAAGAAGGGGGGATTATACAGATAAGGCGAAAAGTTTTCGGATCATTTTGGTCCGGACTTATCTTTAATGAGAAGTGGAAGAACCACTAGCTATACTGTTAAAAGGGATAAGTTGGTCCAGACGTTTTACAAACAGGGCTGTTGGGATTGGATCTGACAAATATGTTGTGGGTTGATGAGAATTTGGATCAAGAGGCAAGAGTGCAGTTCTTTATGTATATGAATGACAGTGCAATCTTTTAGCATCACTGATCACATGTTTGTGGTTTGATTTTAGATACCAGTCTAAGGACGACTTTTTAAATATGGATACAGAGAGAGCTTTCCGTCTTTTCAGAGACGAATCGCATAATATTTCAGATATCTGAATAATCACAACCGGACAAAAGACTGACTCTCGAATTTGTTTTTAAGACATATTTTATTCACTAAACATGACTGGGAAATTTAGGGAATAGGCAAAATGCCTATGTCAAACTCCTATCCCATATAATCGTAAGTAGTATACTATTGGTATTGTCGAGGTTTTCGGGGGATGGTAATTAATTTTTATTCTTATTGCGAATTGAATTTTGAGGCATTGATTGGTGAAATTGTCACCGATTTATGTAAGTTATTTACTTTATTTTCTTGCGATGGGGACGGGAAATGGTATATTAATTTCAGCGATGCAATTAATTGCAAAACAAGTATAATGTCTATTTGTGACCGATAAGCCCCTCCATCTCTAAAATAACCAAGCACTTTTCCTAAAGAAGGGAAGTAACTCCACAACGTCTACTGGGTGGAGTCGTGGAAGATTGACTGTCAATGTTTGTTACACAGGGGCACAAGTAATTTTGTGATATACAAATCTGACACGATCCAATTATTTTGAGACCAACACGCATGTCCACACCGTTATTTGAACTTAACTGGTTCTCACACAGGACTTCTCTGACCAGGACGTACCTGAAATACCTTCACACTCTCAACTCTCAGAGCGTTGAACGCGCTGTGAAGCTGACATCAATGACTTTCCATGCGGTATACGGACGGAGAAGCGAATAAGACACAAGTCGAAAATTAGACCTTTTTTGCTTCATAAAGGTCATGATTAAAACCTATGATGATTTTTTGATTACTATGTAAAATAAAGGTTTTCCCAAAAATCAATTGAAGCCAGATGGATTTAAAAAAGAAGGACAATCATCCCGCCTTAGTAGAAATGTTAAAAATCGCCACGACTTTCCATTTTAATAATGTTGTGCCAGTCCAATCTCGAAATTCAACTCTACACACCGTACATTTTGCACCATTAAACGAAGCATCCCAGCAAATTTGAAAAATAAATTCCAACAAAAACACCGACCTGTAGAGCGTTTAGAATAAATTACTAACGGACAACAATATGTATCAGACAATTTTGATTTTGGAATAAATTTTTAAAAAAAAACCTTATCAGACAATAATGTAATTTTGATTTTGGAATAAAGTTTAAAAAAAACTTATGAAATTTGTCTTCAAACACATTTCGTTGGTCCGAAAATAATTTAGAATAAATTACTAACGGACAACAATATGAATCAGAAAATTTTGATTATGGAATAAATTTAAAAAAAAAAATATTCAGACAATAATGTAATTTTGATTTTGGTATAAATTTTAAAAAAAAAATTATGAAATTTGTCTTCAGACACATTTCGTTGGTCCGAAAATAATTGGCTCGTTATTGCGACAGCTGCTATTAATAAAACAGCAAAAGAAACATTAGGCTGGTATGTTACTCTGAATAGACGCATGGCATGAAACTTGCCAAATGTTTTTATTGTATTTTTGTGACAACACCTCCAACTTCACATGAGCCATAACGTTCCTTCCCAAACACAGAATTGAACGCAGGAAATATTTAAAAAAAAAAAACGCAACCGGACTTCTGAGATGGTAATGTGTTCTCCATGATTTTCATGTAACTTGCTGCACGTACTGTTGACTTGACCAACCCTATAAATTGGACCCTTATACTTGGTTGAATTATTCAAACTACAACGTTAGCAGCATGCCGCGACTCACTTCCAGGTCAATTTTCAGACCACCTATAGACTTCAGCAATGCTTTCGCCCCCGAACTGGTAGATCAAAGGTTACCACGAGGAGACAAAACCGCCATCTCGTGCGGCTGCACGTGCAGAATCCCTTCACACAGGCTTCTGCGACAGCACGTCAGACAGTGAGAACACACGGAAGACCGTTCAGTACCCCAACGTCTTACCAGAGACAACATGCATTGTCGTAGACCTCACCCTCACCGTGACGTCTACAGTTTGCAAAATAACACCGGGACTGGCGACACAGGCAATTGAGAACTGATCTGTACATAGATGAAAGTTGATAGCGTATCAACCGCAGATAGCAGGACCAGAATATGGCATCTGTCACGGAACGAGACTCATTTGGAGGTCCGAGCATAATGGCTTGGGGTGGAATCGGCCTGAACCAGAGAGTGGGTCCTGTGGTGTTTCCAAAACTTGGTCCAGGGAGAGAAATGTGAACTTTAACTTGAGACTAAGTTATAGTACTGTGAATGTTTGCGACTAATTAAAATATGGCCAAATCATTTTTTTGCCAAAAAAGAGCCAAGAACACAATGTTTTCTAATCTTGTCTTCAATTTGTCACTAAGTACTGAAGAGTATAAGAGTTGAAAATCAATTGCTTTTCCAGAAGACAGTTATTTTCATAGACAGTGATTGCGCAGTTAGATTTTCTAGAAGCTACTTATCAATTTTTAAGAATCAATCAATGCTCAACATGAAAATGTTACTCACAAGAACTAATTATATTACGCAACAGATTCCAACAAAGGCATATTAACATTATTTTTGTATTAATCAATTTCAAATTGTAAAGCAATTGACCCGACAGTTATATGCCGATCTGAGATTCGGGAGGACGCGGAGAAAACCAACCACGCTAGTTGACTCAATGGCAGACCTTATGATACAACGCGCACGCGCTAACCATTCGGCAGGAAAGTTGAGTATCTAGACGATTCACAAAAATCGTAAATAAATGACAAGCAAAACAGTCACCTTCTTTCAGGATTTGTCCGGTGCGGGGGTGTCCAGAGGAGGGCACGTGGTAGTAGTGGTGTATGTGTGTGTGTTAGGGAGGGAGTCTTGTAAAATCGAGTTGTAATATAGAGTTCTGGGGTCGGTTGCCCAAAACTAATTTATTTAAACGATCTGTTAAACTGTATGACAAATTATGGGATTTTTATTACAGAATATTTGGGGCATAATTATTTTCTACAGACCCCAAAAGTTAACAGGGCTTCCAACAACAACCTTTCCCTCCGTTAAAGTTAACGATCCGTTAACATGGAGTTAACGGATCTTTAAAAGTTAACAAAGCTTTGAGCAACCGGCCCCTGGTGCATATTTGTCTCTGAAAAGAATAACAGTAAGGAAGGTACTTTTGTGGGCGTACACAGTGCCATGGGTGGTGAAAAAAGACCTGCAAGTTGACCTTTGTTTTGAAGCCTCGAAAATGTAGCATTAGTAAAGAAATTAAGCCACCCCGTTGCGACATTTCTGTCGTAAAACTATTATCTGTCTAAGGGTGTGTGTTGGCCTTTAATAAAATATATATTTTTGGTAGCCATTATGTCCCAAGAGTTTAAAATGTTTCCTGGACCCAGAACTAGCTGTGTATTCCTGGTCAAGTCACATTTAATGATTGTGCTACGGATTCGTCATATTCAAGTACTGGTCAATATCAGTCTCCTTAATGATCATTATATCTTGACCATCTCATTCCGCTCTCTTTATTAAGCAATCTATACCCCCATCTATACGTGTCTACTCGCCAATCACTTGACCAATATTATCATTAGAATTATAAAGGCTAACTCGCTAGAAGTAAGATTGATGATGCTGGAGAAATTGCTTATTTATTTTGAGTTTAAGAAGGAATACAGCATTCTCAACAGTAAGAAAATAGTCCAGTATATTGATTTATATCATCATGCTAAACAAATCACTGAAGCCAACAAAATAATTATAGTAGTACTAAAAAAGGAAAGACTCTTGTCTACCAAGAACCTAAACAACTGCGATAAAATGGTAATTATAAAATCGATAACCGTTTTGTATCGAAAATTATGACTAAAAGTATATTTTTGCAGTTCGAATTCTTAATTGGCGACTTTACTGTGGTATAGTGCCGCAATCTAAGAACAAGACTTAACTAGCAACCAATTCTCACGTTAGATATTTTGACCTTAACCATGACACGCATTTGGACTAATATAATCAAGTATTTCTATAACGGGGGATTCTTATATTTCTTCAATGCATTAGACAATACGTTTTTAATTTGCTAAGTAAATAAAGCTATACTAATTTTGTTATACTTCTTAATAACCTTTGATAGTTTGGACCTTGGATAGTTTTCAGAAATCTGAGGTTCATGAATACTGAATGTGGTCAAATACGCAAACATTCATTGATACGTCTGATGATTATAATTCGCTATGTGGATGGCCTTATGATATTCATGATAATACTTTAACCCAGACAGTCATGTTTACAGACTAGAACAATGATGCCATAGTAAGAACACTTGAATACATCGTACATCCTCGATTAATCAAGCCGTAACCCTTTAAATTAAGTCAAATAGTTTGTCTGATTCTCCGATTAATGTTGATTTGACCTATTATTCCTCGCTATGCTATGCTATTGACCGTGTATTGAAGAGAACGCTAGATCGGAGACGGTATGACGTCATAATATGTGGATTGTGCGTTAGGCTGAGAGATCGACTTCGTCCAGGGTAAGGGTTAGCACTAGCCCTGTTTACATCTCGAGACATATTTTTTCGATCTGCATTTCCTAACCGTGATTTGTGTCGAGTGGACGTTAAACCCCATTTCTCTCTCTCTCCGTCCAAACCGTGATTAATGTCATGCATGCGATCACATCGCTGCAAAGTAATCAAAATAACACAACGTTGGGGATGTTCTGGGTTTTTGTTTAAAACACTATGTCATTAACTGTTGTTAGTTTGAAGAAAGAACGATATTTTGAAAAGAAAACGCTGGTAATATAGTTTAAGCTGTCATAGTAAACCACCTGGCCCTTAAACCAACCATACCCGTTTAGGTGACGTTCTGTAATTTGTGGTACAAACGCCATATGTAACCAGAAACCAATATCAAACTAATTTTATGTCTCCATGATTATGAGATACCCCCCCTTCAAAATATACAATGTTAATATAAAGCAATAAAATATAGATCTCGATGTGTCTGGGTTGATCCCTTAAAATCTGTATATACATAACTGTAATGTAATAAAATAAAATAGGGTTTAACGTCCTACTCTAAACCTGGGCTAATGCAGACGGGCATACGCCATACAGAGTGCTATGAGGGAAACTGTCAAGGGATCTTTACGTGTACGCAACCCCAACGACCAGACAGCTATCCTAGTCAGGCCCTCCGTCCTGCATCACTGACGAGGAGAAACCACGCCGGAAAATCTGGACGAAATTTCTCGGCCAATGCAGGAATCGAAACCCGACCCCCAGACTGGCGAGCAAATGTCTTTTTTTTTCTTGTCAAATATTTATTCAGGATAATATATAATACATTACATATGTTACATTTATACACGTCATGAATAGTACAATAGATGAGATAAAATAAAAGCAATATTTTTGCTTACATTTTAAAAAATAAAAATAGGTTGTCAGGCAACGAAACATACGCCCTCATGAGAAGCTATATCGTCCGGGCAGTCATATTGAGTTATATTAAGTTATTATCAGAAAATCATTAGGATTTGTTTGGTATTTATAAAGTTCTGACCCATGCTAACGTTTAGTATACGAAACATTTAATATTATGGATTTAGCTGCTCAATTATCGATTTTCAAGAAATTCCAAATCAACCATCATTAATGTGAAACGGGGATGTAGTCAAACGTTTTTTAAATTCGGAATAAAATTGTGACCTCCATAGGGTCCACAAAGCAAACAACATGTCTAGTACAATCAGGGGCCAAAATTCAGGAAGTTATTGTCCAATGTGCCCGAATATCGACAGGAAATGCGATCTTTGGGTTATAAACTTACATTCCAAATTTCATCAAAATCGGATTAAAATTGTGACATCTACGGGGTCCACGACCGTGATATAACATATTTTCACACTATTCGCGTAAAAACGGCGGCCATTTTGTCCGTCTATTTTGGTCCGACTTTCATGAAATTCGAACTAAACCTTCAATACCATGTAAAAGTGGTATAATCAAACGGTTGTTTAAATCGAATAATAATGTTGACCTCCAGAGGGACCACAAGCTAATAAGAGAGATCTTTCGGAAAATCAAGGGCCATAATTCAGGAAGTTACGATCGGATGGGCGCAAATATCGAAAAGAGCCAAGATCGCTGGGTTATTAACACACATGTCAAGTTTCATCAAAATCGGTTCAAAATTGTGACCTCTATAGGGTCCACAAGCTGAAAACGTGATTTTTCGTACAATCAGGGGCCATAATCCATGCAGTTTCAATCCGATACATGCCAGTATCGAAAGCAGTCGAGATCTTATGGGGATAAACCTATATTTCAAGTTTCGTCAAAATCGGATAAGAATTGTGACCTGTAGAGAGCCCACAAACAAATTGTGGGCGGACGTACAGGGGCGACGGCAATATACGTCCACATGAAAATGTGGGCGTATAAAAACAAGAGTACAATTGCATTGGAAATCAGTGCATCAATCGAAATGGTGGTAAGTAGCTAAAAATAAATTTCTCGGATATGAAAAATCGGAGAACCAGGCTCTCGAAGGGCATAAGGCTTGAAAGTTTCGAGATAATTAGGTATTCCGAATATTTAAACCTTATCGCCTCCCTTTATAATAGTCACAATTTTACACATGTAGTATTAGTAGATGTCGATTAAGATACCTTTACAAGTGGATAGTTATTGTACCATCTAGTTCATGGCACAGCCAGCGTCTTACCCACTTAGCCACCGTGATCCCTTTAACTACACGTAAGCGGCACGAATCTAAATTTCCTATAAACAAAATCTTTATATTGCCTATACGTACTTTAAATTGCGGACGTTGAATTATATAGGATGTTAAATTGAATCTGCCATGCTTTGTAGATAAGTAAAACGCGAGGAATACATAAATGGCATCGTTTCTATGGTGAACTTGGGCCAGCGTTTAATGACAATAATGATGAAATATTGCTCTATTGTCATCTCGGTGTCAGTTAAAGTACTTTTCAATTCTTGCCTTTCAGCGAATGAAAACCCCAGACTGAAATATAAATATGATTCGTGTTCATGTTCAATATTCTGCAACAGTTGGTTTAGTTCATTAGATTTAAAGGGGAAGACCAACGATTTTCAACAAGGTTTCCATAAATCTTAAATATATATTCAGAAATAATCCGCTCTGTAAAACATCGAAGCAGACGAAATACATGTCACTTGCAAGCTGTCAATCAAACCACTTGATATAAACAATTAGCCATGTGCCGTGAATTGGACCACAGCGAAATGTTCAGTATGAGTGAATTTACGCCACGGCTTTATGTACTAAACGTTAAAAAAACCCCATAAATTCGTGTTTATGATATCCTAACAAACAACCCATTAGATAAGATTTTTGGCCCAAGGACGAGGCGTGAACACAAAACAGCAGTAAACTTATGCCAAATCTGTATGCTTACTATAGAGCACAGTGAGCTTTTTGAACCAACTAAGTCACTTCCGGTTTTAATAAAAATTAATTTCTCGTTTACAAAAAACTTTTGCTTGTGTTACAGAGGGGATGATTTCTGAATATATTTTTAAGATTTATGGAAACCTTGTTAAAATCGTTGGTCTTCCCCTTTAACTAAACGTCAATATATGCACGACAAAAGAGATTAAGCTCATAGTAATAGGACTGATACTGCACGTAACTATGTATGGCACTGTCTACTTATTATTTACTTCGGATTTTAACATCTATGTTACCCCCTTAATTCTTCTTTCTGAAACGCCGTAACGTTTTCTCATTTTGTGTAGAAGTAGCTTTTCCAGAGAATTCGATATAAGAGTAGGCCATAGTGCCGCTGCCAGAGTGAAATTTCCCTCACAGCACACCGTATGTCCGTCTTGCTTCGATAGCCCAGTTCAGAACAGAAGGACGTTAAACCCCAGCTCGTTTCATTTCTGCTTTTTCCATAGACTTTCGAATTCTGGTTCGATATAAACCGGTCTGGCAAGGCATTCATAGTCCTTTCGACTGATGTGCGACCACTGTTCCTGGCAAATTAAATGACCTGAAGAAGAAAACAATGACGCGTCTCAAACCCATCCGAATAGATAACAACCGACATATGTTCCGCGACATTCCGTTCTGGAGTTACCCACTTTCCCGAAAATCGTATAAAGTCAATAAGTTGAAGATGTCGTGCATGATAGGACAAACTATAAATTTTCAACTTCCTACCCCCCACGGAAACGTGAAAGAGGCTTCAGATATTAATGGATCGTTTTTTACACGCTAATAATTTTTGGTGGACGTATATTGTGGCCCCTGCCCGTCCGTCTTCAATTTGTTTGTGGACACCCTACTAGTCACAATTTTTATCAGATATCTCAGTCCATGTCGATATTCGCGTATTGCAGATCATAATTGCCTGGAAAATCGCCTATATTTTTAGTTTGTTCGCTATCAATATCTTGCAAAATGTGGGCGTATCCTGCCTGACCGCCGCTGGTTTTAAGACTAAACTTTCAAAATTATTTTATTGTCCGAAAGTATATACAGTCTGGAATGTTGTGCCATTATTTTTTACCAATCAGTTAAAATAATTCCAAATGGATTATTAAGGAAATGACTGTTCTTTGCTTTTATGGATCTTAAAATATGTATGTATATTAACCGTCTACGCGGTAATACTTGTAAAATAAGTGATAAAATCTTAAACAATTCTAACTGTTACCATGTAATAGCTTTTATCCTTTACACAGTCTACACCGACTATGTGGGAAGCTAAATATTGAACTCTCCAAACTAGATAAACATATTATACAAACCTATTTCTTTTTACGTGTCAGCTCTGGGACTTATTACTTCATCTATTTGATGTGCTTCTCACAATTGATATTATCAATTGGTGGTGAATGTATAATCTTATCATCATGATGTTGCTGCCACCCGTCTTGCCTTCTAGCGGCATCTATTGCACGTATACAGTCTTACTGATTGTCCAAGGTTAACACCAACAGTAAATACAAGAATTGTTTGATAATGTCTGGAACATTTGTAATTGTAATGGACAATAAGACGAAAACACATTCACATAACGCTATCATCACTACTTTTTCTTCGGAAATTTGGCATATTGAACTGCTAGTTGATAAGAAAAATAGAATCAATTTCCGTAAGTAAACGAAAATGACAAATGCTTGGTAAATGTCGATTAAGTTATCGACGCGTTGCTTGTAGTCCAACAGATCTTTAGGGTTGGCGTAGTGACCCCCATACCACACTGTGTGGCTTTGCCGGTATCCTTTGTCCGAGTCGGGAGCACAACAGTTAAATGGCCAAACGTCATATTATCTATATGGATTCAATCGTTTGGTAGGTGGCCGCACGTGCCTACTAAAAAGTTGTACTAAAGACGTTGAATGTGCACGCTTCAGTTGGTTAACCTGAAACTGATTTCTGACAGTCCCCCCCCTCCCCAAATATTTCGCCAACAATAATGATTTCGGATTGGTACAAACATTGTGGTGTAATTGTTGAGCTATTTCGAGATATTTATTTATGGTGGGGCACCCTACCGTAGTTTTACGTGCCATGGAATATGGAAGCCCAACATCGTCACCTTTATTCAGCTTCATCAATTGGTGTTCACTTCTAAGGATCTCCACGAACAGGATAGTTATTGAAATAAAACAAAAATGCAAGTTAAATCCCATTTGTGTACGTCGTTCTAACACGATAGGGGTTTTAATTGTGAACATTTTTTTTTAAAGTTACACCCCCGCCAGGTTAGTTTTTATCGTATGTTTTTAAATTGTGTTTGAAGCATTGTTAGCACGAGATTATTATTATTATTGTTCGATTTATATAGCGCTTCAAAACACAAGAATGTTTCTAAGCGCATTCACAACATGAAATAAATATGTCTGGAAAAAAGGCACCTGTCACAGACAATGTCAGACATAGATTCAGACACAAAACGTCTGTTAACTGTCATTTTGTCCGCACTGATTTGTCTTTTTTTGTCTAAATTGAAAATGTCAGGTCATATTTCCAGGCCTGAAATGTTTGTTCAGGTGCCCACAGATTGTATTATATTTATTACCCAAATCATCAGAACCCTCCTCAGCATCAGTGCCATCTGATTCTTTTTCTCCCGCACCCCCCACCTTTTTGTTGCTCGTAATTCTTTTTGTTTAATAGATAATTCGAGTTCCCGAATTCTACAATCCAGGAGGCCCTCTTTGCTAACGGGTTTTTAGAGGACAAACATTTTCAATGATCAGCGTTCCGCAACCTTCACATTTAATCAACATCCAAGTTTTACTTTCTGATAATCCGCTGTCTAGGGCTTTTTTTTGCTTTTTCGAGACATATCAATGTGTGTTGGCGTCAAGGAAACACGGTGTTAGATGATTGCTGCAGCCAATTAGATAAATGAACATGGGCATTGCTGTTGAATCTCATTTTCTGACAAATGTGCCTCTAGGGTAAAGACATATAACATTTCAGAATACTTGAAAGAATTACAGCTTCCTGGCCTGGTTGAAGTAATTTTCTTCTAAGAAAGTTGTTAGACATGTTTAACTGAATTTTCTCCAAGGACTATTCCTAGAAATTTTTTTAAATGGAAATATCATTTATTTTTATTTCAACCCACATAGCCCTAAAATAACAAGATGTTTAAAGAATATTTGGAAGTTAAGATTTGTACTGGTGCGGTTGCTACTCTGGGTTGAGCGATGCCAAAACATGACATGTATACGCTGTCGTCTTTTATTTTAGGACGATCGTGTGTCTGATATCAGCTATTTTATCCCCAGTTATATCAGTTACTGTTAAAGAGCGTGAACGTCAGTTAACAAGGTTGATATCGCCCCACGGCTCAGCTGTAGCAGTTTTATTTACTTTTGGGAAACGGTGAATTTGAACCGTCTATTATGGACCAACATTTAAATAAAATTAACTTATGTTTCACATACACACGTTAAAAGATTCAGGTGAGTTTCTTAAAATGTCCATATTCGAATGTTGGTGTGCATGAAAAACATGTAAAATTTCATGAAGTCTCCATTTAAACCAAGTCTCCATTTAAACCAATGTGAATACATTTTGCTCACCAGGAATTGCATCCCCCCCCCCCCCATGAGGAAGGTTGTATTCACAATCCCCAAAATTTGGATTTTAATGCGCCACTATGAGATGACATTTTAGCGTTTTCCGAGATTCTATCCGGATTATCGCCCTTATTGAAATTGTTTGATGTTCTAACACCGGACATCAGCTGACAGACTATCGCCATTGAAGAGACGGCCACTGTCAATATTGGTCTAATTAGTTATGTTAGTTTTTTTTTTGTCCCCCGGCTTTCGAAGAAAATAGGGGACTATTAAAATGGGCTCGTCCATCGGTCTGTCTGTTCGTCACACTTTTTGGGACACAATAACTCGCTTTCTAATTGGTGTAGGTGTTTATTAAGTCATTTGGTTGGTTGATGCTTTGGGAGTTTCTTAAATTTCCATATTCTAATGTCGGTGCACATGACCAACATGTAAAATTTCATGAAGTCCAACCATTTTAACCAATGTGAATACAATTTGCTTCCCATGAAATATCCATTCGCACCCACGAGGAAGGTTGTATTGACAATCAGTACTATCTGCTTCTTTTTCTTCCTCCCCCTGTTTTGCTTGTTATTCTTTTTTTTTAATAGATAATTCGAGTTCCCGAATTCTGCAATCCAGGAGGTTTTCTGTGCTTATTGGTTCTTAGAGGACAAACACTTTCAATGATCAGCGTTTCGCAACCTTCAGGTGAGTTTCTTAAAATGTCCATATTCGAATGTTATTGTAGGCCTACATGAAAAATTTCATGAAGTCTCCATTGAAACCAATGTGAATACATTTTGCTTCGCAGGAATTGTATTCGGCCTCATTAGGAATAGGAAGCTTGTATTCACAATCCCAAATATTTGGATTTTATTGCGACACTCTGAGATGCCATTTTAGCGTTTTCCGAGATTCTACCCGGATTATCGCCCTTATTGTTGAAACTGTTTGACGTTCTAACACCCCACGTCAGCTGGCAGCCTATCGCCATTGAGGAGACGACCACTGTCAAGATTGCTCGCATTAGTTCTGGTACTTTTTTTGTCCCCCGCCTTTCGAAGAATGCAGGGGGCAAATAAAATGCGTTCGTCAGTCTGTCTGTCGGTCACACTTTTTTTTTGATTCAATAACTCTCTTTCTAATTTAGCTAGAATGCTCAGTGTAGGTGTTGGTTAAGTCGATGCCTTGATGAAGTTCGAATATGAGCATTTTCTGCTCAGGGTAAGCAGAGATAAGCAATTTGATTGGTTGATGCTTTGGTTATAATTAAGTGAGTGATGAAACTTGGTGTATAGTTTCATTACATCAATACCTTAACTAAATTCGATAATGAGCAGTGTCTGTTCAGGGTAAGCAGAGCGATAAGCGATTCGATTGGCCGAGACTTGGGAACACAATAATTCTCCTAAGTGAGCTGAACAGTAGGACGTTAAACCTCATTTCATTTCCTAAGTGAGCTAGAATGTTTAAACTTGGTGTAGGTGTTCAATATGTAAATGCCTTGATGGAGTTCGAAGATGAGCATTTAATGCTTAGGGTAAGCAGATATATATGGAAGACAAAACAGCTCTTTATTCAATGTATTTCGACATTTGTACACCAAAATCAATGTATGTTTCATAGATCAAACATTTGTCATATTTATTTGAGGTAGAATGTTAAAACTTGGTGTAGGCGTTCATTAGATCAATACCTTGATGGACTCCAAAGGTGAGCATTTTCTGCTTAGGTTATAAGCAATCTTATTGGTTGACTCTTTGGGGCATGATACTTTGGTTATAATTAGGCGAGGGTATTGAAACTCCAAGTATAGATTCATTACATCATTATCTTGACTTTGATGAGAATTTTCTGCTTAGGCTAAGCAGAGCTCAGAAATGGTTCCACTACTTTACTTATGTCTTCCGTCTTACTCCAGGTACAATAGTGGTTTTTCCTACAGAGTTCCTTTGCGCAAGTTTTTTTTTAGTCGAATGGCTACAAAAAGTTTACTGGTCTATAGCTTCCTTAATTTACACATAAACTAACCCTAAACTGTACTTCAAATAGGTTAACATATAATAAATTAATTCCCATTGAAATAAAGGTGAAGCCTTGCCGCATTATTATATGATTTGATGTAACCCAACTGCTACGCGAAATTTCAACTGGCCGGTGTCATGGCTGTTTGCGTACCGTAATGGTATTTCCTACAGATTTCGTTTACGCAAGTTGTTTTTAGTCAAATGGCTACAAAAAGTTTACTGGCCTATAGCTCCCTTAATTTTCGCATAATAAACTAACCCTATACTGTACTGCGAATAGCTTAACATATAATAAATCAATTCCCATTGAAATAAAGGTGAAGCCTTGCCGCATTATTATATGATTTGATGAAAACCCAACTACTACGCGAAATTTCAACTGGCCGGTGTCGTGGCGGTTTGCGTAATACGCCATTACTACATAAACATCGCTTTGCGAATGTAGAACGCATTACCATAAAGAAAAACTGTTCGGTATTTATTTTAGTGATCCATTCACTTTATTTGATATTTGTTTATATTGTGCAATGTCTGTTTTCTGTCTTGTTCGCGGGTTTATCTTGTATATTTTGTTTTTCTCTTGTAATTCTTATCCGATTTTGACGAAACTTGAAATATAGATTTATTCCCATAAGATCTCGACTGCTTTCGATATTGGCATGTATCTGATCGATTATGGCCCCTGATTGTACCAATCTTCATGTTTTAGCTTGTGGACCCTATAGAGGTCATAATTTTATACCGATTTAGATGAAACTTGACATGTATGTTAATAACCCAAAGATCTTGGTTCCTTTCGTTATTTTTGCTCATCGGTTCATAACTTCATGAATTATGACCCCTGAAATTTTAGTGGAGCCTGTACTATAACAGTAAACGCTTACGGTTGGTCCCCGGATCCATTCACTTTATTTGATATTTGTTTATTTTGTGCAATGTCTGTTTTCTGTCTTGTCCGCAGGTTTATCTTGTCTATTTTGTTTTTCTCTTGTGTGTGCGGTCCTCCTGCACTTACTATAATTGTTTGCATACGTACCGCCAAGAATCTTGTGCCCAATTTCATCTGTTAACTTGACATTTATATTTATTTTGTTTATTGAAAACCAATTATTATTGTAACTTGACATTGATATTTATTTTGTTTATTGAAAACCAATTATTATTGTATATGTTAATTCTTGCATCAGCTAACGAAATGTGAATGTCTTGAAAATATCGCGGTTTACGATTCCGAAATCAATGCAGTTTTGGTTACTGTTGTTTCAAACCCTCCTAGAACAGTTATGTTGTTGTAGAGGAACTTTTCAATATTTTAAATAAAATGTGAATAAAACGGTGTATTGATAATCGGGGTTACGAACTTACGGTGGATAAGACGCTGACTCGTTACCCGGAGTTTGGGTGTTCGATACTTGCATTGGCCTAGAAAGTTCATCCACATTTTCCTACGTGGGTTCGCCTTGTCAGTGAAGTTAGATGGAGGACCTGACATGGATGGCTATGTAGTTGTAGTTGTACGGCAAAACCGGGGTCCCGTGTACACATTGGCATGCAGGTAAAAGATCCCTTAAGGGGCCGTAGTACCGTTGCCTGGGCAAAATTTCCCTCATAGCACACTGTATGGTGTATGCCCGTCTTTGTTAGCCCAGTTCGGACCAGCACAATAGGACGTTAAACCCCATTTGATTTTCGTATTGATAATCATTATCTGTTATTATATATGATTAAAAAGAATTACCATGTAAATCGAATTTCTTATCCTATAAACCAGTTTTTTTGTAGTTGTTGATTATCAAAAGAAAGAAACACAAGTTTTGCGTTCGTTTTTAGATTGAACACATTAAGCAAAGACCTAATCATCGGCTACTTAATGTAGTACAAATTGATGTTGATTTGAATAAGCCGTGGTTTAAATCGAAATCACTTCATGGACGCTGGAATCTTTTGAAAAAGATTGAAAGAGAAAAGAGGGCATAATTAAAAGATGGGAATAGTGTATGTCGTCTTGTAAAAGCAGTCATCCATTTACCAAGTTGAAAGACGGGCGATGTTTCTCTTGATGGTGACTTGTGTAAACTGCATTGATCAGTAATCGGACGATTTCTGAGAGTCGGAGAAGACAATTTCCTTTCCACACGTGGCTCCAGATTGCAGGATATATTAGTAAATGTCGAAATACTCGAAGAAAATTGATTTGCCAGGATTTGGTCGTAAATTGTGATTTGATGAACTATGGCGATAAGTGACAATTGAGAACGGAAGCACAACTCGGCACCATTGATCCTCGAGACTGTTAGAATGGTCGTCTGCTAAAAACATTCCATTCGATAAATAGACGTCACGCAGATTGGCACCTTTTTTCACTTTTGCCTTCTAAATGGTGAAAACGTGTTTTTCAACAAAGGAATTATCTCAGAAACTTGGGAAGTCTCTTAATTCTTAGACAGAACACACGCGTAAGATTATTCTTTAATTAAGGTAAGCCGGTTCTATTTACTCCATACACGTTTTAAAAGACATAAATGTTATGCCTTCAGATTTAACATTTTTATCAGCACATCTAAAAAGAAAGCAAAACCTGAAAATCATTTTAGTAGAAAAAAATGTTAAAAGGCATCCCAGTACCAATGTGCTTAGCTATTGAAGTTTATAAATATGTGTGAGAGGTAAGGAGGTCTGCTTACCTTCCTTATCGAGAACACCAGTTCTACCAAATTTTAACGATAACGCAAGCCTAAATATATTGACTCCATAGAAATGTTAGTTTTTGTACTTAAAAGAAGACACAAAAATCGACTAATTTTATAGAAATATCGACTATTTGTGTAAATAGTTGGAATTATATTAGAAGAAAGCTAATTATGAATGAACTTAACTAAAAGTATGGTCTGTGATGATTAAACACTGCTTAACAAAATACAAATAAGAAAATGAAATGAAACGTTGTATATTTCCTACTGTTCTGTATCTATTTGACTAAAGAGTGCGCCATGAAAATGATTTTGCTCGTACTGTCTTAATTTATTTTGAATTCCAACTGTCATTGGTTCTTTTTCGTAAACACCAATGTGTACATTCGACCTCGGTCTTTTGTCCCATCCCAACGACTAGACGCCGTTGCTTGCTAGGTCCTGCTTTACTGAGTCAGCTGAAATAATGCTTTAAACGATCGGTTTGAATATTACAATACACACAGTAATTTGGCAACTTTGAGACAGACACCTTTTTTTGAAAACTGTAACTTTATAGTCACAGCAACTTTATAACACAAAACTTAATTACATAATTATTATTGTAATAATCTGAAGTATGTTACAGCGAAATGGAATGAAATGCGGTTTAACGTTTTTCTGTTCTGCTCCAAATGAAATGGGTTCAACGTCCTACTGTTTTGCTCCTAAAACTTGGCTAATGAAGACGGGCATACGCTATACAGTGTGCTTTGAGTGAAATTTTGACCGGGCAGCGGCACTACGACCTACTCTCATATCGAATGTCGAGGGATCTTTTACGTGCACGCCGGTGTGTACACGGGGCCTCGGTTTTCAGTCCAATCTGAACGACCAGACAGCTGTCCTTGGCAGTTCCTTCGTTCTCAATCACTGACAACCACGTCGAAAAATCGGGATGAACTTTCTCGGCCAAAGCATCCGACATCCAGGCTAGCGAGTCGGCGTCTTACCCACCTAGCTAACGTGGCTCCCCTTAAAACGAAACAGAATTACTACAAAATAGTAATTGCAATGTGCAACTGGTATTTTATACTCCACCATTTTATAGGGACGGTTATGTTCTCATATAGAATATAAATAGTCGTATTACAGACAGAAAAGATGTTATTCATGTTTTTAAAGCGTGAAACATAAAAGACAGCAGAAGATAATTGGATTAAGACAGAATGGGGACACATGTACATCACAACATAAAAAAAGAGATTTTATATTTCCAATTTCGAAAAGAAAAAAACGCATTTACAATAATCACCTTAAGATGAAAACAAAGAATCTTATCAATCGAATAGTGAATTTCTGTATATTTTGTCCAGCTTCACGAGAATAATGAAATGCTAATTTAACCTTTAGATAACCTCCCTAAAATAAATTATTATTTTTTCATCTTTGCACATTATAGAAAGACATTAATTCGTTTTTTACATCAATGTTCTTCCTGGCTTAAGTTCTTTTCACTGACATATCTAGACTAATACTGTACAATAATGTCCAATTTGTTGGGTATAGTATGTATAGAATAATTTGGAGCTGGACAGCGGGGTTCCTGATTATCATTTCTAGTACTTTGGACCTTGGTAGATGTAGTCACCCCAAGAAAGGTTAATCTGGAAGTGTCACATTTAACTTACGACCACAAGATATCACTTTAATGTATGATTGAATACATGTAAATGGGTTCAATTATTTAAAATAGGCGGAGATTTAATTCTTTTAGCAACCCATCCCATCTCATAGATCCCTCATAAAATAGTACCAATTACAAAATGAACTTAAAGAAAACGTCCCAGATGTATTGTGGTTAATAACAATAGTTAATTGGGATGTCGACTGTTTCTGAGTGTGTGTCAACGGTCTAAGAATATTTCCCCACTTGATGTATTTCAAAGATAGAGAGAACCGTTATGCCGCCCTTCAATGCCTATGTTTAGGTTAAATCGTATGTTCTGGTTACACTAATTCCACAACAATCAAAACAAGCCCACAGTTAGAATCAAACATTATCTAGTTGTTCGGGTGGTACGAAAAACATAGGTCCAATGTACTCATTGACAGGACGTGTGGTCCCACTTCATTAGCTTAGCGGAAAATGTTAATCTTGGAACTCAGTCTAGACATTCACCAAATGAACACCTACACAAAGTAGACATTCACCAAATGAACACCTACACAAAGTAGACATTCACCAAAAGTAGACATTCACCAAATGAAAACCTTAAAAAAGTAGACATTCACCAAATGAACACCTACACAACATTCTACCGCAATTTTGAGTTTCATTGCTCTCACCCGATTAAAACCATTTCGTGTTCCAAAGTCTCATCAATGAACTGATATCGCCGACAAAACCGTCAATGCATTCACCTTATAAACACCTACGCCTAATGCACCGGTCAATAGGAACCTTGAACTACACCCCCCCCCCCCCTCAAGCATCGACGACATGTCGGCGTCGAATCTTGACGTCAAAATAGCCAGCTAAATGTGAAAGAGTTGTGAATCTTTGGAGAGAAAAAAAATTGCCAAAGGTGAATCTTGAACAAAATAAAATATTGCTGAAAACAAATAGACCGCGAATCTTCAACCAACACATTTTTCAGTAAATATTGTATTTTTAAAAATGTGTTTTTTTTTTCTGAAAACGGACGAACCTCCGTCCGTTATCGTTGGCTGTCATACAGGAAATTAATACTCAATGATGTAAACGTCACAGTGGCCAACATCGTAAAATTTCACCTCTTAAAGTTTTGATTTGTGAAATCTTAAGTTGATTAGCGGATTATGTCTTATTGAAAGAAGCGATTGACAAATTAAGCTATTTTATTTGTACATAAATTTGCTGGATGTGTTTGATTGTGTGTCCGGTTTATATAGACTCCATTGTCCAGGTCTGAGCTTGCACGTATGTTTAGTATAATGATTGACAGGATAATCTGGTCTCAACTTACGCCTTACGGACCATGCTCAATGTAAGTTAGTTCAAGCCGTTGATGTGCCGTTTGCCGTTTTTATGAAATTTGCAAATAAAAGTTAAAATAAAAATATAATATTAAAATAAGTACTTTTATAGTAGGGTGTTCAGTCACGTGACTTTAATGTGTCTAAAACAACCTAAACCTTAGTCTCGGTCACCCAGAACCCCCTAGTCTTCAACGTACGGAGGGTCTGGGTCGGTTCTCAATTTTTGACGAAAATTACTGGATAATCTACCACATCAAAAACCAAACTTTTGGTTACGCATGGGCAAAGGAACCTTTTGGCTAAAGTCTCGGTAAGTGCTAGATCTTATGAATGCTTGGGGTAGGTAGTTCAAGATGACTATTGCGTGAATCTTGAACTAATGTTTATTTTTGGACCTGCGTTAGAAAGTGAATCTTCAGTGAATGTGTCTTGGCTTCAGGTGCATTGCGGGGTGAATCTTGACCATAAAATATTGAGCTAAATGGCAATCCGGGTTGAACGCTTGAGGGGGGGGGGGGGGTAGTTCAAGATTCCTATTGACCGGTGCCTAAGTTTGAACACTCTATCTCAATTAAAAGGGGGGTTATTGTGTTCCAAAATTTTGACAAATTAGACTGAAGTATAAACTAAGCAGAAATTGCTCATCAATGAAGTTAGTCAAGGTACTGATATAATGTCACTATACACAAAGTTTCACCATTCTCACTCAATGAGAATCAAAGTTATCGAGCCCCGAAGTCTCGAACAGTCAAATGCTCATTAACAAACCTAGTCAAGGTATTGCTACATGAAATAAAATAAAACCAAGTACGAACAATCCAAACCATTAGACAGAATTCGAAGTCCTAAAAAACGTTGTAGGCAAAATAGTGAAATCAGCAAATGGACTGCTCCCCGTGTACAAAATACACGACAAACAGTGGTAACAGGTGTCCGGAAGACCAAGTTTCACTTAATTGAAACCAAAGTTATCGTGTAACAGAGCATAAATCAATTAAATTGCTTATTAAAATGTTCATCTTCGGACTCCATCATTGCATGCAACTACAAAACACCTAAACCAAGTTTGAACATTCTAGCGTAATTAGAAGGATAGTTATCGTGTCCCAATAAGTGCGACGGACAGACCCATTTTAATAGTCACCTACTTTCTTCGATACCGTAATAAGTGCGAGGTATCAGTATAATAATTCTGATACATTTCAGATTTAAGACCGATTGTAAACGTAGATTAGAAAATATAGACTTATTAATAGCGCTTTACAAAACTTCGCTGGTAGATATAGAAATAATTACTTGGTGTTCAAGATTTAACCATGCAGTTGCATCTGGTATGATCAAAGTTGAGGCTAACTTAAGGGTTCGATAATATTTTCGAGAATAAAACTGCTTAATTTTGTGTTAAAATCCTCTATGGTAGGGCCGAGCAACTAACTCAATATATATTTTACGTTTTGAAACTTAAACCTGTCAGTCTTCATCTGGAAATGGCAACTGCATTATGCGGTGTCTAAATAATGTGCAGGTGAAATTTACACTTCGTTATCAAGTTCATCACCTGAGTTATTCACTGCACAGACCTCTAAAACAACGGGAATCGAATATCATGTCACCTAACGAAAAAATATACCCGAAATCTTAAAAGGGTTACGTGCCCGGATACGCAGTTTTGACGTTCACGTCCAAACAACTCAATATTTTGAGCTGAAATATTGAGACAAGGTAAATACACCATCCCTCCATATTTTTACGCTTAAATTTCATACGGACTCGGACTTTCCTCTTTGAGACTCTGTTCAAATCGGCTATTGGGTGAGTAATGGTGTAAACGGCTATTTCAAATATTTTAAATGATATATTGTTCCAAATGTGTTTTTCTTGTCAGAGTGATACTGTTCCTTTAATATAGTGGTGTATTTTAATCAAAACTATTTTGATTTCTCAATCAATTCAAAACAAACTTGAATATTTGCACAATATTATTCTGAGGATGCAGAAAAACAGAATGTAAGAGGCTTATGCTTTTAAACCTGGATTTTCTTCAAACACATACTATTTCAATCTTATGAAAAAGGCAATCTATAAGAAAGTTCTAATAACTCAGTTTAATATCAAACCAATTTATTTGTGCGTTCTTGTCACAGTAAAAAAAGGATACAATATTACAAGTAATAATTTTGATTTGCTGAGGATAAGTTTAACTTGGGTTTGACATCAAATCAACATACAATACAGCTAAGTCATTTTGGGACTATGGGGTCACGGTGGGTAAGACGCTGGTTCGATGTTCGATACCTGCATTGGCCGTCACGTTTCCTCTTGCCAGTGATGCAGGGCGTTCGAATGGGACGAAAACTCGAGGTCCCGCGTACACATTGGCGTGTCCACGAAAGATCCCTTTGTAGTTGGGATTCGATATAAGTGTAGGCCGTTGTGTCGCTGCCGGGGTACAATTTCCCTCATACCACACTGTATGGCGAATGCCCGTCTTCATTGGCCCAGTTCGGAGCAGAACAGTAGGACGCTAAACCACATTTCATTTCATTTTATTTTTCAGTTTGGGACTAATATATTGCAGATAGTGTTATTTCATTCAATGAATTTAAAGCCGTCGTGGATTATTTAGTATTGATTTGAAAATTCTTTTTAAGGCGCCGACATCTCATCTGGCAAGCTATGTTTTCATGCATATTGCCTGAACATTTTTTACACATTGGGATTGGCGATGTAAAATAGTATCACGATTTTATCTGTATTTATCATTCATGTATTCAGAATTATTTTCTGCTAAGAAAACATTACTGTCTCGAATTCCATTTTCGGCGCCAACAATTGCTTGAATACACAAATTATTTCGAATAAATCTTTTCTGTATATTTTAAAATAGAATAAATTACCGTAAAAGTCATCCGCGAACAACAATTTATATGCGAAGCATGACTTCTAAACTTAGATTAAATTGTATGATAACGAGCGTAGGTATTCCATCATGGTTCTAGTATTGGAGCAAAGTGTGTGTCCTTAATGGAAATTGACTAGTTGCGTTTTAAAACAAGGAAATAGTGTTATAAAGTATTAGAATCAATTTCCCTGGGGATCAAACTTCATTTAAATATCTAATAAAGCAATCTAAAGCATCGACTGTCTACATTAATAATAGTTTGTTAGTAAAGTAACTCCTAATAGATTGACAATCTTAATCTTATATAAAACAAATATGTCGCCGTGTTAAATTAAGGTCGTTTAAAGAGACGATGCATGTGTTCGGAAGTTACTTTTTAAACGTTTAGTATTTAATGTTTTTGTCCACAAGAGGTACACCTGGTAAGGTGGCAGCACGCCGAAAATTACGATGATTTTTGTAGGGCCAACTTGACCCCGAATACTCATTTAACATGTTTCTTGGAGATATGTCGAACGTATTGTTGCATCCGTAGTTGCAGACAGCGGGTGGAAATAATGTAGTCATTCTAAATTATACATGAATACATTTGCAGACTATTGTTCGGTTAAGATAAACTATCGGGTTAACTATTCTAAATCTAATGTATGGTCGTGTCACCTCCATTTTCAACTAAATTTAAGCCAATTAGCGAGAAGGGTCGAGGCCGGAAGTGAGTCAATAGTTGTTGAGATAACTCTCTTTCCTTTTAATTGGTTATTAGATTAATTGGTCTTCCTTATTTTGTTAACTAATTGCTGACTATTCTTGTAAATAATGGATATCTGCTCTAGAAGTTAAACAAATCAATTATCAATGTAGCGTGGAGGTTTGTCCTCCTTTAGTATTAACGTTATCAAGCGCCGTTATATTTTCACTGAAAAGGACTTAAACACGAGTCTATATTTGATAAAAATATATTCGAGACGGTTCAAGATGCATTATGTAAGAGATAAATCTGCCAATTGCAGGTCTTTCGTTTGGCTGCGAGTGTTACATTAGATGGTCAATGGATTTGAGCAGCCGCGAGATTTTAATAATTTAGGTATAAAAAGGATACCTTTTTCTCGTTTGAAAAGTAATGTTGCTACGATAATCGACGATCTGCAACACATCTTCATGACTGCACATAGAAAAAAGTAATTTGAACGACAAACTCTTTATCTAAATCTTACGTAGTGAATCTTTAAATTGATATTTCCCGATTTCACCATTTTGATGATCCAATACTTATTATTGGGACTGGACAAAATTGTGTTCAGGTATTATTTTAATGCATAAAAGGAATCAAATACACACAAGATGAGGTGAAAATTGGTACAAAAAAGTTTCATGCTTTCTATACCATTGCTATAATATGCGATGTATATTACATTTCGGGAAACGGGGTAGTATAATTTAGTATTAAATACAAATAATAATTTTAATCCTGTGGCTAATGATCATTATATGAATTTTATTTGGGAAACATTACTGGAAAGTCGTATATTACGCCAAGAGGCGACTTAAAGACTGCACGGTATATCTGACGGGTTGCTTACCAATATTGACCAAATTTACTAATCTATTAATTTTGGTGAAGACTTTTGTAAGTTGTAAAAACTTGTGTCTTATCCAGTTGTTCATTGAACAATAAAATATGTTTAAATCTATCAATTTTGCGGGAATGTCATAGAAACAAATATATGGTCAACATTGGAAATTGCATGCACTCCTAACTAGCAATGTCCTTTTAAAGAAATATTGTGGAAACTCGTTATGTTTTCTTTAATCATGGTACCGGTAATGCCGGTCATGTGCATTAACTGATCAAATAATAAGTTATTGCCGGTTTAGTACACTAAAGAAGCGTAAATTTACACAACACGATTTTATAATTTGATATTTTAATTTACCATAAAACAAGTGAATCTGTATATTGCAAGTTATAATTGCTAAATCATTTAATTACATGCCTTTCATGTTTATCTGATGATTTTTCTCGATAACTATTTATTTGCTTTAATTTCTAACTATTATTCTGATTGAAATAATTAGAACCAATGAACCATTGACTGCACAATCATTGTATCGGTTAATAATTATAGATATTCATACATGTACTATTTTGGGATGGTTAATTTGAGCAATAGTTAGGCATCCCAATTAGGAAACTTGGTACATGTAGTTCTCTTGATCGAAACCTGTGAAACTCTAGAGGGTACTTGGTAGAATGAAAGCAATCATTTTTAAAAAAATAATTAATACTTTGCATGCAAACATCTAAGCCCACAATAATAGTGCTTTATCAACTATTTATATATTCTAGATTTAGCTATACACTGTACATTACTCTTGAAATTATCGTTGCACTGAACCTTGTGATCATGGATGGTTTTATACGCCCACATTTTCATGTTGACATATTATGTCGTCACCCCTGTCCGTCCACAATTTGTTTGTGGACTCTCTACAGGTCACAATTCTTATCTGATTTTGACGAAATTTGAAATATAGGTTTATCCCCAAAAGATCTCGACTGCTTTCGATATTGGCATGTATCGGATCAAAACTTCATGGATAATGGCCCCTGATTGTACGAAAAATCACGTTTTTAGCGTGTGGACCCTATAGAGGTCACAATTTTGAACCGATTTTGATGAAACTTGACATGCATGTTTATAACCCAAAGATCTTGGTTCCGTTCGATATTTGCGCCTATCGGAATGTAATTTCCTGAATTATGGCCTCTGATTGTCCGACAAATCACCCTTTTTAGCTTTAGAGGACACAATTATTATCCGATTTAAAAAACCGTTTGATTATATCTCCGTTACACCCTAAGAAGGGTTGAGTTCGAATTTCGGGAAAATCGGACCAAAATTGCCAAACAAAATGGCCGCCGTTTGTACGCGAATACTGTTAAAAATGGTATAACATGGTTGTGGACCCTGTAGAGGTCACAATTTTAATTCGATTGTGATGAAACTTGAAATTCATGGTTATAACCCAAAGATCTTGGTTCCTTTCGATATTTGCGCATATCGGATCGTAACTTCCTGAATTATGGCCCCTGATTATACGCAAAATCGCCTTTTTTAGCATGTGGTCCCTCTGGAGGTCACAATTATTATCCGATTTAAAAAACGTTTCATTATATTACCGTTACACCGTAAGGAGGGTTGACTTCGAATTTCGGGAAAATCGGACCAAAATTGCCATACAAAATGGCCGCCGTTTGTACGCGAATACTGTTAAAAAATGGTATATCCAGATTTGTGGACCCTGTAGAGGTCACAATTTTAGTTCGATATTGATGAAACTTGAAATGCATGGTTATAACCCAAAGATCTTGGTTCCTTTCGATATTTGCGCGTATCGGATCGTAACTTCCTGAATTATGGCCTCAGATTAGACGCAAAATTGACCTTTTTATTAGCTTGTGGTCCCTCTGGAAGTCACAATTATTTTCCGTTTGATTATATCACCTCTACACCTTAAGGAAGGTTTGAATTTCGGGAAAATCGGACCAAAATTGACAGACAAAATGGCCACCGTTTGTACGCGAATACTGTTAAAAACTGGTATATCATGGTTGTGGATCCTGTATAGGTCACAATTTTAATTCGATTTTGATGAAACTTGAAATGCATGGTTATAACCCAAAGATCTTGGTTCCTTTCGTTATTTGCGCATATCGAATAGTAACTTCCTGAATTATGACCCCTGATTGTCCGAAAAATCGCCTATAGTTCCTCTGGAGGTCACAATTATTATTCGATTTAAAAAAAAAAACGTTTGACTCTACCACCGTTACACCCTACGGAAGGTTGAGTTCGAATTTCGAGAAAATCGGACCATAATTGCCTGACAAAATGGCCGCCGTTTGTACGCGAATAGTGTAAAAATATGGTATATCAAAGTTGTGGACCCTGTAGAGGTCACAATTTTAATTCGATTTTGATGAAACCTGAAATGCATGTTTATAACCTAAAGATCTTTATTCTTGTCGATATTTGCGCATATCAAATTGTAACTTAATGAATTATGGCCTTTGATTGTAGGAAAAATCACTTTCGGTATTGCTTGTTCTCAATCTATCTCTCGAACAATTATTATCCGATTTAGAAAAAAAAAACTCTGATTATATTACTGTTGCACTGTAAGGAAGGTTGAGTTCGAATTTCGTGAAAATCGTACCAAAATTGCCGGACGAAATGGTCGCCGTTTGTATGCGAGTAATGTAGTCACAATTCTTATCCAATTTTGACAAAAAGTCACATTTCTAGATTGTGTACCGTCACACCATAATCATTGTCGGCTTCGAATTTCATGAATATCAGACTAGAACTGACCAACAAAATTGCTGCTCCCAATACAGTATGAAATACAGGGCTTAATGATGTAGGAAAAATCACTTTCGGTATTGCTTGTTCTCTATCCATCTCTCGAAAATGTGGGCGTATCCTGCCTGACAGTGCCAGCATATAAATGTCATGCTTTATTAAAACAAACAAGTTCAAATTTGTTTGTTTTAATAAAGCATATTTTTTATTTTGCAACGATGTATAAGCCAGATTGAATTGGAAAACATTTGCGTTTCATTTATGTATTTTTTTTTATCGTTCAAAGAACTCGTCATTCAGTTTAAATTTGAGCTTTACATTTTGTACAGTGTTGCTTACATGTTGATATTTATTCATTTTGTTTTGAAAATATTATGTTGAATATTCCCGTTACATGTTTTGTCATTCAAGTGCGTCATTGTCATAGTTGGCATTTATTCATTTTGTTTTGAAAATATTATGTTGAATATTCCCGTTAAATGTTTTACTGGATTATAAAAAAAATGTGATAGTCGCTAGTGTATTTTGAAACAGAAAGCCATATCGTTTTCAATGACATAACACGGTCTAGTACGTTTTGCACAAAAGGCAGATAATTTAGCAGAAATGGCATCGTGTTTTCTTCTACTTGCTGTAGTCTGTAGAAATGAAAGAAAACAGTCGAGTAAGCAAGACGAAACAGAAGCTGATCGTACAATAAACAACGTAACACGGTCTGGTGTATTTTGTGAAAGAACCAACAGAACAGTCAATGTTAAGGCATAAAAGGAACGGGAGACGAAAACAAAGCAAGCAGACTGAAAATGTCACGATAGATCTCCTCAATCTGTCAATATAACTCCCAGCTAATATCTGTACACGAACTAAAATGAACAACTCTTAATCAATTTCCGTTTGTATCAATCCTATGAGTTTCCTTAATGTCTTCGTCTTATCCTCACCAATAAATGTTTTATTTGGTTCCATTTAGAGCAGACAAGTAATAAAGAGGTGTCCATTTTGTGGACGAGTAGACCTGATAGTAAATTTATTTGACTAATTTATAGATGGTTTAGGTGATTTATAAAATATGTTATCCCGTTATACTAAATAATGACGAAATTACAAAATCCCGTACGATGTCGGAATTTACAGTCAAATGTTTAACAACAGAACTGTTTCTCTTGGTAGAACCATTGAACTAACACTGCGTCGGGGGCCACTGCGCATCAATTGTTGGCTGATAATGTTTGCAGCCTTGTGGATAAACACCATGTCCTGTGTATAATAATAACCCCTTACAGCTAGAAATCGATGAGAGGGCAAAATTTTGCACATAGCACGTGTGTGCGTGTAGACAACAGAAATCGCATACTGTCAAACAAAATCACCACGGCTGTGTAATACAATTAAAATAAAACCGGTTGCAGTGCAAGAGATGGACAGAGAACAAGTCATTTTTCGCACAGTCAGTGGTCATAATCCAGGAGGCTACAGTCCCTTTTGTGTGAATATCGAAAGGAACTGAGATCAGTGGGATACAAACATAAAATAGTTTAATTTGATCAAAATTTGACCGTCAAAGGAGCCACAACCTTGGTATTACATAGCTTTCCTCTGTTTGCGTACGTGGATCAGCCATTTTGTCTGGTAGTTTGGCTTCGATTTTCACGAAATTCTAACTGGTCACTATTGTTTTGACGGTTATATATCAAATCTTGATTTTAAATTGTGTAAAAATTGTGACCTCTAGACGGTACAACCTGGAGCCAAAAAGCCAGTATGTTACCGTCCGATATGCGCGAATATCGAAAGGAACCGAGGTCTTTACGTTTCATCAAAGTCGGATTTATTAATTGTGACCTCTTATAGAGTGTCCACGACCTTGGTATTACATTCCCTTTCATTGAGTGGTCATTGTGTCCGTCAGTTTTGGTCCGATTTGCACGAAATTCCAAATCAACCATCATTAGGGTGTAACGGTGATATGTTAGACCGGTATTTAAAATCGATTATCATCGGTCACTTCTACAAGCAAAACAAGCGATTCTATGTAAGCTCAAATAAGGTCCGCTATGCGCGAATATCGAAAGGAACCGAGATCGTAGGGATAAAAATATAAAATTGTAACCTCAGAGCGTCAACAAGCTTGGTATTGGGATACTTTCACAATATTTGAGTACGGTGAGCGGGCAGTTCAAGTCCGATGTTCACGAAATTCGATCTCAACCTGTAGGGAGTAACGGGGCATAGTTGAACCATTTAAAAAAGATCGAATAAAATTGTGACATCTCGAGGGACCACAACTAAAACACCACCCAGAAAGTGACGGTCCAATATGTACGAATATCAAAAGGAATCGAGATCTTTGTAAAAATACATTCGGATAAAAAAATACAAATTGCGGACGGACATGGCTTATAAAAATAGCATTATCGCAAATGATTTCAATATCGCGGTGTACAGTAAATTTAATAAAACTTCCCTGTGGTTTTGTTATTTTGTAGAAACAAAATGGTAGAATTCCTCCAATTCAGAGGTCAAATTAAGTAACTTCAATGGGAGTCGTCATATTATTCTGGCCCCTTGTAATGATATTGCTTCAACGATTAACACGTGTATATAGCTAAACGCTTAATTATTAATTAAATTAATCTTTAAAATGAGTTCCGTAATATGTAAAAGCAAATCTACCAATCATTTTTGTTCGGCTCTATATTTCGGACTGTCATTATGAGACAATCTGCTGGGGGGTGGGGGGGGGGTCGAAATAGTTTACTGATTAATTTGAATACTTGAACGCACTTTATTTTATCAACGGGTACGCTATGGAATTTGAAAAGTGTCCTTACATCTTAATAGTATAGCTTTATTTTTCATGCAAACTATACACATATTAATCGAATATGCCGACAATATGTATCAAAAGTTATGAATTAATTATTGAGTTAAAGACAAAACGAAGTAGTCAGAGTGGTTGTGTTATTAGTATTTGGTCTGCAAAGAAGCAGGTTCAAAGTATAAAGTCAATCGAAAAGTTATCAGATCATGACAGTTTCGTGCTATATTTGGATTGTTTTCAAACATCGTCGTGTATTAGTAGCAAATCATATTAGTTTACATTTCGTAAAAATTTTAACCTTCTATTTTAGTATTTATTTTTTTTATTAGTATTGATCATGATGAATAATATTTTGCAATAATCTAACCATACAATTCTTTTCAAAAGTTATTCTCAACATATTACAAGCACTTATCAATAGAGTTTAGTAAGAACATTGGAAGTGTTTTTACATTGACAATCATTGTGGGTGTTTATTACAGACTACTAAAACTTAATTATAGCAATTTACTTGTATTATTCGAATTTTGTTTTTGTTGTTGCTAAACAACAAGACAATAAAACATACTCCTGTAAAAGTTATGAGCGTGAAGTGTAATCCAGAGGTCGTAATTAAAGCACCCTTCTTTCTTACGCAAGAGCAATTAATTCTAGTTAGAATAAACAAAACACTTAATTCGATTAAATACTAGTATCCAAAGTCATGCAATTTAATATGCCCAGAATATTTCAGACGCTTCAACCTAATACTGTCATCAAATATGAATTATGAATTACTGGTGGTTAAACGACTAGGCTTAATTTATAACCACACATTTTACGTAAACATATTCAATCCATCATCATTGTCCAGAGCAATTGAAACACTTGCGTGTCAGAAAATTCGATGATGGGTCTAGATAAATTTTGTTCATTCGTTCCACCTAGGTCAGATACCCGCGGTAAATAAATTAATTTAATTTAGTTACGTTAGCCTATTAAGTGATTTAGTACTTTTAATTTGAGGATAAATTGATCATTCCTCTTATTTTGGCGTTTGATTTAGATACTTTAATGTAATGTTCCCGTCAGATTGATGCGGCGTCGTTGCTACGACCGTGCGACGACCAGAAAATGTACAAGGTCGCCCGTAAACGTGAACACACATAATGTCAAAAAACAAAACGCGTTCTCACAGCTTTTCAGGTTAGTTTGCAGATCCTTGGCGATTGTTTTAACCATGTCCAAAACAAACGTTGTGGCTCGGCGATCATTTGCAACCATGGAGACCACCGTGCCTTTGTCAGGGTTATGACGATCTTGGCGCGCTCTGAGGCCATTTCCCGTCGCCGTAAAAACGCCACTGCGTTCTGACGGGGGTATACGTGTATATTACAGTTTCGTGTGGAATCTGGAACTGTTCCCATTACCCAGCCACTGTTTATATTCAAATCAATGGGGTTCTTAACAAAATTGCTTAATGTACAGATATAATTCGGTTCTATTGTGGCTAAATTTTCTTGCTCACTCCAGGTATTAAAAGGTTTTTTACTTCACGCTCACTAAAAACCAGAATCAATTCCTTATATGGATTCCTGGTACTTGACTGTATGACTGTCCACAACATCATTTTATCAGACATGTAAAGGCAATCAGAGTGTTTACCTGATCAGCTGCTTGTTGACGGGAGTGTTGACAGGTCGTATTATTGAAGTCAATCCGTCCATTTCAACATACAGTGTACGATCAGTTGTCATGGCTGATACTCCTGTGAGACGATCACCCAATCTGTGAATCAATGGGAAAACAGATACTATAGAACAATCTATGAAGCTTTTAAAGGGGCATTATATTCTTCCAAACGAATACAAAAATCCTTTCAACTACACTGATACTCGTATACAAATTCAAGCACTTATTAATTAGTTAATATATATTACAGAATGGATATATGCATTGCACTCGATCAATCTTATCTTTTGATATCCATAATACTCCCCACAAAACGATATTATAGCCACTTGTTTCCAATATTTATATTTTTTCGTTTGTTAACCGCAAAGTTTACAATGGATCAAAATAGGTATGATTTATTTAATTTCATTTGTAAAATCGGAACTCAAGAGATTTTTAAGCAAATATAATAATAGTGGGTTGTTAAAATAAATTCACTGCCATCAAGATAATTCAGATGTTGGACTTTTTAATTGATAACATCTTTATTGAATTAGGAGGGGAAATATATTAGCAAGTGGTTGGTATCTCCATGAACACCAACTGTGCACATTTGCTTGCTGATTTATTTCTCTATTCCCATGAAGCCGAGTACATACAGGCGCTAGTTAAAACAATTAAATAAACGATTATTCATAAATTTAAATTTTACTATCGGTATATCGATGATGTTCTATCACTGAATAATCCTAAATTTAGTGATTATGTAGAATTCATATATCCTGATGAGCTTGAAATTAAAAATACTACTGACAGTGACAATCACGATTCCTACTTGGATCTGCGTCTCGATTTTGACAATTGCCATAGACTGAGTATTAAATTGTATCATAAAAGTGATGACTGACTTTCCGATTGTTAACTTTCCATTTATTAGTAGTAACATTCCTGTATCACCAGCTTCTGGGGTGTTTGTGTCGTAGCCATAATTCGTTACGCGAGAGCTTGTTCTTTTTATTCTGATTTTGTTCTAATTCTTTTTATTCTGATTTTGTAAGTAGATCGAGACATTTGTCAACTTCAACTACAAGGATACTTGCGCACTAAATCCTCCGATTGGTAAATATAACATGTCTCTCTCAGCTATTATTCTAGATACATTTAATTGACGCGTATCCTATTTACTATCTCTCTGATTATGTCTACTACATCGTTAACACTGTTCATCACGTGCATTTTACATACCGATAGTCCATTGGCCAATCACGCTATTTTACCGAGATTTCGACTAATAGTTTGGATGCAGCTACGGCGGATGTGGCGCCTGGCAGGGTAAGCTTACTCTTCCGGACACCAGTTACCACTGTTTGTTGTGTATTTTGTACACGATGAACAGTCCATTTGCTGGTTACACTATTTTGCCTATAACGTTTTTTAGGACTTCGAATTTTGTCTAATGGTTTGGATTGTTTACACTTGGTTTTATTTTATTGTTAAAAAATGATTTGTTTAAGTGCAATTATAAAGATATTTCTACAAGGTCAGATTCCTGTGGTTAGAGTAAGGCCAGTTGGTTCGATTTATTTGCCATTCTCCTTAATCAAGATGGTTGTATGGCTGAGCCAAAATAATATGAATAGAAAAGTTTCTTGAATGTCTATTAGTACAGAATTCCACACATCTCTCGGGTGCCGATTGTCGCAGAGTAATCGTTTGTCAATGCTGTGGTTAAAATGCAACAGTAATTATTGTACTAACATGACTCCTAATAGAAATATGCTAGAAAAGAATATAATCTCTGCATAAATCATGTTTAGTTGCCCCAGACGTTGCTATGAAATTGTGGACATCCGAAAACATTATAATTATTGGTAAAAGAAATGAAACGAAAGAATTTTAATGGAATCATTCGTTAAATACTGCTGTTTACGGCTGATTGGAACATCTACATAAATACTCAGCAATTGTAAAATATGTAGTTAATAATGGGAATGCCTCTGTATGAACGTTTTTATTTTACATTTAACAAATTGTGGAAGAAGATTGTTAATTCAGTCCGGTGGAACTATTAAAAGTAGTCCATTAATCGCAATGAAATGGGAGACACGTAATGTCTATATCTCTTTCGTATTCCGCTTGACATACGCCACCTTATATAATCGAAAATGCATGTCAAAATGTTGTTATAATATGTCGTATAAAACTTTACCCGAACCATCATTATGCCACTGTGAATGGCCTCTGAATAAATTCCCGTGTGTAATTTCCCGTTGCTAACTGGTTTATTTTCAGTCAATCTAATATTTTCATCAAGTGTTATAGAACAGTGCGTTATTTCTTCAGCAGTTTCCCTCCACTGTGCAGATACACGAGATCGGGAGGTTATATTGCTTTTAGTCTGTTAAAGTAAAGATTTGCTCCCACTTGGATTGTATATGCAGCAAAAGAAATAATTATTGACCTATGTAAAGAGTGGACGGGCCGCTAAAGTTTATTCCAATAAATAAAACTGTTCGGCCACATTGGCACCTTCATGAAGGCTATGTATCTGTTGGTATTATTTTGCAAAAATCGTTTTACAGGCGGGTTAGCCGTGCGGATATAAGCTCTTACAACCCCGAAGGGCAGAATTTTGTTCGGGTGCCTAAAGTTTGTAGATCTCTGTAGCGTGTGCCCCTGCTTGCTAATAATATAATTAATGTAATACTATATATGCGCAGTAAATCGTTAACGCGAGAGAGGGTATAATAATATTAACAAGAAATTGTTTAAAATTTGGTGTGAAGCATCGGGGTCATCGGTGTACGAACATTAGTGATATTCAGTGCTCCCTGATGTCTTTTCCCGAGTTTCCTCCCCTTTGCCGAACACCTTGTTAACGCGAAAGATGCTACTTTTTAAAACATTGTATTTCCAAATTTGGCGCATAGAATTGGGGAGAGGACTAGATATTTTCTACGATTGGATTTGAAGAAAGCACAAGGTTCCTTGGTGCATATTTATGTGACCCGTATTCAAGTTGTACGCAAAAGAATAAATTAGCAATTAAATCTTGTGTCTTCGCAAACAAAACAATTACCAAATATTAGGAAATGTCCATGCATGTTTGCAAAATTGAAAACAATGAGAAAAAGCAGAACTACACTGCTAACCCACGCCATCCATCCAAGCCATTAATATTGAAATCACCATGTTTAGATGCATAAAAAAACATTTGGGGTAATTTCCAGTCATTTATTCTAAACGATTTCACTGATAAATAACCCTGCTGCAAGGTAAACATGTCAATCTATTGTTCATTTACTGGGTTATTACATGATTGGTAACGTGCCTTTTTAGGGAAATAAAATCGGTGAAGGCATTTATATTGTCCGAGAATCTTATCGTAACATATTGTTCTATCTGGATTATTTTGCTAAGAATAAACATAATCCAGAATTTGAGAAAAAAATGACTTTTTTATTATCGGAAACGAACCCGCGTAAACGTGGTTCCAGGCGACTGAAAAGGTGCACGATGCTGAAACGTTTGTTGCGACTGTGCGCCCCCCCCCCCTCCCCCAACCAAAACATGATCAGAAACTCACGGGGAAGGATAAGGAAATTGATTTGTGGACTATGTCCGTGTATTGATTTTATACATCACACTTTTCTTTTTTATTATGATACTAATTCTCCAAACAACCGTTGCAATCGTCTGGATTTTTGTGTCGATATCGCGATAGGCGTTAATACTATCTGCATACGTCTGAGCTAATATCGGGTTCTAATGAAACTCTGCATAATAGGACTAATATCCGGTTCTTTGATGGATTGAGAACATTAGCTGGTATTTATTGAAAATACAAATAAACTGCCCTGTTATCAATAAAATATCTATAACGTTATGGATAAGAAGATTAATCTTCGTAAAACAGAGTAACCAGTTATTGTTGCTTCACCAGTTATTTATTTATTCATAATATATTGCTGTATGAAAGAGACATTTGTGCTCATAAGATAATACTTTATTACCATCTCACCTTTCAGCTGTGGCAAGATAGAGCTTTTAGATTTTCATGATCGTGCATCGATTTAATCAAACTACTGGGAAATATTTATTTGATGACAAAAAACATTTTTATCGTGGGACGGAAGAGTCGTTTTACAGATTCGCGATTGTATGGTCAACAGGGATAGGGACAATGAATCGGCGCTATGGCGTGTTAACTATTTTTGACAATCTGTATAATCGCAGTATTCAATTCATTGACGAAACTTGTGCACTCTGAATCTGTGACACTATTTCATCGCTATTTGGAGTTTTGTCAATATGTGGCATTAACTGTGTATTGTCGCAGCAACGATTAATCTTTTAAAATTAAATCATTTAATGATTATCATGTTTCAATCCATGTAAATCTCTGTCATCCGATGCCCTACAGTAATGTGTTGACTTGCCATAGGAAGGTTTACCTCTTACATAATTAATACATCTCTAAGTATAACACGATAGAGGTTGATTTCATTGAAGTTCTGCCTGATGAAAAGGTACTATGGCGTTTGACAATCTGTGGAATTAAATACGACAAATGCCATATATTTCTAGACTCGCTGTATCGTGAAAGGCAAATCAGCATAAAAAAGAGATGACAAGTGTTTAAATGCTCCCTTTGTGGAGTTTGTCTTTCAGTGGGTAACCACTTTGGGACGTTACCTTACTAATTATAGAATGGTTATCCTTGAACAGCTTTTTAGGGGATCGACATGAAATTGATCCTTAACTAAAGCCATGCCGACGAATAAGGCTCTTTGATTTAAATATCATTTCAATTTAGCATACTATCTGCCTTTGAAGAACCTTCTTTAATAAAACAAACTTAAGATTTACTGTGTTTTTTTAATGTCCAATCTAAATATCAAGGCATCAATTCCAAATAAGCTTCAAGGTAGTTTAAGAATGGCCGTGGTATTAGTTTTTTTTTAAAGAAATGTGTGTCTAATCTTACTTCATTTTCCCAAACTTGTATTCTACGGTATATGAGATCTTAACATACTTATTTTGCTTGTCTTTCGCGACCTTTTAAAAACAGCATATATTTAATACATGTAGACCTATCTTATTTGGAACGCAATGCATGTTATCTGGGGTATCACGGCGTTAATCAAAACCTAAACAGTTATCTCTGCGTCTTTAACCATGACCTTTTTTTTGTTCGACAGTTATCTGAAGTCTTACGGTGTCTTTGATGTCAGTGTTATCCTCTCTTTATTAGGGTTTCACACTGCGAAGCTTGTGTGAAACACTATTGTTTTTGTTAAAATTATTATTCTTATTATTATTATTCAGATTCCAATTTGAATAGATCTCAGCAACTACGTGTCGCATCGTTATGATTTCTTCGGTTTTACTGGGAAAGTGGGTGTGACTTAGAGGATAAAGCTATTTTGAACGTTCTGCGACAATGCGAAATGTCCGAAATCACCAAAATATCGTTTTTTAAAATATTGCAGTAATTTTAACAATAATCATTGAATTTTAACTTTCGATACATTTTGGCATAGCCGGAGACAAGGCACATAGCTACGCTACTTTCGATTTTTGATTTTCGGCAAATCTTCGAAGATATTAGGCGCCAAATTTCGAAAATTTAAAATTTTACAAAAAACTTTTTTATTTATGAATATTTTTTAGTCGTATTGTGCACCGAATTAAAGAGTCATCTGACTAGTGCAAAAATGTTAAAAAAATTTGTCTCAGTAATTTTCCTTGGCCGCCATTGGCTAATTCAGTTTTTCAGTCCTAGATTAATTTTTTATTGTTCGATTTGTATAAAACAAAGTTCATATGCTTCGTTGTCTCAGTTGTCATTTTTTTTATTACCGGAAGTGTTATCTGTCGGCACCGGAAGTGGCATAATTTTACCAAAAACTACAATTTTGACAGTTAGGTACCATTTTTCGAAAACAAATATTATTTTTTGGAAAAATTATTTGACTCAAAGAGTGTGCCCTTTCAAGGCGCAAAAAATGTCGGAAGCAGTTTTTTTAATTTCGATTTCATTTTCGAGCAAATTCGATTAAATGGCTAAAAATGGTGTAAAATTGACCTATTTACAACCTATTCAGGCTTTTTAGATTTTAAAATATTTCTTCGTAACTTTTATAAACTTGTAGCTATAATCCATACGAAGAAAATGTATGTTAAAATTAGTTTGTAATATAAGCAGTTCCCAAGAAATGGGCAGTTCTGTACAAGTCACTGTTTTCGTTATTTTGCCTGTAAAATAGTCAATTATTATTGGATTTTTATAAAAGTGACATCATTTGATTCAAAAAGCATGTAGCGTCATATCAAGTTGATTACAATTTAAAATTGACACCGGGAGTGACGTCATTTGGTCAAAAACTGCATTTTAAACTTTTTAAATCAATGTTTTATTCAAACATGAATAACTTAATATGTATTAATAATTTTAACTTTTAGTTTAAATTCACATATAAATACAACTCATGTGGTCATATAGATATCATAAAATTGTTTCTAACTTGTTCGGTTGCCGAGAAATAGACGGTTTTCTACAGGTCACTTTTGAAGGTTTCGGGGCCATAAAATTGTCAATTATTATTCGTTTTCATAAACGTTACACCGTGTTATACCTAATGCCATTTGTGATTTCATACAAGTAATTTAAGATTTTCATTATCACCGGAAGTAACGTCATTTTGGCAAAAACTGAATTTTTAGCCTTCAAAACAGATATTTTATTCAAATGAGTCTTTTTTGAAATCTTTTTCAAATTATGGTATTTGATGCCAATCAACAAATAGAATGAACCCATACGATCATACAGATACCAAAAAATGGTTTCTAACTTGTACGGTTGCAGAGAAATAGCAGATTTTCTACAAGTCACTTTTCAAGTTTTTTGGTCTTTAAAAGTGGCAATTATTATTCGATTTACATAAAATTGTCACTATATGATATCGTATGCCATTTCTGATTTCATAAGACTAATTGAACATTTTCATTAACACCGGAAGTAATTTAATTTTGTCAAGATCATTTACAAGTAACAAATGTATAAAATGACTTGATATTGCTGGATTGATTGATTGATTCTACGTCCATTTTATTTGTGTGCAATGTTAATTTGGAAACCTGTTTAGTGGTTTCGTTGGTACCGGAAGTGACATATGTTCAAGTGTAACTTGGCGCCGAAAGTGACATGTTTAAGAGTAACTTGGCACCAGTGAAACCCGTCATTCCTGCATGCAGGTCTAGTTGGTTTTGTGTTCGTTCATTAATTTCTATGCTGTTATATTGTACTTGACAATATAATTCTATTCAAATTAAAAACAAAGAAGTGTATTTATATGACGTGATTGCTCACCCAAATTTGCCACTTTAGGGCGACCTTGTTACACCACTTATGACACTGATATGGCATAATGTATCTATATTTTCTCGCAAAGTTGGCCCGGGATGATAATTGGTGACATTCTTTCCAACATTATACAAAGTTAAATTCATAGTTTATCTAAAAAAAATGAGAATACTATTGAGAGGGTGGGGGTAACATCATCTCAGCAGAAATTGGACTAACATAATACAGGGGTTTGCGGCCATGGGAGAAAACATACTCCTTGTCACGTACACGTGACAGATTTTTTTCGACCGCCATACTATTGCATCTAGTCTTGTATATTGACTCAAATAATAGTCTCACACCCGGGTAGAACCTATAGAAACACCCCCTTCTATCACTAGCAATCTATGCGTCTGTTCTAGCGTGTAGTTGAATATATTTGTCCAGATCGATTTTATAACAGAAACAGAACGTTGACCAACAAATAGAAAATTTCCAAAGGAATACGAGATTGATTGTATATTTGATTGCAGATGAGTAGAGATAGTGGCCTTGCTCTCCGACGACCAGATGTAATGCCAACCGGTAAAAACCAACAACCGTGGTTTCGATGTTCACAAATATCAATAGACTTCGAAGACATGCTCCTATACAGTAGTAAATGGCAACTAAAGGATTTCTTCTGCATCATTGTTACTGGAGGCTAGACAATTCAGAATATGGCTGTGAAGTTAATTCTTCAAGACAAGAGATAACACAATTAAATGAAATCTCCATATGTCTGCTACTAAACAGTTATGAAGAGTACCCGAGAAGAACAGAAATGTCATTTTAAAGTAGCGGATCCAAGAAAAATTGATTAACTGTGTAGAAATAAGTATAACCTGCATGGGTGGTGTAATTGACTTAAATGAACATGTACTGGAAATATGAAAATAACCATTTTGATATAAGTATATGCAATTGTTCTCCTCATGTGTCTTTATATGTTTCTTCCGTGCCAGCCTCTGCCTGTAAATACCATGATCCGTGTTTCTGATCTTATATGTACATCAAACCTCCCAGACAGCTACTAGTAAGTAACTGGTGAGGTACTTTAGAATTTCTCCCCCCCCCCAAAAAAAAATTGCCTTTACAACTACACGGATTGTCAAGCTGCACACAATGCTTGAAAGACTTAAGTACTGGCATATTTAACCTCTAAAAATCTTTGAGATTTTCCCATCCAATTATATACTCTCCCAAAAAAGAAACGCAACGTTACATTTCGTCGTCAGTATATCCTCGTTCTACTATCGCCTTGTTGCAACAAGAACGCTGAACCAAACTGCTCTCCAGTGTTGCTGTGACCATACCCTCAGTGCCTGAACCCATTAAAGTTGGATTTCATGGTGTCGGCGTATTTCAAAACAGAAGCTCTAACGGGAACGTCTGCCTCGTTATTCGGTTTCACGTAGGGGTTTGCCTACTGTCTTTTACGAGATTCTACGCCGTCCGAGAATTGCTGCTGCAGTAGAGGTCGCTGTCGAAAACCATTTACGCCAATGACGTAACCGGAAGTGACGACCCAGGACAAGTGGGACCACACTTGTTTGGCCTGAGCTTGGGCGTTCACTGTCGGCACCTATCCCAAAGGCGAGAAATGGAACTAAGGGAAACATTCAGCAGCCTGGCTATATCTGTCTTGGAGTCACCTGCTTGTAATCCAGCGATAGCGTTGTTGCGTTGGTCTTCGTTCGGATGTGGCATCACTTGGGTCTTTGAGTGTTTACATCTGCAACTGATTTGGAAACCGAGAACCGCGGGATTTTAAAGACCTTAGATTTAGGTTCCATGAGAAAAGCTCGCGAAGTTGTTAAATTCATGTTTCTTGGTGCAATCAAGCGATAAAAAATTTCGACAAAAAGGATGACCAGTCACAATAAGTGACCCTACCTTTAAAATCAATAATGAATTTCTTTTATAATTACATAATGGCATTAAAAACAAGTAAGATTTACCGAAACAAAGACCTGGTTCAAATAAACAAAATGATGAAAAATGGGTTGTTCGTTTCTTTTTTTGAAGAGTATATGTAGACACCCCCCCCCCCCTCTTACTAGGTGGTTATTCGCCGTGTATACTGGGATTATACCTAAATATTAAGAACCATTCTAATAGGAGGCTATTTATATAGCCACACTTAACGAACCCTATCTGGCCTTTTCATGCGATTTAATTCTACGAGGTCATGTGGGATCAGCAGTTAATTACACAAAGTTAATGGATACAGCTAAGATACAGAATCAGAGGCCAAGTGTGCTTAATAGACTATCGGTATGTACGATCTGAAACTGATATAGTCCCAGTAGCATAAGATAATATTCTTTGGTTGTTTTTTTTTTTGTTCAGTAACCCGTCCAGATAGCTTGGTCGAAAAGTGTAATGTGAAGCTGGCTTGCCTATATAAAAAGGAAAATCTTATTGATTTTAAATTATGTCTGAAATTACTTTTGAAAGTTAAACCCTTTGTATCAGAACATTGTCTGCTTCTTTTGGCATTATAAATTATCAATTTCTTCAGACTTGAGACATGTAATTAATAGTCTGCTGGCAGCAAAATTTACCTTCAACTTAGATTTAACAAATTATTTATCGCTAAACAAACAATAATTTTTGATAATTATTGTTCGAAGTCTTGTTTTAATACCGGAAGAAATTCTATTCACTGAACAGTGTAATCCATAAGCGGGTAAGTCAGAGATGATGTAGAGTAGAACTTGAGGAATCGAACCCAACCCATTTCATGTAACATCTAAAATAGTTCTAGTAATTCATTGTTAAACAGCAATGGACGATTAATCTCACTTCGGTTCTTGATCGTTTCATAAACGACAATACGTCTAAGTAAAAAAACAAACGGTTGTCATGAAACAAACGGCCACAATTTGCAAGAGAACGAGCTATACGCGAGGTTGCCGTGCAAGATAGCCCACCTTTTGCAAGAGATTGCCTCACTACCGCAATTTTTGGGATATATATAGTACATATATTATGTTTAAAGCTTCATCAAAATCGGACAAAAAATTGTGACCTGCTGGGGGTTCACGGCCATCATTATAGTGCGACGGCGATATATTTTTTTTTAAAAAGATTTTAAATTGGATGAAAATTGTGGCCTGTAGATGGACCACAAGCCAAAAACGCGATTTTATGTAAAATCGGGTGTCATAAGTTTTAATTCACATAATTCGCACTTACGGTGTATCGGTGATACAACATAATAACGTTTTTTTAAAATCAACTAAAAATTGTGACATGCAGAGGGCCCGAAAAGCTAAAAAGGTGATCTGTCGTACAATCAGGGGTAATAATCTAGGAAGGTACGGTCCGAAATACGGCAATATTGAAATATTTGGGATATAAACCTATATTTCAAGTTTTGTCAAAATCAGACAGAAATTGTGACCTGTGTTCCCAAGCAAAATGTGAAAGAACGGAAAATATTATTAAAAAAAATTGTTGGATAGTTATAGTTAGCTATAATAATCAAGAAGACGTAATGGTGTCATATGTAATATATTTTCACAAATCTTGTAATCGAGGGAGGTGGTGGGATTCTAAATGTCTAAAAATTATGAATTAGTTCAATGTAAGAAACGGATCAATACGGCGTATCTTTTTTTCTCGCCATTGTCAGATATTGAGTGGAAATAAATACCCGAGTCACCACAGTTGTTAAGCATAAAAAATAATAATGGGTTTTGTTAGTAGAAATCAATCTGGAAACTTCTTTGCACCATACATAAAACGAATGTCTAAATAACAACATCCCGTGTTAGGAAATATAATAAAATTGATGTAGTGCAAACCCGCTTGTTGTAGACGAATTGACTAGTTTGATAGATGAGATACGAGTTGTACTCATTTCAGACTATTTACAATTAGATTAAAGGCAATATCGGACCCAATGGGAATAGCGTTATTAACAGCTGATTTAAAAAAGTTCTCCTTTCATAACTTAAATTACACATAGAAAGATCTCAAAAAGTGCGTTTAAGGATACATAAAGTGTTATTCAGATAAAGAGCGGTCGCTTTCACTTTAATAGTTAAGGAATAGATAATAAAAAGATGGGCATATTCAAAAACTTTCATCGCTACCGTTGTTACGATAATAAACAAAGTCTCGATTATCCATTTTTAAATTAAATCATTAAACATGTATTATGCAAGAGATAAATCCGCCTATTGTTTAAGCGCTCTTTGGGTCTGAAACGTCATATAAACTATTAAATTAGCCTTTATTAAAGGGACAATAACATTCTTGCTGGCTTGGTAGCTCCAGAAAATAAATAATACCCTTATTCTAAGTACTAGATGTTTAAATGTCCTACCTGTTGTGTAAATTATCCATTACAACCTATTTTATTTGTCCAGAGGGTCCGAAAATGTTTTAAAATCCAAGTCACATTTGAAAAGGTTTACGTTAGACTTTTCAAATCAATTGGTTGAATTTTTCCAATTTTTAAAATTAGGTGTGTTAAGATGATATTTATATCATCATTTAATTTGAATATTCTAAAATGATACGATTTGTTGACCAGAATGAAGATTGGGACATATTTTTCAGTTACAACAAGAGTGTTATTGGGGCTTTAACGTGAAAAGACTTTAATCAACAGTGCAGCAATTGGACTATTCACCATGTACAACGTACAGATGTCAGGAAGAGAAAGCTTATCCTGTCTGGCGCCACACCCACCATAACTGCATCCAAACCATTAAACGAAATGTCGGTAAAATATTTTATAATCAGCAATGTGATAGATAGCGTACGCGTCAATTAAATATACATAGAATAATAGCCGAAAGAGACATGTTATATTTACTAATCAGGTCAACATGACGGTCATAAAACTTCGTAAGTTTTGTTGGTTTTTTGTTTTGAAAACCAGGGTTGTCCGACATGATACGCCCACATTTTTGAGAGATGGAAAGAGAACAAGCTACACAGAGGGCGATTTTTCCTACAATCAAGGGCCATAATTCAGGAAATTACAAATGAAATGAAATGGATTGTGGTTTAATGTCCTACTCTTCTGCACCTAACCTGGGCTAATGGAAGACGGGCATACAGTGTGCTATGAGGGAAATTTTGCCCGGGCAGCGGCGCTACAGCCTCCTCCGAGTGATCTTTTACGTGCACGCCATTTCAAGTTTCATCAAAATCGGATTAAAACTGTGACCTCTACAGGGTCCACAACCTTGATATATCATATTTTTACACTATTCGCATACAAGCGGCGGCCATTTTGTCTGGCAATTTTGGTCCGATTTTCACGAAATTGGAACTCAACCTTCATTACAGTGTAACGGTGATATGATCAGACGGTTTTATAAATCGGATAATAATTTTGACCTCCAGACAGAGGGACCACAGGCTGAAATATCTGTCAGTTATAAACATGCATTTCAAGTTTCATCAAAATCGGTTCAAAATTGTGAGTTCACAAGCTACAGACGCGTATAATTCAGATGCCATAATCCATGAACTGAGATCTTAGGGAGATAAACCTATATTTCAAGTTTAATTGAAATCGGATAAAAATTGTGAGCTGTAGAGTGTTCACAAACAATTGTGGACGGACGGACGAACAGGGGCGGCGACAATATATGTCTACGTGAAAATGTGGGCGTATAAAAATGAGTATCCTTGAATTTGAATCTTAGACGACAAATGTCTCGATCTATTTTTTTAAAAAAGCTGAATAAAAAGGACCAACTGAGACACATCCACTCTGTAAGCTGGTGATAGTGGAATGTTACTTTTAATTAAACGTGGACAATTGGAAACCGCAAGACACCACGTTTATCGTATTATTTGACAACGTTTATGGCTATTGTCTAGATCGACTCGCAGATGCAAGTAGGAAGCGTAATTGCCACTGTCAGTAATCTTTTTAATTTCGAGCTCATCAGGATATATGCATTCTAAATAATAACTTAATTTCGGATTATTCATCATCGTTATACTGTTAAGTGAAACTAAAACGTCTGACTAATCATTTATTTGATCTTACGAGAACCTGTATATGTTCGGTTTAGTAAGAATACAGAAACAAATCAGCAAGCAAAGCTGCGTAGTTTGTGCCCACAGGTATACCTACCACTTGATGATACTTTTCCTTCCATGGTTTTGAGCAACGGAGAATGAAATATGGACCATCGATTACACATTATGGCAGTTACATGTCGCTATAATTTGTATAAGTGAAGTGAACAACTTACCTTTCTGCACTAAAACATTTAGTCGTTCGGGAATTAGCAATAACTAATTACATCCGCATTTTCTCGTAGGATATGTTGTAGGCTGCCCCACTGTTTATTAAATAGTCAGTGTGTCTTATATTAAGTGCCCCTCATTTGAACGGCACGATAAATTCAAAATTGATTAAAGTGGGCCAGTATAAAATTCTAATTCGCGTTTTAAAAAGACTACCCCTATTTCAACAGTCTCAGAAATTAAAGTACGAGTACGTATGAAATTTAAGCGCCATAATATGGGGAAATGGTGTATTACCGTGTCTCAAAATTTCAGCTTCAAATATATTGAGTCGTATGGAAGGGAATGTTAAAACTGCTTATCCGGACATGCAACGTATGGTTAACGTAAGTGTTAATTCCTCGGCCTAAGTTAGAGCGATTCTAACTCAAAATTATTCTCCAAAATATTATCGGGATTCGTCCTTTGATTCGAGTAGGAGTTTTAGCCACTTTAAAGTGCCAGGAATGGTGTACACATAACCTCAGCATCAATGACAGGGTTTAACAAGGCTGGACAATTTGGAGAGAGCGAGATGGTACTTAACGCCCACTTGACACAAAGTAGGTCATTTCGACAATAACATGGTTTAATTTTATTTCAATAATTCGCTTGCACGTAGGGGTCTTTACCAGTGGGAGTACCCGGAGAAAAACCACGAGGTTTAACAGGCGGACAATTTGAAGAACCTTCTTCGCGTGTATTCTAGGATCTGAATATATAGTATCCTCCACTATATTAAAGGTGCCAAACATTGCTATATAACTTTATTTAATAAATTATTGAACTTACATATAATTTCATTTATAGACAAACATTGGTATCAATAGATTTTATATCCCATTCTATTCTTATGTGTCTTTTACTAATAAAGTAATAATTCTGCATTACTTTGTTACAATTTCGACTTTGATTAATTTAAGCATCGATTAAGACGTAAAAACTAAAATATTTTTAAAAATGGCAAATAACGACCACCAGTATTAGTTTATAATAATGCTCTGTGTATATCATAATAAATAAATTACTTTAAATTGTACATTCATTTTCACTCTGTGACACAAGTTACATATAAACCTCTTTGGCTTAGTTCTATCGTACCCAAGTCTTAATGTCTTTAAACTGGAAATATATTTTCAAATCAAATATTTTGATCCACAAGCGGTTGACGTAACTTACAAACAACACGTACTTGACAGCACCTAGTTACAATTACGGTCCAGTGCTCGTAGAGTATCTTCAAATGATCGGTTTTAAATAAAGTGTCATTCAATTTGAAATAGAGGATGATCAACTGTAATGTCATACAGTATTTCTGTGTGGGCTACGATCTGGTAGTTTGTACGTGACGACTTCATTATTCACACTGCGATTAGTCAAGATTAAATTGTACTTGAAGCAACGACTCACCAAGGAGGGTTTCATATCAAGTAGATGTTATTGACTGGAGAAATGATGTTAAGTTCCAAATATTCCTGATGAATATACACGTAACCCTTGTTGAATGTCTTAGAAGCAGGACACCGGGATTTGGTGTGTTACATACGAAACTTCGGCTGTCTGTCTACAATTAGCTCCCTTCGAGAATAGACACGAAGATGGGTGACCCGATATTTTAAGTCCTAAATCGATGATTTTAGTCGAATATATTAAGTATACTTTAAGAAACTGGATAATTATTTATTCTCCTTCCATTAAACATACTCCTCGCAGTGTTCCGTTTGATTAGAGGTAATCCCACTACTCACTGTTATAATGAGTGGATATTGTTGTTTTAAATTTTGATTGGTCAGTAGTCCGGCTAACAACCAATGACTAGCTGCTCTACAAAAGCTTTACATTTAAAACGAGTGCCGATATTGGACCAAATATGTTTACATAACGTTACGTCATGGCTCACGATTTTATTACGCCAAATTAACCTGTGGATAGCAGATACGACAGTAAAACTAATTGCGTGACAAACGAGGCTATCAAGTCGAATGAAATGTAAACAATATTGTTTGGAAACGAACACACTTTCACCGTTTTTAATACATTAAATCATTGTCCAAAGTTGTAGGGAAGACCCAGATTAAATGTAGGACTGTCATGTTGATTGAACGGGAAGAATAGACACTCCCTCAAAAGTTCAAGTATTAGAAGTCAATCCAGCAATGGACAGAGAGGGATTTCTCGGGCCATTGCTTCAGGAATATGTCCATTAAATGGCATTAAAAATATTAATGTGTATGTTGTATTCCTTGTCGGTGCTGGACACTGCTTTCTGAAATTTAGTGACTTGTCTCCTATATATTTTACACGTAGCGAAGAGATGGCTATTCATCTACTTCCCACATGTTATGTTACATGCAAATCAGGACCAATGCTCACAGTAGGGCCTTTGCTAATGTTTTTGCTGTCTAATAAGCTGTATGTTACAAAAACCAAAAGTTAAATGATGGATTCCAAATAACCAATGGTTTTCGTATTAAGCGTGAATTGCAATTTAACCTCTTTATCACATAATACTCAAAGTAACAATTTTGTGAGGTTTATTAAAGCCTTTCCATATGTCATTAAAATGTTTTTGAATAATAATTTAGTTGGTTTTTAGATGTTAAATATGAATGCAAATAAAAACCAGACCGCTGCCTTTTAATTTAAATATATTTGTTCGTAAAAACTTTGAACTGCACCCACAATATGTTTATGAAAAATGTTAAGTGGTATGTTCTCTGTGGGTGTTTTTTTAAGCCGTGGTGGATTTGTGGTCAGGACTCGTCACTACATCAGGAAAGTATGTCCAGTTGTTCGGATGTGACAAAAATCTGCTATCCCATGTACAAATTAGTATACACGTCAAAAATCATGTGGCAAATTAACCCCTCTCGCATTGTACAACACCATATATAATAGAATCGAAATTACCCATACAGTGTAATGTATGACAGAAAATGTTATTACTCAAAGGTATGTGGATTCCTTAATACTAATCCGTTGAAAAATAACGGGTAAATAATCGTACCACGATGATATGTGACGAAAGCCGATTGTACAATCTACAAAACCTGCAGGGAATATTTCCTAAAATTTAACGTAGTCACAGTTATATAGTACAAAAATATTGGACAATACATGAATGACCATTAGACATATCGTAAGGCCAAGATTAATCGTTTGTACAAAGCCCTTTTACACTAAACCACAACACTACCGACGCATTCGGTAACTAACTTTAAAGAGCATAAGACAATAACGTATACTTTTGAAAGGCAATTATTACTTTATTTTGGTGACGTTTCGAATTGTGTAGGGTGTATATACACGTATATCGTGCTTAACTAAATGACAAACAGAGCGGGATTTAATGTTGAAACGTTCCAGAAAGACGGACCTTTCAATAAGAGGCTAATGTTGACACTGATCTAGAAAACTTGAACTGGATATTTTATTTTCAGTGCAAGACGGTGGAAGCGGAAGTCGATCGAGGGTTGATCTATCGCACACTAAGATTGGTGCGGTTTGTCTTTGGTTAATCGAATGCCAATCAAAACTCTTCCTTTCTCCATTTATTGGACATATTACCATTTGTAATAAGCTTCATTTATCAAATTCATCTCTCAACATTGCAGTTACTTCCTGAAATGGAACGATGTTAAATTTTATGACATACTTGTCTTCGGAAATTCTCAACTCAATTTTGTTATTCGTTATGTCTATTAAATCATAGAAAGGTTGCACTGAACCATGCCAGTTTAAAGAGGTAAGCAACGATTCAGTACCCACAACTTTTGCAAATTAGAAAACAGGGACCAAGGCTATAATAGATTGTAGTCAAGATTTAAAAAATATATTTGACTCCCTGTGAATGCGACTAGATTAGGTTATCTCGGGAACAGCACCTATATCTATCTCTATTTAGAGGGGTTTGGGACAGTGGATGGGATATGGGAGTAAGTATATTCTTGTTTTGGTGTCCCGTCGGCAGTCGATATTTGACAAATACCAGATTGAAAGTACCTGTATGGTAACATAAAATGTACTTTTACTATTACACAGCACCAACCACCATGAAATGTAAGCCTTTCAATATATTGGCCCGGAGGAAGCCTCCCTTTATAGGAGTTATATCTCCAATTGTATAGGATCCATAATCTTTGATATTAAAACGCGAATAAGATTTTAGTATGGGTCCATTTCTATTTAGAGTGATATTCTTATCTTACCGACGAATTGTGGGTTTCTGATTGCAAATGAACATTTTAAAATTATTTCCGACGTCTCGGGCGCCATTTATAATACAATTACTTGATGATCAAATAACGAAAAACATATTTCATATAACTTTTCATGAAAAAGTATTTAAAAGACTTAATATTGGCAATAAACGGGGAAAATGTATGCAAATCACAACGAATATGGACTTACCTCTTTTAAACACAAATCTCATTGAATCTTGAAATCGATTCTTTACTATATATTAATGGTAACTGTTAATAGCCATGTTTAACTAATCGAGCTAATATATCAACGGTACCTGAATACAAACTACGTGATTCCAATTACCAAACCTCATTTCTGGGTTTCCAGGACGCACGGCGGAAGAATACGTTATTTTGTAGCACAAGTAATCGTTAATAATGTAATTTTTACTAATTAGGGATACATGACTTCACGTAAGTGGGACATTTGTGGTCATCTGTACTTCGCGTAAAATTTGAAATTGTAGTTTTCACAAAATGCCCAATAAATGTCACATAATCATGTATTAATCTTATATATAGGAAAGCTTCTAACATTACACTTATCAGCACGTATACATGCACTTTATCACTGCGTGTACAGTGATGCAGAATACAATACATCCCCAAAACTGCGAATACAAGAAAATGTTCCGATAAATTAAGTTAAATGAGACTTCGTTCATTCACCTTGCTGGTTCAGTTGCTACATAATTTCAAGCTATATGTGTGTCTTTAAAATCTGAAATTATACATTAAACATACATGCAAAAGCTAAATCTGCCTATTGCAGGTCTTTCTTTAGGCCTCAAATTAGTTTATCCAGGTCATAATAAACTCTCGATGACATCGGAATTCTCCCATATTAAATAGATAAGAACAATTCAGACATATTTTGATTTAAGCTAAAAATCGAAGAGCGAGATTTAACTTCGAAAAACCAGTACGGAGGTTGAAATTATTGCACAAATCCTGCCAAACCTTGAAAGGCTAGTATCTTCGCTCGCAATAGATTAATTTGAATGAAATTTTCAAATTATTCATTTTGCATTATTATTATTTTTTTCGGACTAGTTATGGCAAGAATGGCTAACTCTTTATCTAAATCTTACATAATGTATCTTTTAAGCTGTTCAAATAGGTGACCAGAACAGTTATAGAGTCCTATTGGAAATATAGTAGGTGTCATTTAATGACTATTTATAGCATCTGTCGATCAGAGAATCTCCGCCATTAGCTATCATTCCAGTACAAATGTGTGACCCTGTAAATGCCAACATAATAAACACGTGTTTTTATTTCCTGGCAATTGGATATCGTAAATTGGGAATGGTGATTATGTTCACTTAAGTACCTCTGCCAGGCAGCCTTTTCCGCATTTTCTTTTAACCAATAGCTTATGCACAAATACAGAATGATTGGGGAATAGGCATATTTCACCTTAACAAAGAAAAATACACCACATTTAGTAGGTCTACTACGAACGGAATCCCCAATGTCAGTAGTGCAAGACGGGGAGCCTGGCAAGGAACAATTTCTAGTCATTCAGGTCACATGTAATTATTAGTGTGCGCGCGAAATAAAACCTTGACAATTGTAATTCACTATCCCGGTTGGAGCACAAACGCAGGACGTTAACCACCACTTCGTTCATTAATTCGTATGCCAAACGTAAACTATTCGCGGTTACGGTATATTGATCACATACACAACATAATTTGTTGATGATAAATCGATCAATGACCCAAACAGATCACTACATACAGTACGTTTACATAGATCCGGTCCTCGAGTATTTTAATGATTAGAGAATCAGAAGATAAAAACGATCGTTTTATCGATCACGAAGAGTAAACCGGATGTCTCAACAAAACAAATTTTAATTAATCCCCTCCGCTTCTTACTCTACTTTCAATGAAGGAGCGGAATAGTCGGATAATGCCCGCCGGTATGTCGCGGACTCGTTTGGCAAATGTTCCCACGAATAACATACATTTAATACACTGTCGTATTCAAGTCTTGTATCACATATAATTCAATAAATAGCTAAATTAAGGATAAATTGAACCTAGATTTCAGAAGCCCACGCGCCTATTATCTACTTAAATTGTCTGTAGCGGTACGGCTCTTTGTTTAGTAGTGAATTACGGTGAATTTAAAAAAAAAAAAAACTGATGTGCATAATTGGGGTTCTTAAGCGATTTGAATTTATGTTTTCGTTAGAAAACTAGAATTGTCATTATAAACCGGCTATATCACCAGGTAACACATATTCCCAAAAGTTAATACGACTACTTTTATTTTACTGCATGCTCAGTTTTTGATGTGTAGTAAAAATACACTTCCCATCATTAAAACCAATCACATTACTGTAGATAAAAATTAATGCATGTGTGGACGATAAATTCAATCCATTAGCATTCTATACCTAACCGCTTAACGATTTCGATATATCTCAGAGTCATTATAAGCTGTTCAATTTATAAAAATTCGATGCAAAATACGAAATCGACAATGAAACGAACCACGAAACAGTATTTCATTTTGGGGTTTTTATTTTTGTTTTTTTATTAGATCGGGTTATTGGTTTGCGACGATGCTGCTATATGGAGACTTGCCATGTAAGACTTTGCTAACATAAAGTTTTATTTTTATGATAATAACTAGTAATAATTCAAACGAATAGGAAAAAATAATTTCATTAATTGGGTTGCTTAGTTCATTAAACTTTAGAAATCACTAGCCATAATACAAGGTACATTGTTCCACCATTAGCAAACTAGACCAAATAACATACACGTCATTCGTCATTAAAATGATTTAGAATAATGCATGTTCTATCGAACCAGTAATCCATACCAAATTAAAAGACTATTAACCTTACTGATAGTCCGCAACAAATATGCCAGTATATCAGGTTTTAATAACCCTTAATAAATCTAATTTCAGCCATACAAAAGACATTAGTCCCTTTATTTAATAATAAAACAGTTTCTGGTAATTGATTGGCAAGAATTCTAGAATGAACCTAGTTTGTAATGGTCCGGGTTTCTAATGTCCGCTAGTTCGCTTCCATAGTACGGGTCGATTGCATTCTCAATAGAATCGGCGACTTCAAAAAAACTCCTTTCTTCTCAAAACATTGTTTAGCACTTACACCAGCATGTAATAGCGGCTTCAAGAACCAATTCGTTTTCAATGAGTTGAATTCACAAAGTGGTTGATAAATGTCCTTGGTATTTACTATGGAGTGTGATCGTGTTAGCTAATTCTTTTTCAACATAATCATTCCGACATATTAAAATCTAGGTTTTGTGTCGAAGGTTTTAATTGTTCAGTTGAATCAAGAAGTAGTAACGTCGTGTAACAGGGACTATTAAGAGCTTTAAGTCAGACCAAAGTACATCAGCGTCAACATACTCGTACAGGATATTCATGTAAAACAGGTAAATGAAATCATTATAAAAGGTAGTTATTTATATATTAGATATATTTATGTGATGCACTTATTCTTTACTTTATTTTCTTCAAACGGATATATTCCTTGGGATGTCTTGAAGCCAATCCAACAATGCATTTTGGTATTTAATGCATTGGATAAGTATCTACGTTCGGTGCCTAAAACCCAGCTACGGTTAAATTACTTAGCACTGCAAAATAGATCCACGGAACGCAGGAATCTCCGGAAATGGGATATAGGAATGACCCCAATAGAAATATAGAACGTATTAAATTCTAATTGGCAGCGAAAGACAAAAGGCAACATCGAGACGATATAGCTATTGAACTTGTTAAAGTTATAAAACTATCCAATGACGATTAGAAAAATTATCATCAAATTGAACCGACAGATTTTAAAGGTAGCTATAGTGTACTAGACTGGACGTACTTATATTGTCTTCTTTCAACAAACTCAGATATATGAAACGGGTTGATTCATTTCCGGTAAGTCTGGAATATTTGTACGTGTATATTGTCGGGCTTACATTTAAGACATTAGTTGTTGTCTTACCCAAATTTGTGTTCTTACAAATTAGTGATTGACTTATTGAAAGTATTTGGCATTGACTATTCTAACTGGATCAGCGGACGCTTGTCTCTCCCCGATGCGTGTGGCGCCAGGCAGGGTAAGCTTATTCTTCCGCACATCTGTTACCACTGTTTGTCGTGTGTTTTGTACACGGTGAACAGTCCATTTGCCGATTACATTATTTTGCATCTACCGTTTGGTTTGGGTTTTTTTTTGGGGGGGGGGGGCTTTTGTCTAATGGTTTGAATTGTTCATAGTTGGTTTTATTTTATTTATACTATATCTGATTTGGATCCGAGTATTTGTGGTTTGAATACTGATAAGTATTTTTTATTTCGGATATTTATTACTTGATAGCTTGTGTACTAAAGTTATTTTCGACCGTTGTTGTGTGGAAAAAGCTTATTAAAATAGAACAAAATGAAAAGCACGTGATATACAGCTTAGGACAATGTCCATATTAACGATTTTCCTGATAGAATAAGGTTGTAACGGAGGCATTCTGTTAAGATAATGATGATAGAAAACAATTCGAGTAATTTCAAGTTTTGTTTTAATCCCATACGTTTGCTTAGCCTATCTCATACTGTCAAATATTACTCCATCGCCAATATATATTTCTTTAAAAGTTCCAATTATATATTAAAAAAAATTAATGAAACACGTCAGTGATCTTTAAACTTAAATGTGTTTCTTATCATTAATCAAAGATTTATCTGTTTCTCTGACCCAACTACCCGACAATAGCTGCACATTTGATGTGCTGTTAATGCTGAATTATTATTGCAAATTGCCAGAAAGCACACGGTCGCGTTCTACTTCGGTCTGTTTACGAGCGATCTCCTCTTTATTTGGTTGTTGAATTACTACCGAAGTTTAAATTACAACCTTTGCCTGCCAACAGAAAAATATATGGAGAGCAGTCGGCATCAAATAATGAAAGCTAGCAAACATCCTAAAGGATATTTACTCGTATAAAACATGCATCTGCAATAACAATACTTTGCCGAAGTCGATTATCCTAAGACTTGTAAATCAGTTATTTAAAGGTACACGCTTCGTATAATATCGGTCGAGCCTACACATACCTTAATGAAGCTGAATCGCTGATATTATTCATATAATAATAATATAATATGAATTTATGTGAACTGATTTACATGCAATCGCATCCGTTTTTGCTCTAATTTCAAATTAATTATGTTCGGCGAAATACGCGATTAGTCTCAAACGAATGGCTACTGGTTATACCAGTCTACAATGTTAGTGTTTATTGTGGAATATGTCTAGCGTCGTTCTTTGAGTCCCTTTTAACAAATGGCGCTGAAACGCATTCTGGTGCACTATTCGCGTACCAATGGTATTATGTTTATTCTGTCTTCAAAATTTGATATCAGAAGCCCATCTTTTCCCGGCAAAATCAAAACATCAATATCGATTTAAATTGACAAATAATTCGTGTTTTCAATGTCGAAGCTTGGAGATGATATGAGTTAAAGACTTAGCTACTTTGAATGGCTTTTGACTTTATTGTTTAAAATAAACCTTGAAACTGACAAAAATGGTTCTATTAATGTAATATGAATATATATGAAGTGATTTATTTTCAAATTTTGACAAAAAAATATTACAATTTCTAATCATTTATGTTTGGTGAAATACCTGAACAATTCAAATTGAACGGCATTCTACACGTTTTCAAATTATTATGGTTGTTTGTGAATAAGCCTTTAAATATTACTTTGACATTATGGCACCCGAAATCATACAGTACACGACTCGTGTACAGATTATAAAGTGTTAATTATGTCTTTAATATTGGATATTTAGATCTTTTCGTTTCACGGTAGGATAACAACATTAATATTGATTGAAAGTGACCAATATTGAATTCTAATTCATTCATGGTTTTAATTTCTAATACTGTGGGAACATAGCTTCTTTAAATGTTATTATTTTATGCCATTAGTTAATATTTCGTTGTTTAATTATATATCAAATCGCGAATTAACATTGAACGAGGCAGACCGGAGCCACTAATATATTTGAGCACCTATTGTTAATCACCTTAATTAATTGAATTCAGGTGAAAATTGACTTCAAAAGTTCGTTGGAAATGCCTTGACATTACGATATACCTAGAGCGATTTAGTCAAAGTTATTTTGTGTACTTGAACAGGATATGTTGGTAATGATACAGAGAGGGATATTCGAAATCAGGGTATGATATACAGTTGAAAAAGCAACGAATGGGCAGTCATATTTGATTGTGCTTGGAAGATTTATGACTTGCTGTTACTGATGATACTGCCAACAAAATATTATTAAATGCGCCCCCGTGAGTCCAATAAGCTCAGTTTGATGCTGATTAAAAACCGTCTTCGTCTTTGGATAACGCTCTTACTTTTAACAATATCGTCTAAATCGCCGTAGCTAAATGGCATACGCCAGACATAATAATAATAACATAGTTCATGAATATCATCGTATAAAAATAGTATAAAATGTTATGAAAGATAAGCCACATTCATTTGTAATAAAATAATTTAGGGGGGAATTAATTAAGACTAATGACCAATTTGAAAATAGGCAATTTGGTTTTGAAGAGTCGAGAAGTATTCCATAAAATCTTAGCAGTCGCCATCGCACTGATCACTAAAACTTTAAAATGTTCAAGTAAGGAAATATAAACGTGTTAGTTCTACTAATAGCAAACTCTTTTATATACAGACAGTATACGTCTAGACATGGGGATTGTTTTAGATGGCGTGCTTACAGACATTCACTTAGTGTTATTCAAATCCGTAAATTCTTGAATAAGATCACCGAATTCACGCATAATCCTGACTAAATACCCACACACTATGATTACGGTCACATTTTATACTATTTCACTATGTAGGTATAGACGAAGCATTCTTAGTTTCAGGCATTAATGTTATGTTAGCACTAAAATATGCATCCAAAAATAAATGTTTTATTAGTCTTTTGATATCGTTGCAGAATGATGGTGAAAAGTGACATATGCATTTTGATTCTGGTTTTATTGACGGTGGTGGAAAGCAAAAGATATCCACGGCGCAACAGAAACAAAGAAAAAGATGAGGCTCAGAGAGATGAAGGGGAACCGCATTGTGAATTAGAAGTGGCATGTCGGGGTGAAAAGAACATACCAATCACCTTACCAATCAGAGGTGCCAAAGGCCCACAGGGTAAAAATGGTCAGAAAGGCGAGGCTGGTGAGCCCGGATCACCAGGTATACCTGGTAGAGAAGGTAATTATTATTTTTTTATTCGGAAATACGTTGACTGGTTATGATCATTTTTGCTGTTTATTTATTGCACTGTTCCCGATTCGGTGGAAATGAAATGGGGTTTAACGTGCTACTGTTCTGCTCCTGAAGTTGGCTAATGAAGACGGGTATACACCATGCAGTGCGTTATGAGGGAAATTTTGTCCGGGCAGCGGCGCTACGGCCTACTCTTATATCGAATTCCTACTTTGTGTGCACTCCAATGTGTGTACGTGACCTCGGTTTTCCGTTCCATCCGAATGACTAGACTGCTGTTCTTGTCAGGCCCTCCGCCCTGCATCACTGACAAGGAAAAACCACTCGGGAAAATCTGGATGAACTTACCCAATTAGCTACCGTGATCCCCCCGATTCGGTGAAAAGTCCAGCTCTAAATTATTGGTCGAGTAATCATACATAAAGTTTAATGGATCGGGTCATGATTTGAGCGATATGGAAAAGCCTTGCAAAGTACAATATTGTAAAGGTTTCATATCTAATAGGAATATTAGGCCATACGTGGTTCAATTCCATGTGGTATTGACAAATATGACGAGTCGAATTCCATAGGTCTATACTGTTCCCGATGTAAATTTACATTCTATTTTCTTATTTCATTTTCTTGACCGATTATGGCTACCTTTCTTTGGGAGTTTATAAACTATCCGTTTTCATGTGGACGTATATTGTCGTTGCCCATGTCCGTCCGTCCACAATTGTTTGTGAACAGTCTTCAGGTCACAATTTTTATCCGATTTCAATGAAACATGGAATAAAGGTTTATCTCGCTTCCTTTCGGTATGTATCGGACTGTAACTTCATGGATTATGGCCCCTGATTGTACAAAAAGTCACGATTTTAGCTTGTGAACAGTGTAGAGGTCTCAATTTTGAACCAATTTTGATGAAACGTGAAATGCACCTTTATAACCCAAAGATCTTAGCTCCTTGCGATATTTGCGCATATCGGATCGTAACTTCCTAAATTATGACCCCTGATTGTACGAAAAATCATCTGTTTTAGCTTGTTGTCGCTCTAAAGGTCACAATTATTATTCGATTGATAAAACGATGAAGGTTGAGTTCGAATTTCGTGAAAATCGGACCAAAATTGCCGCTGCTTGTACGCGAATAGTGTTAAAATATGATATATCAAGGTTGTGGACCCTGTAGAGGTCACAATTTTGACCCGAATTCGACGAAACTTTAAATACATATTTATCACCCAAAGATCTTAGTCCCTTGCGATATTTGCGCATATCGGATCATAACTTCCTGAATTATGGCTCCTGATTATACAAAAAAATCGACTTTTATATCTTGTGGTCCCTTTGGAGGTCACAATCAATATCCGATTTTAAAAAACGTTTGATTATATCACCGTTACACTGTAATGAAGGTTGAGGTCGAATTTCGTAAAAATCAGACCAAAACTGCCGGAATAATGGCCGCCCCTTGTATATGAATAGTGTAAAAATATGATATATCAAGGTAGTAGACCCTATAGTGGTCACAATTTTAATCCGATTTTGATGAAACTTGAAATGCATGTTTATAATCCAAAGATCATGGTTCCTTTCGATATTTGCATATATTGGATTGTAACTTCCTGAATTATGGCCCTTGATTGTTTTAAAAATCGATTTCTGTTTAGCTTGTTCTCTCTATCCATCTCTTGAAAATGTGGGCGTATCCTGCCTGGAAGCCGCTGGTTTAATCTACCTTAAAGGGACAATAACACTCTTGCTGGCTTGGCAGCTCATTAAAATAAATAATAGCCTTATTCTAAGTACTAGATGTTTAAGTGTAAACCTGTTGTGTAAATTATCCATTACGAAAATATTTTAAATCAAAGTCACATTTGAAAAGGTTTACGTTAGACTTTTCAAATCAATAAGTTGAATTTTTCCAATTTTTTAAATTAGGTGTGTTAAGATGAAATTTATATCATCAATTAATTGGAATATTGTAAAATAATACAATTTGTTGACCAGAATGAAGATCGGGACATATTATTCAGTTACAACAAGAGTGTTATTGGGGCTTTAAGAAGCTTCAAGTTGTGTTTTGTTAGAGCACGTCATGAGTACATATTATCGCAGATTAAACCGTGATAACGGAAGCTGCGTTCACTATGGGGGTTTAATCGCATTCAATTTGAATTCCAGAGACCGGCTTCTGGAATTCTGATTGGTATTTCCCGGTTTAAGAGCGGTGCGTAACATAACAGTTTATTTGGATTAAATTCAGAATGAAAAGCACCACACTGAATGCGCAGTGATGGTCATTATCCAAGATGGCTGCGCCAGACATTCGCCATGTTGATCTTATGCTGCTTATGTTTGATTTCCTGAGGCAAGCAAGTCCCATCGGCGACGTCGCGTCTTGCATCTTCGATACCTTGTCATGCAGCGCTGGGCACGTTTGCATTTCCACCAAAATCAAATGCGAATGGGGCTAATTACTCTATTGGTAGCGTGTGCTAATCAACAAGTATGTACACGTACTTCACACTTGACTTTGTACTAGCGTAGCCTCGACCACAAGACTAGGGAGCCAGCTTCTTACTTGTTCAAATCCTTTCAGCACTAAAAATACATAATGTAAAGCAATATATTTTGTTATCTTTTTTTATCCAGCTATATGAATACATGCTAGAAACTAGCCTCCACGAAAAAAGATTACCTGCAATGCGCCCAGGGTCCAGACCGTGAATGGTAAAACTGTTGATCCGAATCAAGCGTGTCACACTCAAATCTTAACTGCGAATAACCCGATTCGGAATAATTGTTGAATTCAGAAAAATATATACGGAGTCGTTAAATCAGATTCAATTCGGTTTTTCTCGAATGGAGTGTGACGCCAAAGCACGGAATAAGACTTTATTCTGAATTCAATTCAGATAAAACCCCTTCACTTAATTCATTAAATATTCAGTTATTTGTGTTAATAAATCAACGCTGATGAAATGATAATATTATTGAGTTTTTCAATCAAAATTAGATTTCAAGATAATTTAATCTCTGAGGTTTAGTTATAACTTAAGATATGAATGAGCAGATTCGGCTCAAACTAAACAACGTATTCAAATAAAAAAAGAAAGAAAAACAAACCATTGTCGATCAGTGGTGATAGCCAAAGTGATTTTAATAAATCTACGTTGACGAAGTAATTAATATTAAAAAAAAAACAAAGAAAATAAACCAACACATTCCTCGCAATGCGTTATTTTTGTTGTTAAGTTTGTATCAGTTTAATTTTCTTCAAACGAAAACCACTAATATTTATAATAATAACGACTGAATTTATAAAGTAAAAATCATTAGTCGCACGTCTCAGAGAAACCGTACATACTAATTCTTTGAAACTGCCTAATGTTATTTTTACTTATTATGTACAGTCTTTCTATCAAAGTTAGATATCCAGATAATTTTATCTCTGTGGTTTTCTGCTATTTCTCGCCTAGAATAGCAGGAGAAAAGCAGAACTCTTCAGATTTATACCACCCTTATATATAAGCATAACGCTTACATAATAACGACAAACGAGGAAAGCCAGAACAATCACCACCGAAGCGCCACCGGTTATTGAATAAAACTAGTTATTCAGTCCCGTAAAGTGACGTTGAATGTGACCTTATTGACATTTAATTAACTTTAAATTTTTGAAGCTGATAATGTCTCTTTCTGAAAAATATTTCAGAGCATTGCGGAATTCTAACCTAATTCTTTGTGGTCATGTTATCAACTATTTGTACCTACTTCGATACCAAGATCTAATATGAGAGAGAAACGGCCTTTTCCTCGGCCTTAGCAGATTTACTGTTATCAATTATTGTATACATTTGTTTATTTCAAGGCAGATCTGCACCACCTGTACTGCGCGTGGCCTTTTTTGTTGGCTTGCAGAAGAATCAAGGTCCAGTAACTGAGAATACGGACTTGGTGTTTGACAGAGTGATTACTAACGTTGGTAAAGTGTTTAACCAAGACACTGGCCGATTCACAGCCACACACAATGGAACATATCAGTTCAACGTTGTGGTAGCAGCACAGGGTAGACAGAGGGTGAGTATCCTAATACAAAGTATAGGCAGTTCTGTTGTATTTTTTCTTTATCCTAACAATGTACAGCTTTTAATATTTTTGAAATAGAAGGCTCCCCACGATTAATATAATCAGGAGTGGTGATGCTTGTACGCTACATGGGTATATACTAAGTGATTGCCCTAAGCATTTCTGGGGCCTAACTAGTAGAAAGGATGTGCGCAGAAATATATGGGTAGTTCAATTAACCATTTAAAACGTCAGTCCACGAACTAGAAATCAATACCGGCATTTCTGTGGAAAAAGCAAGTGTAATTCCTTTATACTGTACGTGTATATGTTAAGCAACACTTGGAATATTTTCGAAAATGAAAATGTGATTAATAGCAGACTTAAAATACAATGGTATGAAAATTGTATATTTTATCCAGCATGTCGAAGTAAATAGTTTTAAAATGATATATATATATATATATATATATATTATGAATAAATTTTGTACAAATGAAAAACGGTACCATTGTTTTTTTTCTGTCTTTGAACTATCAAGAAATAAATATTTGGTTAATAAATAACAAATATTTGAATGCATTTCATGTAGGCCTAACCTTTTCAGTCTAATTGTACCTATAAATCATATTGCATTTAGCACACTGACAGAATCTCGCATCAAATTTAAATTGTTGAATAAAATAAAAATCGTGTAATGACCACACCTTGTCTGGGTCGCCAACATGTAATTTAAGCAGACATTTTGTTTACTTTTGAAAAGACAGTAACTCTTGAATCCGTATCCCCTTTCGTTAGACGCATCGCGTTTTACATTGATATGTAACAAACATACTGTTGTCTTAAATTTATTACGTTACCATTAATGAGGTTAATTTTTTTCAAAATTGAAAGATTAAACATACATACATGAGCTAAATCTGCCTGTTGCATGTCTTTCTCTAGGCCTGAAATGTTATCTAAATTATTAATTTGACTTCAATTTATACAGACCATAATCAACCTCCGATGCCATTGCAAGCCTGCAAGCCTGTGATATTTAGCGGAATTGAATACATTTTTTGAAAAATAATTAAACGTAAAAATGGATAATCGGGGCATTTTTTTTTGTTGTATCGACTCTAGTATGGTTGATAAAGACTAACCTAAAATTCAGAAGCAAATATATCTCGGTTCAGACTGGAGCAAATTGATTGACATTTTCGCATATTCTAATTTCTATGTTCGTTAACTATGTTTTAACTATTATAGCGAGAACTGACAACTCTTTATCCAATCTCCCCTTTAATATTATTTTATTCCGGTCGTCTATTATGAACAATTCATAATTATGATTAGCGTGTATAATATGTAATACATTGTTGTTTTCAGGCTGCAGTTAATCTTGTTCGAAATGGAGAAATGGTTGCCACAATCTGGGCTGAAAGCATCCCATACTGGGCGTCAGCATCTAATTCCGCCATTTTGGAATTGAAAGGAGGGGATCAAGTTTGGTTGGTGTTGCTGAGTCGCGCACCGTACATTCACGGATACATGTACTCCACGTTTTCAGGACATTTATTGTTTCCAGCCAAAGAGTAAATAAAACACGCCATTTTCTCTTTGGTTCAAGATTGGTTGTGCGAACAATTAGATAACTGATATTTTTTACTTTAATTAGTGATAGATTGTTCTGAAAAGTTGGCTTGGTACCTGTGTAGAAAGTTCCAATGATTTTGCCTTGATTGTAACATCTCTATTATTTCAAACGTAGTTGTTAACGAAGATTAATCTAATACCATATAACATATCTTAATATACACATGCGTCTGTATTTCACGCACATTCATATTGTTAGAAATTGTGACATAGCTCAAAGAATACTGAACGTTTGTATTGTTTGAATAAAGGGGAATAACTCGTGTGGTTTGACCACTCTGCAATAAGCAATGTTTATGTTTTTAAAATCAAGAGACGGAATATGGTCGATCATTGTAAATGATATTCCTTAGTAACTTTTACTTTTTATACCTAGTAGGAAACTCTATTTATATAGTGATGCTTTATAAAATTTCCTAATGATGGTATCTGTAATGACCTTCGCTTATAATCCAAATGTTGAGCTAGTTTGCTAGGGCAGCGTTCCTGAACCCGGGATATGTGATTCTGTTTTCAGTTGGTTATTTTCATGGAGGTGGGTTGGAATCATTTTTATCTGGGTACTTAATGAGAATAGCCAGTTGTCAACCGAAAGTGTGAGTGGAGGTTTAAACCCTTTTCTATTATTGTTAAGAATGAAATGTTATGATATATATTGCTGTTATTTTTATTGTTAAAAGATGTTCTTAGTGGAGGATGACGGTTACATGTTTTGTTCTCTAAGCACAACCTAGGTTTATTATAGGATCAATGTGAATTAATTTTGTCCTATTTCTCATAAATGGAACCATACCATATTCTTGTTAACTTTAAATGTGATTTATTTAGAAATAATGTTCTTCACCGTTGTTGTTGGTTAGATGTTAAAATTATATTGTAATAAATATTTATACCATTAACGTACTTTAAAATAAATAATGTGATATATACCATATTTAGAATTTGCGGCGGTGACATCGGCGGAAACACTAATCAAAACTCGACTTGGATTTACTGCAGGGTTCTCATTGAAGACTTTCTGACAAAGATGATATTTGTTGACGCTACAGTCAAGCTGAGACAGGCAAGTTTATTATAGACAAATAACGAAATATTATGTTTTAACATATGTAACAATTCTGTTTTACTAATCAGTAATTTACAGCATGAAAAAAATATGGTCTGCTGAATGTTTTTTTAATCGTATTTACCTTGAGGACTGCTGCGGTCATTTAAGCTAACAAAAAGCTACACAAATAAATATTGCTATGTTACATTTGTATATCCCATACCTGTTCCTAGTGAAAGTTTTTTTTTATTTATAAAAAACCAGACAAAGGTCTTTTTTAAAAGAATAATCTCCCTATTGTTTGTATAGGCCAAGATTTTTTTATTTTATTGAAGACCAGACAAGAGTCTTGTTTAAAAAAAACATCTCAGGCGCGGATCCAGAGGGGGGCGCACCCGGTGCAAGCCCCCTCTATTTTTTGAGGTGGCGAACAATTTTTAGCTCCATATATTATAGCGAGAAAGGAGGGCAAAAATAGTTTAGGTTGGGAATCGTAATTTACAGTACTAGTATCAAATTAGTCCTTGTGGGCATTTTTTACACTCAAAAATCACGGTTCCGGGCTTCGCACTCCCAAGTTGGTGCATCACGCCCCCTCTTTCTGAAAATCCTGGATCCGTCCCTGAATCTCTCCATTGTTTTGTATATTATTTTCAACCATTCACCTATTATTTTACTCGACTGTATACTAAACCATATTTTAATGCTTCAATTTGGAAATAATAGTTTCAGCCAATCAGCCATTGAACCAAAGAGACGCAGAAGGTTGATATCAGTTTTGCACGGGCAGTAGTACGTCTATCCTCCGACGACTAAAAGGTCCCTGTGCCACGCAGAGTATATGCCATGTTTTAACCTCAAAATCATAATGCTTAACCAGTATCAAACATAATACCGTGGGGCAGATATGCTACAAATTGTCGACTCGAGCATATTACAGCCCCATATTACCTGGCGGCACTGCCACCTCACCCCGTCTATGGCTGGCGGATGTCGACAAAAAGCTGATTTAATATGCATATTCGACATTTAATATCTATATTAAATCGATTTAATATGTGTATTAAGTCAACCAATAAGAGCATCGTTATTAATATCAAATATTAATTCCATTTAATACGTGTATTAATTCCACCAATCACTAGCTAGGAAATAATATCGGTATTTAATCAACCAATGGGAGAACCGTTTTTATTATCCATATTAAATCAATTTAATATGTTTAAGTCCACATTTGGGCGGTGTTATGCAAATGTGTCCTAACCCTCAAATTTCCAAAAATCATTTTAGTACATGCCTCGATTAAAGAATTTGTGACGATTGATATGCAATATTGTTCTAACCGATATCTATTAATAGAACAGAACTATTTATAGATTGTTTAATAGAACAATATTACAAAATGATCTATTTCCCTTTAATTATTAAACTAATCGGATCTATGTGGGTTGGATCACTATTATCTTGGAATTTGCATTTCGCTGAACAATGCTATGTGGGTTAGATCATTCTTGTGATAAGTATGTCGATGGTTAGATCCTTTTCGCCTATTTTCTATTTTTGGCTTTTACTCAAAACTACAAACTGAGGGTTAAATCACTTTTGCTTAACACCGTCCATTTATGTCTATATTAAATCGATTTAATATGTGTATTAAGTCAACCAATGCCATCGTTTTAATATCTATATTAATTCCATGCATTAAATCCACCAATCACTAGCCAGAAAATAATATCTGTATTAAATCAACCAATGGGAGTACCGTTTTGTTATGCATATTGAATTGATTAAATATTTATATTAATTCCACCAAGCACTAGATAGGAAATAATATTTGTATTAAATCAACCAATGGGAGAACTGTTTTTAATATCTATATTAAATCGATTTAATATGTGTAGTAAGTACACAAATCACTAGCTAGGAATTAATAGCTATATTAAATCTACCAATAAAAGCCGTCCTTTCAATAACCCACGGCCATGTGTCAATAACGTCAAATCCGGGGGATGGCCGAATAGTTAGCACATGCGTGCTGAATCACGAGGTGTGTCATTGGGTCAACTGGCGGGGTTTCGATTCCACAGATGTACGTGACAAGGAGTAGCGTCGCCAGTCCAGCCTTTTGGGTTTTCTCCAGGTTCCTCCCACTGCTAAAGACCCCTAAGCGCAAGCGAATCATTGAAATAAAATTAAACCATGTTAGTCAAGAAATAACCTGGTTGTGTCGAGTGGACGTTAAATCCCTTTCTCTCTCTCTTTCATTTCTAATCCGGTTGCTGAATACAGGTGAGAGATTCCGCGGATAACGCTAGATCCCAACGGTCCTTAACATTTTAGCACATATGTCATAATGTGGGTAAGGGTTAACACCTGCAGATTTCGTCACAGTCTCTAGACAAAAACACGGCTAGCTCTAACCCTACCCCTGCACTTAGTCTAAGCCTCACCCTAACCCTTACCTACGCTCGGTACGGGCATACACCCATGGCGGTAGACCTATATATTAGTTAAGATTCAAAATTCAATCATGACTTCATTTAATTTGTAAATCAAGACTGTTGATCTAATTCTCCAAAGTTCCCAACAAAGGTTGGGCGATTAAGGTCTTCGTTGATTTTAATCTGGATCACAAGAATACCTGGCAAGAGTGACATACTATTATTTTAAATCGTTGACGTTGCTCACAGCGTCGTAATGCGGAGCAGTTATTGAAAGAATGGCTTTCATTGGTCGATTTATATTATTTCTTAGCTATTGATTGGCGGACTTAATACACGTATTAAATCGAATTACTATAGATATTAAAAACGATGCTCTCATTTTTTGTGTATATCCGTCCACATATATGAATATTGTTAATTAGGGGCCATGGCGGGATTTTCTTCCTCGTGCAAACTCATGGGTCACTGCCAATTATATAATAGAAGAAGATAAACTCTTAAGGTCCACTAAACATAGTCCGCCACGAATACTTACACGAAAAGCCGATTTGCTAGTGTGCTCTTGCGACCTTTTCTACGACAGCGTCTAGCATATATCGCGCGTACTACTTTCTCCTAAAAGTACAACAGCAACGCCCTTCATTAAAGATTCGGGTGAATTTTTAAGAGAAAAGATATGCTTTTTAGATAGTGTATACATGTTTACTAATATACCTACATTATTCACAGACAACTTCCTACGCTTGTTAAACCGTAGATCAATTCAACATTGCTCGGATTCAGGTGCTAAGTGACGCAATGATGAACTTAGCGTCATGGTTTAGCCCCCCCCCCCTTCGGAAATGCTTAACCAGTGTCAATCGTATGCTGCGCATCAGATATGCTACAAATCGACTTGATTGGTAAATATAACGTGTCTCTCTCGGCCATTATACTAGATATATTTAATTGACACATACACTATTACTATCTCCCTGATTATGTCTACTACATCGTTAACACAGTTCATCAAGTGCATTCTGCATACCGATAGTTCATTGGCCAATCACGCTATTTTACCGACATTTTGCCTAATAGTTTGGATGCAGCTATGGCGCGCCAGGCAGGATAAGCTTACTCTTCCGGACACCTGTTACCACTGTTTGTCGTGTATTTTGAACACGGGGAGCAGTCCATTTGCTGATTACACTACATGTATTTCGCCTATAACGTTTTTTTTAGGACTTCGAATTCTGTCTAATGGTTTGGATTGTTCGTACTTGGTTTTATTTTATTTAGCCTAAGCCGAAAATTCTCATCATTGAACTTACATGTATTCACTGTAATGATATGATGAATCTATATTCTGAGTTTCATCACTCACACTTAATTATAACCAAAGTTATCGTGCCTTAAAACATAAACCAATCAGATTGCTTATCTCCGTTTACCATAAGAAGACAATATTTTATCACCGAACTCCATCAAGAAATTCACCTAATATACGTCTACATCAAGTTTGAACATTCTACCTCAGTTAGGGGAGTTATTGTGTTTCAAAGTCTTGACCAATCAAATTCCTTATTGCTAACTTACCCTCATCAGAAAATGTCCATTATGGCACTGTGTCATGGTCTTGATGTTTATCTTCGAACTCAATTATGGCATTCATCTACATCAAGTGAGAACATTCCAAATTAGTATCTTGAGTTATTGTGTTCCAAAGTATCGTCCAATCAAATTGTTTGTCGCTCTTATTACTGTTAGCAGAAAATGTTCATTATCGAACTTAAGTTAAGCTATTGATGTAACAAGCCAGCAGTGAGACCGATGGTCGCCGCCGATTTGGCAGTTCTCACTATAATAGTTAAAAACTAGATAATGTAAAGGTAATTTGCAGTCAAATTGATCCACTATGAGCCCAGAACGAAGCGTGTGAAATTCGGCCTAGCCTCTGTCACCATTACTAAAATCATTAATATAAACACAGTCTCGATTATCCAGTTAATTTCAATGGCCGTTCAGCGGCATAGAAGTTTTTTATGGTCTGGATAAGTTAATTAATATCTAATTGATAATTCAGATAACATTTCAAGTCTAAAGAAAGGCTCGTTTCAGTGGGCACACAAACGTTGTGACAACGTTGTTTAGAGGTTGCATCACAACGTCACAAATAGGTCAGCTGTAGGCTGTTTTGCAACAAATTCTTGCGTTGTGACAACGTTGTACGGACGTCTACGCAACATTGTCACAACGTTGTGGGGTGGTTGACAAAAAGTTGTCACAACGTCAGAATTTGTTAGGATGTATAAAAACAAATCTGCACCGACTGGGCTAAATAAGATGAAAGATAAATGGGGGGGGGGGGGGCTTAAATGCCCTTCAGATTTGGGTCAAAGTTTTGATATAGGTTAAAACCAAAATATCGTGTCCCATAGTCATGTTACACATTAATCTTAATCTCAAGGTCACACTCCGCGCAGTGTTGCGTTTGATTAGAGGTAATCCAACTACACACTGCTATTATGAGTGGATATTGTTGTTTTAAATTTTGATTTGTCAGTAGTCCGTCTACCAACCAATCACGGGTTATGGACATAACGGCCAAAAGCAAAAACGGCCAAAATTTGGTCATAACGGCCATGTAACAACTTTTTGTCTTCCAAGGAATTATTAGTGAGCAGAAATTCGGCCGTTTGTCTGTCATCACTCGTCACTTCAGTCATTAACATAGAGAGATAACTCGTGTTTTCCTTTCGTCACTTCCGATTCGTGAATCCTTTATTACTCCTCTATGGTAGCGATGATCTCTGTGTTAATATTATATTTGGAAAGTGTTTAATCAGTTCTATCACATATGTGATAATGGCTGGCACCAATATTGTCCTTTAAGTCCTGTAACAATTGGGGTTTGTCACAAATTGGCTACCGAAACGATCTCTTAACCATCCGGACCCGCAACACGTAGGTCCCAGGTTTTCCACCTTAGATTAATTTGGATTTATTTGTTATATACGGACTATTGTCGCGTGATCCGATAGTGACAATACCCATAGACCTTTAATATTGTCGGACCTATAGTTCCAAATGAAATTATTTGAAGTGTACCGTACATACCAGATGGTGAACTTTCAATAAGTTTCCTTCTTATCTTTTTATTGGCTTTATGAAGTTTTTCTCTGCAAATATAAGAGAGAGAGAAATGGGGTTTAACGTCCACTCGACACAAACTAGGTCATTTCGGGACTAACATATGGTTTAAATTTATTTCAATAATTCGCTTGCGCGTAGGGGTCTTTAGCAGTGGGAGGAAACCGGAGTGGCCGGAGGAAACCCACGAGGTTGAGAAGGCGCCCCTATCTCCATGCCACATACGCTTACGCCAGGGCTCGAAGCCGCAAGCCAGAGGTGACCGGCCAGCTAGAGGTCGAAGCACGGCACTCTAGACCACTAGGCCATCCCAACCCCCTGCAAATATAAGAAATAAGGGTTGAATACATATGGTAATAAGCGTATATTTTATCACTGATCATACATGTTTCGATGGCTACAAATCTATTGCAAGTTTAAATTCTATTTTCCCGTACTCTATTGTCGAAATTCGTATATTAGGACATTTTATTTTGGTTCCCAGTCAATTATTATAGGTAAAGAAAGACAAGCAAGTTTATTTCTAACCGAACAAAATCTAATACTAATTCTTATGGAAAGATAAGGACTGCCACATTGTAATACGTTGGGTGACAAGGTGGGTAAGACACTGGCTCGCTATCCTGGAGGCTAGTCATACCGGTATGGAAAAGGCGACAGTACAAATGTATGTGTTCTAATTAAAGGTAAAAACCATTCTTGTTTGTGTATATTTTGACTTACCACCCAATTCATCAGAACTATCATCGGTTACATCACCCAAAACACAATAAGGTTAACTAACTTTAAAGAAAAAAGAATAATCATCCATATTTCGAAAATATAGTCACGCAAAGCATTGAAATACAGCAGATTTATTTCGAATAAAAGTAATCAAAATTCAACAATGGAACTTCACCAAATGGTATAATGTTGATGTGATACACACAATATGAAAGTCAAAAGAATCCACACAAAATTGTAACCGAAAACCTGGAAGGTCTATTTTTTGGGTGATGTTGTCCAAATGTTTCAAATTTATGCCTGTAGCCAATCATAAAACTGGTTACATCCTATGAATTATAAAAATAGGAAACGTTTCAGCTTACTTGTATATACAAAACCTTCTTCCGGCGTTTTTCTCTTGTTGTGTGCTTCAATTTCTTGATTTGTTTCTGTCAATATATGCTCTTGACATTCGACGATGTCATCTGGTCGTATAAAATTATATATATGGGTAAGTCCATTCCAATGTTCCACATTGGAACAAAAATAAAATGATAGGGAGGAAGTTCAGTGCATTTTTTCCTCAACATTTTATTTAAAGCCTCACAATACCACTCTTGTTGTAACTGAATAATATTTATTCTGGTAAACAAATTGTATTATTTTACAATATTCCAATTAATTGATGATACAAATTCCACCAAATTTAACACACCTAATTTTAAAAATTGGAAAAATTCAACTAAATGATTTGAAAAGCCAAACGTAAACCTTTTCAAATGTAACTTGGTTTTTAAAAAATTTTCGAATACTCTATCATCATTTAGAGAATGGGCTTGGCATTTTACATGGTCACCCTTTCTGCCCCGTCCGTCTCGGCAAACACAGCGATCGTACACGGGAGGGAGATACAGGAATCACATTTTTGACAGATTCTGCGTTAAAAACTCTGATACAGATGAGTCCCAATGTCAATGTAAATAGGTTTATTGTGGTCGCTGTTGTTGTCACACTTAGGTATTTTTTTATTTTTTTTTATCAATTATCACTGTAAAATATTTAATTTTGGTCAGTGGGAATCTGTACCAAGAATGCCCAGGGTTCATTCTGTCTTTAATCAGGCTGCTACTGTTTGAACTACGTGGCCACAATACCTCCTTCCCCTGAATCTATGTACAGTAGGTGGTACATACCTGAGCGGTATAAACTGGTGTGATTTTAGTTTTATCTGACTGCAAAGAAATGTGCATAGACAGAATTTATTTCCTTTTTTCGACCAACAAGTTGTTACCAAAACTATTGATGTTTTACTTTATGATAAATATTACAATGGTTTTCTTTATCCATTTATTCGGTCATTTCTGCATGAAGAACTGAGTTCTGGAAATTATAAATAACACCGGCAACTGACCATAGAAGGCCACCCCAAGCACCCTGTCAATGACTGTTGGTTTACGGGATTCCTCATTGTTTTCCCCTGGGAGCTACACTTTAAACTCGCTTGTGCCCCTCCTCGTATGAACAAGATCATAACAGTACAAGTTTAGGTTTCTGCTCCAATAATGGAATGACTTTTAATAATTAATCTCGATTAATTAAAACACCACCAATACTACAACGCAGTTGAAAATAAGTGAAAATCTATAATATAAAACATAGTAAAATGTGGTTTAGCGTGGTGGGAGATAAGACCTAGCAATGTCTCTTAAGTGTCCTCCATATTAGCGCACAAGGCGGTGCCCAGTTTAATAGATACGATAGCCCAAGATGGTCATACATACTGGTTTATGAAATTAATAATGTCGCATATATATGTATATTTCAATTAACTTGTTAGATATCTGTAGATAGCCACTTTATCTAACTCAATTTCATCCAAAACATTCAATTTGAAAACACGAATTATGTGTTAAATTAAATCAACATTGATGCTTTGATCTTACCGGAAAACGATGGGCTTCCGATATCCAATATTTATACGCGAATCATGTAGCATTATGCGTTTCAGCCCCAGTTCTAGCAAGTGACTCGGGGAACGAGGCTAGACACATTGCACCAAATCAAACGACGGATGTAGACTGGAATAACCAGACGCTAGAAATTTGCATTCGCGGAACATAACAGATTTAAAATTAAGAGTAAAAACGGAAACCATTGAATGTAAATCGGTTTATATACATGCATATTACAGTATTATATGCGTTGCGACCTACTTTTGTCAATAAGGTCCTAAATGTTAGCGACTTAGCTCCTGCTATGAAAATTATTGAAAAAAGTTTTTCTTGGCTTCCTAGTACAAGTCCTTCACGCAAGACGTTGTGACGTTATCTGCCATACTGCCGTCACGGGGCTCTATTTGTAAGCCGTGACCAATATAGTGACTTGCCCTCTTTAAGTCCGATTGTAATTCATAAAACATTCTCCCACGATTAGCTTGCCCTTTTACACCAGTTACTTTTTGCGACCATGCATATTAAATTTTAACATGTGTAAACAAATTATGAAACAAATAAAATACACAACGCGTCATGCGGAACAGTCGCTAAGTGGCGTGGTGCAATTTAGTCCGAATGTCAATCCATATGTCTAGTTATGTAAAATTACGTGTCTACATCAATAACATTCCTGGATCAAGTCTACAAACGGCTCACATACGTTGGCCGAAAAATTCTGGTGACTATTACACCCCCCACCCTCCCTACATAGAAAATACTCCTGAATTTGTTCTACAAATTAATCTTATCGTCTTGTCAAGGCCCGGTACAATCTAATTAAAATATAGATCTATATTTCGTTTCGTTTTTTATAGTTTCGATGGCCTACACTCATGTAGATGTAACAAGTTATAGTGGGAGCTCACGTTCTATGACGTCAGGTATCATGCATGGGCCATTTGACCCGTTAACGTTAGTCATTCGATTAACCAATTACCGACCGTCATGCTTTTTAAAATCTACTTTTGTTTTGTTTTGATTTCTATCCGCTGGTGTTAGTACAGACGTCATTGGCTGGTAATATGAACTATAAAAAACGAAACGAAATTGGATCTGTGTTTTAATCAGATTGGGTCCGGTACCAATCTTAACTTGGCATCCATGAAGTTGATTATTTTTATCAGACATGGGGCTTCCAGCATCTTTAACGTCGCTGATGACTCTGTATGGGCCTTCACGACAGCGACTCTCCGGGGATACTCATAATATGAATAATAGCAGTATTCGTCTAATATAATATCTTCCAAATTAGATACTAGAGATCCTGGTAAAATCAAAAATTTATACCTGGCTAGCAGCGCTTCTTTTGGTAGGGTTTTTTCAATGCTCTTCGGTACAGTTTTAATGTTGTAGCGACAAGTTCGAAGTTTAACAGTTTTCAATTGTCGTGATGTCCATTCCTTTTTACGAATTGCCATCTCCGTTATTCATTGTAACAGTTAAAGTCATAAAATGTAAATTGTATGTCCATAGTATTAGTAGAACAAAGGTTAAACGAAGTAACTTTATCAAGTCACCAGCCGTTATACTGATAGAATTGTCAAAATATCGTATTCTTGGACCATAATAAATTTATGCGGTTAAGATGCTTATTACATTAATTGTTGTGTTGGTATAACTTGATAAATCGTTGTGCATCTTAGTTTTGTAGAGATACGGATTGACATACGGACTACATTTTAGCACGTCACTTAGTGACGTTAACACTTCTAAAAATCCTGGTTAATGAAATTGGGATAATGGTATTAAAAATTCGAATTCGCTGGATCTTACGACATGAATTCGGTGCCTTGCCATAATTTGAGTTTTGATGACGTCTTCGTTAAATCCAACTTCGTTTTTATGAAAAGCTGGATTATTCAATTGCAATCCCATTCTGTAACAATATCATCGCCTTTCAGAATTTTACCTAGAAGTATTTTCGGCTTTAGCACTTATAAAAACCCTGACCTATTAACAATTTGTTTATCACTCAAGTAATTGAGACACAAACATATTACCCCTTTTGGGATCAACACCCAACAACCCTTTTAATGTCCTGTGAGATTTATATGAACTGTAACTTTCGCTATGCTTCTGTAAGACACTAGGGACATGAAGTTTGACTTGTTTTGTGGCAGATATAATAACTAAATTATTTGGATATTGTTCTAAAAGTTCACGTGAGGTATGTTCAATAACAACGTCACGACGTGGTCAAATTGTCAAACTACCTAATAAATAATCCAACTAATAATAATGTTATTAATGGTACCACCCGAAAGACAAAAAATCCCATTTGTTAAATGGTCACCTTTTCCCTCTGAAGCTTCGTCTCTCTCATCTTCTACCTAGACCTTTTTAAAAAAAAAATTCTATTGTTCTAAATTGCCGCTAGGTTTTTCCGTCACCCATATCAAAGTTTGTGGCACCGCATCCTTCTTTTTTTTTACTTGGCATCGGGCAAAAAAATGAACTTTGTACACTTGTGTAAGTTTCGTTATATTGAAGAAATAGGGATCTCTGTTTATTTTAGTGATACAAAAATTAAATATTATTTAGAGGTAAAGAATCGAATGAAATGAAAGATCTTTTGTCTTCATCAAAAGTAGGGCATTGTTCTGGAGAAAGTAGTCCAAGCCAATCATATTATAAATTGTCAGACAAGTTTCAAATTTGAAATGAATATGGTTTCTATGCCAGAAATCCAAGGTTGCTTGATTTGGAGCCATATCCCATTATTAGTCAGCGTATCCAAGATGGTTCCATATTCTTGGTACCGAATTGGGGGTTGGCAGGAAATCCGTTTAAGGTCGTAGGCGGTGATTCTCTGCCAATTGCGTCGCTACCTTGATCCACAGCTCTGCGGGCTTGGCCATAGCCAATCAGCATCCATTACGTCATGAGTCTGCGCAGTTCGCCGTGACGTCACGTCTTTTGACACAAATCTCATATGACAGCTTGCAGCATGGCTGGTGGTCAAGAGAACGACGGACGAATTGCGCCGACTCTCCGACACAAATGGTAAGCAAATATTTTACAAATTCGTTATTCCGAAGGAAAAAAGCCTAATTCCCTCCAGTCTTGAGCTGAACACCTGTCAGTCTGTCTGATTCGTTCGTTCGTTTGTAACATAAACTGAAAGTAACATCCATTTTCTTATTAAAAGTACTTGGTGATTCCATTCCTGTCCCTCCCCATTACATATCTATTTATCCATGACATTCTGTCATATACTTTATTTCACCATTTGTAGATCCTAGCGGGAATTTGTTTAGACGTCTGCATAACTCGCCGTGATACGCATGTTAGCCTGGTAGCTATTGACAAGTAAAGGCCAGTCAATACAGTTGGGTCTTGCTCGAATGTACACACTAAGTTGCGAGACCTCAGACCCGTAACTATATGCTTAAAGGAGCTAAATCGCTAATATTTAAGACCCAGAAATTGCCACAAATGGGTCGCAACGCATATGATAATGTAATATGAATGTATACAAACTGAATTACATTCAATAGTTTTCGTTTGTACTCTAATTTCAAGTTAGTTATGTTGGGCGAAATACGCCAGAAGTTTCGATCGAGAGGCTATTTCGAGTGTCTGGTCATTCCAGTCTACATACGCCGTTTGATTTTGTGCAATGTTTCTTGCCTCGTTCCTCGAGTCTCTTGCTAGAACTGGGGCTGAAACGCAATATGGTACACGAATCGTGTACCAATGGTAAAATGTTTATTTTGTTTTAAATATTGGATATTAAAAGCCCATCTTTTCCCTGTAAAATAACAACATCAATGTTGATTTAAATTGACAAATAATTCGTATTTTGAATGCCGAAGACTTTGGACGATATTGAGTTAGAGACCTAGCTACTTTAAGGTACGTGTAAAAACAAAAAATTAATTAATAAAAATGACCATAATATATTTCTTCTGACCGCTTCCAATGTATATAAGTACCACTTCAAAGAATACTATACTAGGCCTCTACATAGTTACAAATTTAAATAATCGCCTTCGAAATCAATAATATGATTTACAATATTTTAAATAATCAGGAAATGAATTCCATAAATGGGCACCAGTGAATCTAATACTATGTTTAACAACAGATAGATTAGGCCGAAGAATGACAATTTGGTTATTGATACTAAAGTATTGTAGCAGCAGAGGATGTTGGTTAAATGTGAAAGGCATTGTTGATTAATAATTTTGTAAATAAATGCATAATTGTTCACTAAGTGGCGCTGTTTAATATTTTATAGTTTGATTAGGGCAAAATCTTTTGCACGTTCTATACCTAGAATCAATTTAAAAGCTTTTTGTTGACGAAATAGTGTACCCAAAGCAGTAGTCACCATTATCCCAAACTGGTGACCTACAATCTAAATAGGTTGGTATATATGCTGTGCAGAAGAGAGAGAAATGGGGTTTAACGTCCACTCCACACAAACTAGGTCATTTCGGGACTAACATATTATGGTTTGTAATTTTATTTCAATAATTCACTTGCGCGTAGGGGTCTTTAGCAGTAGGTAGAAACCGTAGGCAACTTGCGAGGTTGAGAAGGCGCTCCTATCTCCATGCCACATACGCTCACACCAGGGATCGAAACCACAGCCGCAAGCCGGAGGTTGCCGTCCACTTGGCCCCCCCCCTGCAAAAGAGAGACCGATATTAAAGTGGTAGTAGCTGCTTGATTTTGCGAAGCTATATTCTTCCCGTTCAATCAAATCTATCACTTGAGTATAGCAACATGACAGTACGTTTTATCTTGGTCTTCCCTAAAACTTTTGACTGTGATTTAAGGCATTAAAAGCGGCGAAAGTGTTTCCGTTTTCAACCAGTATTGTTTACATTTTATTCGATTGGTTGTTAATTGGACTATTGACCAGTCATAATTTAGAACAAGAATTGTCACTCTTTACAGCAGTGGGATTAGCTCTAATTAAACGGAACACTGCGAAGAGTATGCATTACTGTGGTTTCTTCAATAGTTGGAATCATAACAAATGCCCCTTCCTTTTAATAAAAGTTTTATATCATTACATATATTTAAATCAATTTAATTGACTAAAGTAGTAAGCCCATTGAGGATCGGCCACTTTGTTAAAGGGGGTGAAAGTAATATCATCAGCTTTTATTGCTTTTTTCGCAATTGTTTGACAATTGTCTTTATCATGGTTTCTTCTGTAGTTAAAGGCATAACATTTAGTGTTGGCCAGACATGTTCTACCACATGAAATTGGACTTTTTTCAGAAGAAGTCAGTGATTGTACATCAAGTCTGTAGCCATATAATCTAGTAAATGCTGAAAGAAAATAAAATGATCATTAACGTCATACTGTTCTCCTCCGACTAGGCGGGGAAAGGAAATGGAAAGGTTTATTTTTTTTTTTTAAAAACCCAACATATATCTGAACATAATTAAATGTAAGTCTTGAGTATGTATGAAATCTAGGAGCCAAAATGTGCATTGATCTTGTCTCAAAATTTCAGCTCAATATATTGAGTTGTTTTGGCGGGAACGTGAAAACTGTTTGGGGTTATTTTTACGTGGGTGACCTGGTAATAGATTTTTGTCTCTTTATATATGTCTCTACAATGAATGAATTTAATCCAAACTGACACAGCTTAAGACATCGCTTTGAATTTCCACATAAAACCTAACAGGTTTAAGTTGTTTGAAAACGCATCACATATTTTGAGTCAGTTGCTCGGCCCCAAGGTAGAGGATTTGGGATATTAGTACAAAATTAAGCAGTTTTATTCTCCGAAATATTATCGGGGTTGAACCTTTATAATGAGGATTATAAACTGACTAGGAGCAGTGATAAACAATCATATCAAATGAAGCTTTAAATAGGAGACGATAATCTCAACAGGAATACACCAAGAAGCGAAGGGGTACTTCGCGACTTCTATAGAAGGACGCACAGTTAGACCAACCAACTCTGGAAGAATTGCTCAGCCTCGACATTCGACCGACCAATTATACTAATCGTTTTAGGGTGAGTAGCTCTTTTCACTGGAGTTGATATTGGTCGGCATTGAATAATAGAACATGAAAGTATATAAATATATTTACAATCAATATTTTATTTCCGTTATTGCATTTCCGATAGGGTGAGTAGCCCGTTTCGTTGGAGATGAAAATGGTCGTCTTTAATTAATGTAATATGAGGGTATTTAAATATATTTACAATCAATGTTTTATTTCTGTTGGGTTCGGTGAAATACGTGTGCGCCTGGCCAGGATAATCCACAAGTTCAGCTTTTAGTCGTTCGTGTATCAGCTTTTCTAATTGTTAATACTTGTGGGATATTTGTTCAGCATGCTCATTAAACAGACGGGGGGGGGGGGGGATAGATGCATCAAAAGGTCTGTCATTGAGTTCACTGGCGTGGTTTTGAATTTCCGGTTGTATGTGACAAGATGTAGGGTCGCCTGCCCCCCTAACTTTCAGGCAAGCTGACTTTTCGGGAAGACGGTTTAAAGTGAAAAAAAATATTATGTCATATACTTGGCAAATTAAAGTGCCTGAAATCTAATAGAACACTAATTTAACAGACTGGAATAGCATTAAAACGCGTTTGCGGCCGTCATATATTCCAAAATTTTCTTAGGGTCCATACAAAGTCAGCCCCGCTTCTTCGCCTCTCGAAGAAAACCGGCGCCGCTGCCTGCAAACCTGGAATTTTTCGGGCATTTCTAGTTTTGCTTCCCTGTCACCGAGCCCTAATAAAACAATAATTTTCTTTTTCTTTTAATGGAATACCACGAATTTGTACTGAGTTGACTAGAGATTAAAAGAGTTTGCCTGGGCTCACTCTACTTTATGCGACATTTTTTTTTTCGAGCATCGATTATTTTTTGTGAATCCAGCTGCAACTGTCTGATTGGATGGTTGGAATTCAGAGTGGGATTTCGGTTACAAAACAATCAGATACTTTTGGAGTTCAAAAGTTTCTCCGGTAGGGTGAGCCCCCATACCCCGCGACGATTGGTTGGTTGTTTGAAATTTGGGTCGGCCATGAGATAGGCTATATTCGACTACATTCAAGTTGCTGTATTCACATCCTCGAATAGCAGGAAAACGCATTTGCGGCAGTTATATTTTCTAAAATTTTCCCAACGGTCCCGGGGGCTAGTCGTAGTCGTCAAGTAGCTTGGTTCACGGGCTTAAATAGCAGGAAAACCGGTTTGCAGCCATCAAATATCCCAAAATGTTCTCGAGGAAGACCGGCGCCTGAATATTTTCGGCCATTTCGTGTTCTGCCCCCTAAATGTCATCGAGCCCGTACGCCTATGGACCGATCGACATCATAGAAGTTAAATCATAAATCTTTGACACCTAGAAATGGACACACATGCATATAATAATGTAATATTAATGTATAGAAACTGATTTATATTCAACCGTTTCTGTGTTTACTGTAATCCCTGATCAGTTATGTTTGGCGAAGAGTCAGAATTGAACTGCAGTATTTGGCGTCTGGTTATTCAAGTCTACATCGGTAGTATTCTTCATGGAATATGTTTAGCCCCGTGCATGGAAACGCGTCTTACAAACACTAGCATTGTCTTAAATATTAAAGGGACAATCCCGATAAGAACAGAGTCTCAAAAATTAAAGTCCGAGTATTTATGAAATTTATGAACCAAAATATAGTGGCATGGGGTATTTACCTTGTCTCAAAATTCCAGCTCAAAATATTGAGTCGTTTGGACGTGTACGTCAACACTGCTTATCCGGACACGTAACCCTTTTAAGATTTCGGGTCAATTTTTTTATTGGGTGACCTGATAATCGATTAACGTTTCTTGAGAGGGCTATACAGTGAATGACCCATGCACTGTAATTGATAACAAAAGGTAAATTTCACCTACATATTATTTTTTCACAGGCACTTGAAGGGATTAAAATAAATTAAAATAAAACTTCTTACCACTGCTTAATTCAAGAAGGTAAGTCAGACGCCATCTTTGTTTTGACTGATTTACCATGAATCGTCTGATATCATCTCACAATACTCACTAGTTCTAACACTTCATTTTTATTGCTAACGAGACTTTATTTGATTATTATTCACCTTCCGATGTAATTAAATTGGTCATTTAACACTGTTATTGATAACAAATCAAACTTGAACCGCTATCATTTATCGTCAATCAACTTCCCGAGACCGGAAGTAGTCCGAAAATAGGTCAAAAGAAGTCTGTATCACCCAGTTCCTTTATAAACCTATCATTACTCTATATGTGCATAGGAACTGGGTGATCGAGTCTCGCTCAACAGCGGCCTCATGGTAAGTCAGTCAAAACAAAGATGGCGTCTGACTTACCTTCTTGTATTAAGCAGTGGTAAGAAGTTTTATTTTAATTTATTTTAATCCTTCAAGTATTAAGCAGTGGTAAGAAGTTTTATTTTAATTTATTTTAATCCCTTCAAGTGCCTGTGTATTTTTTTATAGAAAAAAGGTTTTATCCAGATACTGTATAATACAACGGTCTCCATTTCCACATGAAGACTGTCAGGTTTAAGTTATTTACAAGCGTATCACAAATATCGGGTTAGTAGGTGGGCCTTAGTTTATGGATTTTAAAGGATTTTAACACAAAATTAAGCAGTTTTATTCCCCAAAAAGTTATCGGGATTGGCCCTTTAATATGATATCACTGTAAGATAACAACATCAACGTTGATTTAAATTGACATGTGTTCTAATTCGTGTTTTCAATGTCGATTATTATACGACTCATATTTGTTTTTAGATATATCTATTAAACTTGTTATTACGTTTCTTCTTCTTCTTCTTCTTCAAAAAAAAAAAAAATGCAGTTTGACATTTTCCAGAAATATAAATCCAAACCCCTTGATTTATTTATTTCACAAAACAAGTTTATAATATCATACTTACACGTGTAATCAGGAAAGTTAATTGACAGGTTCCCGTCTTTAACCGACCGGAAAGCTACATAGCTTACATTCCCATCCATAGGGAGAAACCCCAAAGTACTTTCTCCAACAACGACCCCTAAACCAATGTTAACAACTCCAGAGCCCCATTCAAACCAATAGGATCGGTATTCTGTGGTGGAGAAATTAGTACCAGCTTCTATAGGTGTAGGATTTCCTACTTCATTATATCCATTGCTGATTACATACAGATTGAAGTGCATGATGGAACTATTAAAGAAACCTACATAAAACAAAGCTGTCGATTTACATTGCATCATGAATGAATTTTTAGATGTTACATCTTGAAACTTTCTGTAACCATATTTGTCAATGAAATATTCATACCCTGAAAATAGAGAATATATAATATTTATAAAATAAAGATCGTGTTATATTTTTTTAAAAAAAAATGTACTTGCTACGAGTGATGTAAGGCGTTCTGGAAATAGTATGCATCTTTCGTAATTACTGCTGTGCTTCTGACATTCAATGTTTAGTATAAAATAAACATTTTACCATTCATGTACCATAATGGGTTAAGTTCCATTTTTATCAAGGGACTCGAACGAGGGTAAAAGTCATGTCATCTGGAGAGGATGCTCAATAATTCTATGTAGACTGGAATAGACAGACGCTAGAGATAACGGTTTTGAAATTTGAGTACAAACAGAAACGATTGAATGTATATCAGTTAATATATGCATTGCGACCCATTTATGCCAATCTCTAGGTCCCAAATTTTAGCGAATTACCTCCTTTAACAGATAATAAACCAATTACCACGGAACCAGAATCTCGTGATTTTACGATAAGATTAAGATTTCAGTGTTCCACTTTTCACTATTTGTAACATACTCACTTATTTCCATGCAAACTGTGTGTGTTGAAAATTTGCTACTGACTTATTTTTTTCTTGCGCTAAGCCTCTATTAGTGTGTCCATTGTAGTCATAAATAAGACAGGACTCGGGTACAATAATTTAGATTTAAACCAAATTAGAACCCTTGTTAGTCAGAATTCGAAGATTAGATCAAAGTGCAAAAATATACTCCGTACAAATTCACAGGTCCCATTTTACAGGTGATGATGACGACGAACATGAATATTAATTACGATGTATGTTCTTGGTTTGGGTGGCCGAATGGTTAGCGTGCGCGCTGTATCATACGGCCTGCCATTGAGTCAACCCCCGGTTGTACGTGGCAAGGAGTAGGATCGCCTGTCCAATCTCGTGGGTTTTCTCTGGGTATTCCGGGTCCCTCCCACTGCTAAAAGACCCCTTAAAATTAAACCATAATATGTTAGTCCCGAAATGACCTAGTTTGTGTCGGGTGGACGAAAAAACCCATTTCTCTCTCTATCTTACAACAAATGGCAGAATTGTGAATCCATTTACGTTTGTTACATGTATACTCGTCGCCCCTGTCAGTGGACCCTCTACAGGTCACCAACAAACACCAACGGTCACAATTCTAGGGGTCAATTTTTACACGATTTAAAAACAGTTCAAATATACCACCGTAACACCATAATGAAGACTGAGTTTTTACTTAGACCGGACCTAGACTACAAGATAAAATGGTCGCTCGTTGTGCGCAAATCGTGCTGAAGTATGTAATACCAAGGTAGTGGGTTCGGGGCAAACAGAGTAGGACGTTAAAACCCCTTTACATTACATTTCCAAGAGGGTGTACAATTTTTTTATCCGATTTTGATGGCATTCAACAAATACTCAAAGCTATTAAAAACCCAATATCTAATTCGTGAAATACTTTGTTAAACGTTTTCTAGGACTTTCCTACCTTATAACACATAGGTGAAACTTGTGATGGGTGAATAGGGTCGCCTGTCCAACCTCGGGGTATTCCGGTTTCCTCCCACTGGTGAAGACCCCTACACGCAACCGAATTATTGAAATAAAATTATACCATATGTTAGTCCCGAAATGACCTAGTTTGTGTCGAGTGGATGTTAAACCCTATCTCTCTCTCTCTGTAATTATGGACTTGAACCCGACACCAGTTCTCGGTAATGAACTTTATTCGGGCAAACGCAAATTTGTCTTTATCACGATGTTCTGCAGTCCCATGTCACACGTTTTGCACGTGCATGCATTCCCTGCACTCTGGCCCTTTAATTACAGATCAAAATTTCAACACTTCGGAAACATGCCAGGTTTTAAGCAAGAAAACGAGAAAAGAGCTATTGGCATGCTGGATCAGGGGGCTTCACAGGTAGCCGTTGCCAGACACTCATCTCCATCCATCGACCATTGCTCGCCTCAGATAACGCTTCCACGCCACTAGATCGACCACGACCTAGAGCATTACCTGGACGTCGACGTATCTACCAACATGGACATGCACACTTTGAGCTACATGCTGAAAAGGGGTCGTTTTGGGGAGGTGGCGTCAAGGATTGCACCGATATCAACTTCAACTTTCGGTCGCAGATGGTGGCCGTCCAAGGCAATCTTAAATCTCAACATTATGTTGACTCCGGCCGGTGTTGCTTCCATTGCTGGCTCGACAGATGGTTTTCCAGCATGACAGCTCTCGATCCCACACTACCAGGTTGACAAGATACTTTCTGAATAATCATCATGTTAGTTGTTCGTAACTAACGTACGAAAATTAAATGGTAGCTGGCTTTTTCTTCGCACGTATACAATGAATGGCCATTTTGCTCAGTAATCCCAGCCAAAATTTGGCTATTTTTTTTTTTACAATTGCGTTTAAGTTTTACATTTTTGTTTAGAAATGAAATAAATTTACTATTAGTCAATCCCCATGCTAAAAACATTAACAAAATTGATTGTGTATATCTGAAATAGACACGACCGAAGCACAAAATAGTGTCAATATGCCGACGTCAAATCTAGAGTTGTAGATGTTATTTATGTGAAAAATCATTGGAAGAAGCGATAAGACGTTATGGCTGTACGGATTTTACAGTCCTAAAGGCTGCAGGAAGGCTTGTTTACAATGTAACATTGTGTTTTGCAATGTTAACATTTTGTTTGATTTGACCTCATGACCTGTGACGTTTAGATAACGCCATATGGATATCATGACTATTCACTGTGTCACTTCTCTGCAGGTAGGGCGAGTCTGTCGTTCAGATTGTATGTCAGTGTGGTGGATTGGCACGCTTTGTCTCCCGACATGAAACCGATCGAACACCTTTGAAATGAACTTTGACGACGGGCAAGCAATCCCACAGTGGGCTGTGAGGCACCTGTGCCAGTCCATTCCAAGGCTACTTCAGGCATGAGTAAGAGCTCAGGGTGGGTATACCCGATTTTGACTTCAACCGAGCTGACCCCTGCTTTGTTTCGTGGTACTCTTACGTTTTAGTTTTGTGCATTTGTAGTGAATTCTTTCATGAAATTACCCACAGAGCTTGTTATCTCGATTTAGTTGCAAACAATAAACTTTTTATTTGGCATAGTATTTTTAATGGCTTTGAGTGTATATACAAAAGATCTGGATTATGACCCCTGGTACCAAAACTCGCTTCTTTTCACCTCCGTCCACCTTATGATAGAGTCACTATTAAAATTCATAAAGATCCCATTAAAGCTTGTTTACTAGTCTGGTCACGAGATTCCTCGTCTACCTTATGCTAGAGTCACTATTAAAATTCATAAAGATCCCATTAAAGCTCGCTTACTAGTCTGCTCACGAGATTCCGTCCACTACCAACACAGGGCAGTACCTCTCACAATTCCTATCATCTCTAGGTAAGTCCGCTAAATCCTTCATCCGTGACTCATCAGAATATTGTGACGAAATTAAAAATATTCAAAACCCTGGGAAAATTGTGTCATATGATGTAGTTGACCTATGTACAAATGTCCCCAGATCTGAAGCTATATAAGTACTCCGTCAACGCCTAGGCCAACTTGAAACACCTTTAAAGACACAGCTCACCACAGACAGTATAATCAAATTAATCACGGACTGTGTCAACAACACCTACTTCACCTGGGGTGATGATTTATACCAACAGATACATTGCCTATCGATGGGGAGCCCCCTATCCCCACTACTGACCGAAGTTTACATGACCTCTTTGGAAGAAAAAGCTCTACAGTCCTCACCAATAACTCCCATCTGCTATTATAGAAAAGTTGAAGATACGTTTGTAATGCTGAAAGAAGATGACCCCCAACTGCCTTCTAAAACACCTAAACAACCAGCACCCTAGAATCGAATTCACGACGGAGAAAGAAAACTGTGGAATCATCCCCTTCCTAGGTGTCTTTGTGCAGAGAAATGGCAGTACCATCCTAACCGGTATATATCGAAAGCTCTCACACACTGATCAATACATCAATTATAAATTTCTTAGCTATCATCTCAACCCTCGCCCACAGAGCCAAATCTGCAACCCTGAACTCCTCAATAAAGAACTAGAACATATACAACATACATTCTGTAACCTCAACTAATATCTTGAAGAGTTAGTTAAAGGGACAATCCCGATAAGAACAGAGTCTCAAAAATTAAAGTCCGAGTATTTATGAAATTTATGGACCAAAATATAGTGGCATGGTGTATTTACCTTGTCTCAAAATTTCAGCTCAAAATATTGAGTCGTTTGGACGTGAACGTCAACACTGCTTATCCGGACAAGTAACCCTTTTAAGATTTCGGGTCAATTTTTTCATTGGGTGACCTGATAATCGATTAATGTTTCTTGAGAGGTCTATACAGTGAATGATTCATGCCATGTACTTGATAACAAAAAGTAAATTTCACCTACATATTATTTTTATAGAAAAAAGTCTGGTTTTATCCAGATACTGTATAATACAACGGTCTCCATTTCCAGATGAAGACTGTCAGGTTTAAGTTATTTACAAGCGTATCATAAATATCGGGTTAGTAGATGGGCCTTAGGTTATGGATTTTAAAGGATTTTAACACAAAATTAAGCATTTTTATTCCCCAAAAAGTTATCGGGATTGGCACTTTAAGAAAGTCGTCAACACCGCTACCAGCAATGAACCTAAACCAGCTAAGACTAAACAAGATTCACAAATTTGCACCCCCATTCCATTCCACAACAGACTATCCTACCAATTCCGAAGCGTCCTTAAGCCAGCAGGAACAGACACTAGCTCTTCTGCACTGGTACTACAATAAAAGATATCCACAGCGCAAATGGTAAATGCCGACCAACCATACCTCGTCAACCAAATTGATGTGTGTACCAGATTACCTGCTCCTGGAAGAAATTTTACATAGGCGAAACTAAACGACCATTAGATGACCGTCTCAAAGAGCACCAGTCCAAGGGCACCACCAATGACGCAGCTGTGTCAGATCACCTGAAAAAGAACCCACGCCACAGAGTGAAATGGTCAGCTGTAAATACCCTTAATTTCAATATCAATCAAAAGAAAACTAGAAGATTAATGGAAGCAGTACAAATAAAGGGACATGAACCATAACTTAACAGAGATAGTGGTATATATATAACCCCATAGCCTATGATGAATTAATAAAAACAGACCAAAACTAATAAATTAACATAGACTTTACTCCCATATCCATATTCTATAGTGCCTTTTACTTATTTCAATCAGTTCAGTTTAATGTATTACAAGATATCTTGTTACATTTATATGCAGCACATAATTATTATAATAGTTATAATTCATAACATAGGATATTCATTAAGTTTCTCTGTAACTTGTTAACACATAAATATTTACATACAGTTTCATGGCTAGGTATTATAATCACAAAGAGTTAATCAAATGGCCTCGCTATTTATCTATTTTTGAGGTCATTTATATAGATCAAGGGTCATAACCTTTTATTAATTAGTGGTTTCCATCTATGTGTACATTACAATTAGATGTTAATGCATATGGTTTCATTATTTTGAACAAGGGTCGTTGTTTTCCTAATTTATGTGGAAGCGGACGTTAAACCACCAGATTACTACTACTACTACATCTGTATCAATATTGTGCTTGATAACGACAAGAGAATCATTGTTGAAACGTAGCTTTAATAGAAATATAGTAATTGTTATCCTTAGAACTTTTGTGTTTATTTTTAATGTGTTCAATTACTAAATGCCATTCAAACAGTATATAAGACTCTATGGGGTTCACAAGCTTTTCCCAATACAATATGTTTCTGAAACAGAACGCCCTGGATTGCTGAAAATGAAAATGGGTCGCCCTTTCTGATTCCAATGTTTCACACCACACTTGAAAAGTATCAGCGTCAAACATCTTCATAGCAACACAGCGTTGTTTCAAATTTGAATAAAAACTGTAGTCACTTAATACATAAACAACGTTGCTCGAAACGGGGTCGGGTGAAAACGATATGTCAAGAATCTATTAACAAATATAAAGTCTATCGCATTCACATGGGCTTTGGTAAAGGGGCCTACATGTAACTCTGGTACGGAAGGGCGCGGAACACTCTTTATCGACAGTGTTCATCCTCTGTATGGCCTATTTGATTCACTCAGAATTTAAAGACATATTTGTCTTGCCTGATCGCGGCGATAGAACTTCGGCAACGATTTGTCACACCCGATAAGTTTGCTGTGCTAGCAGCCATTTATTTGCTTCTAAAACACTGGAATTGTGACATCTAACGAGGCCTGTCTAACCAAAGAATTGTTATAGTACATATTTTGATATACATCTATTTTTTTTTATCTTAATTGACTAATTGCTTTAAAGTGGATAAGTTCATCTTTACTCCGAACCCTGATCGCTCTAATCTGGACGCATTTACCTTTTCTGAACATCTATCTTAAAGCCCCAATAACACTCTTGTTGTAACTGAATAATATATCCCAACCTTCATTCTGGTCAACAAATCATACTATTTTACAATATTCCAATTAATTGATGATATAAATTTCATCTTAACACACCTATTTTGAAAAATTGGAAAAATTCAACCAATTGATTTGAAAAGTCTAACGTAAACCTTTTCAAATGTGACTTTGATTTTAAAATATTTTCGAACCCTCTGGACAAGTAAAATAGGTTGTAATGGATAATATACACAACAGGTAGGACACTTAAACATCTAGTACTTAGAATAAGGGTATTATTTATTTTCTGGAGCTTTCAAGCCAGAAAGAATGTTATTGTCCCTTTAAAATAATTTAATATTACTTAATATGCATCTTAGTAATTTATTTAGTATGTACCAATGTTTGAATTACGTCTCAGTAATGTAAATATGTTAATTTATATCACATTTTGTATTATATGTTTAAACCTTATCATGTATATGTTCAAATATTTCTAGTTTAATTATTATTAAGATATTAAGTTGGCGATAGCAAATGGGTATAAATATAAGAGACGAAAAACGGACAATTATGTTCATTCGTTAATAAACCAGTCCGACGTCAAATAATTACATGTAGTACTTATGTTTCTTATAGGAGAGTTAGTTTGTAATTGTGTCGCCTAATAATTCATTTAGTATATTATATGTTTATTTTATGCCTAATAAATATTATGATGTGTAATAGTTTACTATACTTATTCACATAGTATGATAATACTTTATATTCGCTTATTGATAAATGTATGTTTCTTTTATGTATAATATGATAATGTGAAATAGCTTAGAATTACACGTGGTCACATAATATATGCTAAATTTATATACCCAATTATTCATTACTAAGATGATTATTAATTGATTGATGATTTCAATATATCTTTATTTGTGTTATTATGTTCATTCGTTAATAAACCCAGTTCGACGTCAAATAATTAGTACTTATGTTTCTTATAGAATCACCAATTCATCTTCTTTTTTCAGACTCCACGCTTTGGTAGTGGAAGAAGCCATTTTCAGATTATGTGATATCAATGATGTTCCAGTTTGGCTTACGAAAATTGGACGCAGTTAAACGAGTGGATATGCCAGCGAACCGATCGCCAGTGTAAATATTCGGCAGAAAATATCGAACATGGTAGATACGGGCATATTTTGATTGATTTTTAAAATCGGCGCAATCGGGCGAAACAATACGCTTGTCTATCCTACGTATTAGTAGAGAGTCGAGGTTTGAATTTCGTTTTCCTACAGTTTTTATTAAAGTCTGAAATATTTATTTGATATGCATTACACGTGTTTGACAAGCTGTAACATTAATTGTTTGTATGATCATTGTACCTATATTTCCATGTTATCAAAAACGTTTTGCTTTAAAGAAATAATTCTGAAATGCGTTACACAGTGAGTGATAAAATTACACATTTACTATAGCATTCTCCTTTAACACGGGATTGCCATGCAAATACGCCCATTTTACAACACGCTATACGAAAAATATTTCGTACAATCAGGGGTCATAGTAGAAGAAGTTACGTCCCGATACGCATAAGTATAGAGATCTACAGGAAACTAGATTATAAACATCAAAATTGGATAAAAACTTGTGACCTTTAGAGGGTCTAGAATTTTGGTTGTACTTTTTTTACACCATTTTGCATACGGGGAGTAGCCATGTGTCATGCCGTTTCGATCTGATTTTCAATCGACATTAGGGTGTAAACAAGAATACTTGAACGGTTTATTAAAATGGGATAAAAATTGTGACTTCTAGAGTGTCCTCAGACCAAAACGTGATATTTCGCGCAATCGGGGGCCATAATCCATGTGCGAAATTCGAAAGGAATCATCGTGATTTTCGGCATACAAAAACATATTTCAAGTTTCGTCAAAATCAGATAAAAATTGTGACATGTAGAGGGTCCACAGCAAAATTCACCCAGGCGAACAGGGGCAACAATATACGTCAACGTGAAAATACGGGCGTATACAAATTATAACCTCTATCCGCGTTTACAAGCTAATCTGCTTGGTCGAGATATATTGTTGGCAAATTTCTTTTGTCTGCGTCAAATTGCTACGTGATCAACGAGCTATTTTGGTCTTTTCTTTTGTTTCCATGATGTTTCTGTTCCATGCCTTAGTTCTGAATTATTACATGTAGGATTTGTTTTACAAGCACCTATTGCACGATTGACGAACCATTTTAATTAACTACTTTGTTTAGACACAGAAACATTATTCAATTTAACACTACATGTAGTTGCCTGGATCAAGAACACGCGACCTCATCGAAATTATTTCCTAACACTACTATAAAAAACATCTCTGCTGCTGTAGATCTTCGATAGATCACCCCACATTGAATTTTTCAATATAGGAGGGTAGTGACTGACGCTCAATTATGTGCATAGAATACCTCCGTATTTGTTTGTAGGGATTAAAGCCCTGCTTCTACTTCATATGACATTACCTGAACAATCGGACCAAAGCAGTAATGTCATCAACAGACTCAATAGTGCCGCCTCCATATCCTTTGATTCCTCTGTTAAAATAAAAAGAAATAAGTTTTGAAAATTGGAATACAAAGTTTGCCAACTAAAGGAAGACAATGCTGCATATTACTATTCTTATGCCGATTGCATCTTCTTGTATTTAAAGGATCTACATCGCTAACATTTGGGATTTAGAAATTGACACAAGTGGGTCGCAACGCATATAATACTGTAATATGTAAGTAAATTGATTTACATTCAATGGTTTCCATTTTTACTCTTAATTGCAAATCAATTACGTTTGGCTAAATAAACTAGCAGTCTAAATCGAGCGCAATACGCTGTTTGATTTGGTGCAATATGTTTATCCTCGTCCCTTGTTAAAACGGGTTGAAACGAACGTGCACCAATGGTAAAATGTTTATTTTGCCTTAAATATTGGATACCAGAAGCCCATCTTTTTCCCGGTAAGATCACAACATCAATGTTGTTTTACAGTTATAAATTGACAAATGATTCGTGTTTTCAATGTTGAAGATTTTGGATGATATTGAGTTAGAGACTTAGCTACTTTAAATAAAAATGAATCAATTTTTGACAATTGTTTAAAGAAAACTGTATTTTTAGAAGTTTTGTGTGTTGTGAATTAGGAAGTTATTAGAGCTTTAGCAAACGTCCAGACAAACGTCACCACCTTGTCATTGTTTTTGCCCCTCTGGTCCATCTTTATTAACTCGGTTAGAGAAGAACAGTAGGACTTTAAACACATTTCATTCCATTTACTTGTATCACTATCCCATTCTAGATAGATATAATTAATGACGCTTATACTACTTTACTGATTATATCTACATCTGCTACTGCTGATCAGTGTGTGTATTATGCATATGGACAGTCAATTTGCTGATTACGCTATTTTGCGAGATTTCGTCTAAAGGTTTGGAGGCGGGTGTGATGACCATTCTTTATCATGTATTTTGTACACACCATAATATGCTCTTTACACTTATTTCGCCGATATTTTGTCTATTGGTTGTGGATTGCTCGTACTTGGTTTTATTATATTCCCCATCTGCCAGGGGTGTGGAACAAATTGTTAGAGAATCAGCACCAGCAAGTGAATCGCATGGTAATACATATAAACGTGTAAACGTAGGGGCACCAATGAAAGAAATCGCAACACTTGAAAATCGACGGCAAAGCGTACACCATGCATATTCTAAAGTCAGTTGTTGGAGGTTTGCGCTCCATAGTTTCAAAAGCTACATCCCATTGGTACCGTTTACAAGTATCTTCAAAACGTCCACGATATACGAAGATAAATATGTGTATACAACATAACCTTTTTTTTTACAAATATTTGCATGCTAAACTTTCAGCTATCTGACATGATCACACTCGATAGTTGCAAATGCGATTACAACTTGTACAACCATTACAACCACCCCTCCGCCGAGCGTAAGGCAATATTGAGGACTTTCCGAAATCTGTTAAAACATTTGAAAAATAAATATACACCAACCTTCTACGAATAAACTGTCCTGGTCAGTAACAGCTCACTTAATTAACTAACATTGATGATAATGGCTAATGACTCGCGAAAGTGACTTAAGTATACTACAAAATCAATGCAAGCAGCGTGGTTTACTTTTATTATGGTTAATACAATGTTTATAGTGATAATATTTTATTGTTTAAAGACGCTAAATAGCTAATATTTGGGACCTAGAAATTGACACAAATGGGTCGCAACGCATATAATAATGTAATATGAATGTACATTCAATCGTTTCTGTTTTACTCTTAATTTCAAATCAGTAATGTTCAGCGAAATACACAAAAAGTCTTGATCGAATGGCAATCTCTAGCGTCTGGTTATTCCAGTCTACACCAGTAATATTTATTGCACCTGCTCACCAAATACTGTAGTACGTCAAGATATTGATAGATGTCACGTCATTTGTGATCATGTGATTCCATCAGTGGCTGCACTCATGTTGTACATAACTTGTGTGAGAGGAGTAAATTCCCCGCTGTGGTGAAAAACACATGCGTGTACAGATAAAAAACCCATAGTTATTTTGGAAGTTAGATACATGTAGAATATGCAGAGAACTTTATAGGGAATTTGAAGAAAAAAGTAAGTGTTAACAAGGCGCGTCTTTTTTTTCATGTAGAATATGCAGAGAACTTTATAGGGAATGTGAAAAAAATAGTAAGTCTGGACCGGGCGCGCCTTATTTCATGTGACACTGATGTCACACCGGGCTCTGAATGGAAATTTCACCGTGCACGTGGACAGATTTGTTTAGCATATTTATAGAGGCAATTTCAAAAGTTTCCAATTAGATATCATTTGTTTTATAAATGCATTTTTAGTACATCATTTATCGTAGCATTGACTTTGGCATTTTTCCTTCAGATCATGGCTTCAAATTGTCCGCACCCAAGTACACCATCTTCAACAAAGCACAACCATGTACGTGATGATAGTGAAGATGTTGAACTGGAAATACAGAATCAAAAGATGACCAGGAAATATTTATACCAGATGGTAAGATGGATGACCACCCGCCCCCTCTGCAAAAAAAACTAATGAAGGCCTGGATTTAATCAAATATATTATGCATATTTCAACGTCTGATGTCAACCAACCCCACTCCCTCCGGCAATCAAGGATAAGTGAAGACTTGTATTAAATCAAATATATTTGTATTCCAAGGTCTGATGTACCCCCCCCCCCCCCTCCGGCGAAAAAGATCAAATGAAAAAATTGAGAGAGAAATGGGGTTTAAAGAGCCAATCCCGATAACTTTTTGGGGAATAAAACTGCTTAATTTTGTGTTAAAATCCTTTAAAATCCATAACCTAAGGCCCACCTACTAACCCGATATTTGTGATACGCTTGTAAATAGCTTAAACCTAACAGTCTTCATCTGGAAATGGAGAACGTTTTATTATACAGTATCTGGATAAAACCAGACTTTTTTCTATAAAAATAATATGTAGGTGAAATTTACCTTTTGTTATCAAGTACAGTACATGGATCATTCACTGTATAGACCTCTCAAGAAACAGGAATCGATTATCAGGTCACCCAATGAAAAAATTGACCCGAAATTTTAAAAGGGTTACGTGTCCGGATAAGCAGTGTTGACGTTCACTTCCAAACGACTCAATATTTTGAGCTGAAATTTTGAGACAAGGTAAATACACCATGCCACTATATTTTGGTCCATAAATTTCATAAATACTCGGACTTTAATTTTTGAGACTCTGTTCTTATCGGGATTGTCCCTTTAACGTCCACTCAACACAAACCAGGGGTCTTTAGCAGTGGGAGGAAACCTGCGAGGTTGAGAAGGCGCCCCTATCTCCATGGCACAAACACTGAGCAGGGTGTTGTTTGGATCCGCCCCTGACAGAGTAACGGTTGTGTGGTACGGCAACTAGGACATGACCCCCCCTTTCCTCCTACGTTGGTGTAGATCCAATTGATCAAGCTAGGAGATGAAACAACCTGTTCACTGGTGTTCCTCTTCTGCTAATGCTATTGGAGATAGGGATGCTTTACGTGAGAATATCCGTAAAACCAGCTAACCAAACTGCAATCTTACAGACAAAGCTAATTCTGAAAAAGGGGCATGGGTGCGTATGACTACAGAGTAGAAACAGACCACACCATAGTAGCGGTGGTGTAGTTCGACAATAAATACGTGACCCTCCTCTCCTCCAACGTTGGTGTAGATCCACATGGTCAAGCCAGGAGATGGAACAAAAAGGAAAAGCAGCATACAGATGGTGTGTTGCCTGCTATCATCACTGAAAACAGCACCTTCGTGGGGGCGGGGTCGACAACTAGATGTTGCCCTTGCCTACAACAGCACCTTCGTGGGGGCGGGGTCGACAACTAGATGTTGCCCTTGCCTATAACAGATTCATAATGAATCCCGCAGATGGTACATGTATTTCTGCTGGCATTTCATCATGGTGGCTCTGGTGAACGTCTGTCTTGTATCGACGAGATTATGTCCAGTTGCTTCCACAAAATATGCTCAAACGACGACGCTGCCAGCCTATAGTTTCAGGTAGTTTGATGAACATGAATGCAGAACGACGCCCTTAAAGACGATCACTTGACGACAGGACATCAGCAACACCACAAAGAAGAATGAGACCCCATCTCAGGATGCCCGCATAGACATATATGGACACTGGTCAGTCAATGTGGAGAAGCGGTGGCGTTGCAAAAGGTGTGAGGACAATCAGACCACCGCCAAGTGTTTTAAGTGTGGGTTCAGACTTTGTTTTGTAGAGTTGCGCAACTGTTTTACGGCATTCCACAAGAACTAATTTTGTTGTGTTAGTCGGTCTCTGATGTCCATATCAGTCCTTTGTTGTGAAGATGCCAGTGTTGAATGACAGAATAGTCTGTTTTGGTTTTAAATATGGCAAAAACAAAGTTGAATATACTTTTGGAAATCCTTATGTTCTTGTTAATTTCCAAACGCTGGAACTCAGCGTGGCACGCATGTCACAGTTCCAAAGCAACTTAAATGGGGTGAAAGGTCAAATTTGATGCCAGATATGTTAAATCCTTTCAGAAACCCAAAGATAGATTTGATTATTGTGGCACTCATAGCTTGGGTTTCCCGGGGTAAAATTCATCAAAGATCCTAGATCATTGTCACATTAACTCGTATTATATCCAAAGCATTGGGACAATCATCTTCAATTGAAGGCTTGATCTCGCCTTAACTACGTACATCTTATCAAACCCTTCACGTAATGCCCTGCATATTTCGCCACTAAGTTCGATTGGGTGCACAAGCCCAGCTTGGGAGCCTATCAGATACATCGGCCGTCGTGAATACCATGTCGCGCTTTTGCTAAAATGCCTACATGTGGCAATCGAGTTGTAAAGTTCAAAGATAGATCAACTCTGAGACACACCATAATCAACTCTCGATGATGTAAAGGCTGATTAGGGACCATCTCATTAGGTACTTTGACAAAAACAACCTGTTCACACCAAACCAGTATGGATTTATCGGAGAAAGGTCAACAACTATTGCGTGTATTGGATGAATGGACAGATGCCCTAGATAGCGGTAACGATGTGTACACATGGACTATTAAAAGGCCTTTGATACTGTACCTCATAATAGACTACTAAAGAAAATAGAAGCATATGGAGTCGGGAAAGGGCTGATAGAATGGATACGGAACTACCTAAGTGGCAGAAAACAACAGGTGTCAGTTAATAGAGGGGGCAACGTCAAAATATCACGATGCCACATCTGGCATACTACATGGATCAGTACTTGGACTTATCATGTTTGTCATTTTTATTAATGATTTGCCAGACATCGTAGACTCAACTGTTCACCTCTTCGCCGATGACACAAAGATATTCCACATCATACAGGAAAGAAAGTTTGAGATCAGCAAACCTGTGGAATAGTCTCCCGGAAGAAGTTGTGTGTTGCCTTGCCAAGTCATTGTAAAATAGGTTGAACAAATAATAATATTAATAATAATTTATTCGTACAAAACAAGTACAATTGCAAAAGTTTCAATACACACAAAAATCTGACCTTAATTATATACATAATTTTAAATTCAGTTTGTTCAACGTTCATTAATTATATCATTTAAAGCTCCAATAGCATTTTTTTAAGTTATATTTTTAAAATGTATTAAAATAAAGCCCAAAAATAGATTGAACCTATAAACAGTCCTACCTTGTTAAAGATTAATCCTATAATTCAGTACTGCCAGTTGAGAAATTGGCAAAAATATCATTTTCAACTTCAAATTCAAACGTTTGAAGATGGGCGTCCATGGAGAGGAATGGGAAAAGAAGGGAGGTAATTGAGTAACTATTTCCTCAATCACCCTGTGTCACCCTTTATAATGCCCAAAAAATTTTGCCCAGGACCGTATAATAGTGAGTTGACAACCTTTTGAGCAAAGGACATAGAAATAATTATGTTTTGACTTTCTTAGAAAATGTGAAATTAGAACTTTAAATTGTCATCGTTTTGTCTGAAAGATATAAAATCTTTGGTGGCGCCTGCATTAATTTTATCATTCTCTGATTTTGAGTTGATGTCGATTTTATTTACTGTAGATAAAATTTTACGAAGAGACATATTAGCCAGTTCATATTTTGATAAACCATATCTATGACAAATATAATTTAAACCGTTACCCAAAGTTGACTGACTGCCGTGTACAGCCAACTTAGCACAAACGTTTGTACATATGTTTTTACTATTGACAGTAATTTTGACAAATTTTAAAAACCTTTATGAAGCTGAGCTTCAATAGAAAATCAGAACATATTGAAATACACAAGATGCATTATATTATTATGAAGCAGAAATCCAGACCGAAACAAGGGTAGAAATCAATTAAAAATTGAGGAGTCCGGCGAATAAACAGGAACTGTGTTGGAAAATCACCATAAGTAAGTAATTAGCGGATTGTAATACATTTTGAGGATGATAAAATGTAAAACGGGATAATCGAGCCTTTGATTTTATCGTACCGAATTGAGTAATGATCGAGGCTAGCCTAAAATTGAAACCCTAATATCTCGGCTCAGAGTGGAGCAATTTGACGGAAATTTCTACCGTAATCTATTTACGTTATATATTCCTTTCTTTAAAACTATTATAGCGAAAACTGTCGATTCTTTATCTAATTTCACATAATGCCCCTTTAGTCAACAATTACTGACTGAACACAACTCAAATGATAACAGAAATGATAAATTCCAATTATAAATAATTATGCCCTGAAACAACCCCAAAGGCCTATCACAGACATTTAAAAGAATGAATACAATGCCGTAGTAGACACAAAGCAAAATTACCCTACAGGATTTTAGTTCTTTCAAAGTCCACAAGATCCATTAGTTCTCACCATTATCACCAAGTGGCTAGAATCTCTTAGCAACCAGTGTGTATTGAATGGTTAGCAGCCATTAAGTGACTATTGTGTATTGAAAGATATTTGCACTTAAAAACGGGGTATTTGTCTGTTTTTTATCCTTATTCCTTCCTAAGCTTTCAATGTGAGCAATAAAAAACACCAGAATAATAATGAAAACGTTACCCCCCCCCCCTCCTTGGGAAATTCTCGCTACTATAGATCACGTAAATAGAATATGCTGAAAATATCAGTCAAATTGATTATGTAGATGTATTGTTTGTAACAGATTATCTTATTTTCAAAGGATATGCAGGGACCGTTCAATGTAACAATATGTATATTTAAAACATTAATATTAAATTTCACTATTTCTCATAAAATAATACCAAATAATTATCCTGTTTCGTTTTTTTTTTAAAATTGAAATTAACCATAAATCGCTACTCCCAAAAATACATTTCAATACTAATAAACCCGGATGTGAGTAAGAAAATCACTGTGGCATTTTATGACCCTAAGCTTGGTGCGATCTATCATTTTCTAGATGACAGTGTTCAATCAATGGTATGTGGGTATATGATTGGAGGATACCGTTAATATCGCATAATAATGGTTGAACTCTCCTTCATGGACGGGAGATAAGTTATTTACTATCAGTGCAGTTACATAAAAAAAAGTAACTGTAATAATCACTTTGATATGAAAAAAACCACTATAAAATAATCATAAATTTGAATGAAAAATATAAAATTTCCACTAGAAGCTTCCTTAAAAATTAAATTTATGACAAAAATTTGTGTACGGTCCCTGGGGTAATGTAAACACACATAAACGACACTTTGTGCTAAAATTCAATTATGTATTAATCGATTTTATGTAGTAATTGTTTATGTATGTTGAATACAAAAACTTATGTAGTATCAATATTGACAGTTTAGTTTTTTTTTTATTGAAGTACATCAAGGACTTTTAGTTTACGGTAACATTCCATTCCTGAATACCGAATATTGGAGCTGAGCATAGCCGTGAACTCCGGCCTGTGCAAGCGTGGGTTACCCAATGGAAGACTAATTCAAATATTTTTTTAAGGGAAGGGGGCTTTTGATTTATAATATTCTACTTGAAAATAATGTAATGTTGGATTGTTATAAATGTGTCAGAGAGTGGACGTATCGTGCAGGACAACCGCTTGTTTTCAAAATGCAAACCTGATTTTCCTTCTTTTTGAGGGTTAAAAAACCTGATTAACAGCAACGAAAAGGGCCATTCTTATCAGGAAATCAAATCTATCTACTGTATTGTACTTTCGAAGATTCTGATATTTCGTGGAGTCATCAGTAATGATTTTGTGGATTGAAATGTTACAAAATAACTGTTCAATGTAAAGTACCCAAACCCATTAAGCATTAATAAATTGATAAGCTTCATCCTGTGTTACAACATATCCTACCGTCTCATGTATTTCCCTTGTGGTGTCTGCAACAGCTAGTATGGCTAAAATGATAAATCCACATTGACAAAATATTATAAAAGACCTGAATAAGTAGTATTTGGTCCCATAGTAAATCAAGAGGGCAGAACAATTTGACCAATATTAATTAAAGATACATTATGGGAGATTAGATAGAGCTGACAGTTCTCGTTATCAAGGTTGTGGACCCTGTAGAGGTCACAATTTTAATCTAATGTTGATGAAACTTAAAATACATGTTTATAATCCAAAGATCTTGTCTCCTTTTGATATTTGCTCAAATCGGATTGTAACTTCCTGAATTATAGCACCTGATTGTACGTGTGGTCCATCTAGAGGTCTCAATCATTATCCGATTTTAAAAATAATATTAAATGTTTCGTATACTAAACGTTAGCATGGGTCAGAACTTTATATAAACCAAACAAATTCTAATGATTTTCTGATGATTACTTAAAATGCAACAATTTTGTTGACTGCCCGGACGATTTAGCTCCTGTGTGGGCGTATGTTTCGTTGCCTGGCAACCTATTTTTTTCCTTTTTGTTGAACAGTTCAATTCTAACTACTCCGACTGGGTTAATGAAAACACACACGTCATACTGTGTGTTCCGGGGAAAATTTGCCGGGATCTGCCGAGAAATCTTTTACGTGCACTCCAATGTGTACACGAGACCACCGTTTTAAGTCCCATTTGAACGACTAGACAGCAATATTTGTCAGATCATCCGTCCTGCACCACTGACAAGTAAAAACCACGCTTGATGAACCTTCTCAGCCAATACCGGGCTCGAACGCACAAACTCACGACTAACGAACCAGCGCCTTACCCAGTTAGCCACCATGGCTCAAGCATGAGAACCAAATACCACCTAATGGTTCTTGGGGCAGCGGAATAGATGTAATACCTGAGTAATTGTAGTGTACTTTCTTAGTTTTGTAGCCAAACGTAGTATACTTCGATCCCCTTCTATTAAGTCGCCCCAAGACTTTTATCTAATCAGATCAATGTTTGGTTCATTGTGGAGGAAACGGTTGGAAGTTGAGGCATAATCAAATTAAGTTACAGACCAAGCTTGAATTTAACATCGAATGAATGTAAATCAGGTTCCAGAAAGACGTTAATAAAACCGGGTTATTCCCCTTCATTGATGCACTACGTTCTGCTCATGCACTCGACCTCTAATTGGAGCTTAGATTTCTTGTTGGCAATTAGAGCGATGCGCAACTGGATCCGTAGTGTGATAGCGGTCATTTCATTGTGTCTACTTTTTTATACCCTTTTCTCTCTACTAAATAAGTTTTTCTCCATTTTTAGTTAGACTTTTAAATACCCAATTTCAATTCTAAATCGATTGGCTCTCATGTATGTGAGTTGCCATAAATAGCCTGGTTATTGAGCCCGCGACATACCCACCGACCAACCGTGGCTCCCTGCACGTGTTAATCTGAAGGGGGTATATAATGTGCGAATCAGAAGAATTTATTTATAAAAATGTAAAGTCATACTGTTGAGAAACTATCTTTAAAGTTTCTTTCCTCGTGTCATGTAAGTCCAAGTCTCGGAGATTAACCACAGAAATTCACACTAGAACCTGCAGAGGACGTTTTCTATAGACACATCAATATCAAGATCCTTTGTAGATTTAGGACCCATTACAGATTTCCATTGCTAATCTTTGATCTGTCATGCCATACAATCTGAAATGTATTATTTCGCTTATTTGAAAAAGAGTCGGGGATGGGGGGGGGGAGAAATGGGGTTTAACGTCCACTCGACACAAACTAGGTCGTTTCGGGACTAACATATGGTTTTAGTTTTTTATTTCAATAATTCGTAGGGGTCTTTAGCAGTGGGAGGAAACCCACGAGGTCACACCAGGGATCGAAACCACAGCCGTAAGCCAGAGGTGACCGGCCAGCTAGAGGTCGAAGCGCGGCACTCTTAGACCACTAGGGCATCCCAACCCCCAGGCGGGGATGGGGTCATGCCATGATCATATAACATATTTTATACATATAGTTTTGGGAATAGAGAGAGAGAGAAATGGGGTTTAACGTCCACTCGACACAAACTAGGTCATTTCGGGACTTAACATATGTTTTTTTCCAAAATTTATTTGATTAATTCGCATGCGCGTAGGGGTCTTTAGCAGTGGGAGGAAACCGGAGTGCCCGGAGGAAACCCACGAGGTTGAGAAGGTGCCTCTATCTCCATGCAACATATGCTCACACTAGGGACCGAAACCACAGCCGCAAGCCAGAGGTGACCGGTCAGCTAGAGGTCGAAGCGCGGCACTCTAGATCACTAAGCCATCCCAACCCCCTTGGGAATAAACCCCGCCGGGTTTATTGCATGGAAGAAGAAAGTGAAAATGCCCTGCATAAACTATACACCATGCTCGAGAATCTCACTGAATATACACATAATGGGTTAAATTTTACATCGACAAAATGATCGAGACTGGGTTTGTTTTCTATTTAAATACATCTCATTCTATTCAGTAAGAATACGATCTCGCTACACCTTTTATAACGAAATGAGGTTGCATACAATGCAAATATTATTACTATAGCTACACCCTAATAACGTTTATAAATGTCATATAGCAGTTACATCATATCCAATGTACTATTTGACTTATTTTTTATGCAGAGCGAATAGTAAACAGAGTGCATTGACAGATAAATAATGGACCATAATATGTGTGTCATTCTAGGCTAATTGATCTGCAGTTTATAGAGAGCGGCTTACTTTCATGAGTCCAGATGGTGCAGATCAGTAGGACGTTAAAACCCATCCCATTGCGACCGGACGACAGTTGACCGAGAAACAGGAATTACCTAAACTGTAATATGTCAGAGAAACCTATCTGCACGTGAATTATGGTAATAAGATATACCGTTATGGTGAGTAATGCGCAGACTGCAGCTTTTGTGTGCTTTAAGGTGCTCTATATCCCTGTCTGCAACGAAATGTTAAAATACCGAAGGTAACCAAGGCCAATGGGTTGTCAATTAAAGAAAAGCAACAAAAACCACAAATCGAGATATTAAATAGTTGATGTCTAAAATCAAAATGCAAATTGGAAGATTAAATAAAATATATGATGTAAAGTCGCACAAGGTTTTCCGGAAAGATTAATTAAGAATAGTCACTCCATCAGACAGAATACACTTGTTAGCAAAAAAGAACAATGTGGACACAATGCCATTTCTCGGCTGCCAGTTTTGTCGGTTCACCAAACTCTACTATTATAATTAAAGGCGCGCAAATTGTCAACGTGAGATTTATGCACGTATTTGTCTCCCTTCTTGTAAATTTGCATTCAGTTAATGAGATTTAACAGTTTGTTGAATGTGTATTTTTGTCATTTGTACGATAGAAGTGTATGCCCATGGTATAATAATAAAAGAAAAATCGTTGTGCTGTCACATAAATTATATACTGAAATAGATATTTAGTTATACACTTTGAATACTCGCGTCGCGTTTATATTTGTATAGTTCATGAAGACACCCATTTTGTGGTATTGCTTCAATAGACCTCAAATTGGGTAACAAACCCATACAATTGGTAATCGAAGAAGCCTCTAGGTGCTGTGTGTAACATGAATGACGTATTATCATCGTCATTTTCTTTATATATCATCGGTTGACTGTTCACCCGACTATAAAATTAGCCATGAGTAACTGACTGCCGTGTCTTTTTACATCCGCTTTTGTAGGTTATAGTATCAAGTCAAGCAGATAGATATCGTTATGTAATGTGTGTCCTGTGTGCAAGAGTTTTGTTATGAACCTCGTAACTTAGGATATTTCAGCATCCTTCATCATGTCAACCATGACATGGAGATGTATTAAACGCTTTGTGGCATTGTTATTGTGTTGGATGCTGATATTATTTCCATGTATTCAAGGTAAGATAATATTCACGACCAGTGTACTTAGTGTCTACTTCAATGGATAAAGGGGTCAGTGGGTGATCAGACCCGTATACACAGGTATTGGTTCATATAGCTGCTGTTTTTCGTATCAATATGCGGTTGCAAAAAGGTAAACAGCCATCTAAATATTTATCCAAATAAGAGGGTGCATTGGACCAATCATACTGAAGCGCGCCAGTATCAGGAGATATTAAAAATGGCGACTCCCATGTGGGCCGAAAGTCTTTTACAGAAATCAACGATTCAAACAAGTGGGGAATTTCATCAATTAACTATGCAAGCCGCCAATTAGAGGGACAGTGTGGTTTATGGGTGAGATAGAGAAATGGGGCTAACGTCCACTCTACACAAACTAATTCATTTCATCACTAATTTCAGCGCCTTTGATGCAGAAAAGGAGGAAGCTAACCCCATTTCATTTATAAATGCATTATACCCAGAAATGTTATTACTGTATACAAATGACAACATTCCAATACAATTACCTATGGGAAAAAAGTAATCTTCTCTTGGTAGCTCATAAATAACAATAAAATTTGAAATTTAAGAATGCGTTTCAAATACCACCAATGACAAAGCAAATATCAACTTGCTTGTAAATGAAATGAAATAGTGTTTAAGGTCATAATGTTCTGCTCCTAACTGGGCTAATGAAGATGGGTATACGCCATACAGTGTTTTATGAAGGTAATTTTGCCCGGGCAGCGGCACTACGACCTACTCGTATATCGAATACCAACTTTCAATGGATCTTTTACTTGCAACTAGAGTGTAAAATCCGTTTTGACTTTTGTTTCAATTACATATTTCGAGACCCTCAAAACCGATCTGAAATTTACCTAAATTTCCTTTTGGGGAAATTTTTAATTAGATTATAGATTATTAATGAAAATTATAAAACATATTATCAACACACGCTTTAATATCTCGTTTTATTTCTTCTACTTTATCATATGTTCAGACATTCTTACCTTTCGGTGTTGTTCTTCTTAATGGAACCATTTTGAGTTCTAGGTTTGGGTGCAATTTATCTGAATGTGGATGTTATAGCCAACGTTGGGAAACTTTGTAGTTTTCCGTCCACAATTTCTATCATTCTTTCGATGTTGGTTGGCTTTTTTAAAATGAAACCTTTATATTGAGTTCTAGGTTTTGATGATATTTATCGGAATGTGGATGTTATTACCAAAGTTGGGAATCCTTGTAGTTTTCCATCCACAATTCCCATCATTATTACAACAGATAACCTACATCTTAGTCTAAATTTAGCGAAATCTAGTGCAATATCCAGTAAAATACCCGTGTATAAACAGCTAACGGATGCTACACATATCACAGCAATGTACTCGAACACTGATGGACAAGTAAGCATTGTCTTTAGTTGTTTTCTCTATCACACTTTTACCGGTCTTTTAGTATTGGGTAACCATTGATTCCTGTGTCAAATTATTCATGATCAAAAGTCAAGCAGCTAAATAAGTGGCAACACATATTGAAAATTTTCCATTTTAGATCCTAATTATTTAAATTTATAAAACCAACAGTTCAGACAAACCTTCCTTGTTGTGATTATCCTGCCCAGCGGTTTTCCATGTTGACTATAATATTAATATACAATATGGGAGATTAAATAAAGAACTGATAGTTTTCGCTATAATATAATGTGTAAAGAATGTGTTGAATTCATTCAAATTCATCCACTCTGAACCAAGAATTTAGCGAATGCATTTTCGAAATAGCCTCGATTATCATTACTAATGTCGACACGATAAAAAAAAGTCTCGATTATCCATTTCATGATTAACTCATAAATGAAAGTTGGGCAGTAAATGGGATCCTAATCGAGAGTTGATTATGGTCTGGAACAGTTAATTAATGTCTAATTAATAATTTAGATAACATTTCAGACCGGAATAAAGACATGCAATAGACAGATTTAGCTCTATAATAATGTATGTTTAAGTAATATACTAAGAATCTTCATTTATAATCAACCATTTATATTTGTTGCATGATTAGTAGTCCAGCTGATTGGTTGTCCTTGCTGTTTAATTTTGCAGATGATTGCCACATACCAAAACAGAGAATATAACGCAGCATTTATCATAGAATGTATGAATCGAGAGGAAAAACAAATACAAAGATGGGTAAACTAAGACTTGCTATAATATTACTCCACAATAGAAATCTATGTATTAAAGGTCAATATACAACATCCTCTATTGATCTTTGTTATACACAACCCGTCTTCATTGGTCCAGGCGAAGCCGAACAGTAGGACGTTAAACCCCAATTCATTTCTCTTACACGCACGATTAACCGTTCACAATTGATAACTACCCTGTCTTTGAGATATAAGGATTGAACATAGATTTGAGTATCGGATTTTATACACCCATCGGCATAGTACACAAATTATGTGTATATTTTTTTCACATAGCTCCATATTTCTAGTAATTAACACTGAATGCAATCAGTTAATGCAATCAAAGTTAATATATACACTCAAAGATATGCTTTCTTTATTATTATCATTTGGAGAATGTACTTGTATATACGATCACAATAAATCTTTGCAGCATGGAGAATTTACATTGAATAATATCAAACGATACTTTCTTCAACCAGATAACGTATACTCATCTTCCAGACATGTATTACTATATATTGGAGACCATCAGCGACCAAATATAAATACCAAAGGTAATGGGTAGCCTTAATGATAAGTATAGTAAAATAACTATTTTCCCATAGAGTTAAATTAACATTCGAAGTTAAACATAAACCGCCACTATGGCTGTCATTAGAAATTGTCTTGAGCACCAATCATTCTGAACATTATAGACACGCTACTATTTAATTACATATGGTGCACCAATGTGATAATTATACCGTTCATCAAACACATATAATATTGTACAGTTTTAAGGCTGACCAATCAATTAATTGATATTGGTGTATTTGCCTGGCCGGGTATCTTAAATGGTCTATTTGTTGTTGATTTCTTTACAGAATTAAATAACATTCCCAGGGAACGGTTAAAGAGAGCGGCACCAAAAGTAACTTATTATATAGACGTATTAGTTGTAACAGATTTTCTTATTTTTCAAAGGTAATGTAAAAAAAAAATAGTCCCCCCCACTCCCTCCAAAAAATAATAGAAATAAACCCAGAAAAAATTAAAACAAACCAAAGAAAATTGCAAAGAAAACCAACCAAAATCAAAAGAAAAGTACACACGTCGGAACAAATAAGCCGGACATGGCGCATTCGACATCACGACGTTTAGCCGTTTGGTTTAAATTCAGTCAACTTTCACTTTAGTGGGTCCTTTTATCAGTTGTATCATAATAATATCGCTTTCTAACAATTTTTTGCATTCAAGGTTCTTCGATCAGATAGGAACTACTACCTCTACGAGCGAGAAAAGGGAGATAGCTCTAGATAAAATTAAAACCTACTATGCTCACGCTATTAATATGGTAAGATAATTTCATTTCAATTCAGTACTATTGTCACTGACGTATAACCCTTTAAAGTGAAAGTTTATCGTAGTTAAAGTTGCTAAGTCTCTTACTCAATATCATCCAAAGTCTTCCACGTTGAAAACATGAATTATTTGTGAATTTAAATCAACTTTAATGACGTGAACTAATCGGGAAAAGATGGGCTTCGGATATCGAATATTTAAGACCAAATAAACACGTTTCCATTGCTACACTAATCATGTACCATAATGAGTTTCGATTTATATTTGTAACAAGCGACTCAAAGAAAGAGGCTAACATATTTCACGTGTCAAATGGTGACTCATATTCTTTTCTGGAGAGCATGCGCATTAAATTCTATCGGTGTAGACTGGAATAACCAGACGCTAGGGCAGCAGTTCTCAGCCTTCTTTGGCTAACGACACACTTTGGAACACATGGAAGAATAATGGCACACTTTTGAATAAATTTACAACCGTAGACAGAAACTATAGTCATAGACGCATAGAATATAGCCGTGAACTTATCAGTAGACACCAATGAATACTCAATTGGATCACATGGGTTGGTTTTTTTTCAATTTCTTAGTGTGCCATTCAAAATTTCGCGGCACACTTAGGAAGATCTCACTGGTTGAGAATCACGGAGCTAGCCATTAGAGTGACACTTCTGGCTTATTTCGCTGAACATAACTGATTTGAAATTAGAGTAATGCGGGGACGATTGGACGTAAATCAGTTTATATACATTCATAATATTATTACATAATCATATGTGTTGCGATCGATTTGTATCGACTTCTAGGTCCCAAATATTAGCTTTTTAGCTCCTTTAAGGTCAATTTTACTTCGTGTAAGGGTTTTCCAAAAGAGCTTAGTGACTAATGTGTGTTTGCCATAATGACTCTGTTTTATATATCTTACAGGTAAACTTAAGATATAAAAATATGGCGAGTGAAATAATGGATTTTGAAATAAATTTAGTTGGTTATTTCATATCAGATGTAAGTATATACATAAAATATTTCAACATTTTATTATAATTCTTTCTTAGGATTAAAAAAATCTAAACATGTTAAAGATAGGTAGCTGACATAAACTTGATATTTTTCTAATTCATTTTCAAGGATTTATGTATACGGATTTGCTTTGGTTCAGTAATAGATTTCTAGAGACTTGGAAGCTATTTTATTTTTAAGGGTACCTATTCATTGAGCATAGTACATTTTGACTTGCTAAACAACGCACCCAAAATTGATAATAATAATAAAAACTTTATTTAACGAGGCAACTTATATAGTTTGCAAAAGCCACAAAGACATCATCATATTATTCAATGTTTATATATATTTTATCACGAATATGTCTATATTTTACATAATGTATAGTCTGTTGAAGCATCGGAGTGGATAATACCAACTGACTCAAACCAGTTTTCAGCAAAACTAATGCTGGAAAATTTTGAAAAGTGGAAATCTAAGACGTCGCTTATGGAACATGACCATGCAATTCTATTCACAGGTTATGATCTAACGGACATTGACTCGAGTACGGAAGGTAATGTTTCTTGATAACTAAGTATAATCGTCACAGCTCCATCAACCAGCCTTAAAATAGTAACGGATATCATGTACGACGCTCTTCATTATGAAACATCTGAAACTGCACTACAGCCCTGTAAATTATACAAAAATAAGTTATGGTTAATATACATCCACGATGATAATACTATTAAAACCCGTATTAAGGTTTAATTTTACACTTTTTGAGTTGAAAACTCATGTGAATAATAATAGTTTACCAGTGGAAAAGTACACCACTGAAAGTAGCAGTTGCCGCACGAGTGAGCGTAAACTGGCGTGTTGTACTTCCTTTTGATCGCCAGTTGAGATATTTTCGAGCATGATATAGCTTTAACACACAAAATGCACCCTATCGAAAATGATATGTTTTAACAGAATGATTAATATTGGTGTGAGTGTATCTAAAACCTCTGCTTGCGGTGCTCCATACTTTTTGTGTATTTGCAGGCATTGCTCCTGTTGGGAGTATGTGTACTAATAAGAGTTTTTCTGTTGTGGAAGATAGGGGTATTTCGAAAACTGTAGCAATAGCTACCCACGAAATGGGACACAGGTAAGAAATGAAAGGATTAAATAAACATTATTAAAAACAGTTCGCTCTTCACACATACAATAAGGCGAATGGTGTACGGTCAGTGGCGTTTCCCTATACTCTCCCTTTAAGTCCATCATTGTGTATGTAAACGAAACTTTCCGTGTGTTTTTGTCGCAACCTTAAAACGGACACCATCCCCGGCAAGTGGGAACTTGGTTTGTCAAATAGTTTATGAATTTTGGATCCAGTTTGGCGGTATTACTCGTATGAGATTAAATTCGTTATTTATTGAGTTTCTCGTCCACTGCCACCGAGTGTGATATCGTGTAGACATTAGGATTAAAGTGATTCGCATCCTTTTAAATGATACCTATTTTATCATAGAAGACAACTTATTAATCCCGTATTATCATTTTTTTCCATTATCTTTTTGTTATTGTCTGCTGCTATGTATTTCAACGACATATTTGTATTCTTGAAATAATCCTTTTTCGTTTTTACTTATTATTAGACTTGCTTGGTAATATACGGTACATATATATATGCTTTCAAGTACATGGGTACTGAGCCAAACCAAGATATTCTTGTCCTATAACCGTTCGACTACCACAATCACACAACAGATTATGTTATCAAGAATTGAGTTCTCACTATTCCTAGAATTGTTTAGATGTCGTATTAGAACTATCTATCAAGGAAGTAGTATAGCCCCGTTTACACTTTGTCGCGATAAGCGTGTTGCTCTCGGGACGGTATTAGACCGCGATAAATTTAAAAAAATATGGCTCGACCCACTTGCACTACATTTAGTCTCCATTTTAGAATTTGCAAATGGTAATTTTTTAAAGCAATTCAAGAATATATTTACCATTAACTGACCAAATATTAAGTAATATGAATCATATTATGAGTTTTGGAACAGATAATGTTATATGCAAACACGCACGGTGCGTTGTTGACGTCATATTTTAGATTTTCATTTAATTCCGAGGAGGCAAATAGGCCATTAAATCACATCTAATTGCATTGCTTTGTCTCGTTTGTTAAAAGAAAAAAATGTATCTCTGAAAAATAAGACTTATTTTACGGACTTCAATGTTTAAAGTGGCATTGGCGATTTTGACGCCATCGTTTTTGTCGTTACAGTATGGTTTTAAATTGAGATGTTGTCAAATCATCTATGAAATATAAACGTTTACTTAATATTTTCGATTATAAACGCTCGAGAAAAATATCTTTTTTCTTATATAATACGAAAGCCAGAATTCAATATAAGAGCGAGAATGAATCTCATGAACTCAACGCAGCAGTATGATTATAATTCTAATTCAATTACATCGACGTGTTCATTTTTCATCCAGATCAAAGGATCATGTCCTTTTAAAGGTGCCATAGTCCAGACTCAACGTGTGTAGAGAATTTCAGTCCATGCGCATTAATTACATTGTTATCTTATGAAACACCATAGTGATATTGCATTAAATAAAATCGATCATTTCTAAGATATAAGCTATTTTCATTACCCTCAACTTTCCACTGAATTCATAAAAACTTTCTATTGAATTCACGCCGTCATCTTTTTAGATCTTAAACATGACACTAAAAACCAGATTTTGTGTTTTATAATCGCCTGTAGTATTCTAGAGCATAGCACACACGAACGATTTATTTTTCGCTTCTTCAAGCAATTTAAGGCAACCAACGATGTTGTCAACAGCGCGATTAATTTGTAGGTGGTGGTTCAGGGATTGCCACGACTGATTCTGATTAGTGGCTAATGGATGAAGGTCTAGTCAAACAAAAAACAAGATTGAGCAGAAAATGGATGTACGACTTGATTGCAAAAAGCAAATTCTTTATCACCGAATGACATACTTGATACCCCTTGTTGCTGCATTGATGTCTACACTTCAAAGAACATCCGTTTATGCATGGGTTAAAGAACAACTTTTGTCGTCAGGTGCATTGCCCCCCTCCCCCCATGTACTGAATTTTCTCCTTCTATTTGTGTTTGAACATTCGCTTCCACCTATTATCTTTGCGCATGCGTAGGGGTCTTTCCATTGGGGAGAGGGGGCAAAAGGAGACGTCCCCTCTAAACCCCATAAGCTCACACCAGGGATCGAAACAACAACCGTAGGCCAGAGCTAGTGTTCGAAGCGCAATACCCGATACCCCACTCCTTAATGGATACCAAATGGGTACATTTATATGGCCCACAGTTATAGTAATTAAAACACTGTTCACGTTACATATTATCTAATCTCTATTGTTTTAGTTTAGGGGCAGTACACGATAGTGACGCTGGGTGCAACGATACAGATCGCTATATAATGGCGGGTTCCATCCAAACCGAAAGTTCTGCAAATAAGCTAAATCCATGGTATTTTTCATCGTGTTCTGTTGCCGCCATAGAACAATATGTCAACACCGTTAATTCTAGAAAGAGGTTTGTAAATTTGTACGTCATTATTTTAAATGTCAGTATTCAATGTATGTACAAATTGTGGATAGCCTTTAAGAAAATGGCTGTACGGTATTGTAAATTTGGCTTGTTTTAAAAGCTATAAATGAGCATTTTACACTTACCAACACGTTATATTTAGACTACTGTGGTAATGGTTTTGTTTATGGCTTTATTTTATTGGTACCCACTCATTATCGAATGTAGCTGTTAAGGGATCTTTCATCGAGTGACATTTTTTCAACGAACACCACATATTATGGTCTTCTAGTATGGGTTTTAAGTCTGCTATCACCTAGGGGGATATCGCAGACATGTGTTTCATAAGACACTTGCCGGAGAAGCCACATGAAGGGTTTACTCCAGTTTGGGAAAGAGTCGTGAGATTGAACAGTCGGCTTGTTCCGTTCGATCTCGTTTCCTCGATTAAAGACACATTGCCTAATGCAGGATAGCCTTTCTAGGCAAGCTATTTCATCCAAATGAAATGCTCAGAGTAGTAAAAATAAAGATTAAATTTCAGAATGGTTAAAGATACGTTCCCAAAAAGTATAGCAAATTTGGTATAATATATGGAAAGTAGAAATATCCAATCTAACTAAAAAAAATTTAAAAAAAAATGGATTCCCTATAAACAATCATGGAGTGGATGCAGGACAAAAATGTAAGTGTTTCCCTCATCGACAGTCCGAGGATAAGTAATGTCTACCTTCTTGACGCTAAAGGTTGCATGCCTGATAAATGTTGATATATGTTGATAGAATTTATGAAGAGTTATACGCACAACACTTTCTGAGATAAAAATCAAGGAAAAAGACGCGGACAGTGGATAATCCGAGAATTTAATCGGGCTTCGATATCTGTAATAAATCAGCGATTAAAGACAAAGCCATTTTGTTAAGTAATTGTCACGTCGTGGGTTAAATAAACCGAAATGTTTAGGCTATAAGTTTTCATGTTTCAGCGCAAACTGTTTAAAGGAAAAATTGAGTTCACCAAGCGTTGTACCGGATATAAATGATTTGCCCGGACAGATATACAGTTTAGATGACCAATGTCGCCACTTACATGGATCTCAATCTTTTTACTGTCAGGTAGAGTCAGAGTTTCCTTCATCAGAAAGCATACGCAAAAACAAAACCAATACCACGCAAACATCTTGTGTTTACACCTTAATTATTTTCTAATTTAGAGTTCTGGAAAAAATAAACTGTAAAGGACATAAATTAAAAATAGTTTATATTATAGTTTTAAGGAAATATTGACAAAAATTGTTGTAAGCATATATCTTGGTTTTTTCTCTAGAATCGTGGTAATTTATCGGGAATTTGTAGAAACCTGCCTTGTTTTGATCCAAAAACATTTGACTGTATTTCTCAATCAGCGGTCACAGGCTCGTCGTGTGCATCTAAGAGGGTAAGAAATACGTAAACTAAACATTATCCTTCTAACCTAAACAATCTCTGTTTATCTCAGTAAGTCTGTACAAATGAGAAAACTGCTGTGGTTAAGTGAGTCAGGCTACCCTGGAGGCCCTGATTTCCAACCCCAATTCAGTTGTCACGATGCAGGATGAATGGTCTGGCAGAGACAGAACATGGTCGTTCAGATGGGACGGAAAGCGTGGTCCCGTGTACACGCCCAAGACAGTTGGAATTCAATAGCTGTCTGAGAAATATTTGTCGTATAGCATACTCTAGGTCCAGAAAAGTAGGACATTAAATCACACGTCATTTATTCATACGCTTCATTGTGGGGTTAACAGTCCTTTTAATGATATAGGACACCACTCCATTATCAGGAATAATTATTCTTTAGGTGTATTTTGTATTAAACTAAAGGTATTTTCTTTTAATATTATGCTGAATGCTGTCGGTGCAACATCCTTTGTTTGATTATTTTATAATTGGACCAGATCGATTTAAGATTAATCCACAACTTTTTAGAGCTTAAAATGTGTCTCGACTAGATTATGCAAATTTGCATTTAGCCCGTGTTCATGAATATTCACATTCTAGACTTCAAGTTGAACAACAGCGCGATTGGTAGGTAACATGAACACCACCAAGAGACCACATTACCCAGAAATTAAAAAGAAGTGCATTGGCGAAAATCGATTATAAGGTATTGATTGACAACTGTATGTCACTTGCCATATATTACAAAAATATACACACAGGGCAGCTGTCTAGTCGTTCGAATGCAAAGAAAACCCGAAGTCCCGTGTGCACATTGGCAAGCACGTTAAAGGTCCCCTGAAGTTGGAATTAGATATAAGAGTAGGCCGTAATACCGTTGTCGGGGCACAATTTCCTTCATATTAGTACACTGTATGGCGTATGCCCGTCTTCATTAGCCTAGTTCGGAGCAGAACAGTAGGACGTCATACCCCATTTCATTTCACAAAAAAAACACCATTGCTAAGCTTCAAGAAACCCCTTGGACATTACTAGCAAAGCCCATGGACCAAACGATTTATGTGAAAGTAAACCATTTACTTATTAGACCCAGCTTAACCTCTTTGTGCCGTCTATAGGCACTCACTGTGCAAGCATTAATGTTGCATTTGACACATAGCATTGTCTTTTCAGTGGTGTTTAAATGGCGAGTGCAAAGATTCTAGCAATGCCCCTAACATAACAGGTGAGCTGAATACTATTGTATCGGGCACATGGGACGGTTTAGTCTTGCAAAGACACAATAGTTCTATCTTCAACATTTTGATTTAGTTACATTAAATTATAGCATGAACCAATTAACTCGAGAGAGAGAGAGAGAGGGAGGGAGGGAGAGAGATAGATAGATAGGGTTTAACGTCCACTCGACACAAACTAGGTCATTTCGGGACTAACATGGTTTAATTTTATTTCAATAATTCGCTTACGCGTAGGGGTCTTTAGCAGTGGGAGGAAACCGGAGTGCTCGGAGGAAACCCACGAGGCTGAGAAGGCGCCCAATCCCCATGCCACATACGCTCACACCAGGGCTCGAAACCACAGCCGCAAGCCAGAGGTGACCGGCCAGCTAGAGGTCGAAGCGCGGCACTCTAGACCACTAGGCCATCCCCCCCCCAACCAAACTCGAGCACCTACAGAATGCTGTGAACTTTGTGCAGTTATCGCAGTGAAACAAAACTTGATAGAGATTAGAAAACAGTTAATTTAGAGAAAACCCTGTCAAATATTGTTGTTCTTACTGCACTGCAAACAAATCGCAATTCTTGAATTTACAGTTAGCCACATCATAAAAGATCACACTGTCCAATTCTGACCATTCATGTTTATCCATGGGAGATCGGGGTAATAATAGAAACCTGACTTCCCACAAGAGTGAGCTCCAGTTGTGTAATGATTCCGATCTTACCCTTTAAAAATATTTGCGAGCATACCATCATGACTGTGCACTCGGCAAATCTCGACAGATTCCGGAACGTTCCGGAACCTACATCTAGTCTCGGCTGTATGACAGTAAGTGATATGTACCTACGCCCATACATTTGCGATGCGGCTACCGGTTTACTTTAACAGGAAAACATGACGCTATTACAAACAAACAAGACACCATGGGCGCAGCCATGTTTCACCCGAGACCTTTAAAGTAGTTCTTAGACACCATAAGCGCAGCCATGTTTCATCCGGGACCTTTAAAATAGTTCCAACATGGCGGAATTCGTCATACAGCCGAGGCTAGATGTAGGTTCCGGAATCTGAGGAGGATTGCCGAGTTCATGACTGTGTAAGCAAATTTTGAAGGGTGTTGTTTCTGATTAATTATCCATTCGAACGCCTCCTTATTTAACTCCAGCTATCCCAACAGTTGTGTTTCTATTGCGACCCAATATAAATTTTCATCGATTTGAAAGTAGATTAAGATCGACATGAACATGTATTTGTTATTGAAAACATCGGGTCATTTTACCATCTACGAATATTAAAGTAATCTCCATTTATAGTCAATAGCTGAAATATTAGATTTCAATCCGCTTTTAAGAAGTTAATTAATTTATTGTGGAATTATTTCATTATTTAAATTAAGTCTATTTTTTCCTGATGTTTATTAATATAAAAATAGGTTTTGCGGGTAGAATAACCGTATTATATTGTACATTGTAGATTGCTTAGACCAACATAGAATAGTTCTAAGTATAACAAAAGCCGGAAAAGCAACCAGGGATCTTTATACCTGCCAATCTGCCGTTACAAGCCTAGCTGGTATCTGCTACATACCTTCAGTTATACAAGGTTGCTGTGCTTCTTGTAACGAAGTAAAATCATCAGTTCAGGGTATTTCATAACATTCTACATTTTCTAAACGCAATACATAGATACAATGGTCCAGTGACACAACGCGGGAGAGGGGGAAACTCGGTTGAGCGTTCACGCGACACAAACTAGGTCATTTGGGGGACTAACACAAGGTTCAATTTTATATAAGTAATTCGCTCGCACGAGAATACCCGCAAGGTTGGACCCTACTCCTTATGACTGACAGACCTTATGATACAGTGCGCACGTGCTAACCATTCCGTCATCCCCGAATGACACAAAGCAAATAAAATTGGGGTACCAACAGTGTTCATATTATATCATAGCGCTTTATTCTTAGACCCAAGATGTGATTATCTGATTGCAATATAGGGTAGCCCATTATGACAACGGGCGGCAACAACATTTGAAAGTTGATTATTCAGATTCGGTCAAATGAATTGAGACCCGGGGTCAGATTGACGGTAATTAAGTACCAGCGTAAAATGGACAAATGGTTAAGTCGAATTGTTACAGGAACCCTGAATAGTTTTGTGAACCCCGGTTTTCTAAATTACAGAAATAAATCCCAAACCCGGCGAGGCATTTAACATGGGTTTAATTTATTTTATTTTACTTGCCTTTACATGTATCATGGATTGGTAACATTACCCACAGGACATTTACTTTATTGTTAAATGAAAAATAGATCAATTGACTAACTCTTTTCCACAAGGTTGTGAATATGGCGACAGTATTAAAGGATGTGTGAAAGAAGGATGTGATCGAGTCGAACCCGATGGCTATAATTATAATAAAGCGTAAGTAAATATTGAAGTACAAATTAACATCCGATTTCTTAATGAATCGATAATAATCTGAAACATTGTTGATAAATTCAGCAAAACTTTTTTCACCATTTAAAATTTGGGAGTATCAAAATAGAACAAAAACAGGGCACTGTTTATTCACGTGCCATTTAAGCAGCCAGGACCTTTGTTTGCCATTTTGTGACGACTTAAAGTTAATATATATCACATCACGATGACAGTCGAGACATTGTGATTTGTATACAGTTCGAGAGTCCGGTTTAGTAAATAGCGAATTGGATCTAAGTGGTTTAAAGCTGAACTCCGATTACAAAACTACAGAAATAATTAGATAAAAAAAATACTGCCATACATAATCGCCATACTTGTTTTCAATTTGCAGAACAAGTATGGCCGCTGTACGGTGTACGAAAACAGAGGCAGGCCACGCCCACATCCAGTATACACTGTGTCAACCACACTGTCCACATCCGGCTAGCAATATGTCAACTACCAATTACCTACTGACTGAGCGGTTTTTCTCTATAAGTTTACACAAAATAGTATTGCTACACAATTATTATGTCTGATCAGGTACATATTATGTTTTACTAATTGTACGAAATAAGTAACCTACGGTGTACTTTTGCTCTAAAAGGATGGGAAAAATTGTCTTACCCCAAACAAACATCAAATCTACCGACATCATCCAACCATGTTTATTCTTATTTCTTGAAAGGTTTTGCACAACAGCATAGAAAAACCAAATGATTTCTAATATTATAAAGTTCAGTATTATCGTTCCAAAATATATCCAAAGCAGCAATAAGACAACTGTTCTCTCCATCGAAGGAGTATGTCTTCACTTCAAAATATTTTTCATCTTGTTGTTATTTATGACGATCAAGGGACATAAGTGGTTATGTCCCTTGATGTTATGTCAACAACATAGATTTGTTGTTGTTTGGAGTAGTTTTCTTTCATTTTTAGAGCAAAGGTACACCAGGCTTTACTTATTTCTTCTAATTAGTAAAATAATATGTACCTGATCAGACATAATAATTGTGTAGCAATAATATTTTCAGTAAATTTATAGAGAAAAACCGCTCAGTCAGTAGCTGGTAATTGGTAGTTGAAATATTGCTAGCCAGATGTGGACAGTGTGGTTGCCAAAGTGTATACTGGATGTGGGCGTGGCCTGCCTCTGTTTTCGTACACCGTACAGCGGCCATACTTGTTCTGCAAATTGAAAACAAGTATGGCGATTATGTTTGGCAGTAATTTTTTTTTATTTGATTATTTCTGTAGTTTTGTAATCGGAGTTCAGCTTTAAGATCCAAAGATAAAAGCACGTAGCAGATCCAGATATACTTTGTAATATCAACTCCTTTGAAAATATGGTAGAACCTTTTGTTTGGATAAATGATTATATACCATTAAAGCTCTTATCTCCCGACATGGTTATTGGATTTTAAACCGATAAAGAAAAAGCATGATGAAAATTAATATTTTTTATAGGTGCTGTAGAACATGTAAGCTCACATCTGAATTTAAATGTATTGACCATGATGAAAAAATGTGCACATCAAACATTGCTATAAATGGTTATAGTTCCTGTTATAATACCTCATTCGCTTATATCTGCTGTGAAAGTTGTGAAAGTGTGCGTAACACGGCAACAACGGGTGTGTAGTTTTAATTTTATCTCTTATTCTTGGCGCAGTATAGCCTAACCGAAGCAGACGCCCAAAATAACTAAATTCCATTCCTTAATTTGTCAATGTTGTGTATTTTTAATTGGCTTTATTATTTTAGTCTGTCTAATATTACATCTTTGTGCAGTACAGCTGGCGTCCCCAAAGAATTTCATTCATTAAATTTTCACTGTTTTATATTATTTAGACATCTATCAAAACGATATTTTGAAAATAAGCAGAGTAATCTGACTTTGGCTTATAGTAGGCCGCAATCTGTTTTGTTTAAAATAAATGAAATGAAATAGTGTTTAATGTTCTATACTGTTCTGCTCCGATTGGGCTGATGAAGACGTGCATACGCCATACAGTATGCTATGAGAAAAATTTTGCCCGGGTAACGACACTATAGGTTACTCTTACATCAAATCCCACCTGCCAAGGGTTCTTTTATGTGCACGCCAATGTATGCTACTAGACAGCTGTCCTTGTGAGGCCCTCAATCCTGCACCCCCGACAAGCATCTTACCAACAGTGACTCTTGTTTAAAATAATATTGCTTATCTATATCGCTTATTGTTAAATACGTTAGATTTATTGATAGATACTAATGCGTTGCATAAAACTTTCGAAAGAAAGGTTGGCAATGCTTTTTTGTGAAGTTAAAATTATTAAGCTTTACATGTACACATTAAGAACACAATCCCTTACAAATTTACCAGAATTCCAAGACTCTTTAAAACTGAGCCTAATCGCCGGTGGCTGTCTTATATCACAAAACATCGAAAGGGCCAGACATTTCAAGAATCACCGGATATGTTATGGAAATTATTCACTGATTGACTCCAGAGATGTGTTAATTTAAACAGTGATCATTAAAATCAAAAAAATCACATCAATTAATTTAATTGATAATAATTTTATTAAGATGCATTTTTGTTTTTTGTTTTACAGACTGTGAATATGGTGATCGAATCAATGGTTGTTTAGCGTTTACCAATAACGGCAAAAGAAACTGTGATCGATTGTGCTGTAAAATTTGTGCTCGTCCCACTGACTCAAAAGTTTCACATAATGTTCCTAGCCGTGTCCTAATCTTACAACTATTTTCCTTTCTAATTATTTTGTCGATATACTAATACGTACATGTTTATGCTGTCTTCAAAATGTGCCAAAATTAATCATTTGAAAAGATCCAGGCTATATTAATTGCAATCTGATTAAAACACAGATCCTATTTCGTTTCGGTTTACTTGTCTTTACTACACTAGGATCTGGTATAGTTGTTATCGTTGACGTGTTGTGAATGATGTGAGGGATTAGCCAATGAGACGGTCTGTTACGGCGACTTCTTAATACACGGAACTCTGTGTAAACCACCAGAAACGTCAACGCTGATTGATTAATCAATGTGTGACGCCATAGGTCAAAATCCGCCAACCTATCCCCTGCCGTGAACTCATATTATATGGAATAAAGAAAGAAAGAAATCGTCACGTTAATCACCTTGCGGCCATGGGGATAAATTGTTCTTGAACAATTTTCTTAGCGATTTCAAGGTTACTTAGTAGCCGGGTATACCCACAAAAGTAGTTCTAGGTGCCAGGGTTATTGATTGCTATATCATTGACTCCAGTCACATGCCCACAAGATTTTCAGAAATATGATATTCAACAATGCTCAAACATCGACATGGACTTACAGGTGTTCATATATTGGATAAAAATAGTTTTATATTGTGGCAATGTTAAATAACCCCCAATATCTAGAAATCGAAACAAGAAGCGGTCGTAGCGCTACGGCCAGGGCTACATTTACTCCATCCTCTTAGAGTCGTTTGGGCAAAAATGGTATCAAACACATTTCATTTCTCCCATCACGTAAACCAAATTACTGTATCAGTTAACATGTATCAAATATAACCATTCTTACAATCAGATATCTTAACCCAAATGTTTATGTAGTCAAACTTATTACCATAATCCGAAAACATGGTTGCTATCAGTTATGATAAATTGAAATAAACCATATTCATTATCTGGGACCTTGGAATATAAAACAATACCAATAAGAATGTTTTATGACTATTGGAGTTATTTTCGTAAGCCAAATTTATTTCCATAATCCGAAATCTGAAATAAACAATTATTAACATGTTATTAATCCGGGTCTTCCGGTATCCTCCCACATCTAAAAATCTCCGTTGTTTATCAGTTATTGCCCTTTACACTGTAGCTACAGCTAAACATTATAAATCAACCACAAGGATAAGGTTAGGGATTTTGAATAGTTATAATATTTGACTAGTCACAACGATGATCTATGTTTAAATATATACAACTGGTGGTCGTTTATTTCTTTTATGTGCATAGCAGTTATATTGCATGTTAACCTGTCTTGACGTTATCATAGGTTGATATAATATTCGGTTCACAGAAATAAATTTTCATTCTTTTGACAATTAAAAGTTATGATACAGTTTATTCAGGACCTTCAATTACGGTTCACCGTCAGAATTATCGGAAAAGATTGCCTTCAGGCTTTGGATAGATCATCATCGATATTTGCATTCACATTCCAAAGGATTGATGTTTCATCTGACTACTAATTACTATCCATTTTGTTTTTGCTTTTAATCCAATTACTCCAAACTGGCGACGTATAAACAGACAGATGCAGTACATATCCAATCATTGTTGCCTTTTAATAGAAGGGCCCATTAAATTTAACTGTGACATGAGATTGTATAATATGTCGGATATAAACCTACTCTCCCTCGGATTGATATGATAGGTATTGATATAATGAAACTATACACCCAGATTCGCCATTCTGATATAATTAGAACTAAAGTTATAGTGTTCGCGCAAATTGCTTATCTCTGCTTACCCTAGGCAGAAAGTGCTCATCCTCGAACTGCATCAAAGCATCGACCTTAATCACCTAATAAACACCTATATCTAGATTGGACATTCTAGCTCAGTTAGAAGGAAAGTTATTGTGTCCCAAAATGTGTGACGGACGGACGGACAAACAGACGTACCAATTTTAATAAGTCCCCTGCATTGACCAAATAAACACATACACCATAAGCAGAAAATGCTCATTATCGAACTTAGTCACGGTATTGGTGTAATGAAACTATACACCAGGTTTCACCACTCTCTTTTATTTAGAACTAAAGTTATCGTGTCCCAAATCAAATTGCTTATCTCTGTTGGACAGAAAATGCTCGTATTCGAACTTTAATATAATGCCAGCCTTTTTCTGCCTCAGTACTTTAAGCGATTTACGGCTTCTAATGTTGTTTGACACGAAATGTTTCTTTTGTCATTTACATTGTGTCTAAATTGGACGATGTTTTATTTCAATAATTCGCTTGCGCGTAGGTGTCTGTAGAAGTGGGAGGAAAACGGACGACCTGGCGAAAATCAACTAGGATGGGCATTTGCCAGCAGGCAACCCTACTACTTGTCACTTGCAAGTGGGGAAGGTAAACCGCACCACTTGACTCAATGACAGACATTACGGTCTAACGCAGGGGCGTGTTGACCATTCCCCCCCCCCCCCGCGCCCCGACTAAAAGTATGTCGCGCTGGCTTGATCATACCATATCCTTTTCAAATCCCCTGAAAAGATCAAGAATGTTGACAAATTGTCATGTGATCATACCTATGTAAACAGAATTGAAACATTTTAGGGCTTATATCCGCGATGAAAATCTTTCGGGTGGGTCGACAAACCGAGGTCCCGTGTACACGTTGGGGTGTACGTAAAAGATTCCTTGGCAGTTGAATTCGATATAAGAGTCCGGGCAAAATTTCCCTCAATGTATGGTTAAACTCCATTTCCTTTTATATCCCATTGGAGATTAGATATTCACAATATTGTATACAGGTCACAATTCTATGGAATACAATTACTGCTTATTACTGAGCGACGTTTCGACTAGGCTTCTCTAGTCGTTATCAAGCATACTCTAGTTCAATTACTAAATGCCATTGAAACAGTTCACAATATTGTAGTTTGCACAGGGGTTTCACAATCCACCAAATGCGTATCAGAGACATTAAGTATACATGTATACATAAACTGTATATTGAAATCATTTCCTAAATTGTTTTTATAATTAACAAACATAGTCAAAGAAAAGTTTGACATTTTCATTGACGAACCATCTTTCGGGATGTATTGGGTGATTCCGTGCGGATACAGACATATCCCAGAAATCCATAAACCATATCTTGTCCTTAAGTTCAAACAACTCTGTTTTTAGTATATGTATGTACACCTTTCCTAAATAGTCATTCTTTACTATTGGTTTATTGTCAGCGTCATAAAATGCATGCGGACCTTTGATAGCGATTTTCACATGCGGCTCCCTTTTCAATAAATTTAATATTGTATCTCTTAGGGATCTAACTCGCGACACAAAAATGCTGGTATGAAAAAACAAGAAATGCAAGTACATATGAAGAATGACAAAATGTTTTCCCTGAACATGTATCGCTTCCAGTCGTTTTTGAAAACTGATCATATTCACAATCGTATCCATTGAATTTGCCACAGAGTATGGAAAGCCGTGAAGGCCAAAAGTTACTTTGTAATTTAACTCCTTGTCCAAACACCTCCTTCCACTCCTTTTTGTTTTAGACACATTGTCATGTATATCATTGGAACAGTTGGTTATTTTAATAATAGATTCATACCACTGTCTAACAGTAGAATCTCCTATTAAGGTTATTGTTGTATTGGTAATACATCTGCGCAAGCAGCTGGGAGTTACCGTTCTTTGGCAATAAGAGGGGTACCAGATATGCTTCTTAAAATGCCCTCTTGGCGCTGTGTCTGTCCAGGTAAGCGATTTTTTAATTTGACTACAGTTTGGCAAGTTGTTTAGTGGACCTAAAAAACAAAAGCAAAACCAAAAAGGAATTTTAAAAATAAAAATACGAATTTTAAAATTTTTTTAAAGAAAGTACATATCTTTTCTTAAATTTACATTCAGTTTTTAAAATTTTTATTGTAATTTCTAATCAGTTTTCTTCGTCGAAGAGGTGAGCCATCCAAACTGAATGGTTAGTCCAGTCTACATCGTAAATTTGACATTTAACTTACACACTGACGTTTAGCCTCGTTCATCAAGGCGCTGGCATAGAGTACTATATGAGGACCCACGGTGGCTGAGTGCGTAAGACGCTAGCTCGCTAGCAACGAAGTTGTAGGTTTGTACCCGGTTTGTGCGTGGCACGGACAGCTGCCTGGTCGTTCGGGTGAGACGAAAAACGAGGGTCCGTGTACAGATTGGGGTGCACATAAAAGATCCCTAGGCAGTTGGAACCCAATAAAACAGTAGAGTAGGCCATAGGCAAAATGTCACACATGGACACTGTATGGCGTTATGTCCGCCTTTTTTAGCCCAGTCGGAACAGAACAGTAGGACGTTAAACGCTAAATCCCATTTCCGTATATGATCGTCAGCTCGGTATTAAAATTCATAACTTACCATTTTCTATATTTACTGTAATAGAATCTTTAAACATTATTAAACGACTTTTCCTGAAAAATCAAAATATTACATTTAGCAAAAGCTTAACTCTTGGGCGTTTCTTTTTCTTAGAAGAGTAACATCGTTTACTCAATGTCGTTTGATTTATACAAACAATCATTCCTCAACGAGATTTAATTACGGTTATTAAGGGTAGACTTAAGCGAAAGGGAGTAACTATAGTCCATACCAGTTATAGACATCCACGCCATATAGTCACGGGTAATAGCATAATCCCCACGAGGTTTAATTTTATATTCAATTTGACTGTTCGAGTGAAAAGGGCGAATTGTATTCGACAATGAAATCATTTTTGGCCGTTGTGGAGAATATCTCCTTATATGTATGTTCGTGTGACCTGATAATATGATGAAGCGGGACCTTCCCGCGCTCTTTTGGGATTTTGTAGTCCGGATTTTGGTGAAATAAAATATCGTATGTCTGCAGAGATCCCAAATTCCCTGGTGTCTGTTTAAACACCAACACACGTCACACATGGTGGAGATGCCTCAATTCGTATTCCTAAGACTTATAATGACCATGAATTTCGCCATTTTCAGAGCTCCTTACCGAAGACAGTAGGACTTTGCTGCAAAAATGTCAAGCTTGGGCTGACGTTACAGAATGAGAATGGCCAGGTTGATCCAGCAATGTTCTTATCTTTAAAAGGATCAGCCTTTAAAAACGTGATTTCATAATCTTCCCCACCAAATTTCGGACAGTCCTCAAAGACTTTTCAACAACTTTTAAAACGATCAGAAACGCCACATTATATAAAGGTCTACTTGTCAAAGTAAACTCATCGAAATTGGTATTTCCTATATTGCAGCGCCATTATTATCAAAGCTATAAGGATTGACAAGACGTTTCAAATATTACGGGTTTATCTTGTATACATAGTTCGATTGACGAGAATGTCGTGGGGGGGGAGATTAGGAATGGTGGTACTAAATTAAGCTAAGGCATTTAGTTTAAATACTTTGAATACAGTTTATGTCTCCATATAGCAGATAATATCATCTAAATGATGAAGACGTAATGTAGGAAATATATCAACACCTTATCACGAAAAATTTAAGTCACGCAAACCTAAACAAAATTAAATGAAATGGGGTATAACGTCCTACTGTTTTTTGCTGCTAAACTGGGCTAATGAAGACGGGCATACGCCATACAGTGTGTTAGGGAAATTTTGCCCGGACAGCGGCGCTATGGCCTACTCTTAAACCGAATTCCAATTGCCAAGGGATCTTTTACATGCACGCCAATTTGTACACGAGACCTCAGGTTTTCGTCCCACCCGAACGACTAGAGAGCTGTCTATGTCAGGTCCTGCATCACTGACAAGGGGTAACCACACCGGAAAATCTGGATGAACTTCCTCGGCCAATGAAGGGATCGAACACCCGCCTCCAGGCTAGCGATCCAGCTTCTTACCTACTTAGCCTAGTTTTCCCCTGCAAACCTAAAGGATACGACAAATACACGTTACCTTGACAAGAGCTTTCTTTCTTGGGTTGTCATAACCTGCTTACTGTATCGAACCGTATAAACTTCCTTCCAGTCAGAACAGTTTAAATTATGGGATAACGGAACGCCACAGTAATACGGGTTGGAGTTCAACTTAGTATAATTACATACATCGTGGACTAGCGGTATATCAGGAAACGGTGAACAGAAAGTCAATTCCCCACTATCTTCGTTTTTTGCATATTTTCCAATTGAATATCTCACTACTTTCAATTTTCTACGATTGTCTAAAAGAACTCTCGCTTCTTGGCGGGAGAAGGCAAGGGCGGCCTGTATAGAAGCCTTGCCTGACCAAAGAGCTTTCAGCCTTGCACGATACGTTCCATTGTTGAGATCTGTTACTTCCGCTGCGCATGATGAATCACTATTCGCCATCCATACTCTCACGTCATCACCACCACGCCTTTTGGGTTTTTTATACCCATTGTTCATCTGTATTAAAATGTCTATTGTTTCACCCAAGACATAATAAACACGTTTTGTTGTGAGTACCGAATATTCGGCATTTGAAATGTCTTCAATATTCACTAATGGGGGATCAGCTAATAATTTCTCCTCATTTTCTATAAAATATTCATCCGCCATTTTATCATTTACCTCAACAATATTTTTAGCAGGGAAATTATACATCTGCAACAGCAACCGTTGATATGAAGATGGATTTCCATAACCTAGTATATTTCGGTTATTAAATGTTTGGAACTTCAAACGTTTTTTATCATGTACCTTTGTTTCACCAGAAGTAAACTTTATAATTTGTTTAAATGCGTATTTACTGTTTAACCTGAAAATAAAACAATAACAATTTTCCAAAAGGTAAACGAATTAACGACAACTAAGTTTTTGACTCTTCTGATAGCCTTTTGGTCCTGGGGCTTTATCTTAGGATTGGCCTAAAAAGTTGACGGAATCAATTAATTCTAAATAAAAGAATATTGTGTAATATTTTGTTATGCAAATCTTTTATTACCAGTTTCTTCGCGGCTGTTGCTATCTTACACAGTGGATATGCAAGATACGGAACCACACACATTGAACAATAGCAGCGCCCAAAAGGGGGGTTTGCAAGCCATATTTAATAAGTTTCTGTGCAATGTGCTGGTAGTTAGAAATATAATTCTTTAAAATCTAAATATGTATACAACGTGAAAACAAGTGAAGTCTATAGTGGTCGAATAGTTGATATAACTGTGATCGATATACAAAATCTTTAAACTCTTTTTATCAACAGAGATCATATGTAAATAAATGGTATGTATTTTTGTTGATAACACCATCTAAACGAAGCTGTTTGCGTTTACCCAAGCATTCAACGCAAAGCTAATTAATGTCTAAACCAAATTGTTATATACGTATTTATTATTTCAAAACCTTTTTAATAACGAATATTATTATAAAAACAATTAAACATTCCAAAATAAATCACGTAACCAAGATTGTATTTTTTTTAAAATCAAAGAGATGATTATGGCCAGAGTGTAAAATTATAAGCCCTCTATGCAATTTAAGTTTTATTTTCGCATATCAAATTTATTTTTTTGCCAATAAATATAAGCGACAATAATAGTCATCTAATCTACATTTAATTCTTTATCGAAGAATGGATAAAATATTTTCACTGAGATTTAGGAAAAGGATAATTAGAAATGAATATATTGAATATATCACCCAAAGACGGGATATATTTTTTTTATCGCGTATTACTTTTAAATCAAATAAATGCCATATTTATTGGACGGGTATTCCAGCGCGTTTTCGCTGTTTACATGAAAACGGTCCTGTTACAGTTTGCATTCGACCGACTTTTTCGCCGACCTAAGGCTTTAATATAAGAATTGACAGATCTGTGCAATTTATATTGTATTATATGGTCCTTTATCGACAATATCCGTGAGTTATGACGAGCATTTCGGTGGACACGCGTTTATTGGAGATATAGTAACCATTGCCTAGTCCACTCAACCCAAGCCATTTGATGGGTTAAGCGTGTTTATTGTGGCCTTAGGATGTGGTTATTCCAAATAATAAATTATATAAAGTTGTAAGCTAGCAATTTGCCCTGCAAAGATAGGTTGCAAGGCAACAAAACATACGCCTACAGCAGCTAAATCGTCCTGGCGGTCGACAAGGGTTGTCGCATATTTATTCTTTTGTTGGTAATTATAGGGGCATTTAATAGCCAATTTCATACAGCTGACATTATAATTTTTGCCGTTTGAGGGTTCACAAGGTTCTAAAAACTGAAACAATGGCCGTAACTCTGAAAGTGATCTACAGAAATTGTTGAAATTTGACAGGCTTTTTTGTTTTACTATTTCAAATTATGCATATAAATTTCATACAGATCGGATGATAACTTTTGACAGAAATCGCTGACATTTAATTGGCTTCTTCATTTCACTAATTTAAATGGTGCATATGAATTTCATAAAGATTGGGTGATAACTTTTGTCGTTCAAGCGAACAAAGGCCGTAATTTGAGATGTAATTAACGGAAATTTGCTGAAACTAAACGATAATATAAATTTCATAGAGATCGGATGATAACTTTTGTCGTTAGAGCTTTCACAAGGTACTACAGAGTGATACAAAGGCCATGACTCACGGCATAATTAACGGACATTGCTGAAATTCAATAGGCGTCTTCACTAATTTAAATGGCAAAGTGGGTATATAAATTTCAAACAGATCGGATGATAATTGTTGTCATTAGAGCGTTCACAAGATTCAACGAAGTGTTCATACGGATTGGTTGATAACCTTTGTTTGTTAGAGCGTCCACAAGGTACAACAAATTGAAACAAGGGTCATTACTCACGGTGTAATTAAATGAAATTGCGGAAATTCTTCGTTTCACAAATTTAAATGATGCATGTAAATTTCAAACAGATCGGATGATAATTGTTGTCATTAGAGCGTTCACAAGATTCCACAAAGTGAAATAAGGGCCACAACTCTAGATGTAATTAATGGAAATTGCTGAAATTCAATAGGTTTTACTAATTTAAATGAGGCATATAAATTTCATACGGATCGGTTGATAACCTTTGTCATAAGAGCGTTCACAAGGTACAACAAAGTGAAACAAGGGCCATAACTCCGGAATAAAGAAATGAAAGTTATTGAAATTACATAGGCTTCGTTATTTCACTAATGTAAACAGCATATATCAATTTCAAAGCAATCAGATGATAAATGTAGTTTGTAGAGTGTTCACAAGAAATTGTGGACGACGGACGGACGGACGCAAGGGGCGACGGCTATATACCACCACATTACCTTGTTGACATATAAAATGGCAAAATTAATTTGGTCTCGCAAATAGGTAATGACGGAAGGCTTGGAGGTCGCGGGTTCGCTCCCGGTGTTGGCTGAAAAAGTTCACGGAGACTTTCCGGCGTGATGTTTCCTTTTCAGTGGTACAGGATGGGACGTTAAAGCCCGATATTGCATTGAAGAATTTTAATGTGGCAGCAACAATGATTACGGCTAGTTATAGAATACTTACGTTAGATAAATAAAACCTATAACTAACAACACCAATACTGCAAACAGCTGTTTCCTCATCTGAAAACACAAGATGAACACGATTTTACATGCTGTCATTGCGCTGTTAATACCATTTAATAAAACCACGGCTATTTAGAAACTTCCCTGATAAATACGTTTTACCTACGAAGTCGTAAGTTACATTTTTCTACTTTCATATTAGATAAACTGCTTAACAAGATTAATCCAATCTCGAACCCAGTATTAACAATAGGTAACTAATTGACTACAAAGGAACATTAATATGGCAAGAAATTATATTCTCTTTTTACAATATACATGAATCGGTTCTATTAAAATGAATTGAAATAAAATAATTTTATTGACCACGGATCCAGATGTTACAGTAATGGCCGTGTTCGGACGATGAGGAATATTAAATAAGTACCATATGGTTTCAAATGTCAATAAGATACAGGTACATGTATATTATATCTAACAAAACACTGGCGCTGAATGTAAATCTATAAATACTTTTAACTTTGGGCATATTTTGTTTTTAATGAGCACTTAAACATACATTATGCAAGAGCTAAATCTGCATATTGCAGGTCTAATCTCCCATAATGTATCTTTAAACCACAAAAATAACCACTATGTCGAACTTTTAGTTATACAGTATAACTTATACCCTTTTAATAACACTGGCATAATGAAGGCAGTCATAAGACATACAGTATGCTATGGGGTATCGACTTTCAGCTGCCAAGGGATCTTTTACGTGCACGCCAAAATATCCCCGGGCATCGGTATTTCGTCACATACGAACTTTCTCGGTCAATGCAGGGATCGAACACGCGACCTCCAGACTATCGTTTTTCCTACTTAGTCACCGTGGTTCTCATCTTTTAATAACAGGGTCTAGTCGTTCGGATGGAGCGATAAACCGAGGTACGTATACACAGCTTAGAAAGTTGGTATTCGAAATAAGAGTAACCTGTAGCAGAATTTCCCTCAAAGCAAATAACATGACGTATGCCCGCCTCGAAGGGCCCACTGATTGCAGAGAACCCCGTTAAACCCCATCTTATTTCATTTCGTTTATCCTTGATGAACCGATCCGTAGATAAACAACATCTACTTTTACCTAAGATTTAACATATTATTGTTAAATATGTATAGCCATTGTATTTCAATTTCTGCGGTATATAGAAAATCTTAATCGTTCTTGAAAAAGACACAAAACCAAATTCTGATCAGGGGCGGACTTGGTGGAGAGAGAGAGAGAGAGAGAGAAAGAGAAATGGGGTTTAAAGTCGACTCAACACAAAAGAGGTCATTTCGGGACTAACATATGGTTTAATTTTATTTCAATAATTCGCTTGCGCGTAGGGGTCTTTAGCAGTGGGAGGAAACCGGAGTGCCCGGAGGAAACCCACGAGGTTGAGAAGGCGCCCCTATCTCCATGTCACATACGCTCACACCAGGGCTCGAAACCACAGCCGCAAGCCAGAGGTGAACGACCAGCTAGAGGTCGAAGCGCGGCACTCTAGACCACTAGTCCATCTCCCCCCCCCCCCGGGACTTGGTGGGGCGCCGCATACCCCTTTTAAAACCTAAATTATACCCTGCGTATAACCATAAGCGATTGAACAAATACATTTTAAAAGGTAGTCCTACCAATAGGTAACCAAAATTGCACAAATTCAAGACTAAAATGGGTACCCTAACAAACTAACTTCCTTCTTTAGGGGACACCGAGACCCTGCAATACTCGCAGGTCCCGCCTTAGCCCGCCCCTTAGTCGGATGGTAATAAAACATAAAATATTATAACAAATAAGTAAAATGTCATTATAAAGTTTATAATAAATAAAATCTTACCGTACGTTAAGACGATGGGATTGATCATGATCTTTTTATAGATGTGAATGATTATGATAAAATATATATGTGTTTTAAAAATCAATTTAGTAAGTCCAAGCTGGTATTCGAGTATTGGATATTATACATGATGTTTATAACATGATCGATGGTGAATAGTGAAATGGTTTCAACTGATAATATAATAATACGAAAGTTCATTATCTGTACAATACCGCATGGAACAATATCTAAGTACGAACATGTTACTCAAGACTAATCATAAATTTATGATATTTGAGATTACGGATTTATCTTTTTGCAAATCATCATAGCCCCAAAGCACGAGTAAAACTATGCATATGGCATGTTGGTCATTAGGCCTTCTAACACCAAGAAATTGGTCTTATTAAACCATTGTACACGAAGATATTGTCTAGAGAATACTATTCCTTCCATGACATTAGAAATAAAGTGATTTTCTTTTAGTGTATTTTTAAAGAAATTGAATGAGTATTGTTTTTGTGAATGGTGGTATGTTAATGGACTTAAGTCGCTAACATTTAAGACATGGAAATTGACACAAGTGGGTCGCAACGCATAAAATACTGTAATATGAATGTATCTTAACTGATTTACATTCAATGGTTTCCATGTTTACTCTAATTTCACATCAGTTATATTCGGCGAAATAAGCCAGCAGTGTCAATCGAGTGGCTATTTCGAGTGTCTGGTTATTTTAGTCTACATATGCCGTTTGATTTGGTGCAATGTTTCTAGCCTCGTTTCTCGAGCCTCTTGCCAGAACTGGGGCTGAACGCATTGCGGTACACACGATTCGTACACCAATGGTAAAATGTTTATTTTGTTTTAAATATTGGATATCAGAAGCCCATCTTTTTCCGGTAAGATCATAGCATCAATGTTGATTTAAATTGACAAATAATTCGTGTTTTCAATGTTGAAGATTTTGGATGATATTGAGTTAGAGACTTTGCTCCTTTAAAATTATGTGACCCGATCCATTGGCGGTATATATTATCATTATTCCATTATCTATATGTCGCAATTTTTGGTAATGTCGTGATTTAAAGTTAGGAGAAGATGACGGATGTCCCAAGTTAAAATTGATTAAAATTTCCGAAAATAATTAAGTATGTGAAAACGTCACTATTATAATTCAAAATAAAATGTTAACTTTACGCCCCATTTCATTTCATTTGATTTCAATGTTACAAACTTCAAACCACGATACATGCAACTTACAATTCTCATGACTTATCATGCTTTCCTGTATCTTATATCAGTATTATTTATAGATCTCTAAAGCAGTGTTGTTGCTACATTGTACGATTTCCCTGTTGAAACTATACGAGTTTGGTAGTGTACTTCCCGTACTGCACTTTAATATCGTCCATATATTTTTGGCGATGATGACGCCTGCTTGTCTTTAATATTAGAATATGCTTACCCTGTTGGGAACACTCGACACACCTCACGTAACAGACTGAACGGTTGTAGTTATCAACGTCAAATATATCCACCGTCAAGTTGTTAAAGTTATTCGCTAGCCTGGTTGTACGTGACCCGGAAATCAGTTCTTCACGATTTAACTGTGTTTAAGCTGTTGAGTTCACAAGCTAACCACATACATGTACATATGTTATTAATATATTATAAACGTTTTAAAACTTTCCCCGGTGTTATCATTCAAAGTACAACAAAATATGTAGGTAATGAGAAAAAGTATCCCTATCTTTGTTGGTAATTTGATTAGCACCATATTCATTCCTTGAAATTTAAAACTTTGGACATGACCCGCCAGTTTATTGCATACATCTACTGACCCGCCAGTTTATTGCAGACATCTACTCCATGAGTAACACGCTGAATTTAGGTTATAGTTCAAGGTGTAATGTATACACCAGTCTGTTTCGCTTGACAAGCGTATAGGGTTTATATAATATGAGATGAATTGAAATGGGGTTTAACGTCCTACTGTTCTGCTGCGAACTCAGCTGGTGAAGACAGGTTTACACCATGCGTGAAATTTTGCCCGGACAGTGGCACTACGGCCTATCCTTAAATCGAATTCCAACTGTCACAAGATCTTTAGGACTAGACAGCTCGTCTTTGATTGATATTTAGTGATTGAACATACTAACACAAGATACAATTTTATGGATACACAATTACTGACTTTAATACTAGGCGACGTTTCGACGACGATTCTTTCGTCTTTATTTGATAAAGTCGAGCGCATCCTCGTCGAAACACCGCCTAGTGTTAGTAGTGTTCAATATAAATATACTCCCCATAGTAATCCTTTTCTCACATTAATAATACATGTACTTAATGTTGGGTTTGGGGGCGGTTGTGTTACTGGGGCGTCTAAAAACTCAACGAAACGAATTTGTAAAACTAAAGAAATCCTTTATTTCAAGTGTTAATATATACATAGTGTATCTGAGCCATATAATAATAATCAATGCAAATAAAACAATCAATATTAAGCAACACGCTAGCATGACAGCTGATGCATCCCGTCTTAATCCAAAAATAAATATACACCAAACTCCCCCTTAGTTAATATCAGAGCTCCTTATCTGTGTTTAAAGGACGCAGATTATACTCACCATTAAACGTGTTCACGATTTATGTGTAATAAAACCCAGCCCAATCTTTCAATACTCTGTTTATAATATATTGACCAATCAGGCCGATAACCTGAACATTGCGTTCCAAGTATATCTGTTTAGCCAAAACAGAAGGTGCACATCATTGAGTTCAGTCTACACCAAATGTGGTTATTTTACCTAAACCAGGTTAATGTTATGGTCTAAAGTCTCGATTAAACAAATTGCTTATCAAAAAAGAGCATTACAAACCCTATTCAGCCAACGCAATTATACATCAAGCGTGATAATTTTAACTCAAAAAAGAAGCAGAGGTATTGTGCCCAACCAATCGAGTTCTAATGTCTACTTAGTCTGAGAGATGGAGGGGTGGTAGCGAGAGGAATGGGTTTAACGTCGGCTCGGCACAAACTAGACTAACACGTGGTTCGATTTCATTTCAATAATTAGCTTGAGCACAGGAGTCATTAGTATTGGGAGGAAACCTGAGGAACAAGAGGAAACCGAGATACGCACAACCGGGACAAAACATTTAATTATTATGAGCGCATAAACATTAAAGTTACATTATGGGAGATAAGATAAAGAGATGGCAGTTCTCGCTATAATAGTTAAAAACTAAATAGTGTTAAGGTAATTTGCTGAAAATTTCAGTCAAATTGATCCACTATTAGCCGAGAAAAAAGCGTTTGAAACATTCACATAGCCTCGGTCATCATTACACAAATCATTAATATAAACAGCATAGTCTCGATTATCCACTTGATTGATTTAATTATCAACGGCCATTAAGCGGCATATAGGATTTCAATCCACCAACATCGAAGGCTAGCCTTGACATCAAGAGTTTATTATGGTCTGGATATGTTAATTAATGTCTAATTGATTATTTAGATAACGTTTCAGGTCTAAAGAAAGACCTGTAATAAGCAGATTTTGCTCTTGCATAATGCTATTTTAATGTGTAGCAAAAGGTTTTTCAAGTGTAGACTATAGATGGCAATCATAATTTAACTTACATTATGTATTTAAACTGTAATAACGAGAACTGTTGATTTTTTTCTTAACGTATACGTATAATGCATTTTTTGTTTACATAACTAGATTAAATAAATACATGTACATGTTTAAATCACATGTCAAAATCACGACAATTTTTAATAAACCGCGTCGTAGTTTTCGTGGTAATAATAAATCAATATATTTTACTTAAAGACGCATTCCCACTAAAGTATTTATAGGGTAGTTATTTCCCCCAAAATGTGTGGCCAATGTGGTATACTATGGAAAGAGAATTGTACTAGAGAAAGACAAGATTTCCCGACAAACACACATTGGGCCTATGTGACAAAAAGTAAGGATATCGCTGACTGGCAACTCGTCTGCGGAAGGGTTTATTCCCGCGAAGGCGCAGTTATTGACCGTAACGGATTAAAAGAGGTCGTTTTCGACGACTTCGCGGGAATCCAACTCCTAGGGATTAAAATGGATTAAAAACGTAACAATGGTGTTATAGATTGTTATGATAAGAATTTACGCTTTCATAATCCCCACTGTAACTAATTAACCAACATTTTAGCATCATTTAGAGTATAAGTATTAAAACATAACTAGACTATGACAAAAAATTCGCCAAATAAGAAATAAAAACATAACTATACTATGAAAACAAATTTCGCCGAATAAATAAAAACATAACTATACTATAACAATTTAGTTTAATTACGCCAGATAAGACACCGTCAGACCCTATCTAAATACTCGATTAAATTCAATTCTTCTTCATCGTGTCTTCCTTTTAATTCCTGGAGCTGGCTTTGGATTTGGGTATATTTATTCCTTGTTGGTTCCTGTCCCCCTGCATCATTTTAATCATTAGTTGCCAATTGGTGAATAAAATTCAGAATGAACAGAAATTCATAAAATCTTTAACACCGTTAATTGGGTTCTAATGACAACATGTCTCTCTTCAAGGGAAAGCCGACAAGTCGATAACTGCGCCTTCGCGGGAAGGATTAATTTTGGTCACGCTCTGTAACTGCGCCTTCGCGGGAATACACCTGCGGAAGTATGTGTTGATCGAATGACTGACTGACTGACAGCGTAAAAGACAAATACAGGTTATGTAATAAATAAGGATCCTTAAAATAAGATGATTGATGCTTGGGGATAATTCCCTGGGATTTAAATATTTTGAGAGGTATTTTCAGCAATCTTTTGAAAGATAATTATTTTGAATATGCTTTAGCGGGAACGCGTCTTTAAAACAGTCGGTATAAGTTCTATTATTTCAGTTTCGAAGGATTCAATAAAATTATTTACCCAATCAATACCATTACTCATTGTTATAAACGAGTAAGAAATGGTATTTATTAGGTAATGTTGACAAACACAAGAGCAACAAAATAGTATAATAAATCATTTTACATAAAATAAGTTAAGAGATTTACCTTTAAAGCGCACATAAAGTGACCATTTAAAAAGGAAGGAATGTACTTGGAGTCGGTGTGAAAACGTTAGCAGAAATAATGTAGTCTCATTTCGCCAACATAAATTTTACTTATATATAATTATACTACACGTTACACCAATTATTTAAGCACTCGAAATTTTCGGGAATGTCAGTGACCAAATGTTAGTTATTAAGTGGAAAATAATTTGATGTATATAAATATGCACTAACAAGGACAGTCGCTGCAGAAATATTTTCCGGGCCTTTCAATCAGACTAAATAGGCTTCCGCCGGGTGTGAATTTTTTTTGAAGCTGTGATCATTAACATGGGTGTTATTAAATACAATTCTTTCTGAGGAACATTCCAGTTCGTAATTAATCGAAAATAATAGCCTACCGTAGCACATGGGGAAGGCTGAACGAACGGAAACCAGCCAAGATGAAACAGTGTGCTATAGCGTGGTCGTGTAAAAATATATTAATCGAACCACAAGATCGCGAGCTGTCGGGAAAACGACCTGAACAACAATTAAAAGGCTCGAAATCATATAATTTGTGAATAGTTTAAGCCAGTATATTAAGGTTGTTTTCACTGGTTGGTTAACACTTATTTCATTAACGATAATACCAAAACTTAATGATCATTCCTAAATATTTGGTAAAGTTTTAAATAACTATTCGTGCAATTACAATCTAAGAATTAAAATTACTAATTCGGAAATTATTCCTTTCTTTGAATCCGAATGACCGCCTTCTCCAAATTATATCCTTGTAGATTATCCAACCAGAAGTTATCTGTACTTGATCCGTCCATGGTTCCAGTAAGGAAGCTTCTAGTACAATTCAGGTCATCAGCAAACCACCATCCTCCACCAAACCTCGATGCACAATTGTGGGCAGTGTGATCGTTATCATATGTTGAAAACGGTTGACCAGTAGCATTAGCCAGAGAATCACCACAGTGTGGTTTTTCGTCGTCAAAGCGACAAGAGAATTTATAATCAGTGCTATTTTCAAAATTGACATCCTTGTAAAGACTTTTACACTTACTGTCGAGCCTATACAGGTTAAAGTGAAGGTTAATTTGCGAAGATGGGATAGCTATTACTTTCATCAGATTTTCGAAGCCCAGCCAACTGTTTCGTAAATGAACACCAAACCCTTCTTCGTATTCTGTCCAGCTGCGGTTGAAGTTTTCATACGAACATCTCTGGTCTCTCTGCAATATCGTTGTCCATCCACCATAGTCTAGGATACACATCACGTCAAATGATTTTAGTGAAAGCGGTGGTTTGATTGTAGTGACAAGAATTCTTGGCTGTTGCATACCTCGATTAAGAACTCCATCTGAACAATCTTAAAAATAGAAGTCGATGCAAATATATGATATATGATAGTATTGTCTTCTCACTTCCACAGGATTTTACCGTAAATACTATACGCGCAGTACATGAATTATATAAGATACAAAGTTCAAGATTCTACGCAATCACTTATTACCGAGAACTTGAAATCTTAAGATATTCATTATATTGGCTTCCTTTATGCATACTTTTGAAACGATCCATGCAATTGTCGTATGCAATAGGTCAAAAAGAGTATATTATATAAATATATTTACCTTTTATAACATTCTCACATTTGTCACCATAGTAGCCAAGAGGACAGGTACAACTACCGTTGATGCATCCAATATCCTAAACAAAATTAAGTGAATTTTTAATTTACACTTTTCAAAACATAGGAGATCGGGGAAATGTCCCCGAGTAAGTTTGTTTTATTGAACTTAGGCCAGAAATTGAACAATGGATACTGTTGTGAATCGTTCCGTAGATAAAATGGTAAGTGTTATCCTGTGTTACAGATGCACCCATACTCCACCCCATGAAAGTAGCCATTTTGAGATAATATTCCAACTTAAATTTGTTTTCAACTTATTTATAATGTTATCGACATATCAACCGTGATTTGGCATAGTATTAGTATTGACAGCGGCCATGGCTGTATTTCAGATTTTTTTCCATCACTTCATGAAGATATTTCCAAGACGACGACCACTCATGTCGGGAACTACGAGGGGTGTCGATTTTGATTAAGTAGTAGTGTTTGGTGTCAATATATATGTTTTCGGGGTCACAGATTCTATTCCTGACATTTACAACCTTGCAAAATGGTCACATACTTACAGTGGCGCCAAGGGGGGGGGGGGGGCATTTGCACCCCCCAAAATCTGGCATGCCCTCTGTTTGCCCCCCCCCCCCCCAATAATTTTCGAAAATAAAAAAAAATGTGATCTGGCCAGCTCTATTTATCTCAACAACCATTGTCTGAAATGCTACCTGGTTGCATTCCCGGCAGTCTATTTTACAAAATATAGTGGCGAAAATACTCTTACTCCGCCCGGTCTACACGTTCTTCTCTGGTCGGATAAACTAGTGATTTGGCGACAGGCGGTATCTGCCAAGCTCTATTTATCTGGACGATCAATGCCTGAAATACTGCCAGACTGCATTTCGGGCAGTCTACTTTTCAAATTATTGGGGAATTCGTTGAGGTTCGGAAGTACGTTCATTTCACAGAATATAGTGGCGAAAATATTCATTCACTTTGAGCCACTCACTCCGCCCGTTTGTCACTTTCTTCTCTGGTCGGATAACCTAGTGATTTGGCGACAGGCGGTATCTGTTAAGCTCTATTTATCTCGACGATCAATGCCTGAAATACTGCCAGACTGCTTTTCAAATTATTGGGGACTTCGTTGAGTTTCATTTGACACATTTGACACTTTAACCTTTTACTTTGCCCCAGCTTTGCCCCTCCAACCACCGAGGACTGGCGCCGCCACTGCATACTTAGCATATTTTCAAGATGGCGGGGTTTATTTGTATGGAAAATTTGACGATGTGCAAATTTTGATTACGTAGCAGTAATTGGTCTCAATATGTCCATTTCTGACATTTACTACCTTGTAAAATGATCAATATTGCTGCCACATGTGGCGGGAGAATTGCACTATGTGCTGACTTCGATTAAGTAGTTGTCTTTGGTGTCAATATATATGTTTTCGGGGCGCAGATTCGATTTCTGCTATATGCAAATGCGTAAAATAATCGCATGTTCCTCAATTATTATTTCCCCATCATGCTCCTGCAACAACCACGCCAGGCGTTTACTAGTACTACGCTCAGCGCGCTCCACTCAAGATTTTAATACGCTCATTGCCACGATCTGGCTACGTGCAAAGTGTTCCCACATGATCTCTCAGTCGTATCGGGATAGGTTCTCACCACACTCCTGTGAGTGAATACCAGGCGTACGACAACCTCTTGCGAAACCTATACAGACCGTGTCATGCTTACCCTGTCCTAATTCGCTTTCAAAACAGAGAATCACCAAACGTCAAGCACCCAAAAACATTTTAAAATTTTCACGATAGCGAGGTTAGATGACTGAATGGTTAGCACGTGCGTGCTGTATCATTAAGTCTGGCATTGAGGCGTGGTTTCTAATCCCCAGTTGTACGTGACAAGGAGCAGGGTCACCTGTCCAACCTCGTGGGTTTACCCCGGATCCTCCGGTTTCCTCCCACTGCTAAAGACCCCTACGCGCAAGCAAATTATTGAAATGAAATTAAACCATATGTTAGTTCCGATATGTCCTAGTTTGTGTCGAGTGGACGTTAAACCCCATTTCTCTCTCTTTCTCTCTCCCTCTCTTTCACGATGTTTCCTCTTTGGATGCTAGACCGGAGCTTATGGACAAAGCTTAGTATCTTCCTTATGTAGGTATAACAGCTTCGTTCCAGTCTGACAGCAACCTGGTTGAAAGCAGTAAGGACGTGGCTGTAAATGAAATGCACGCTAAGAAGCCCTCGTGGCATATATTAAGTTATCAACTGACTTCTAAAAAAGGCCGACATCTTGGAAATATGCAAAATAGGTGAACTTATTTTCTACTGTAACTGGTTGAAATCAGCACATCGTTTCTGCTAAAAATGGTCACAATCTTTTAAATATATTCATGAAGTGATGGAAAAAAATGTGGAATATAATCACGACTCCTGCCAAACTTGATAGATTGCCAAATCACAGTTGATAGAGATAAATTATACACGAAACTGAATATTGATCGAGTCAAATTCCAATTGTTAAATGTGAAATATATGACACCGATTAACAACTAAAACACTCACCTTTTTAAAACACGAACAATCTGAAGAATCACCGGGTTTCACACAAACTGATCCATCTATAAATAATTTACACGTCTGTACATGTGAACAATACAAATATAATCTACATTCACTGTCAGCATTACAATATTGTGCACATTCCCATATTCTGGGAACCTTGGTTATTGTGCCAATAAGTTGGGACAACTGACAGAAATTATCCAAAATGGTAGTTCTGCTGTATGCGGCATATTGTAAGACATCCACCAGACATACCTGTATGCCAAAAATATATACACATACATTAAGAATTAAAGATTTCATTTCCTTCCTATTTATGTGTGATGTTTATAAAGTTATTTCTTGAAGTGATATGCATGGAATTGTTATATTCTCCAAGTCTCCCTTAGCATAAAGAGCAAGTTTTTATATATAATTCAGAATCTTATTGATTATGTCTTATATTTTTAAGGCATCCGCGTGTTTGTCTAAAAACTTAATGGCTAGTAGAAATGCAAATCTATAATCGTATCGATTTTCAAACTACTGATATATTTCTATAGACAGGTAGGCGGGTATATATAGAAATGCACCTAGAACAAACTGCAACAGAAATCATTTCTTTGGGAACGATAACAAAAACGCTCATTATCGATCTTGGAGAAATTTTCAATTAACATAAATCCAAGATGGTCGGCAGTGAACCAGAAAAACGCCAAAATCTCCGAAACGGTTGACTTTAGTGCAAATAAATGTATTGCCGACCTTTAGGAAATCGATACTCGACGGGAGTTCAAAAATGCCGACATTTTTTTCCTACGCTATTATGACGTTACAATAAGGTTGTTTATCTCAAATCGGTATAATAAACATACTGTATCGCAATAGCATGATAGTCGGCGCTGTACTCAGATCTTTTCAGGATTCGATTCACTTGAGATTTTCACCTGCATCGCCACGTCTTGAGTAAAGCATGGACATGTGCAGATGGGTACTAAGGACCATTGTACAGAATGGTCCGAAAGTATCTTCGTTGGCTGCTGGTAATAATCCGCATCCAATGCCCATCCAGTCATATTCGTATCAAAGATCTAATGTGGGATCTGGCGATGACAGAACTCGTCTTTCTATCCAAAAATGTAAATTCTGGAACAATCTTTCTAGACAATCAGATTCGTCTCATAATATTTAATATCTTGTATAGTAAAGTTATGTGCATTGTTAAACTTGCCATCACGTTTCAAGAATCATAGTTACATCAAAAGTCGTTATAATACGTTGAAAAATATTTCAGCAGGGCAAACGTTCCTTTTTTTAAAAAAAAAAAAATCTTTGTTTACACAACGATCTTGACAAATCCTTTCGAATAAGCGCCAAAGGACTTAGTAATTTATCATTGAACATCAATATTTTCCTGACTTCTAAATTTTACGCCTCATTAAAAAGTCAAATTCATGTCGTCACTTTAAAAATAATCTCAGTCAAATATCAAAATTATAAATACAACGATCGATTACCAATAGTAAATGGTTTCCACAGATATAAAGATATTGAAAATCAGATAAAAATTGTAGGACGAGATAGATTGATATTCGTTTTCATAATGGAGTCGCTTCAGGCGAATTTTATCATGATGAGATTGCTTAAAACGTCGATATACTTCTTTTGACAAATTTTTTTAAATAAGGCAAATTCTTGCCTCTTTCTCAGAACGGATATAATCGGAAAATTGTTTATTGACATGTTTGGTTAAATCCATACAACTATAACGGATTCGAAAAGTTACGCCCAGATATTTTACCGTTTTTAAATTGAAGCTGAGAATTATATTATACGCATGCGTGGTAGAGATAACACTCTATTGGCGTAAACTTACAAACACCTACCAATTAGGGAAAACCAGATTAAAATTGTTTGAAAATGTATAGAGATTAATTCTGTAGAATATGCACTCGGAAATAATCTTTACAAAAACAAGTAAATATGACGCCCTCTTTACCGCGTTCTCCAATTCCAAGATGACAGAAAATCAATGTCTTAACCCATGTTTTCAGTATCCAGGAACAGAAAACGCCGCCACGTATTTTAATATATTTAAAGAAGCTTAATCTCTAATATTATTTTATTTTTTTTATTTATTTATTTATTTTTTTTTTTTTTTTTGGGGGGGGGGGGGCATGTGGCTAAGTGGGTTAGATGCTGGCTCGCTAGCCTGGAGGTTGGGTGATCCATCCTTGCATTGGCCGAGAAAGTTTTCCGCCCCCCCCCCCCCCCTTGTCACTGATGCAGGACCTGACAAGGACAGCTGTCTAGTCGTTCGGATGAGACGAAAACCCGGGATCCTATGTACACATTGACGTGCACGTAAAAGATGCCTTGGCAGCTGGAATTCGATATAGGAGTAGGAGTATTCATTATACCCTAAGAATGATCCGTATTGTTTTTGGTGCATGCCCGACCCCCTACGCGCTAAATTCTTAATCGGTCGTCTAAGAAACTTTTTTCTATACACTTATCCCTTATACCCTAAGTGCATGCACGATCCCCTGAAATTGTGCATACCTATTCCTTGTACCCTAAGGATGGCCCCTATTGTTTTTTGTTCATTGTCCCCCCCCCCCCATGGGCAGAGTAATGTCCATTTTTACTTTGTGTCTGTGCGTGTTGCCTACACGCCACGATTCTTAATGGATTGTTTTTGAACCCGGGGTATAGATGTATTCCTTATAGCCTAAGGGCGATAACTGCATGTCCCGACCCCCAGTGGCTAACCACACCCAATTTTCGTGTCTGTCGTTTACGCAGCAATTTTGAATGAATCAGCTAGGTACTTGATATATGTATTCCTTATAGCCCGAGGGCGTCAACTATTGATTTTGGTGAATGTCCTGACCCCCAGTGGCAGAGATACGCCAACTTTTTTGCCTTTAGCGACCGAAAGCGACAATGGATTATCTTGGTATACTTATTCCTTATACTCTAAGGACGGCAACTATTAATGATGATGCACGATGCCCAAATCAAAACCAACGCCTGGTCTTCTTTTCCTCTTGAGATATTACAGTCATTTCATATTTCATTTTAAAAAAGTAATATATCAATCAAAGCACGAATGCTCGCGTTTTTCTTGTCATTTCTAATCAGTTATGTTTGCCGAAATAAGCTAGACGTCTTAATCGAATGACAATCTCTAGCGTCTGGTTATTCAAGTCGAGACCGATAGTATTTATTGTGCATGCTCTCCAGATAAGAATATGGGGTCAACTCGTTCTTCGAGTTCCTTATTACAAATGGCACTGAAACGCATCACGGTACCTGATTCGTGTACCAATTTTAAAAAAAGATGTATTTTTATCTTAAATGTTAGATATCCGAAGCCCAGCTTTTCATGGAAAGATCACAACATCATTATTGATTTAAATTGACAAATAATTCGTGTTTTCAATGTCGATGAATTTGGATGATACTGAATTAGAAACTTAATTAGCTACTTTAAACCTATTTTACCAGTTTAACTGTTTCAGTATTATAAACGTTGGTATATTCACCCGTGGATATCTTTCAAAATATCAGACCATGCATTTGTTATTTCCCGATTTCACAAATGTGGCCAGTGCCATGAGTACATAATAATATGTCCACATGTGAAAGCATATGTTGTATTTTCGACTTCTTAAATATTAATATATTATTTTGTCAGAATCTAACAAGAAAGGAGCTTAATCCAAATGTTTTTTTTCTTTCTAAGAGATTATATTAAGCCTCCCTTATGAATCGGTAAGCTGTATATATTTAAATAATATAATTTCCATTGGAATTCATATAACAGGAAGATGTATAGTGTTCTATTTCACCTTCACCGTTGTCTTTCACGTAAAAGATCGGGGCATGTCGCATTTTAATACGTCGTTTTATAAGGTTGGCTAGCTGTCTCTTCGTTCGGATGGGACGAACAAAATTGGCGTGGACGTAAACCATCCCTTGGCAGTTGGAATTCGACATAATAGTACGCCGTAGCACTGCTGCCCGGGCAAAATTTCCCTCATTATAGCACACTGTATGACGTATGCTCGTCTTCATTAACCCACTTTAGGAGCAAAACAGTAGGACGTTAAACCCCATTTCATTTTTACATAAGGTTGACTTCATCTTCTGAAATGAAATTAATCACACGTTTTGGTTTTTGTGGCACTGAATTCTTGGCCAGGTTTAATACAGAGTCGTTACCACAACCCTTGGAAGTCAGCCTCCTACTTTTAAGAACCGTGAGCGGAGTTACTATATGCCAATCGTGGATATTTCTTGCGAGAGCTTCATACATTCATTGAAATTCTTGGACGGACTGAAATTTGCAATAATATATTCATATTTTAGAACTTTGATAACAAGGGGCGGAGGTCTTTTTCTAAATCTAATGAATAGATCTTTTTTATCATACGATCCTACTATAGATAGGTGGCAAAACGGTATTAGTTTTTAGTGGTCTGGATCCGTAGGGGTTAAATGGTCATTATGTCCCCCGGACGACTTGGGGTGTTTTTAATCGACGGATTTACATTTCCTGGCAAGACCAGGGTGAGTAAAGGGTAAGCATTGATGCAACAGGTAAATCACCTACGAAATTAATTTCACAGCTTTTGGATTTGTTTAAAAAAAACCCGATTAAGTATGGTGTGTTGGGCGCTGTTTTTGTTATTCAGATTAAAATCATAGGAATGTTCACAAAAGTTTTGATACAAAGTAAAAGTCCCTGATTGCCATTAGCATTTTTGGGGTAATGTCTATATTTTTACCGCTGAAATTAAGCTAAAATATAAATCTATAATAACTACACTTATTATACATGCTTATCTGATGGGTAGTAATAATAATATTTATTTTATGATCAGTAGTGGAATACCGCGTTTTATCAGTGAAATAAAAGTGTTATTCCTCTGGCTAGCAAAGTAGTCCATGTTGTTTTACCTAAAATGATTGTAAAATCATAAAATAAGCAAGAAAACGTTTATATTTTCACTCATGCTACGACAAATATCCTCTATTTATTTATTCAGTGTGGAGATCTTCCGATCTATACAAATAACATTTGAACATATATACATAGTGATATTTTCAAGCAATTATACAGAATTTAATATATTGAGGGCCACGCCGGAAAATCCTGATGAACCTTCTCGACCAACGCAGGGATCGAACACAGAAGCTCCAGGTTGGTGGGTCAACATCTTACTCACTGAAGCCCGCGGCTTTAAAGTAATATATTGCCAGATAACCACTCGTGTGCGGTAGGGAACGGTCAGTCCAGAACAAATGGAAAGATATTAGAGACAAAGATTAACATTAAAGCCAACTGCAAATCTTTTTTGTTTGGCATCAATATATTATGATAGACACTGATGTAGTTACCTCCCTTGATTCACGTCTTTAAAGTTCCATGCAGAAGCTCAGTAGTAGGAAAGGGACCTAATACACAAAGATCTACATGTAATATTAATGTAAATATGGATATCATTACATTATCCCGGTATCGTAATGATCCGAAATATTAAATATTAGTACCTTACACATAAATATCAATGGAGAAATTAACAACGCGGGAGGGGATCTAGAAGCTTGACGTGATTATTTTCAAAACAATTGTTCTGTTTGATGTTCAGCTAGATGTGACGAGCAACTGATTTGTTCGTGTAGAGTGTGGTATGCCATATATGGCCTAAACGTGGACGGCAGTCAGGGTAGCAACGACGACGACGATATACATCCATATGAAAATGTGCGCGTATAAAAATAGTGGGACAGTTCACTTTTGTTAAATTGAAATAAGAGTTAAAAACTCACTTGTTTAATTATTACTACAAACTGTGATGTGACATTTATAAACCGCTTAGAAATATCACCGGATATAAAGAAACGTAACAGAATATAAATAATAATAATAATGACCTTAATAACAAAAGACTGATACATGCAAATTATTAATAAATAGAAGCAACTCATCCTAAATAATACAAAGTTTTAAATAAATCACATATTAATAATAAATATTATTTAATAAATTATGTACCACAAATGAATCACGCGTGATATAGCATGTAAGATTAGCGACGAATGATGACACACTTGCTGATGCCATGTTAAATTTAAAACAATTATTTTGAACAACAAAAATTCTTGTGATAACAGTATTGCGACTGCTTTGTGATATCAGCATCATTGTCGATTGTTAGTACGATCTGTTATTTCAAATTTTGTTTCTAGATAACAACTAAACTATGGAATTCAATTCGAATAATCTTAAAAAAGTATGCAAATTCCCAATGATCATACATACCACTGTTTTTATTACTAATCTATTTAAAAATAAATTTATATTTTGATTTATTGTTGGCCCAATCTGATTAAAACACAGATCTATATTTCGTTTCGTTTTTATATACTTTCGATGGCCTTCACTACACGAAGATCTGGACGATTGTAGTGGAAAGCCATGTCAGGGGACATTCAAGAGGCTTTTGATTAACCAATCAGTATTGATGTTTCTAGTGGGATACCCAAATTTCCCCACGTCCAGAATTCGCCGAAACATACCGTTTCATTGGCTAACCCCTCAAATCAACCAGAATGCGGGTTATATAACAACTCTCCCAGATCCTAGTGTAGTAAAGTCAAGTAAAACGAAATTTTGAACAATAAAAAACGAAACGAAATAGGATCTGTGTTTTAATCATATTGGTGTCCGCCGTTGATAATCGCGCGTACATGAATAGCACTACGCGAATTGAATAGTATTACATGATATTATATTTTGATTTTTATTTTATCCATGCAAACAGTTTTAATAGCAGTAGCTGTTGTTTTTTCCGATGGTATGATATAATGACCCTAGTTTCCATAAATATCATGTGGATAATCCTCTACAGTTGGTTCGGTCATTTTTATTTCGGCAAACACCTAATTATTTGTTCAACGATATTACGAGAACTTCATGAAAATTACTAATTATGAATACATTTTAAATATATAATTTCGTTACTGCTTTCTCTGAATTCGCACGACCGACCTCACCAATTTATGACCTTCCTGGTTATCCAACCAGAAGTTATCTGTACTTGATCCGTCCATGGTTCCAGTAAGAAAGCTTCTGGTACAATTCAGGTCATCAGCAAACCACCATCCCCCACCAAACCTTGACGCACAATTGTGGGTAGTGTGATCATTATCATATGTTGAAAACGGCTGTCCTGTTGCGGTAACCATAGAATCACCACAATTGCTAGGTTCGTTGGCGAAATGACTGGTGAAGAATTTATAATTAGTGGCATTTCCGAAATTTACATTCTTGTAATGACTTTTACATTTACTTCCGAATTTGTACAGGTTAAACTGAAAGACAATTTCCACAGATGGAATAGCCATCACTTGCATAAGCCTTTCAAAGCCCAACCACCTGTTTCGTAAATGAACACCGAATCCTTCTTCGTACTCAGTCCAGCTGCGGTTGAAATTTTCATACAAACAGCTTGCGTCTCTCTGCAATATTGTCATCCATCCACCATAGGCTAAGTAACACATCACCTCAAAAGAATCTGACGAGAGTGGTGGTTTAATTGTCGTGACACGATCCGTATCTGTATATGTCATCCCGTGATTAAGCACTCCATCTGCACAATCTACAAAAATTGATAAATGAATCATTTTTGAATAATATCTCCTCCCCTACTAAACCGAGATTCTGTAGAAATCTAAACGGCAAACGTTCGATCAGCGGAAGACTTTACTGTCCACAATAACTTAATTCGACCTGAAACCTTATATTTGTCGGGTTACAGCTCCCCCATCCTTGAATATTTCTCAGGAACAAGGTTCCACGAAGGTATATGATGAAAAGGACCCTGGTGAAAACGTATGTAGTTTGCGACCTCTGAAAATCTGCGGGCTTACTCCATGAGAGCCGAAAATCCAAGATGGCGGCCAAAGTGGGCTGAAATTGACATTACCAAACTTTGTGGCCCGTGTTATGTGTTGGGGTCAGCCGACTCATATTCGACAGTTTCCAATTCATTTCACAAACGATTGGTCCGTTATGACTGCCAAAATCCGGAACGGCGACAGAAATTGGCTCGGAAAGCATTCTTACCTGAAATAACATTCTCACATTTGTCTCCATAGTGACCAAGGGGACAGGTACAATTACCATCGATGCATCCAATATCCTAAAAGCAATTCACAATTTACTTTTTACAAAAAAAGAAGAAAAAAAAACACGTTGTCGGGCAGCGAAATAAGTACCACAGACAACTTTGTTTTATTGGGTGTAACATAAGAGTACACTGTGTTCCGGTGAGTTTTCTTTTACTACAGCAAGAAACAGTTAATACAAACCTGACAGAGTTGAGTGGAATTGTATTTTCCTCGTGTCATAACATTTATCATGCAGAAAAAGTAAAAATTGTTCATTAAAAATTTTCCAGGTTATACATAAATAAATAAACACTGTAAATTACAAAATTTGGACTTAAATCAAAGAATCCCCTCACAAATTTATTAAATACATGTAGTTTTGAAATTTTACCATTTCCTGACAATTTAGAGAGGATATTATCAAATTTTGGCCTCTCATCCGATTTCAGTCTTACAGAGAAAACAGCAGAGAAAACAACATTTTGTATGAGGTTGACCACCGAAATTTTGAGATTCACAAATTAAAGTAGCATACTTAAAGGGGGAGACTAGCGAATTTCAACAGGGTTTGCATAAATCTTACGTATATAATAATAAATAATCCCCTATGTAACACAAGCGAGAAATTAATGTTTAATTAAAACTGAAAGTGACAGGTCACATGATGTATACAATTAGCCATGTGGAGTGAATTGTGGCACAGCGTATGAGTGTGTTACGTGACGGCTTTGGGCACTAAATGTTACAAAATCATAAATTCGTGTTTATAATACCCCAATAGACAGCCCATCTGATCAGATTTTTGGCCAAAGGACGATGCGTGCACACAATACAGCAGTGAACTAATTGCCAAATCTGTATGTTTACTATAGGGCCCAGTGAGCGTGTTTAACCAACTATATATGTCACTTCCGGTTTTAATTTTAAAAAAGTGTATTTCTCGCTTACAAAAACGTTTTTGCTTGTGTTGCGGATGGGATCTTTTATCAATATATATTTAAGATTTATTGAAACCTTGTTGAAAATCGTTGGTCTTCCCTTTTAAATCCTGTAACAATATAAATTATATGAAACGAAATGGGATTTAACGTCCTACTTTCTGCACCTAACCTGGGCTAATGAAGACGGGCATACGCCGTACAGTGTACAATTAGGGAAATTTTGCCCGGACAGCGGCGCTACAGCCTAAACTTATATCGAATTCAAACTGCCAAGAGGACGAAACCTGTCGATATTCAGCTTGCAGCGATAGAGCCCCCCCCCCTCACTTCCCGGTTTTGTTAATGTCTTAGAAACAACAGTTTTAAAAAGGTTAGTAGATTTCTAGAAGGACCCTTGTAAAGCATCTAAGATGTCATTTCGTATTTTTAAAAATAAATTATTTATACTGGAGGTGGCTGGATCGCACCCGGTGGCTGAGAAAGTTTGTCGTGATTTTGCGGTGTGACCTCCCCTTGTCAGTGGTGCAGGACGCAGGGTCTTGCAAGGAAACCTCCCTAGTTGTTCGGATAGGGCAGACCACCGAAGTCCCGACCCGTGTACACATTGGCGTGTACGTAAACGACCCCTTTGCAGTTGGAATTCGATATAAGAGTAGACCGTAGAGCCGCTGTCCGGGCAATTTTCCCCGTCTTCATTAGCCCAGTTGATCAAAACAGTAGGACATTAAACACCATTTCATTTCTCTTGGTTCTGCGAATGGCAGCTTAAATTAAACACTCACCTTTTTATAACATGAACAGTTTGAGGAATCGTCGGATTTGATACAAAATAATCCATCTTCAAATAATTCACAATTTTGTGTATGTGAACAGTAAAAATACAATCTACAGTTACTATTAGCATTACAATATTGTGCACATTCCCATATTCTGGGTACCTTGGTTATTGTGCCAATACGTTTGGACATTGAACAAGAATTAACAAGTATAGTGGTTTTGGTGTAAGCTGCATACCGAAATACATCCACCAGGCCCACCTGTATGCCAAAAATACATAAATATACATTAAGAATTAAAGATTTCATTTTATGTCTAGTTCACTGTACGATGTTTACAACATTATTTTTAAAACAAATATCCATGATGGTATCCTTTATTTTCCCCAAAACTGCCTTAGCAATTTATAAAATGTTTATATATCACACAGGATGGTAATAATCATGTATTGATTTGAAGGGTGTCGGCATCCTTATCTATAGGTGTATAGAAATGCAAATTACAAGATTCGAATCGATTTGCAGACAATGGACAATTCTAGAATTTCGTGAATCACAAAACAGTATAATAAGTATACAGTCGACTCTGTCACATCTGATATCTGATCACTCCGGATTTCTGTGACATCCGACATGATTTTCATGTCCCGATTTATTTCCTTATTACTTCAGCCCAAAAAAATCCGGATTCTGTCAGTTCCGGATTTCGACAACAATCAGCCGTCCCGTTATTATAATTTCCATTGAATCGTCACCGTATAATCCGGCCTTAAATCGGTAGGTGTCAAGCAATTGCTTGTTGGATTAAAACTTGATGGGTGTGAAGCCACAAAAGATTAACAAACAATCACCAATCAATTATCGGTAAGATTAAAACTCACTATCGTGTAGGTCTTTGTTGATTACCTTGATAATTTTATAATCTCTTGTAAGACAGTAATTGTGACAAATACTCACGAATATCTACGAATTTTCCCCACAAATTTGGTCGTACAAATATTCCTAGCACCTGCTAGAAAAAATCGTAGCGCATGCCGATTGAACCCGAATAACGTAAGTTTGTCCACGTTGAGCTGAAATGAGCTTTCGCCGATGAGTGTCAAGGTCACAAAACGGCCGCTGAAAACGTACGACGACCTTGACATAGAACTGAAGATTATCAATGAACACGTGATAGCAAACACAAGCGTGCGACCAAGTGAAGACGACGAAGAAACTCGACCTATTCAAAATGCCTACGCATGTTGAATGAAATAAATATTAATGTTAGAAAATTTTGAATGTTCAGAAAAGTTTATCATTTTTAAATGGAATAACGTTCTGGTGATTCGAAGCAAAATTATTACAATATTTCCGGTTTTGACAAAACTTGGTATTCCGGATCTCTGTGACATCCGACATATTGAAACGATCCCGTGCGATGTCGGATTTGACATAATGTATACATTATCTCATCAAATATATTATCGAATCCATTTGAAGCACCCCCACGTGTTTTTATATTGTATACATTATCTAGATACTTATAAACACTTGCCCGAACCACTCAAATCATCTCATCAAATATATTATCGAATCCATTTGAAGCACCCTCGCGTGTTTTTATATTGTTTCTTTTTCTTTTTCTCTCGTTTTTTGTTTAAAAATGCGTGTAATAGCATTAGTTCAAAGTCACATAGCGGGTTAACTCAATTACTATGGGGGCTTTGCATCAATTCAATAGTCATTTGCCGCGTAAAGTAAATTACAAGAGAGATACATAATTTGTCAATCTACAACATGGGTAATAGGCCTCCTAGAACAAATTTTAAGGTAATATCAATGATGTTCTGGTCATCTAACAAAAAGTTTCTCAAAATTGGACTGGAAAATCCAAGATGGCGTCCGAAAAGTTAAAGGTGTATGCTTTGGCAAACGGGGTCATTCTTGTTGGCAAAATTTAAGCGCCAGCTACAAAACTTGTCTTGTTTAATGCATAATAATGACAAATAAATTGGTTAATTAATTATAATAACAAAACCACAATGATTCTATGGCACCATAAGACTAGATGATCGTGAAAAACTGATAGCTTTGGTTATATTTGAGCTAAAAATAAAATATTTTTGTGTCAATAATTATTGTGAATCTTAAATTATGTCATAGTTGCTATGGCGTCATTATTGTGGTCGAAAGTCTCGACCAACCAAATTGCTATCGTGCTGTTTACCCTGAGCAGAAAATGCTCATTATCGTACTAAGTCACAGTATTCATCACTCTCACTTAATTAAAACCAAAGTTATCGTATCCCAAGCATCAACCAATCAAATTGAATATCGCTGCAGAAAATGCTCATCGTGGAACTCCATCAGAGTTTGGACATTCTAGCACAATTAGAAGCAAAGTTATTGTGTCCCAAAAAGTGTGACGAACGGGCAGAGAGACCAATTTTAAAAAGTCCCCTGGTTTCTTCGAAAGTCGGGGGACAACTAAGTTGACCAGGGGCCGGTTGCTCAAAGCTCTGTTACCTTTTAACGATCCGTTAACATGGAGTAAACGGATCTTTAACTTTAACGGAGAGAAAGGTTGTTGCTGGAAGCCCCGTTAACTTTAACGGATAATGAAATTGACTTTCCAGCAACAGAAATTTAACGGACCGTTAACAAAGGACACATGAAAATCGTTAAAATAACTTAGGTTTGAGCAACCGGCCTCTGTTGTATATTTGTCATTAACTTAAAACATGGCCTCTCATATAGTTGTATAATGACATTTATTTTCTCTTAAGTGACCCATACAGTAAATATATGTTCGTCAAACAACTTAAAGGCAGCACCACGTCATTAGATGTTCAGAAGGCTTTACTTTCAGTTTTCTATGAACATGGTTTTCCAATCGAGCTGATGTCCGATAATGGCCCCCAGTTTGATTGAAACTCGTCCAGGGAATTCTGTAAAACCTTGAATATCAATCTCGTTCCCAGAGGCAGCCGTGGAGCCGAAGGCCTCTGGCACATTAGACCGTCCATTTTTTCCAAACCTAAGCCCCGCCCATTCTGACCTCTGATTGGTCAATCTTTATGGGTCGATGTCTCGAAAACTAGAGGTCGGATCGTCGTTTCGTTTATTGTAAAATGATCCTTGAGTCAAAGTCAACTCGCTGACATAAAAATTGGATCCTAAACGAACAAATTCAAGTTTTTGTAAAGATCTATTTTTCTACGCGTGGGTATATTTTTAAGTGATTCGGTCAATGAGGCACGTAAAATCAGGGGCGTACGACGCAAATAAACGAGAAATTTCGCGCGTAGGAATTACATGTCACCTTCCGGGAAAATGGCTACCCCGATTCACCAGAGAAATTTCTTCAAAAATTTTTCTGGTTTCGAGATTGCTGGAATATAAACCATATAACAAGCAGTCCGAGATACCTCCAATTTAACGGTTATATAGAGCGCCGCGTACAAGCTGCGAAAAACCTACTCGTAAAAGCTAAAGCATGTAATTCATCATTTGACTACGCCTTATATATGTACAGGATTACACCTATAAGTAATACACTGCCTAGTCCAGCTGAACTGTTGAGTGGTAGGAAATTTCATGGCAAACTTCCGTCCAGAGTCATCCCTCCATAAAATGAAGTAATCGATGAACTCTTAAATCGCCAAACTAATCAAAAGATGCATTATGATAAAGAAATAATGCTGGTCAAGAACTCTGTGAACTTAATCGTGGGCAATATGTCTGTTTCCAAACGCAGGTTCACAAATGGAATCCTGCTCGAATAATTTGTTAATCTTCAGAACCACGTTCTTACGAGATCAAACTGCATGATGGTTCAACCCTACGTCGTAATAGAAGATTCCTAAAGGAAATTAGTCCTGAAGAGGCCAGGCAATTAACACCAACATGTATTCACCCATAAGTTCTAATACATCTTCAAAACATGTACGTTTAGATTGGAGCCGAAACCAGTCGACTTATAAAACATCGACTCCTGATAAATGTGCAACCACAAAAATACAGACGTCACCACAGACACATCAACTTGAAACTAACCCGAACTACATGCAGAAGAATCCACAAGATGTTGTTTTAAAACCAGTATTCGTGGACGTGTATCTAAACCCACAGACAAACTTAGTTTATAACGTGAACTGATATTATGTGTGTGTGTTATGTTTCAGATTAGTAATCGACTTAGGTAGGTCAAGAATTGACTCTCAAATATTTAGTTATGCTGTACTTTTTAAATTCCTACAATATGTGAACTATAGTTGACGACCGAACACAACCTTCTTATTTCCAATGTAACTTCCGTTTAGTTTTTTGATTCCTTGATTGGTCCCAGCATGGCGGCTTTGTATGATTATGTTCTCAATAAAGTAAACATTCAACATGAAGTTATTACATATAGAAGTTATTACAATTTTATCTCAAAATTGTTACTTTCAAAGATATGAATATGAAGACCTACTCAGAAAACATGTTAACAGCTTTCCTTGTCAGGCCCTCCGTCCTGCATCACTAACAAGGGGTAATCGCCTGATTTTATCCATATAGAATGGAACCACAAGAAGATCGATATACCAGACTTACAAGGTTTAATGGCAATTTGAAAACAAAAACAAAACAGACATAATTATCGTGAAAACACACGGGTAGTATTTTATCCAGAAATTCACTGAGCATGTACCTGTTATTTCTATCGATCGATGAGATGGACAGCGTTAAACTTGTCACTTGGAAGTTGGAGTTTGTTGACTCGAGTCCAGACCAAGAGGAACTGAAAGGAAGATTGTTCTACGACTTCAGGTATACAATTAATATAGTACCCTTTCATTAAAATATATTTATAATTATGTATTTCATAGAGTAGCATTCCATTAAAAATATATTTACAATTGTGTAATTAATAAATAATCAAACTTACATTATGCAAGAGCTTAATCTGCCTGAAGGTCGTTCATTAGGCCTAAAATGTTATCTAACTTATTGATTAGACATTAATTAATTTATCCAGATATTTACTGGATTAGGATCCGATGAGCTGCTCAATGCTCATTCATGATTAAATCAAGAAAAGGATAATCAAGGCATATGTTTTTTAGTGTACCGACTTTAGTAATGATGATCAAGGCTAGGCCGAAAAATTCATTAAAGAGTGTCGGACTGCACTGTTTTTCTATTAAAGTCATTTGACTGGATTTTAAAGATATAACAAGAACTGCCAGCTCTTTATCTGAATGTTACGTAATGTGTAATAAATAATTTATTCACTTCTTCACATCTGTTCAAATTTGCATATTAATTCAAAGTTTTAATTGTGCTTATTATCATTAGAGTTTCACACTGCATAGCTTATGTGACACACTATTGTTTTTGTTCGGATTCTTTTTCTTATTATTTTTTTCCACTTATCTCAGCAACTGCTTGTCGCATGGTTATAATGGTTTTTTTTTCTATTTATGAATATTTTTCGAGAGTATTTCGCTTAAGATGGAAGGGCCATCTGACTTCAGCAAAAATATGAATATTTTTTTTTTCTCAGTAATTTGTGTTAGCCACCATTGGCTATTTCAGTTTTTCGATCCTAGATTAATTATTTATTGTTAGATTTTGTATGCTCTGTGGTCCTAATAGTAATTTTTTTTTTACCGAAAAAATTCCCTGTTGGCATCGTAAGTGACGTAATTTTAACCCCAAACTACAATTTTGACTGTTCGGTTCCACTTTTTGGAAGCAAAATTTTGTGCTCATTTTTTTTATATTATTTCGTTTTTGGTCCATTCAATTTAAATGTGCAAAAAAGGTGTAAAATAAAGCAGCGTCTTCATATTTTACAATATTTTTTGGTAACTTTTATTAACTTGTACTTGACAAGGACTAGGATCACTTGTCCTCTCGTTTCTCCTCCCACAGTGAATCGGTGTGTGTCAGTGGACGTTAAACCCCATTTCCCTCTCACATCTTGCAGATCTTTTGAGGTTAAGCGCACGGATTGATCAATTACTTACAGTGTGTATTTAAGGCTTTTCATTATACAACTTCAGTCAATGCACCCAAACGACCCCTTCGCAGTTTCAAGTATAAGTCATTTGACAAACACACATTATGTGTGACATGGGCGTCACAAATGGCGAGAGGGGGTGACTGAATATACTTGGATCCGCCCCCCCCCCCCTCCTAACAAAAAATGGCAAAATAAAGTACCTAAAATCTAATAAAACACTGAGGACTGGAAGGGCAGTAAAAGTCGTTTGCGGCCGTCAAATATTCCAAAATATTCTTGGGGTCCATACAAGGTCAGCTCCTCTTCTTCGCCTCTCGGAAGTCGAAGAAAGCTGACGCTGCCGTTTGTAAACCTGCTTCGGGCATTTCTAGTTTTGCTTCCTTAACTGTCATCGAGCCCGAATAGAACACTAATTTTACTTTTCTTTTTATTGAATACCAAGAATTTGACTATTGATTAAAACATTTTGTCTGGAGCCACTCTACTTTGCGCAACATTTTTCGTGCATCGATTATTACTCGAGAATGCAACTGCAACAGTGTGATTGGAATTAGAGTGGGATTTCGGTTACAAAACCATTGGATACTTTTGGAGTTGCTTACACAGGCTAGAATAACAGAAACGCATTTGAGGTGGTTAAATTTTCGAAACTTCTCCAAGAGGGTGAGGCTCCCGTAGCCGCGACGATTGATTGGTTGTTTGGAATTCTGGGTAGCCAAATAGGCTATATTGGACTGAATTAAAGTTGCTGTATTCACAGGCTGGAATAGCAGGAACACGCGTTTGTGGCAGTTAAATTTTCTCCAACTGGTCCCGTCTATGAATGGAAATCGAGTCAGCCACCTGAATTAGGCTATATTAGACCATTTTGAAGTTGCTTTGTTCGCGGGCTAAAATAGCAGGAAAAGGTGTTTGCAGCCGTCAAATATTCCAAAATTTTCTTAGGTGGGGATGGGGGTCCATACAAGGTAAGCCACTTCGCCTCTCGGGGGAGACCGGCACCGCTATCTGTTAACATGATAAACATTGTATTGGTGTGATGTTTTAGTTTAATCCCGTAAACTATGCCAAAACAATGTTTACAGAATACTGAAACTTTAAAAATATTTATGGGTGTGAGCCTTCCACGCCCCCTGTTGCGCTACATTTTATATAATTTCATTTGCAGACCCCCTTCCCCCCAATATATATTTCACGGCTACGCCTCTGGTGTATGACTAGATATGGATTTAATCCAAATTTATCAATGACGACAAATAAGTCGCACTTGCCACTGAGCAAGATTTAACACCCTCACTGCTTATTACCCACACACACCAAGTTTCATTGTGTTGTTAATATTATCAATATTCAAGTACTTATTACAACAAATATACTTCAGATCATAACAAAACAAAGGCACCATCAACTTCAGCTTGTAAGAATATCAATTCGTCAGTTTTAGCTGATTTTATATATTTCGAACATATATTATCAAAAGCAACAGATTTAACTTTAAATCAATTAATAAAGTACAAAAGCTGATCAAAAATACGGGAAGAAATTAAAAGTGTGGCAGAGAAAGTAAACTCTAATTTGAATAATACAAAGGCTGAACTAATCGAGTGAATTGAGAAACTGTTACATAAATTTTAAATCATATAGGTTGTGGTTCATTTTCTGTGGATTGCGTAAAGATGTGGAAACAGTTTCACACCGTATGTTTAGATAACGCCTTTTTAATAGCGGCATCAAGGACAATACAATGTAAAGCATTATCCGTTATCATCAGTCATGCTTTTATACAATCTCTAATACATAAACTTTTACCATTTAAATTAAATGTTTCCACCAGTTATATTGAAAAGGAGAATTGCATTACTGAATGGTCAATGCTTTCTTTTTTATATTGCTGGTTTTATTGTACATGACCTTTCTATAAAAAGAGATTTATAGACTAATATTATAGAAAAATTAACATCATCGAACAATGAAATTGACAAGCAGTCTCGACACCAGAAATTTTTTAAAGAAATTTCTCTGGTGAATTGGGGTAACCATTTTTCCCCCAGAGGTGATGAATCACATCACTGTCACGTGACATATATTTATTTTACGTGCCAGGATGACCGAATCACTTAAAAATATATCTTTACAAAAACTTGAATTTGTACGTTTTTTATGTCAGCGAGTTGACTTTGACTCAAGTATCATTTCACAACAAACGAAACGACTATCCGACCTCTAGTTTTCGAGAAATCGACCCAAAAAGATTGACCAATCACAGGTCAGAATTGGCGGGGCTTGGGTTTGAAAGAAAAAATTGGTAAAAATAGCCGGTCAAAGGAACCAGAGGCCTCCGGCCCCGCGGCTGCCTCTGGGAACGAGATTGATTGACTAGCTCTGCTTAGATTTAGCTCGAAATGTCGAGTTTCACATTGTAACTCAATTAAATGCAGAGTTGTATGTTACAAAGTATTGACCAATCAAATTGCTTATTGCTCCTTAGCCTAAGCAGGAATTACGCACAATCGAATTTAGTCAAGGTAAAGTTATCTTGCCCCAAAGCATCAACCAATCAGATTGCTTACCCTAAGCAGACAATGATCTCATCATCGAACTCCATTCAATAATTCCTTCGGGAACTGTCTTTGAGCGGACGATGCCCGCTGACAGTTCCTGTCGGGCCCTATTTAGCTGCAATATGTAGCAGAAGATGCGTGTTGTGTGCTGTAGAATACGATGATGCATTTTATCCTAGATTAATAGAAAATGTTGATGACGAGGAAGTGGAAGTAAAGGCGATGCACGGGACTGGATTCAATAAATTCTTTTGGCCATCCATGGAGGATCGTGTCTGGTACCGACAAGACAAAGTAATTGCCCCCATCCCTCCTTTAGAATGGGTTACCGGCAGACGCTATAAAACACGAGATGATATATTCAAGAAACTTCCTAAAATAATCTTTTGTGGAAACTTGGTCGATCAGATGTGTGTTGTAGAATACGATGGTGTATTTTATCCTAGATTAATAAAAGATGTTGATGACGAGGAAGTGTTTAATAAGAGATGATATATTCAAGAAACTTCCTAAAAGATATGATGACTTTAACCGATTTTAACAAAATCAAAAACGTAGTCTTGTTGGCGACACTTGCGCCCATATGTGCTCCTATATTAAATTTAACTTGCCTCGCAGGCGCCACTCGTAACAAGTGAGGATCGGGTTTAAATGTGTGTTATTATGTTGCTGTTCTGTTGTTTTGCATTGTTTCATTATATAAAAGAATGAGATAAACCTTTCCTTTACCGAAGACTTATATAGAATAGTGGACCCAATATCGATAATGGAGCGATTATTTCTAGAAACAACCGCATATCAAAAATATTTTATGTCCCCAAACCAAATGTTTTAGCTTCGTTGATCTCCAATGTCAAGTTAAAAGAGTTCGGGCATAGTCTCTAAACTGCGATTCGTATTTTCACAAAATGGTGTCATTACAGTCGTTGGTGCCCTTATGTCGCTTGCGACTAGGGGTAGTTATTTTCATAACTGTCTTTTTGGGAGCGCTTCGCCTGCTCCCACACAGTTATTAATCCCTCCTAAAGGCAACTAGTATGAAACTAACGCTTTTTCACATCTCGGTTCTAAGGCTATTTTAGAATCCTTACCGTCTATTTTTCACGGAGATTCCTCTTTGATCACCAAAAGTAATCATTTCCTGTCACATCTGACACAAATTTATAATAATCCAACACTATTTTCATGTAGAATTGTGCTCTAGAAAAAAGTACACAACTTTCATTCAAAGCCGGGCGCCATTTTTAACTGACGTCTGCGCAGACCGGTTCATAGCCGCTCTCAGCCAGTAATCCAAATTTAGGAATGGAATTTTTACCGTAAACGAAAATTCGTGCTGTAAACCAATTAACAACGGACTAAACTTGCTATCTGATACCACTAGAGTTTTTATTTAACATACATGTACAATAATTACATAAAATCTATAAAATTGAACAAAAATATTATATAATTATCAGATAATTAAATGATGTCAAGTAAAATAAAAAATGTACCCCAACCATTCAACACAGATGAAGAATTATTACATAAAACCTATCAAACAGAAAAACACATTTTATCAAAAATGTATCTCAAGTATTCAATGAATAAATAAACAAAAAACAAAAAAAAAACCACAAATTTTAAAAATACAGTAAATAAATAAGAGAGGGATGTAAAAGTATTGGAAATGTTTTGGTTTTTTTTTAAACTTAATAAAGTAATACAAGGTAATAAAATGATATTTATCAGGTAAAATAAAAATGTACCACAATTTAGGAATGAAATGATAATGTAGAAATTGTTTTTGAAGATAGCAGTAGAACATGTGCGACTCAGAGAAACTGGAGGCGACTGGTTGGCGTCCGACACTGGGTATGATGTGGTGCTTCGTCTGTTGAAATTACGTGAAAAAAAACTGGCATAAACAACATGTCTCATATTATTTAAATTATTCGTGTTATTCCTTATACCATTTGAGTAATACAGTTCTTTTTTTATTACCCCCAAAATTGCACCGCATTTTTTTGATTAAGATGATAATTTACGTTTTGGTACGTGATTTATGCATTCATGTTTCTCAATATGTTCATCACCATAAATATTTAGTTTAGTGAGTTTATCAAACGACCGGAGTCCCCATCACTAATTAAAATTTTGTTGCGAAAACCAGATACCATCTATCTCTTCCATAAAACAGTTGCTGCTTCTACCTCCATAACATTGGAAGAACCGTTTAAATTAATATTGCATTCCTGTTTACTATTATGTCAAGCGTCAAATTCTTTTTCTGATGATGATCTATTTTTTACAAAGGTGCATGCATGGCAAAATGCTGACACTACATGAAAATCCAAACCAAGTCCTATTTGACATTCAATTATAAGTCCACATATCAGCCTAGACGCATCAAAAATAACAGCGATGTCCATACCAGCGTCAATATCAACACTTTGGAGTTGCACGTGAACTGTTCAGACAATTCTACCTGCTTGTGCAAAATTGCCCTCACTTATTCTTTTAGCAGTGTTGGTTATGTCGGTTACATGACTAAGATACGTTTTACGTTGTATGGTGTCCATCGCCCGTAAGTCGTGATAGTTTCACAATGCCAGCATGTCCTACCCCCATATCTAAAATAGCAAAAACTAAAGACCTTAATAAAAAAAAAAAAATTTGGTGCTGGTTTTATTTCTTAAACGCTTAGTGGACTAAATAGGATTTTTTTTTATAACTACAAATCCTAAATGTTTATCCTGTACACGAACAGTTAAAATGGTACAATTACATTCCGGACAAAATAAAGTTTTAAGTAATTCTTTCAGCATACACTCTTGCACAGATAAAAAAAAACGTGTTCCTTCGAAATAATAGAATTATCACCATCAGAACTAGAACCAGGTAAATTATCATTATAATTATAGTCAACATTATCATTGTCTTCCAAACCCAATTCAATTACAATTTATTTATATAGAGATTTTAAAGCTGCAATTTCATATTTTTAAGTTATATTTTTCAAAAGTATTAAAATAAAGCCTTAAAATAGAAATTACCGCATAGCCTCGGTCATCATTACTAAAATCATTAATATAAACAGCATAGTTTTGAATGTCCACTTTTTTTGATTTAATTATCAATGGCCGTTAAGCGGCATATAGGAATCTAATCCAGCCAACATCGAAGGCTAGCTTTGACATCGAGAGTTTATTATGGTCTGAATAATTTAATTAATGTCAAATTGATAATTTAGATAACATTTCAGGCCTAAAGAAAGACTTGTAATACGCATATTTTGCTCTTGCATAATTAATTAATCAAATGAGACCGCCGCATTCGTGCCCAGTATAAACGACTCTTCACGGCACCTTGAACAGTGTCCATTCACAACACAACAACCACAAACGGAATTTGGCCCTACAGTGGAAATGTAATGACTTGGATCCGCCGCTGTGTCTGGTGTTATACGTGGCAATGAATATTTATTTATTTATTTATGTATATTTTCTTTAAAAAAAAAAACCCGGCTACTTGAATCGAGATTTTAGCACACCAAATGCCCTCTCAACAGTGCATCGTGTCCTTTTATGGTCATTGTTGTGACGTTCCTCTGCTCTGCTACTTGGGTTCGTAAATGACACCATAAGCCATGTGTTAAGGGGTACCCACAATCGCCCAATAAAACAAACTTGCTGCTAGTCATTTTGTCTTCAAGCATCTTCCGGGTTACTCCACTTTGTTGCAAATTTGTACTAGTCATGGGCTGATCCAGGAAATGTCGCCAAGACACCTGTAAATCTGAAATTTATATTTTTATTCATTGAAATCTCGCTTGCCCAAAATGTTGGTTATTAATCTGAATTGTTTTTTTTCATTCTTTCGTTATCGGAATAAATTACCTGTATTTCCCGCTTGTAAAAACGCTATGTTGTTACTAAAATTACTTAGTTCACTGCAGTAGGTCAACCAGTCAATAAATATATGAATGCCTCCCACCCCATCTCAATGTCCCACGGGTCATACCCTGTGCTTCCCACCCCATCTCAATGTTCCACGGGTCATACCCTAACATTGAAATGGGGTGGGAGGCATCCATATATTTATTTACTGGTTCACCTACTGCAGTGAACTAAGTAATTTTACGTTGTCCTTTTATCGTTTTAAACATTGGATTCACACATAATCGTGTCATGTTGAAGTTTTAAGTTAAAACAAGAAAGTAATTCGTACGTTTACCTGAGCTTAGAATCAGTGGTTGTTTTGACATCAATTGAATGAAACAGTGTCTCATTTTCAATGGTGCTATGAGTATGATGGGCAACTTGTGTACCATCAATCGTTCCCACTACATTCGGTAAACCTATTTGGTGAAAACCTTCCTTTGTAGAATTGATATCTTCCATGGAATAGGGGAAATTTATAGATACTTTATCGACAATACAGGTTGTTATTGCTCGTGAAACACAATACATTTCTCTAGACACTGATGGTACACTAACCCCATGAGCATCAGCAATGAGTTTTGGAAGCTTCCTGTGGCATCGAACCGTAATGTATTCAGGACTTGTACAGGCGATGACAAGGATTTCTATCGGTAAGTTGCGGTATTGAGATCATCATTAATAACATGTAATTTTCTGGCCGATCAAGTCTGTGCCATGAAAATAATTCCTCGTCTGTATGGGTGTCGAGAGGGATTAATCTGTCTCTGAATATTCTCTCTTGCGGAAGTTGCCGATCCGCATAAAGTAACAAGGCGGCCATTTTGTCTAAGATACGTAAAGAATTCCAACGTACGACAGGGTGAGAGTTGCCGTAGACTTTACGATAAATGTTACGAATTTCGTAAGTTAAGAATTTTAGTAAAACGAGAATTTTACGTAAGTTTACGTTACGATAAACTTGCGCAAATTTTTCATCGTAAGTTGCTCTGTGAAACTGCTCCCTGGTCTCCCTCATCAAAACAGGCTTCTCATTCGCTTTGATTGGAACATTTCGGGTTATATGCATCTTCATGTCGATCAAGATATAGAATTTATTTCATATTTCTATGTTAAAACTGTGCATAGATTTATGGTGTAAACGACACGCTTTCAAATTGTAGCAATGGAAATATGACTGATGTAACCATTGGCAACTAAATGTAAACAACACAGCTCTTCGATGTGTCTTCCGCGTCAGCAGTAGATGTTGACCTATCTCCATGAACTTGTAGTTGATCATAGAAATTGTTTACAACTATAGGCCTGTAAAAGTATACAACGTGACCTTCGTTTTTCCTCAAAGAAAGTAGACTGGGACATATAATACCATATCATTCTATGACTACATGCAAATACAAGCAAATATCATTGAATACAGCCATTGAATAACCTATGGTTGTATTCAATGGCTTGAAAACGTTTGCCCAGAATGACACCATTTTCATAATTACGTCAAACCGTAATGACGTCACCACTAGCAGCGACAATTTTTGTAAAAAGAAAAGAAAATAGGGCGGAACCACTGATCTTATTTAGGAGATAAACACTTCCTGTTACGTATTTATCGGGGGTTTATTGTCCATTTAACCATGCTTGAATCATTAGAACACGAGACGCGATAGCGTCGAGTTGTTCTAATGGATAATTCAAGCATGGTTAAATGGACAATAAACCCCCGATAAATACGTAACAGGAACGTGTTTATCGATATTGTAGCATAAATACGTTTAGTTTTTCTTTTGAACTATTTCTCAAATGTTTTCAGCGGCATTTTAAATAGTCGTTAGAGGGCCACGAGCGAGCATTCTTCGACCGACGTCATGGAATCGATGGTCTTTCTAGCGTCTGGATAATCATGTCAATTTGCGGGAAACGACTACTTCCCTACCTGGCGTAAATCGAAGGGCCAGCGGATGGGATTTATATAGACGGAAAAACAAGAAACAATAAGTTTAATAAGATACGTTATTATAAATACAGAAATTATCACATGTTCAACAATGTACAGACAAATTTACATACGTAAATGGATGTAATTTATGCAATGAGATTCCCAATTCTCATTACGCTAGTTGCTACCCTGCAAAATGGACTTTCCATGCAAACAACCTCATGGAAAGTATCAACAAGTGAGGTTCAAATTGAGATATCATTTAAAATAATTGTTTACAACAACTGAAGAATTGGAAATTGAAAACATCCCATTTGCGTTGGCACCAAGTGACTGATACTGGAAATGGTGCGAAGTGTTTGAGTTACAAGGAATTGGCAAAGATTCGTGAGATACTATAGTGTGTGATGTGGACTTTGGCTTAGGCCCATAACCTTGCAAAATATTTGAATACTCATGTTTCTGTTTTGAACTAGAATCATAATTTGTCTTACGTTTAAACAATTTAACACCCCAACTTGTGTTTTTAGTAGTTGCTTTGGACTTGGTTTCCTCTATTCATACATGCCAACCTGAGGAGATTGAAAATCGGAATGCCTAGTATTGATGATAGAGCAAGGACCGTAGGTCCAAGGTCGAACGGTGCGAAGCACCGTGAGCGCCGCAGGACGTGGTGAAGACTGAAAATATGTTTATATAGGCCTAGAAGATTTTTCGTAAGAGGCTTTTAGGTTTGAGCAGCTCAAGTGTTTTTTAGTTTCAAAATCTTTTTTAATGTCCGTAATACCACCGTAAGCAACACATAAATCAGACTAAACAAAATGTGAATTCGTCGCCTCTACGCGAGGACGTAGTGATTCTTGGAAATTCTTTGCCGTAAGTTTCCCGGTATTTTTGTCTGACATTCGTTTTGGAAATTGGAAGCCATTTGGTTTGTCTTGACGACCGACGCGTGGAAGTCGTAAATTATTTATACTGGGTTTTATTTATAATTGTAATTTGTTTTTTTCACACATGGAAAACAGCCACATCGTTACTGGCAACTAACGGTAAATCCGCCGTGTACTGTACGAGTGTATGCGAGAATGGCTCCGCGAAGCAGATAATATTCGCGAAGTATGCAAATTAGGCACGGCCGATGACGAAATAACCATATGACCTCTTAGCTTATTCCATTTTATATTTATAATGATCGAGAAAACTGGCGACATGTTTTCGGCTATTTCCGTCTTTTTACCACGAATTATGCAAATTAGACACGGCAAATGACAGAAATAACCACATGACATTTTGATCTTGATTAGCCCAGACATAATAGCTTATTCCATTTTATATTAATAATAATAAGGAAAACATGACACATGTTCTCGACTATTTCCGTTGTTTTACCGACTCATACTACGATAAACAGTATCGCAATCAGATTCACAACAAACAGCGAGAATGCCGAGACAGTCGTCAATGTAAAAAGGTCCGGAATGAAATATAATAAATATCTTCCAATAAATTTTAAAAAACGAAATTATAAAGAGTAAAATCGGAATTCAGAATTAGACTCAGAAAATCGGAATGATTCCGACAAAATCGGAATAGTTGGCATTATGTCTGGAGATTTGTCTCATCCATTGTCTTGAAGCGGTTGCTATGGGCATGGGACGCTTCGACATTCGTCTCTGCTATTTTAACGTTGATTTCTACTGAAATAAAAACAAATATGTATTTTTTTATTGATAAATATGTGTGGAGTCTGATGAAGTTATAAATCTTTGGTATCCAAATAATTTTTAAGTATATACATATGATCAAAATCTAAAATTATGCTGAGTCATATCATCAGTGCATGAATAGGCCTAATTCTTAAAGTGACATGTCACCATGGTAAAATTAGGAGGTCATTTTCCCCAATACAACTATAGAAAGTTTGATTTACTGATATTTACATTTTTTTTAAAACAATGCTTATTTTTATGTTTCAGAAATATTCTACAACATTACCTGGTGTGGGTGGTGATGTATCCATTAGTTCAGGAAAGATTTCATCAAAAGAACCCAAGATTAAAGTTCCCAAGCACAAAGTCAACAGCCATTTTTTTTAATCAGTTGCAGGAACAGAAATAGTTCGCGAAACTAATACGCGGTTATTCGCCTTGCTAAAACAGAGGGGGTTTATTGTCCATTCGACCACACTTTTCGACCAATCAGAATCGAGGAAATTTCAGATTTGTGCTACAATATATTATAACTGGATAGCTCATGACGCAATCAACAAATTTTAATGACGTTGCTTGTGCGGAACCTGTCATGAATTTCAACGTTATTGATAATGATTTTTTTGATAATACAGTGTATTTTGAGATTTGCATGTAGTTATAGAATAAATACAGAACTCAATGACCATTGAATACCGCTCGGGTTATTCAATGGTTCACTCGAGTGTATCCCTGCCGCATTCCACTCGCTACGGTCATTGAGTTCTATCTATTTACTCCATTGCTAGGGTAGAATTCTTGGATCTAATAGTAGGATTGGTACAATATCAATAAAATAATGCAGAGGGTTTTCTTAGGCCCAAATACATGATAAAAACGAAAATTGACGAATTTTTGGTGTCAGAAGGGGGCCCATTTTCAAAAAGCTATTAATTCTAATTAATGCGATTCATTTTCCTAAGTATAAATCATTAATGGGATTTTCAACAAAAATTCACCCTTCCGTATGCCACTGTCGTGCAGGGATGCTTTTTAGGCCAAATTTCTAACCTAAGTATAGATCATCAATGGGATTTTCCAAAAAAAAAAATCACCCTTCCGCATGCCAATGTTCTACAGAGGTGGTTGGGTTTTTTTAGGACAAATTGACTGAAAAACCCAAAAAAATAATGAATTTTTGGTGTCTGCCAAGTTTGTCAGTCGAAATGGTAAACATTTGATAAATGGCCACAGATATATTGTGTCCCAAATAGTGTGACGGACGAACCCATTTTAAATCAACCACATCAGTATATATCAACAAATACTCCAACCGCCTTGAATAATGTTCCTAATACAAAAATGTTTTAGAAAATAATTTGTCGGAGGAAAATAGATAACATTTTTGACTCATCACGTCGCATCGATGTCATCCTGATCAGTGATTGTTGCGGCCCAGTAAATATTTACTGCTGATCAGTGTGTTGACGTAGATGTTCAGTTGGTGAATACCTTGACACAGTTCAATGATTAACATTCCAAGCTAAAGCTAAGCAGTTTCATTGGTCGAGGCTTTGGGGCAAGATAACCTTGATTCTATCTGATAGAGAGTGATGAAATTAGGTGTATAGTTTGATAGATGCATACTTTTGAAAAAAAAAATGTGCGATTAATCAAACGCATTTACAAAAAAATGAGCCTACTCGGTTTCACCTAATTTTCGTATATACCGCGACGATTTGCCAAACTGATTATGCAAATCTTCCAACTTTCTCGCCTGCCGGATTGACGATTCGATTTGCAAGATGGCGTCACCCATAAAGGACACGACGAACCTGGCGTAAGTTCAATTTTGTTTAATTTCACTTTAAAATATACATATTATTGGTATTTCTAATACGAATAAGGTGTTTTTGAGTACAACTTTTCCTGGCTACAACTGAAAACTAAATGGGAGAATATCCTCCAAAACTACAGAAAAGTTCGAGACCCCAAAACCTGTCCGTTCTTAGAGGAATTAGATGATTATTTGGGAGATAAGCCTAATACACAGCCCAGTGTTATCAGTACGTCAAAATTAACAGTGGGAAACACAAACATGTCAGAAAGCGACGACACACAAATTATCACCGAAATTATTTCGAGGAAAAGAACGGGTACTAAAACGGACCGAGTGGATAGTCAAGCAAAAAATCTAAAATTATTGGAGGACGCTGAAGCTGCTAGAAAGGCAGATAATGTCCGGCTTATAGAAGAAATTAGAAAGTAGATATATTCCCCCTAAAATAAAAAAAATTAAATGTGTTCATTATTTCAATTGTCGTAGTATACCTTTATACATTAAGAATTCTTGTCAAAGGAACCCTTTAAAACATTTATTTTATATTCACAACTTGAATTATGTTATCTTTCCATATCCGAACTATAGTGTTAGTTATTTTGTATTTGTTTTAGTATTATAAAACGTAGATGCTGGGAAACATTTCAACAGGTGACTTGCCGTTCCATGTACTTGTTATGTACACCTAGATTGTGTTATTGTTTTCCTGTCTTGTATTCCAGTGTGAAATGAAATTAAATGAATAAATAAATGCAAACTGGACACTTAAAAGTATGAATCTGGCAACGTTATGCCCTTGTGACGTCACATCCAAGAGGCCGTCATATTGATCAAAATTTTGTTTTGATGTCCCTTTCCTTTGTGTGTGTGTGTGTGTGTGGGTGGGGGGGGGGGCTAGTGGTCTAGTGCCGCACTTCTACCTATAGCCAGCCGGTCACCTCTGGCTTGCGGCTGTGGTTTCGATCCCTGATGTGCGCGTATGTGGCATGGAGATAGGGGCGCCTTCTCAACCTCGTGTGTTTCCTCCCACCGCTAAAAACTCTCACGCGCACGCGAATTATTGAAATAAAAAATTAAACCATATGTTAGTCCCAAAATGACCTAGTTTGTGTCGAGGGGCGTTAATCCCCATTTCTCTCTCTCTCCTTTTGGATATTTGTGCATGTCTACAGTGACTGATAATAGAATCCACCGTCGTTCAACTTGACTTATAACAGTGTGTTCCATTGTTAGTCATTGTTTTTATATGCCCACTTTGAAAATGTGGTCGTATATTGCTGTCGCCCCGTCGGTACTTACGTACGTCTGTCGTCCACAATTTCTTGTGAGCGCTCTAGAGGCTAAAGTTAATATTCGATTTATACACTGTGTTTAAGGTCATGAGACAAAAAAGCCTGTTGATTTTTAGAGATCTCCGATAATTACTGCCAGAGTTATGACCCTTGATCATTTTGAAAAATCTTGTGAACCCTCTAGAGGCTAAAGTTAATATCCGATTGACTTTAAATTTTTACACTGCTTAAAGTCATGAGGTGAAGACGCCTATTGATTTTCAGCGACACCGATTAATACTGCCAAGTTATGGCCCTTGATTACTTTGAAATATCTTGTGGGCAAAGGTCATGAGACAAGCTATAGAAACAATTCTAACCATTTCTGATAATTTCTTAATGGGCTATTACTCGTAATAAGATATTCATGTGTTTTAAATGTTCATATCAATGACAAAAGAAAAAATATGCGACAACCCTTGTTGACGGATGACTTAGCTGTTGTGGGCGTATGTTTCGTTGTCTGTCAACCTATCTTCGATCTTGTCCTGAGTTTGACGAAATGCTTCTTTTAAGCAGATGTAGACAACAAATGGCACCGGATATACTAACAAAATAATGTACATGCGAATATCATGGATCCAGTAGTAAGCATTAAAAGACATTTACAAGTTGATTATACGTTGTGCATATATTTTGTCAAACAAGTAGACCAAGTAGTGTATTACCTTTTGGTGCAACTGAAAATGGACTCAGAAAAGCCAAAACGGCAGTAGCAGTAGGAAGAAACTGAGGGACTCCCAAGAACACAGATGTAATCTATCGTCTTGATGATGTGTTAAGACTCTGATACAGCTGCTACTTTTGTTTGGCATAGAAACTTATATGCCCAATTCTCAGATAAACGTACAATCAAGCGACTAGAGAGACCTCTTGCAGAACATTCGAAAGGAGAATGCCGTTTCCGGAGTACGGGTGGTGGTAATAGGTGGTCACGGAGGAAAGGTAATAAGATTAGAGGCGATTCATTAGATACACCCGGCTACCTGGAACGAAGTCGATAGCTTCATTTTCACTGACAGAGAATCCTTTGTGTCCTGGTGTGTCTAATAAATCGCCTCTAATCTTAAGGGCAGTGTGTACCAGTGACATGAGGACGTCATCGTGCGAATTGTATCACGGTATCTGTCAGTTTTCTTCACCTTCTTCACTGTCTACTACTTTAACGACGGCTTCGGGTTGATACTTACAAGGTCAAAAACTCAAATTTCGGCTTGGGAACATGGACATTCGTATTCAGCACACAAAAATCATTAAGAAAAGTCATGTTCCCCACTTTTACTAAAAACAATGCTCCTTGATTGTCAAGGAAGGCCTTTATCTGGAAATTTAACCAGTCTTTTGTTGACGGCAGATGTTACGTTGACGTGGGAACCGTCATCATGCGTATCATCCTCTTCCACTTGGTGTCTCCCATCTTGAAGCAGATCATCAACATCATCTCCTGTCTCTAAACACATGTTGTGGATTATGAAACAGCTTGTAATGAAAAGGTATTATTCTCTCCATCTTGTGCATATCTAGTCTTCTAAACGGCCTTTAAGAATCCCAAAAGCATTTTCACTAGCCACTCTTGTAACGCTATGTTTGTAATTATAGTCCTTCTGGGATCTAGTAAAGTTTCCATAATCCTTATAGGAGATCATCAACATTTAATTCATACGCAGAATCCCCTAGGATGTGCGAATTCTCATGAAATATGACATTCCTCTGTGCTGGATCTTCCACAAACTGAGGATTTTTTTAAAGACACGGGAGTCATGACGTGTAGATCCAGGCCAACCAACCAATTCTCTTTTTTTATATATGATTTTATATAAAATTATGTTTCATGTGTGGTCGGGGTGGCGCCAAAAATCCAAGCAAGGTTCTCAGTAACTGAAAAGAATGGTTTATGTGCTTACCGACAACGTTGATAACAGTAGCTTCACATACTCTGAAAAGGTCTGCAACTCGAATTAACAGATCAGCAGTGGAGGCATAGTATATGTAGATTAATAATGTATTATCAGTGGGCAATGTAATCCGTCTTTCATTTGATCTGGTTTCTTTTTCAACAAATGGTGAAATATGGCCCAAAAGGATGAACGGGATATTCAGAAACGGGCTCGGAACTCATCAAGTCCGTAACTCGGTACAGTCACCGAGCAGTCTGTTTTCATCCGCTCACATTTTCATGTGAACGTATTATGCCGTCACCCCTTTTTGTCCGTCCGTGCAGACGTCCATCCACAATTTGCTTGTGAACACTCTACAGGTTACAATTATTATCCAATTTCAACGAAACTTGAAATATAGGTCTATCTCCCTACGATCTCGGTTCCTTTCGATATTGGCATGTATCGGATCGTAACTTCATCAATTATGGCCCTTGATTGGACGAAAAATCGTGTTTTTAGCTTGTGGACACTCTAGCGGTCCCAATTTTTATCCGATTTTGATGAAACAAAAATGCATGTTTTTAGCCCAAAGGCCTTGGTTCCTTTCGATATTTGCGCATTTCGGATCGTAATTTCCTGCATTATGGCCCCTGATTGTACGAAAAATTGCGGTCACAATTTTTATCCGATTTCAAAAAAAAAACAACCTTTGATTATATCACCGTTACACCGTAATGAAGGTCAAGTTCGAATTTCGTGAAAATCGGACCAAAACTGTCGGACAAAATGGCCGCCGCTTGTACGCGAATAGTGTCAAAATATGGTATATCAATGTTATGGCCCTGTAGAGGTCATATTTTAATCTGATTGTGATGAAACTTGAGATGCATGTACATAACACAAAGATCTTATTTTCCTTACTATATTTGTGCATATCAAATCGTAACTTTCTGAATTATGGCCCCTGATTTTACGTAAAATCATCTTTTTAAGCTGATGGTTCCTCGGTGGGGGGGGGGCACAATTATTATCCGATTTAAAAAAAAAAACGTTTGGTTAGATCACCGTTGTGCCATAAGGAAGGTTGGGTTGAAATTTCGTTAAAATCGGACCAAAACGCACTGACAAAATGGCCGCCGCTTGAGCGCGAATAGTGTAAAAATATGGTATATCAAGGTTTTGGATCCTGTAGAGGTCGCAATTTTAATCCTATGTTGATGAAACTTGAAATGCATGTTTACAACCCAAAGATCTAGGTTCCTTTCAATATATGCATATCGGATTGAAGGTTCCAGAATTAGACTCTTGATGGTACGTAAAGTCGCCCTTTTATACTCCCACATTTTTATGTGGACGTATATTGTCGTCGCCCCTGTCCGTCCGGAGGTCCGTCCACAATTTGTTTCTGGTATGGTATATCAGTGTTATGGCCCTGTAGAGGTCATATTTTAATCTGATTGTGATGAAACTTGAGATGCATGTACATAACACAAAGATCTTGTTTTCCTTACTATATTTGTGCATATCAAATCGTAACTTCCTGAATTATGGCCCCTGGTTTTACGTAAAATCATCTTTTTAAGGTGATGGTTCCTCGGGGGGGGGGGCACAATTATTATCCGATTAAAAAAAAAACGTTTGGTTAGATCACCGTTGTGCCATAAGGAAGGTTGGGTTGGAATTTCGTTACAATCGGACCAAAACGCACTGACAAAATGGCCGCCGCTTGTACGCGAATGTAAAAATATGGTATATCAAGGTTTTGGATCCTGTAGAGGTCACAATTTTAATCCTATGTTGATGAAACTTGAAATGCATGTTTACAACCCAAAGATCTTGGTTCCTTTCAATATATGCATATCGGATTGAAGGTTCCAGAATTAGGCTCTTGATGGTACGTCAAGTAGCCTTTTTATACGCCCACATTTTTATGTGGACGTATATTGTCGTCGCCCCTGTCCGTCCAGACGTCCGTCCACAATTTGTTTCTGGACACTCTACAGGTCACAATTCTTATCCGATATTGACGAAACTTAAAGGGACAATAACATTCTTGCTGGCTTGGTAGCTCCAGAAAATAAATAATACCCTTATTCTAAGTACTAGATGTTTAAATGTCCTACCTGTTGTGTAAATTATCCATTACAACCTATTTTATGTGTCCAGAGGGTTCGAAAATATTTTAAAATCCAAGTCACATTTGAAAAGGTTTACGTTAGACTTTTCAAATCAATTGGTTGAATTTTTCCAATTTTTTAAATTAGGTGTGTTAAGATGAAATTTATATCATCATTTAAATAGAATATTCTAAAATAATACGATTTGTTGACCAGAGTGAAGATTGGGACATATTTTTCAGTTACAACAAGAGTGTTATTGGGGCTTTAAAATATAGGTTTATCCCCACAAGATCTCGGTTCCTTTCGCTATTGGCGTATCGGATCGAAACTTCGTCGATTATGACCCCCGATTGTACGAAAAGTTTTCAGCTTGTGGACCCTGTAGAGGTCACAATTTTGAACCAATGTTGATGAAACTTAACATGTATGTTGATAACCCAACGATCTTGGTTCCTGTCGATTCCATCGAATCGTAACTTCCTGAATTATGGCCCTTGTCCGAAAAATCGCCCGTTTTGTGGTCCCTCTGAAGGTCAAAATTATTAGCCGATAACGAAGGTTGGGTTCTAATTTCGTGACAATCGGACCAAAATTAACGGACAAAATGGCCGCCGTTTGTACGCGAATAGTGTGAAAATATGTTATATCAAGGTTGTGAACTCTCTACAGGTTACAATTCTTATCCAATAGGTCTATCCCACGCGATCTCGGCTGCTTTCGGTATTGGCATGTATCGGATCGAAATTCCATGGATCATGGCTTCTGAGTGTACGAAAAATCAGGTTTTTAGCTTGTGGACCCTATATAGGTCACAATTTTGAACCGATTTTGATGAAATTTGACATGTATGTTAATAACCCAAAGATCTTGGTTCCTTTCGATAGTTTTGCCCATCGGATCGTAACTTCCTGAATTATGGCCATGATTGTCCGACAAAATCGCCCTTTTTAGCTTGTGGTCCCTCTAGAGGTCAAAATTATTATCCGATTTAAAAAAAAAAAAACGTTTGATTATATCACCGTTCCATGGTAATGAAGGTTAATTTCGTGAAAATCGGAACAAAATTGGCGCAATTTGTACGCGAATAGTGTGAAAATATGTTATATCACGGTTGTGGACAATGTAGAGGTCACGATTTTAATGAAATTTGAAATGTAAGTTTATAACTCAAAGATCGCGGTTCCTGTCAATATTTGGGCACATTGGGCCATAACTTCCTTAATTTTGATGAAACTTGAAATACATGTTTTAACTTAAAGATCTTGGTTCCTTTCCATATTTGCGCATATCAGATTGTAACTTCCTAAATTATGATCCCTGATTGTACGAAAAATCGTTTGATTATATCACTGTTACAACGTAATGAAGGTTCAGTTCTAATTTCATGAACATCAGACCAAAATTGCCAAACAAAATGGCTGCTGCTTTTACGCAAATAAAATGAAAATATCGTACATCAAGGTTGTGGATCCTGAAGAGGTCACAATTTTTAATCTGATTTTGATGAAATTTGAAATGCATGTTTATAACACAAAGATCAAACTGGTTTCAGTCTTATCGGCCAAATGGATCAATAGATATTCTATCCCTGTACGCTACTGAACACCATAATTATGTTGTTTGTTCGTTCTAGATGACAATGCATTTTTTAACATAGCTTAGACAATCATTAAATATTTACTCATAACATACAAAAGTAACAAATAAAATGTTTCAATAAATAACCAGGAATTTGTATAACTTGAAAATGTATTGTTATCTTAAGAAATCTGATAGAACCACGAAGATTTCAATTATAATTCGATCCTTTCGGACTTCCTAATTAATGAGTTGTATAGCTCATTCAAATGACTAGAACAATTTTCGATAACAACTTCCTTTTGTTACGAAATCTTGTTAAACACAATACACATGTATATGGAATACAATTGCAAATGTCACTGAAGGATAGATCTGTAGAGGTTTAAATTAGCATTTGGCAAACAAAACTAACATTGATTGGTTTAAAAAAATACGTCAAATAGATTTGGAACAAAGATCTTGTTTAATTTTTATAGTTCAAAGTATTAGCCAATGACACTGTCTGATACGGCGAGCGTTAGGCGTGTTTTGCATGGAACTGTGTGTAATCCACTAGTAACATCAACGCTGACTGGTTAATCAAATATACTGACGTGACCTATCGCAATAACCGGCTAGTGTAGGGCATCGAAAGTATAAAAAAATCAGCGGCGGCCAGACAGGATACGCCCACATATTACAAGAGATGAATAGACCACAAGCTAAAAACGTGATCAAAATTGTGACCGCTAGAGAGTCCACAATCTTGATTTACCAGATGTCTACACTGCATGCGTATAAAGGGGCGGCAATATTATCCCGCCGTTTTGACCTGACTTTCACGAAATCGACAAACATTACGGTGTAACGTTGATTTTTTCCAACGTTTTTTTCTTAGACGGTTAATATTTGTGACCACAAGCTAAGAACACGATTTATCATACAACCAGGGACCATAATTCAGGAAGTTACGATTCCATATGTACGAAAATCGAAAGGAACCAAGATATTTGGATTATAACCATGCATTTAAGTTTCATCAAAATCAGATGAAAATTGTGACCACAAGCTAAGAACACGATTTATCATAAAATCAGGGACCATAATTCAGGAAGTTACGATTCCATATGTACGAAAATCGAAAGGAACCAAGATATTTAAGATTCATCAAAATCAGATGAAAATTGTGACCTCCAAAAGGGTCCACAATCCTGATACGCAATATTGTGACACTATTTGCGAACGAAGGGCGGCCATTATATTTTTCGGTGTCTGTCCGATTTTTACGAAATTCGAACTCAACCACCCTTAGGGTGTAACGGTGATATATTCAAACGTTTTTTTTTTAAAAAAAATCAGAGGAACCACAGATACAGATGTATATTTCATGTGGACGTATATTGTCATCGCCATTGTCCGTCCACAATTGTTGGTGATTATTGTGAACACTTTACAGGTCACAATTTTTATTCGATTTTAATGAAACTTGAAATATAGGTTGATCCCCTTAATACATCGATTCCTTTTGATATTGGCATGAGTAATTTTCCTAGCTGTTATTAATACACTCGTTTGGGGTTTTTTTAAGTTTATTTTTACGACACTTGAGAATACGTGTATTGGCATAATCATGAGCATTGGCGCATGAGGTGCAACTGAAACAAAATAAATAGGTTCCTAATTAATAACATCAAATTATAACAAATGTACATGGAAATACTGATCGACTATGACACAGTTATAATAGGCCTAAATAGCGTAAAGGCCTATATAATAGACTTGAGAAAATAAACAGATGGAAATACTGATCGACTAAGACATCGATTCCTTTTGATATTGGCATGAGTAATTTTCCTAGCTGTTACTAATACACTCGTTTTGTGTTTTTTTAAAGTTTATTTTTACGACACTTGAGAATATGTGTATTGGTATAATCATGAGCGCATGAGATTCAACTGAAACAAAATAAATAGGTTCCTAATTAATAACATCAAATTATAACAAATGTACATGGAAATACTGATCGACTATGACACAGTTATAATAGGCCTAAATAGGGTAAAGGCCTATATAATAGACTTGAGAAAATAAACAGATGAAATACTGATCGACTATGACACAGTTATAATAGGCCTAAATAGCGTAAAGGCCTGTATAATAGACTTGAGAGAATAAACAGATAGTCTATCAAATACAAGACTTCATAGACCCTTAAGATTTGCCTAATGTGCAATAGGCCAGGATATAATTATGAATAAAACTAATTTTAACTGCAGCAATATATGTTGAAAACACAAATCAAGGGTAACATATAATAAACACAATTATGAACTAGCAGGCCTAAACTGAGCGCTTTCATCTTTAATCTTCAGATGCTTTACATTATGTAAAGCATCTGAAGATTAAAGATGAAAGCGCTCGTGCTTTGCTAGATCTACGTGTTTCTAGTTTTAACTATTTTTTTATATATATAAGCGATAAAGGAGGTGCCATCGTGATAATGGATGCGAAATATTATGAGAGAAACATACTTAAAATACTTGACGACAAACGTGTGTATATAACCATAGATTCGAACCATGATAAAAGAACAATGGGATTAATAAATGGCTTAATCCAAGATCACAAAAATGAGCTGACGGACAATGAACAGGATTATCTTCAGAAATTCGAATATAAAACAAGTCAGTTTTATGGTCTTCCAAAAATCCATAAATCCAAGATAATCAATGAGTCCGTTATACACCAAAATGTAGAATTCGTCAGTATTTTTCAACCAGACGACCTCCCTTTCAGGCCAATAATTGCCGGTCCATGATGCCCTACTAACAGGCTATCAAATCTTATTGATATCTTACTTAAGCCGTACGTGCCAAATGTGAAATATGTTATTCGGGATGACATAGAACATTACCCCAAAATCTAAATGATGGCGACTTCTTCGTAACCATGGATGTTCGTAACATGTATGGCAATATTTCCCATGATCTATGCATTCAGGCCGTAGAATATTGGTTGGATAAACATCCTGAATGCAGTCATGAGAGAATTTCAAAAAACTTTATCCTCAAAGCCATACGTATCATCCTGACTTAACAACACTTTCACATTTGGCGAAACAAATTACAAACAAATTCTTGGCATAGCGATGGGTACCAAGGCGGCACCACAATTAAGTCATTTAACAATGGGATTTCTGGAGTAAAAATTATACTCAAGTGTGGAAATTGAACATGGCGTGGATTACAGAATATATTTAGAAAATCAGTTGAAACGATTCCTAGACGATGTATTCTTTATTTGGAATGAACGATTTGGCAACATTGCAGATTTGCAACACATAATGGATGATTTAGACCTAAATATAAAATTCACAATTGAAACGAACGATCTGCAAATCGCATTCTTGGACGTTCTAGTGAAACGAAGGGGAGAATTCCTTATAACGGATATGTATTCTAAAGAAATAGATACCAAAAATTATCTTTAGTATAAATCATGTCATCCACGCCATACCAAAAATAATATACCTTTCTCTTTAGCTAGAAAAATATGCCAATTGTGATAGATGAAGACCTCCGGGTTGTCAGATTAGGTGAGCTAAAAAGAAATTTATTGAAACAGTATTACCCCCTCGAGGTAATAGAAGTTGGGATAAAAAAGGCTTTGGCAATTGATATCCAAACACTGAGGGCTACTAAAGCAAAGACAATTCGGATAATATCATTACCTTTGTCGCTACTCACAACCCCCAACATCCCATGTTCTTTAAAACAATGTACGAGAGCAGGTCACTCCTAGCATCAAACGACAACCTCAAAGCAAAATTTGATAATGTTCAATTTATTAAATCACAATGACAGCCACCTAATCTGAAACGCCTCCTAACCAGAGCAAAATTCAATTCATCTATCACAAGGACCGGTTTTTATGTATGTAAATGCCTGGATCTTCGATGCAAATGTTGTGACCATATAATACAAAATAACCTATATAAATTTCGTAACATTACGATTAGCGTCAACGACAATATGAATTGTGACACAAAATATCTCATATATTATGTCTTGACGTGTCTGGGTTGTGATTTTTTCTACATAGGCGAGACATCTACACATCGACGGGATTGCAATATTGAAAATGGGCCCTTATTTGTAAATAGACATATCTTTAAATGTGCGCAACATCTACAAATAAAATTTCAAATTTTCCCTTTTTATAAAATGAAAGTCGATGACACCACGAAAAGGAAATTAATGGAAAATCATTTTATTAAAAAATACACTCCTCGACTTAATAGTCAATAAGTAACAATTGGCAAGTAGCCTCATTTATTTATTAATTTTCCTTAATCTATCTTATGATAATCTTCCATTTATTGTTCCCAAATTAAGCCCATATACTACAGATTAACACACATGTGTACATGTTTTGTATTAGTTAACGATATGTAACCATAGACAATGGTAACTATAGCTAATTAAAACCACAGTGTTACTATGTAAAAGTGTATAAATATACTATAATGTCCATCTTTATACAATGACATTATTTATGAATAGTCCCAAGACGGACGAAAAGTACTTTAAAATGTTATTAAACCAGTGTTGAAATCAGTTTGTGTCGGCATACCTTTTATCTTTTTATCATTTACCGTGAAACAAAGTAGTGCAACTTTGCGGTTGTCCTAATAATTTCGGATATATATATATATCAAAGTAGATAAAGTACAAGTACTTCTTTGTTTACGGTAGATAATGCATAAAAAAAAAATAGAAAAATACGTCCAGGTAAAAAATTATCCACTTTACTTCATTCTGACATACATTAAATTATATAAGCTAGCGCTGTCTGCCCTCTATGGGCGTCTTCAGACATTATAATGTATACAAAATATTGCAAATACGATACATATATATATATACATTCTTAGAACAATAGATTTCCCATACGACACATCAGTGCTTGACTACTCCGAGATCAAACACGATAGCAGATGGCGGCCATCTTGTTTACTGTCGCACTACTTTTAAACTGATCTATTTAACCACGGTAAAAGTTGGAAAATGAGGCTTTTTCCATATCCTGTAGGTAGTATAGCTATACAATCTTCTCCATTATATAAAGCTTTCAATGTTTCTATTTGTTTATCTTTAAGTTTAATCGTAGTGACGCCTAAATTAGCTTTAGAAAACTGTAGAGCTGCTAAAAAACCTTCTTCCATGGGCGCAGCCATCTTGAATTTGTTACTATTTTCATTTCACTCTGTGAAGAGTCTGTGCTATTTTTAGATATAAATAGACTCGTGGGAGTTATGCGGATGTTGCAACGTAGAACTTTGAGTAAATTGGTTGACCCCCCAGTTTCAAATATTCATACTGTTTCTTTTGCAAATTTTTAGCAAATGTTTATGTTTAGAACTATTGTAACCTAACAAAGGTAAATTTTTTTACAATTTATAGCGAATTAAGTTTTCGTCTCTGAGAGACGAGCGTAGTATTAAACATGGCGGCTATCTGCCATCATGAGTATTCTTGAAATAGGTACACATGATGTAATCGTATGTAGATTTCCATGACAATCGATTATAAATAATATTAAGTAACATACAACAAAAGGTTAAAAGTATATAATACATAACATGACATTAATCTACATAATCTTCCTGGTATAGTTTGACAATAGACCAATTATGTAATCGGGTTATAATAATTTACATAGGTGGGTCAAATCATAAATTGGTCAACTTGGACATGGAATTTTTAAATGCAACTTAAAATAATTTTATCTTTTCCACCTCAAATATATACTATAAGACGACAATCGAACAATATTTTGAATATATAATGGCTTTTATTGAAAGAAATATCTGACATTTTATCTGTCTACCCAAAATAATTGTGTTACGGACGGAATGAGAAATTATACAAAATTTCAAAAAGATGAATTCATGAAATTCAAATTAATTAAATTATTTAAAATATGCTTCATCTTATGTATGTACCACAGGCACTTGAAGGGATTAAAATAAATTAAAATAAAACTTCTTACCACTGCTTAATAAATACAAGAAGGTAAGTCACTACGCCATCTTTGTTTTGACTGAGATACCATGAATCGTCTGAATTCATCTCACAATACTCACTAGTTCTAACACTTCATGTCATTTTTATTGCTAACGAGACTTTATTTGATTATTATTCACCTTCCGATGTAATTAAATTGGTCATTTAACACTGTTATTGATAACAAATCAAACTTGAACCGCTATCATTGATCCGCAATCAACTTGCCGAGACCGGAAGTATTCCGAAAATAGGTCAAAAGAAGTCTGTGTCACCCAGTTCCTTTATAAACCTATCATTACTCTATATGTGCATAGGAACTGGGTGATCGAGTTTCGCCTAACAGCGGCCTCGCTTCGTAGGCTTTATCACGTTATAGAACTTACGAAGCCAGGCCGCTGTTGATTGAGACTTGATCACCCAGTTCCTATGCACATATCGAGTAATGATAGGTTTATAAAGGGACTGAGTGACACAGACTTCTTTTGACCTTATTTCGGGTTTCTTCCGGTCTCGGCAAGTTGATTGCGGATAAATGATAGCGGTTCAAGTTTGATTTGTTATTAATAACGCTGTAAAAGGACAAATTTAATTACATCGGAAGGTGAATAATGATCAAATAAAGTCTCGTTGGCAATAAAAATGACATGAAGTGTCAGAACTAGTGAGTATTGTGAGATGACACCAGACAATATATCATAAAAAAGTCAGAACAAAGATGGCGTCTGCCATCCCTTGATCATATAGGCTAGTTATAGTCAAGCAGTAGTAAGAAGTTTTATTTTAATCCCTTCAAGTCCCTGTGGTATGTACATACATTTTTGCTAGTTTCAAAAATAGTAATTTTAGCTTTTATGTAAATATATTTAAATTCAATTTCCGTCCGTAACAGAAACGTAGTTTATCATTTATCCCCTGGAAATAATATCACACATTAAAAGCTTAAAGGATGACAACCTCTAATTTTTCATCATATTAGTAGATTGAAATCAAATTGGTGTAATAAATTTGTAAACACTTAAACATACATAGCATAAAAGTTTTTTAAGTTAATGTTACGGACGGAAAATTGAATAATTGTTACGGACGGAATCACTGGATAATTCGGTCTATGGACAGGCATGAGGGTTGTCTCCCCTTTAAAGGTCACTTGAAGGACATTCAGTGCCTGGCAAAATGCCTCTAACAAATGCTGAAAGACAGAGAAAGTGGAGAGAGAAGCAGACACAGTGTAATGGACGAGGGTATAAGAAGAAGGGTAGGGAAAGAAAGGCAGCAAAAAGAGCTGAATTAAGAAAAGATGAAGAGAAGTATTCTAAATATTTAGAAGCTGACAGAAAAAGAAAGCAAAAGAAGTCTCAGAATAGGCATACTATCAGCACTGGTAGTGGTATTCAATTAAACACAGAAGCCGTTTCTTTTTGTGATAAATCAACACCTGGGCAATCTTTAACAGCACCGGAATGTACACCAGGACCCTCCACTTCAACTCTTCAACATGAATCATCAAAAGATATCAGAGAAAATCTAGCACAGTGCACAGCTCAAACTGGACCACCCATATCCCAATCACTTTCGGCAATAGAACTACATGGACCATATAGAAGCAGACAGTCCTTCGGTAAAGGTGTTAAGGGTGCTTTAGGTGCATTACCTCACAGTCCGCGAAAGTAGATTGCAGTGTTGTCAAAAGTAGTGTCAGATTTGAGCCTAAGTAGTAGGGCTTCTGTGATCAAACATCCAGTTAGTGCACCCGCTGGAAGAAAACCAAAACTTTCATCCAATATCAGGCAGTCCATTGTTGAATTTTTAGAAAGTCCAAACATTTCTTACACATGTCCAGGTAGAAAAGACCAACTTTACTGTGGTAAGGATAAAGATGGAAATAAGATGTACAAAACAAAACATTATTTACTTTGGACAATTAAAGATCTCCTTCCTTTAGTAAATGAACACTTAGATTCTGTTGATAATGAAACTGGTACAATATCATTTGGAACTCTGTGGAAGCTAATATATGGTCTAAAGCATATTAAATATGCGAAGGAAATACCCGAGGATATATGCACATGTGACATATGTGAAAACCTAACGTGTTACTGAACGGAATTCGAACAGCAGTAAAAGATGATGGTGAGTTTAAAGAATTGGAAGGACCAGTAAACCTACTAAAGTCTCTAGTGTGTTGTGCACAATCACCTAAATGCATTGATGAGGAATGTGTGTGTTGTCCAGGAGAAGAAGTTACAGGAAAGCTATTTAGTGTAATGGCCACGATTCCGGAAATAAAGTATTTTAAATGGGTTCCAGGGGAAAAATATCCTGTGAAGAAAAATCATCTTGTATCCGGAACAGATGTTGTTTGTGAATTAGAGAGACAGATACAAAAGTATAAAAGACATTACTATAATTTTACACGTCAACACAAAGAGTTGAAATATTTGAAGGATGTACTAGAAAGCGATGAAATAATTATACAAGTAGACTTCAGTGAGAACTATCAAAACACACAACAAAACGCGATTCAGAGCTCATATTTTGGATATGAAAGGTTTGCATTATATACAGCATGTGTATGGTATAGAGTTGGTGATGCTTTAAATAGTGATAGTTTTGTTATTGTCGGTGACCAACTTGATCATTCCAAGTTCTTAGTGCTCTCAGCAAATTCAGTTCTCATAAATTACATGAAAAAAATGATTTCAAATTTGAATACTGTACATTTCTGGTCCGATGGTTGTGGCAAACAATTTAAGAGTAGATTCTTTTTTTATTTGCTTACTAAGTATCCATCTAATTTAAAAATAAAATGGAATTATTTTGAATCGCACAATGGAAAAGGACCTGTAGATGGGGTTGGTGGTCAAGTGAAAAGTTGTTATTAAAGATGCAGAACACTTTGCTATATATGCCAATAGTATTTTGGAAAATATCAATGTAATTTTCTTAGGTAAAAATGATGTTGAAGATGTAAATGTTGACTCAAGCTCTGAAGTGATAGGAACTCTACAAGTCCATCATATAAACAGGTCAATATTAAAAAATAATGTTAGAATTGAATTTTTTCGAAATAGTCAGTATGGTTTGTTAAAGGAGAGCCATTCCGAATACTAAATTATGAAATTGAAAATGTAGATGGAGTCATTGAATTACTATTGCCAGTAACAGATATAAGTCAAGTGTCTGTGTGCTCTCATAATATTGCGGTTATATATGAAAACGAATGGTGGCTGGCAAAGGTGGTTCAAATATCTAGTGATAATGGAGATGTTAATGTGTCATTTCTTTTTCAAAAAGGTCCATCGTCAACATTTTTTTGGCCCTCCCCTGAAGATACTTGCTGGGTCCCATTGAAATCTATTATACACCAATTAACTAGTCTCGGTCACCCAGGCCCCCCTAGTCTTCAACGCACGGAGGGTCTGGGTCGGTTCTCAATTATTGACGAAAATTACTGGATAATCTACCACATAAAAAACCAAACTCCCGGTTACGCATGGGCAATGGAACCCTTTGGCTAAAGTCTCGGTAAGTGATAGATATTATGAAGCCGGGCCGATTTTGATAGATTCTATAAGGCGAGGATAAAATATATCCCACAATTCACTTGGCACATCTATTATTAGAAACAAAATAGAGACGATACAACAGCATGAATCGTGATTAAGGAGATTGTGAGAAGCCATACGTTTGATTCATGACGAGAGAAAATTACCATTTCAATTAAAAACTTTAAAACAAAATTTTAGAGAGTGTCATTGTTGACAAGCGAGATGTTTTGATAGATTCAGCACGTGGTAACTTAAAAGACTGGATAATCCAGACAGTGACCGACTTTCTGTCAAATTTTGAGGACCCATCCAGACTAATATTCGTAGAATATTTGTTTGGATGATAAGAGACTACCAATTAACTTGTCCAATACTTCCTGTTTCGAGTCGCAGATTTGGCATTACACCTGATGTTGTAGATTGCATAATGAAATTATTTTCAAAAATGAATGGTCAAATTAAAACTGGTATTTAAGATGGTAACTAACTCGTATATATATGACTTTTATGAATTCATTGAGGCATAAATTTCTTGTTTAAGCCTAAGTCTAAAATAATTTATTGTATGAATTTAAGTAACTATTTTATAAATTGACAATTTATTTTTTCTAGGATTAAATATTGTTGTTTGAGTTTTATTTGATGTAAAATGTTTGCTTTTTGTTAACTTATTAAAATATATAGTTATTATAATTAGCTTCTGTAGTTATTTTTTGTTGGTATTATTAGACATCGCTGTGTGTATGTAAAGATACACTATCAATATCATACCTAATAGAGGACATTTTCCCATGTTCTTAAAACTATTTTACAATGTCATAACATCATTAAATATTTATAAAATTAGACATTTTTTGGCCAAACGGGTGCTCTTAAAGCTGAACTCCGGTTACAAAAATACTGAAATAATGTAATAAAAAAAAAGTTAACGCCCACAAGCCGCCATACTTGTTTCCAATTTGTGAAATAAGTATGGCGGACATGGAGGCTTATGACCTGGAAAGGTTAGCCGATCTCACTTCCAGTTTGTTTCTCGTCAGCTAGCTATACACATCCGGCTTTATTCTCTTCACACGGTTCACTGATTGCTGTATTTCCCCCCAACAGTATATACCAAATTATTGAAGATTGCAAAATGTCTGATCAGGTAGGCCTGTAAATAATTATATGAACTGCGTCTACTACAATATAGCCTAAGCTTTACTCCAAAACAAAAGATGCAACTAGATGTCTTACCCAACCTGTTTTTCAACCAAAACAAATCACCTATACAAACTATTAGTATTGCCTTCTTCGTGTGTCCCATGTTGAATAGTGTTCATGTTTGGGACGGCTCTCATTGGGGAGTGTTTGCTAAATTTATTGATGTTATGTTTTTTTTCTCCATTTTTCCAACGTGTAAGAAATTTATATTGTAGTAGACGCAGTTCATATAATTATTTACAGTCTTACCTGATCAGACATGTTTAATCTTCAATAATGTAGTATACTGTTGGGGAAAAATACAGCAATCAGTGAACCGTGTGAAGAGAATAAAGCCGGATGTGTATAGCTAGTTGACGAGAAACAAACTGGAAGTGAGATCGGCTAACCTTTCCAGGTCATAAGCCTCCATGTCCGCCATACTTATTTCACAAGTTGGAAACAAGTATGGCGGCTTGCGGGCGTTAACTTTTTTTTATTACATTATTTCGGTATTTTTGTAACCGGAGTTCAGCTTTAAACAAGCTGATTTCAAATAAAGAAAAGATGAATCGGCATGATACAGTGCTTAAGAAAAAATGGACAAAATTCTCCGTCCATAACAACTGCAATTCCGTCCGTAACAGATAACTTTGATTTCAAATTACTCACGACACATACATAATTTCATTATTCTGCAAATATAATATACATGCTTTATTTCGGTACTTTTGCAATATTAAGCCAAATTTGTCATTTGATAAAAAAATTCACAGATTTTATCCAAAATTGTAATGCTGTCAAAAAATTAAAATCTTGTGATTCCGTCCGTAACACTAACAAAAACGGAAATAACTCTCATAAAGAAATATCATTTCACGTTAACATTTCGTTTTCTTACAAATAAGGTATTTGTGATCAAGTAGGACATAACTTGGCTTTTCAAGTACAGCTGAACAATTTTAATTTCAAATTTTGCGTGCGATTTCCGTCCGTAACAGGAAGGGGTATTTTTGATTTGACCCAGGTTTCCTGGTATAATTTGACAATAGGACCCTACAGGTATGAAGTGGAGAATTTTTTACCTGGACGTATTATTCTATTTATATATATATATATATATATATATAGTGTCATGATGATTTTACGTAACATAGAAATACTTATTTATACATTAAAATATTACAACGCTGGAGAATGTGACATGGTTTAACATTTACATTAGGGGCACATAACTCAATCATACTTCCTGTTTAGAATGGAAATAATAAAATGAAAGTAGCAATAAGTGTGAGCGTAACAGTATGCATCCTGATCATATTCAAAGGGGTAAAAAAGCAGCCCCAGTTCGAGCAGCACCTATATACATGACCTTACAATTAACATAGAAATACACATTAAAATATTACTTACTACGTCAGGGAAATCATTTAAGTTGAAAGGTACAAATAATGCTTGTTCAAAGCACATGGTTTAACAAACATTTATAGCAGCATCTATATCGATGACCCTTCAATTGTCATCTTATTATGCATTATGCAAATAAACAGCAGCAACCATCAGACACGCAGTCTCCCAAGAGATATCCGACTCTAATCTAACTGATTATGATTTTGTACCAGACGAAGTATTCGTTGATACAAATGAACTTGATTCATCGCTTAAAACTGGAAATAATATTTGTACTTCTCTAGGAATGAGTCCATTTGAGTTTCAGTTTAAAAAATAACTTGAAAATGTTGAGAAGTCATCTGAGGTGGAAATACAAACGCATGGAGAAATCACTAAAAAGGATGTTTTCAGATTCGATTGCACCTGGCCAACCGAAGGAGTTTTAATCGATATTGGCGGATTAAATTCATATATGCCACTTAATGGCCATAGAAAATCAAGTGGATAATCGAGACTATGTTGTTTATATTTATGATTTGAGTAATGATGATGTTGTTTATATTAATGATTTGAGTAATGATGACCGAGGCTATGTGAATATTTCACTCGCTTTGTTGGATCAATTTGACTGAAATTTTCAACAAATTACCTTTACACTATCTAGTTTTTTAACTATTATAGAGAGAACTGCCATCTCTTTATTTAATCTCCAATAAATTATCTTTAATTTTTTCAAGTGGACTATTTGAGGGTGTGTCCTATGGTTTTTCAAAAATAAGATATGACAGTGGTGATGTCCAGGCAGTTGCTCGTGCAATTGTGACCAGTAAATACAGCCATACTATTGCATTGTACCATGAAATTTGCGAAAAAATGAATCATGATCAGATTTTTTGTTTGATGAGAATTTTAAATGCAGTTTAAAAACCTAAAGAAAGTGCTTTGCTGGTGTTAATGACAATGCGCTGCAGTTATGGATGCATTTGCAACACTTGAACAGCTCGCTTCAAAATTCAATTTTAAAAAATCATCTATAGAAAAACCGGAACGATCAAGAAGATACCTAAGAACTCGATATTACCTACATTGCAGTGAACTTAAAACAGATATTGCATCTCGTTCAACAACATTTTCTTTTTCTGATCAACAAAATTTCGAATTGCAGTCGGATACATACATGTCTGGCTCAATATGTTATGAATGAAATGAGTTGTGCGATGAACCAGCTATAGCGAAAGACCATTCACAATATATTGGATTACATGAAGCATGTAATTAGAGACTGTCCACGGAAAAAAGCTAACATTGACGCATATATATGCAATTAGACAACAGAACCACACTTGAACAGCTCGCTTCAAAATTCGATTTTTAAAAAAAATCATCTAAAGAAAAACCGGAACGATCAAGAAGATACCTAAGAACTCGATATCACCTACATTGCAGTGAACTTGAAACAGATATTGCATCTCGTTCAACTACATTTTCTCTTTCTGATCCACAAAATTTCGAATTGCAGTCGGATACATACGTCTGGCTCAATATGTTATGAATGAAATGAGTTGTGCGAAGTTCTAGATGAAATGAACCAGCTATAGCGAAAGACCATTCACAATATATTGGATTACATGAAGCATGTAATTAGAGACTGTCCACGGAAAAAAGCTAACATTGACGCATATATATGCAATTAGACAACAGAACCACACTTGAACAGCTCGCTTCAAAATTCGATTTTTAAAAAAAATCATCTAAAGAAAAACCGGAACGATCAAGAAGATACCTAAGAACTCGATATCACCTACATTGCAGTGAACTTGAAACAGATATTGCATCTCGTTCAACTACGTTTCGTGAAGGACAGAAAGAATACTTCGGGAAGAAGGGTATGAGTATTCACGTTCACGCATTTTTCTTAAAAGGAAACAATTGTATATATCCTGGTTCGCTAGCCTGGAGGTCGGGTGTTCGATTCCTGCATTGGCCGAGAAAGTTCATATCGATTTTCCGGCGTGATTTCCGCTTGTCAGTGATGCAGAAGGAGGGCCTGACAAGGACAGCTGCCTAGTCGTTCGGATGGGACGAAAAACCGAGGTCCCGTGTACACAGTGGAGTGCACGTAAAAGTTGGCAGTTGGAATTCGATGTAAGAGTACTGTAGGCCGTAGCGCCGCTGCCTGGGCAAAATTTCCCTCATAGCACACTGTATGGCGTATGCCCGTCTTTCATTAGCCCAGGTTGGGGGCAAAAGAGTAGGACGTTAAACCCCATTTCATTGTATATATCGCTGTGATCAAAGTATTTCAACTGTATTGCGTGATGCCGTTCTCGATCAATTCCACAAAGATGAACCAAATACATGCATAGTAAATCTTTTCGCAATGTTAGATAACGCTAATTATTCAGTCGAGTCTGTAAAAGTAAACATTTAAATCTGCTACGCTATGACTTTAATGAGTGAATATACTTCTGTGCAGTAGAGAAACCATTCATTATTTATGGATGTGGATACAGCGCGACGGTGTTTATTGAAGTTCACATCGACAAAGTCATCAAAGAATTTGAGGTATTCTTTGACTAGTTCAGCCATCCTTCCGAACCGATTTGAAATGATCCTCTGAATCCACTTGTATCGTGACCTTTCATTTCACCACTGCCTAAAATCGCTGTACAACAAAGCGTGAAATGGTGATAGTAGTTTGGTTACCGACAGTGTGTACACTCGAAGATGGTGCTTTTAATATCTTCTCGCAGTCGATCAAATATGCAGTCCTTCTTTCTGTTCGGCTTCCCTGAACATTTCATCCGCGGCGTGGTCGACACCCAGAATATGTGCACAGCATTTCAGGATTTTGTCAGAACTGATATCCAGGTTTTCCAACATAGTGTTGCGGGCGACGCCCTGTCGCTCATCCAAAAGTCAATTTGGCTTTTTATTTTGTCCTCCAACGAGTTTTGTGACAGAATAGCAAGACATTTCAACTTGAAGTTGTATGCATCTGCAGCATCTTCACCTGAAAGCGAAGTGTTACCAATGAAGCCGGTTGTGAATGATTGTCTCGGTCTGTCTGGTCCACACTCTGTCATGCAATCAGTTTTTATACGCCCACATTTTCATGTGTACGTATTATGTAGTCGCCCCTGTCCGTCCGGACGTCCGTCCACAATTTGTTTGTGGAATCTCTACAAGTCACAATTCTTATCTGATTTTGACGAAACTTGAAATATAGGTTTATCCCCAAAAGATCTCGGCTGCTTTCGATATTGGCATGTATCGGATCAAAACTTCATGGATTATGGCCCCTGATTGTACGAAAAATCACGTTTTTAGCTTGTGGACCCTATAGAGGTCACAATTTTGAGCCGATTTTGCTGAAACTTGACATGCATGTTTATAACCCTAAGATCTTGGCTCCTTTCGATATTTGCGCCTATCGGAATGTAATTTCCTGAATTATGGCCCCTGATTGTCCGAAAAATCACCCTTTTTAGCTTGGGGTCCCTCTGGAGGTCACAATTATTATTCGATTTAAAAAAAAACGTTTGATTATATCGCCGTTGAGTTCGAATTTCGGGAAAATTGCCATACAAAATGACCGCCGTTTGTACGCGAATACTGTTAAAAAATGGTATATCAAGGTTGTGGACCCTGTAGAGGTCACAATTTTAATTCGATTTTGATGACACTTGAAATTCATGGTTATAACCCAAAGATCTTGGTTCCTTTCGAAATTTGCGCATATCGGATCGTAACTTCCTGAATTATGGCCCCTGATTATACGCAAAATCGCCTTTATTTTAGCTTGTGGTGCCTCTGGGGGTCACAATTATTATCCGATTTAAAAAAAAACGTTTAATTATATTACCGTTACACCGTAAGGAAGGTTGAATTCAAATTTCGGGAAAATCGGACTAAAATTGCCATACAAAATGGCCGCCGTTTGTACGCGAATACTGTTAAAAAATGGTATATCAAGGTTGTAGACCCTGTAGAGGTCACAATTTTAATTCGATTTTGATGAGGGGGGATGAGTTCGAATTTCGTGAAAATTGTACCAAAATTGCCGGACGAAATGGTCGCCGTTTGTACGCGAATAGTGTAAAAATATGGTATATCATGGTTGTGGACTCTCTACAGGTCACAATTCTTATCCGATTGTGACGACAGGTCACATTTCTAGGTTGTGTACCGCCACACCATAATCATTGTCGGCTTCGAATTTCATGAATATCAGATTGGAACAGACCAACAAAAAGGCTGCTGCCAATACCATATGAAATACAGGACTTAATGATTTAGGAAAAATCACTTTCGGTATTGCTTGTTCTCTATCCATCTCTCGAAAATGTGGGCGTATCCTGCCTGGCAATGCCAGCCTATCTTTACATCAAGGAGGCGATGTCCCGCGTCTTTTTTTTGTCGCCAAGTCCTACACTAACCAAGGCATCATTTTTATTGAGGAGCTCTTTGGCAAACAATTCAAGATTCAGATAGGAAGCGTCCTCGAGGTAATTCATTACAGTTCTCCGACTCGGCATGACGAACGTCAGATTACTTGACTGAGGCCTGATCGTCGCTGCTTGAATCATCTGGGTCCGTTTCCACGTAAGTCTCGTTAAAGCTATCACCATCATATTCTGATGATGTGCGTCAAGACTGACCGAATATTGCACTTAACATCGCATTATAGATTCGTTGATTGTTTTTCTCCCGGCTCGTACTAGTATACCGGGTGTTGCGTTCTCCCCTTCAACGTTATTTGGGCTCGTCTCAGTCTAAGCACATAAATCAAAAGAATAACAAATTCAATAATAAATTACATAAACCTTTATTCAACAAATATTTATAATTATTTACTTACATAATACAAATTACAATGAATAAATATATTAAATAGTCTTTACAATAATGTTAATAGTTATACGATTAATAAAAGTAATTTACTTTAATAATTATATGTAATAAGAAGGAATTATTCCCCATTGTTCCAGACTCTCGTAATACAAAAGTGTTGTTTCCACTCTATCTTTTAGTAATTAAGGTCTCCAATAGAAGAACACTTGTTATGGTTCTTTACAATTGGTAAGGTCAGGTAATCACTGAATGGTGATTGCAATAATTCTAAGAATGGTCACTGGTTCTGTATAAGCAGGTTATATTTTATGGTTACACCACAGGTAAATAACGGGTTATATAACAATTGAACAAGCAATCTGTTTCACCGAGAATTACTTACGAAATATCTCTGTAACAGACGACAGTTCACAACAGGTGCGTTGACTGCACGCGCCGTTAGTCATTGGCTCGTGCAATGTTTACTTAACACCTAACTGCTTCGGGCAAAATGATGCATTTTACTCGTTTTAATACCCATTTACACTAAATAGGAAATATTTTTTAACTCCAAATACTTCAAACGTCTTTATTTATTTTTCTTTTACCTCAAAAAAATGTTTGAGAATTTAATTTGTCAAAGTTAAAATAGCATTATGCAAGAGCAAAATCTGCTTATTACAGGTCTTTCTTTAAGCCTGAGATGTTATCTAAATAATCAATTAGACATTAATTAACATATTCAGACCATAATAAACTCTTTATGTCAAGACTAGCCTTCGATGTTGGCAGATTAAATTCTTATATCCCGCTAAATGGCCGTTGATAATTAAATCAATCAAGTGGATAATCGAGACTATGCTGTTTATATTAATGATTTGAGTAAGATGACCGAGGCTATGTGAATATTCAAACGCTTTTTTCTCGGCTAATAGTGAATCAATTTGACTGAAATTTTCAGCAAATTATCGATACACTATCTAGATTTTAACTATTATAGCGAGAACTGCCATCTCTTTATCTTATCTCCCATAATGTAACTTTAATATGCCGTACTCATGCCTCGTCGATGTCATGCTTATCAGTGATTGTAGCGGCCAAGCGAATATTCACTGCGGGATCAGTTTGTTGAACAAGTCGCTAAGGGTGAACCTCGGGTGACCGGTAATCTTCGGGTAAACTTTGGATGATGGGTGATCTTCGGGTGAAGAGTGAATAACGGGTGAGTCCTGGGTGACGGGTGACTGATCTTCGGGTGAAGTATGAATATTGGGTGACGGGTGATATTCGGGTGAAGAATGAGTCTTGGGTGACGGGTGAGCTTATAAAAATATGGTTTCTCTGGTGTCTCTCTTGGACAACAATTATGGTTCTCACGGGTAAAAACTGATTCTCCGTCAATTAGTTTAGCCTACTTTATTATAGCTTATTAGCTATCAAATAAGGCCTTGCAATCTATTTAATTAGTCCTTAGACTTACTAATTTATACAGTACCGGTACTAAAAGTAATACTAGGCATAAAAATAATAGTCCTAATAATTATATCAGATAAAACTAATCCTATTACATTAGTTTTAATTCAGGCCCATTCAACAAGTAATCAAGGCCTTGCTATCTAGATTTCTATATTATGATTTCAGCAAAGCTCATTTATTAGAACTCAACTGAGTACTAATACTCTAATTAGTCTAAAAGGCCTAGTAATAATAGTAATTCTAGTAGTAATAAAGGTATAAAAATTATGGAGACCTAATGTAAACATACCGATGGCATGATGGATTTCCCTTGTTGCACCCTGCGACCTCAACTCAACGGTAACTACCGGAAGACTCACGTCTGTTATTCAAAACATCTATTTTTGGTATCACAACTTTACTAACCAACCGTTGCGCGGCATGAGTTATGACGTCAGCACGCGCTAATATCCCAGCATGGACGGGAAAGTAAACATCACCATTCTTTGGCGGATTATTACGGTTATTAATACTATTATGCATAAAAAGAGCTACATATTTGGTTAAATACATAATATATGGACCAGTGGTAATTAATGCTTCCTTTTGATAGCTATATATTGGTGTGACTATGTGTAATATCGTAAACAATGAGGAAATTCCCACCTATGACGTGTGAAATAAAATGACAGTTCAGGCCTTCGAACTGTGAATATGATTATATATGATTATTAATAATTAGGGATGTCTAAGCCTATATTTACGTGACACCTGAAACCAAGGTAAATGTGGTTACACTTCTAGTTTCGTAACACGGGTAATGATGGATCACTCTTGTTTTGTCTAATCTTGTTACATTACGTTTCAGACTTGGATCAACCGTAGACTTTATATCACGTTGGAAATCAAAATCATCATTGTTCAGATCTATATTTTCAAGCACATTGCGCGAAGTTCCTCTCTGTTCTTCCATAGAAATGAATACTGCCGTTCTTCTGTCATCTCTTGTTATTCTTACACCGTATTTCTCTTTTTATACGCCCACATTTTCATGTGGACGTATTATGTCGTCGCCCCCTGTCCGTCCGTCCGTCCACAATTTGTTTGTGGACTCTCTACAGGTCACAATTCTTATCCGATTTTGACGAAACTTGAAATATAGGTTTATCCCCAAAAGATCTCGGCTGCTTTCGATATTGGCATGTATCGGATCAAAACTTCATGGATTATGGCCCCTGATTGTACGAAAAATCACGTTTTTAGCTTGTGGACCCTATAGAGGTCACAATTTTGAACCGATTTTGATGAAACTTGACATGCATTTTTGTAACCCAAAGATCTTGGTTCCTTTCGATATTTGCGGCTATCGGAATGTAATTTCCTGGATTATGGCCTCTGATTGTCCGAAAAATCACCCTTTTTAGCTTGTGGTCCCTCTGGAGGTCACAATTATTATCCGATTTAAAAAACCGTTTGATTACATCCCCGTTACACCCGAAGGGAGACTGAGTTCGAATTTCGGGAAAATCGGACCAAAATTGCCATACAAAATGGCTGCCGTCTGTACGCGAATACTGTTAAAAAATGGTATATCAAGGTTGTGGACACTGTGGAGGTCACAATTTTAATTCGATTTTGATGAAACTTGAAATTCATGGTTATAACCCAAAGATCTTGGTTCCTTTCGATATTAGCGCATATCGGATCGTAACTTCCTGAATTATGGCCCCTGATTATACGTAAAATCGCCTTTTTTTTTAGCTTGTGGTGCCTCTGGAGGTCACTATTATTATCCGATTTAAAAAAAACGTTTGATTATATTACCGTTACACCGTAAGGAAGGTTGAGTTCGAATTTCGGGAAAATCGGACCAAAATTGCCATGCAAAATGGCCGCCGTTTGTACGCGAATACTGTTTAAAAATGGTATATCAAGGTTGTGGACCCGGTAAAGGTCACAATTTTAATTCGATTTTGATGAAACTTGAAATTCATGGTTATAACCCAAAGATCTTGGTTCTTTTCAATATTTGCGCATATCGGATCGTAACTTCCTGAATTATGGCCCCTGGTTATACGCAAAATCCCCCTTTCTTTAGCTTGTGGTCCCTCTGGAGGTCACAATTATTATCCGATTTAAAAAAACGTTTGATTATAATTTATATCACCGTTACACCGTAAGGAAGGTTGACTTTGAATTTCGGGAAAATCGGACCAAAATTGACAGACAAAATGGCCGCCGTTTGTACGCGAATACTGTTTAAAAAAATGGTATATCATGGTTGTGGACCCTGTATAGGTCACAATTTTAATTCGATTTTGATGAGGAAGGTTGAGTTCTAATTTCGTGAAAATCGTACCAAAATTACCGGACGAAATGGTCGCCGTTTGTACGTGAATAGTGTAAAAATATGGTATATCATGGTTGTGAACTCTCTACAGGTCACAATTCTTATCCGATTTTGATGAAAAGTCACATTTCTAGGTTGTGTACCGTCACACCATAATCATTGTCGGCTTCGAATTTCATGAATATCAGACTGGAACTGACCAACTAAATGGCTGCTCCCAATACAGTATGAAATACAGGACTTAATATAACACAATGCCATATGTCATAGAGGCGTCCTGCCATATTAAAATACGTGTTAGTGATTGTAACATAAACCTGTTGCTATCAACACTCGGCTGGAGATCTTGGTAGCATTCCTTATGTCATTGTGTAACTTTAAGCATGGACCTTATAAGGTCCATGCATTAACTTGTTGTTGGCATGTCTTATCTAATTTTCTTTGTCTGATAAACTATATTGAATGTTAAACCTGATATAACGCATGATACATTAGACAGGTGTCTAATGAGCCCCTTTGTCTTGAATACGTTTATAAACTCACAACAGAAACGAATCTTCAGTGAGATCCAGGAGGCCATGCTAGGCGGGTGCCTAGATGAAGGTACCTAATGGATACTAGGGAGACCCAGTCAGGGCTAGGAGTTAGGTCCGGCCAGGACTGAGCGAAGGCCATGGTTGCCTTGGCACGAGACGAGACGAGCGCTTCTGGAGTTAGCACACTCGTGCTAAGCCAAGCTAATTAAGTCATGACTCCTTCCATATAGTTAGTTCTACGGTCGTTTACATCACGATGTTTGTACCTATTGTAAAAAGCAGAATAAAAGTATTATATTTGAAGTCACACCAGTGTTGTCACCAAAGAACCAGATTAAAGAACCAATACTGTCACATTAATGATGTAGGAAAAATCACTTTCGGTATTGCTTGTTCTCTATCCACCTCTCGAAAATGTGGGCGTATCCTGCCTGGCAGTGCCAGCCTATCTTTTATTTTTTAGGCTACGGCAGGCTCATGCATCGGATATACATTCTTGTGGATCCAATTTTCAATTAGCTTCATGGCCAAGGTCATGCTTGCAACCTGTTTGCTAATTGTAATCTTACGTTTCAATAACTTAGAGTACATGTGTATCATCCATCTGATTATATAAACTCTTTGGTCGAAGCTGTGATGTCATTTATAAATGACGCCGAGAGGTGAGTTGGTAGTGTCATTGCGAGTACTTTTTGTCGCCATATTTGGTCCGTGTCACAAACCTGTGTATAATTAAATCAAATTTCTCACTTTTTCGAGAAAAAAAAAACACGTTCGTCGCCACGTTCGTGGCAACGTGGATATGGCGTCATAAATGGTGACGTATGACCAGATACATGGGACAATCCCGGACATGGGACAGATATTTTGGATATAGCCTATTGGTTGACGTAAGAGTATGGGATGGATATTCTGCTATATACGGTAAAGACAAAATGAAAGACACCTCCGTAACGCATAGATCGACATACATCTATATTCTGTGCTGCGCGATAATTATTTGGGAAAACAACATTGAATTTTCCAATTTTGTCGGCCATTTTTATATTATATGTGATGGATTTATGTCATATCGAATAAATAAAATCACCATTTTGAAATTATACGTGATGGATTTATGTCTTATCGAATAAAAAAAAATCGTATACTCGAATCCCTCGACCAACATACCTATACCTCGACATATTACACGATACTAATCTGGAAAAACGCCAATCGCAACATAGGAAAGTTCAGTTCGGCGGCCTTTTTGAAAAACAAAAAACGTCCACGTTTTGCCTGTAGCGCCCGAAAGCCACAATTCTGAATGGATTATCTTGGTATACTTATTCCTTATACTCTAAGAAGGACAGCTATTGATGTTGGTGCATGACCCCAAACACAAAACAAACTAACGCCTAGACGTCTTTACCTCTTGAGATATTACAGCCATTTCATATTTCATTCTCTTTATTTTAAAAAAGTACCATATCAATCAAAGCAGGAATGTGGACTATATTGCTGCGTAAGCGATGCTGTCGTTAAATACGCGAAGACCCCTAACAGAATGGCAGTCTTTGACACACACACACACTTCTATAATACTTGCATGTTGATTTCGTTAACATGCGGTCGGATTTTCGATCCCTGCATTGGCCGAGAAAGTTCATCTCGATTTTCCGGCGTGATTTCCCCTTGTCAGTGACGCAGAAGGAGGGTTTGACAAGGACAGCTGCCTAGTCGTTCGGATGGGACGAAAACCGAGGTCCCGTGTACACATTTGAGTGCGCGTAAAAGATCCCTTTGCAGTTGGAATTCGATATAAGAGTAGGCCGTAGCGCCGCTGCCCGGGCAAAATTTCCCTCATAGCACACTGTATGGCGTATGCCCGTCTTCCATTAGCCCAGGTTAGGTGCAAAAGAGTAGGACGTTAAATTTCATTTCGTTAACATGCTGGTCTAGTATCGACGAAGAACAATTGGATTGGCATGCCATGGGTTAAAATCTGTTGTTGGTCTGTATCCATATAGGACATAAACTATTGTAGTTACCTCCCTTCACCCAGTAAGTGTGCAGACTGGTAAATTGGTCCAGGCTTAAAGTGACAAAAGAGATATTATAATTAAAATATATATTTCATTTTATTAATACGTCGTCAGTATGGACATCACTGTAATTATCTTGAATATATTTGAGATCCGGGTAGCCCCGGCGGCTCAGTCAGTAACACGTTAGCTCGCTAACTCGGAGGTCCACTGTTTGATCTCATTGTTGATCAGGTTTTTCCGACACGGTGTCCTTCTTGTCAGTGGTACAGGACAGAGGGCCTGGCAAGGAACAGCGTTGGGTCGTTAGGATAGGACGGAATTGGTGTGAACGTAAAGGAACCCTTGACAGTTAGAATTCCATATGAGTAGACCGTAGCTACTGTCCGGGCAAAATGTCCCTCATAGCACACTGTATGGTATATGCCCGTCTTCATTAGCCTAGTCGGAGCAGAACAGTAAAAAGCTAAACCCTTTTGAATTTCATGTAACTTCTAATCGAGTGCCCTACAAATAAATATCGAGGGAGAAATTAACAAGAAGGGAGACCATTTTTTTTTTTATTTATTTATTTTATTTCATTTTTTTCGTGTTTTGAAACACTGATATTCTAGTAATTTGAAGGGCTATGGCTCCAAACTGTTGTGGTCAAAAAATCTGCTCTATTGAACTATTGAGCGTTCACGGACAACTGTGGACGGACGACGGGTCCGCTGACGTTTGAAACAACAATCAGTAGACAATGTGGACGAATATAAAATCTATCTGTGCTTCATCTAGAAGAAACATTTCAATGAGAATAATTTGTCCAGCCTCGTCGTTTGGGATAGTCGCATTGGTGACCATTCAGTATTTACCTGACAAAAACCTTAAGCCTTTTTTCAGCAATTCTTTATCACTTTGTATGTATAATGTCCTAATGGGTAGCATTAGGTATAAATCACCATTCCTATTGACAACCTTATCCAAGTTAGAGGACAATGGTATTCTTTTTCTAAATATTACCAATATAAATACGTTTATTGTTGACAAAATGCATCTCCACTTAGCAAGCTCAATAAAATGTCAAACTAAAAATCTTAAGATTGTCAAAATGTCAGTTACGAATCGGAATGAAAATCTTGACCAAATTATTCCAATAAAATTTTCACTGCATCTCATTTTCCTAAATATTTCTGACAATAATTAATTGATATCAATAAAAGAAATAGCTTAATGTTTCATTTTACTATTTGCTCATTAGTCACATGAAGGGCTGGTAGTCAAATAAAACTTTGGAATTGATGTTGAAACTAACAAAGTCTCTGTTGGTGTTTTATCAGTAGAATTACATCTCAAGTGGCTAAGAGCTCATACTGAAAAAAAACGTAGACAAGGTCAACTCGGTGACCTCATCCCCCGGGAGTTCGGCCATCCAAATATGGCATGTCATCTGCTTGCTGACCTCTTGCATTGAAGGGGGTCAATAATGAAAAAGAAAAAATGGCGTCCACTTCAGTAAATGGCTACTCAGATCAAACTATAAATCACAACAAGCAAAGATCAATTTGTTTTTCATGACCATTAAATACCCACCTTTTACAATATACCATCGCCATATTGGAACTAATTTGCATATTTATTACACGTCACATAATGGCGGACATTGTTGCGTTTTATGCAGACGATAATCAGATTATGGTTGAACAATATTAATTGATTGTAGCGACAAAAGTTAAACAAACTTTAAAGCTGCTAGTGGCCGTGAGAAATGGACTGGTTAAACTGGGATACATTGTGATTTAATCATAAAGATAAACAGCCGAGGTGTGTTATACAAGCTAACATGGCCGCCTCCTTCATTTTACAGATATTACAATCATCTTTGCGGGAACCAATCTATGCATCTAATCTTTATGTTTTAGGGGCGTAGAAATATTTAAAAAAGATGAGCACTATGAGTTTATTATATCAGCAAAGCACAAAGTATATTCAGACCAAGAATTACATTTCTTCGGGTAATCCAACGCCGTGTAGACTTACTATAAGTTTGACGGTCATTATATACAATAACACGCGTTGGTCTCTTTATGCACAAATTTTTGAAATGAGTGTTGTTTTACAGATATGCTTCTTCAAGCATAATTAATTCATATGTTCGATTCTCATTTCTTATTTTCATTAGAAAGTATGATATTTGTAATGACCACAAATTACCTAGAAACCCCATGATATATAATTAAATAATTTAGTTATTACAGAGCATTAACCCGTGAGTCTGACATGGATATTTCTCACATGGTAGAGCCAGCTCATGTATCGTCTTGCATACAAACGATACTGTTTTGTTCGAAGTCCGCAGTTCCTCGCACAAAGTGAATTAAATATTGAGGAGAGTGGCTTTACTTTACTGATTACTGCCCGCAAATGCAGCCACAATAAGCAAGCCCGTGCCAATAAATTCCAATCATACGAAGATCGGTACATGTCAACCATAATCCACAACGGTGCATCACAACCAACATCGGGTTCGTATTAAACCTAGACATGTCCTCGAATTATTTTAGTACCTTAATGACACAACAACCGTACGTTTTACTCAAATTCATGGACGTGTTCTGATAATATATTTTATACTATTTTTTAATACCCAGCAATCTGATACTGTTTTCTATAATATGAAATTGGGTTTAACGCTGTGCTGTTCTGCTCTGACGCAAAATAGCTATATAAGGAGATTCGGGTCGGCATTTAACACTGCTATTCCCGAATAAACTTTCTAGAGTACCGTATTTTGTATTTCTAGATAATCAATGTAGGCAACAAAAAATGGCGTGATTGAAGTTTTGCCAGAAATTTCTCACGATATTAGGAAAATATTAGTTCATCTTTTGCCATTTTTTGTCTAAATAAAACCATCTTTTTGGCAATAGGTAGATCAATAGTGTTTTAAGTGTCTTAAGATGAAGCGTCATCCAAACTCTCCAATCGAACAATTCATACACTTGATCACGTGGACTGACAGCACGCACGTGCAATTAGTGTAAATAGTTCATTTCGTTTGTGCATTCTAAATAAAATGGCGGTCTTTGTATGACTAATTCTTTTATTTAACAATCAAACATATTGATACCTTTCTATTTTCGTGTAAATAAAAATCATTTTTAGTTCATTAACAAACGGTAACGTGGTCGTCTCCGGACGGCCATGTTGCGCAGTCTCACGTTCAAAAGCTTTTATAACGTTAATGTTGATTTTGTTTCGCTCTCTATTTTGACACTGTGTGCTTAAATGTTTTTGATTTTGTTCAAAGATGTTAAAACTAAACTAGAAAGAGTACCTCCACCTGTGAATTTTTTGACATGCTTGTCCAAAACAGTTTTTTTTTCCTAATTTAAGCAATTTCATCAGACATTGATGATGGATTTTCTATGCATGCAAACTTTACTTTTCATTCAATTCGGTGGAAGTGGGATCTCTCTAAATTACCAATTTTGCATGTCAGGCGGATCTAGATACTCTGGGGCCGCAATGGTTTGGTGAGTATGATTGACTCACGAACCAAGAATCCAGGTTCGATCCCGGTATTGGAAGAGAAAGTCCGTCTGGACATTTGTTGGTAAAACATTATTAGCCATGCAGAAAAAGCTCGTATTCCCGGGTTACCCATATGCGATCATATATTATACAAAATGAAATTGACATACGATGCCTGCTTGAACGCAAGTTTCGAAGGGTCATGTTGTCTGTTTATTGAAATGGGGTTATCTTCTATTTAATTCATATGTTGTGAAATCAAGTTGTTTGTGTTATCCTAACAGATCATTCGGTACTTAGACTGTATTTGTATATTATATAAACATGGTAGACATTGTTGAGAGGCAAGACAAAGGGATATTAAATACTCAAAGCTAAGGAGAGATCCTTAAACATACTCTAAATACAGAGAGAAGTGTAAACTTCGCAGGCCTTTAAGACGAGGGTCGCTACGTACTCCAACGCCGATTAATCGGTCTTTAGTGTTTCTTCACTACTTTCGATTTAGAGTTTATAAAATTCATCATTTCAACAAGCCAGCTTGAGATTCAAAGTGGTTTCAACTAGATTCGAATCGATTCTTTGGTTTAAATGTTTGATCGGAACAAGACAATGTTGACACATCATAACACCAGCTAATTATATTGACTGATCTAATATCGGATAGTAAAAAATTAAAAGCCTGAAAGACAGATATGATAAACCAAATTTCCGTCCTGTTCCAAGAAGCGGAAGTCCCGCCATTTTGAATGACAGGGCCAATCGAATTGAAGGTTTGTCAGTCTATATCTTTTTACATTGAGTTGTGTTTATCACAGCTACTTCCGGTGTTTGCTAAGGGGATGTGTTAATTCCATTATTTTACGATATATAAACTAAAGTAAATACCAAAGACGTGACTGAAAATGATTTTGACTAAATTATCTGCCCATTAGTTCTGACGTTACATCATTGATTTTTAATGTGACGTGTAGTAACGTGACTATCTTCTGTCTCGACATGAAATAAAGGATTATGTTACACGTGCAATCACTCTTTCAACTTATTGACAGGAACTTTTTATATTACTTTTTTCTCTTGAATTGTTTGGATTATTTTTAAATTGTTATATGAAATTCCAGATAAGAAAATATCGTCTTGATTAGCAGAACAGTATTTCAATAATGATCTTACAACTTTAAATAACTTATTATTATGTAGCACGTGTAATTACACTCACGTAGCTCATTTGATAATGTCAGCACTTGTCCGCTTGTGAACAAAACATTATAAGCATCTGTAAAGAAAATAATAAAGATACATGTAACCCAGTGAGTTCCTTCAATAAAGCGGTAACAACTCTATAATCTGGATAACATTAAAATCGACTAACAACTAAAAGGGAATGAACAATATTGCAATATTTAGGTCTATGAAACTTGGGTTTTATTGAAATGGCCTGGCTGTTAAGTCACTAATCTCCAAAAGTTTACAATTAGTTAGTTACCCAATAAACAGTTAATTAAATATAAATAATGCAAGATTTATAAAGACAATGGATACAGAAGGGGTATAGTTAAATACTACAAGTTGGCAATGAAACTTCTGTTTGTAAAGGATTAAACAATGAATACATCTAATTATGGTGAACAAGTGTAGGAGATTAGTGCAATGACTTACAGGTCTCAATATATAATGTATAATAGTCTGTTCTAATAAAATGACACGAATTATTTACTTATTAATACACATAACACAAGAAAATATGTCGTCCAAGCATTATGTTCAAATTCTTGGTTATATACATTATGGGAGAAGGAATAAAGAGATGTTAGTTATCAATATAATAGTTAAAAACTAGATAATGTAAAAGCAATTAGCTGAAAAATTTGGGCCTAGCCTCAATAGCAATTACTAAAGTCGGTACGACATTCGATGGCATAGATAGTTGATTATGGTCTGGATAACTTATTAATGTCTAATTAATAATTGAGTTAACATTTCAGGCCAAGAGAAAGACCTGAAATAGGCTAATTTAGCTTTTACATAATGTATGTTTAACTAAAAACTATGATAAATGCATTAAATTTAACTTTGTTTGAACATCTATAAAGTCAGACATCTATTATAATGACAAACTCCGTGTAGTTGTTGATTGGATACAATGAACACGATTAGTCTGTGAGATTGGTGACGTCATAAACTGCTTTGATCAGATGATTACAGGTAGGAACCAAACGAGCTAATAAATATAGCTTCTATTATGAGAAAGAAAATGCTTGACAAGGAAAGGGTATTGGTTTTGAATTTATCCTATAAAATTTCTAATCATTTCTCACCCTTAATCACAATTAAATATAAAGCGCTGTTTGTTGATTAAACTGTAATTTGTGACCAACACAATACACGATTGATAGTGAGCTAATAATAAATATGTCGCTCCAGAAAAAAAGCTAATTTACGAACTTCAATAATAAAGTAATTAACATGTGTTTGCTATAATTGAGTTATTACAATGAGGATTGCCCTCAGAGCTGTTTACCTCTTAATGGACACCTATGCTGGCAGTGGAAGAATAGGTATGGACTGATGAAAAACATATCAGGATATAAAAATAATGGGGGAATTGTTTATATAGCTATATATTCACGACAATACAAATCCTTTTATTGCCCTCATCAGTTTGTCTGTTAGTTCTGTAAAACAAAAATTCAATATTTATATGATTCATGTATGTAACCTGTAATATTTCTCAACCGTATTCTGTCTTTTGGAACAGAGAAATAGTTTTGTTGGGGCTATATTTGTTGGGTTTTTTTATTTAACCTGCAATATTATACTTCTCCAAACTCTTCTTTCTTGTTTGATGGAACAGAGAAATAGTTTGTTATGTTTTTGTTGTTGTTTTTTTGTTTTGTTTTGATTTTTTTTTTTTGGGGGGGGGGCTTTGTTTCGAGACAAGACCTCTCTTCTTTCCCTACATGGACGCTTGCTAATATACATACATAATTATGTGTATACATGTATGCTGGGAACTTCTAGAATACCGTTTGATAAATAGTTGAATGGGCGGAATTACTCGTCGTTCAGTTAACGTTGACTGTGTGTTAACATTTTATGTAATATATGATATTCTTCTTATGGTTTGTTTAAAACTTAATAAATGAAATGAAATTACATTTTAACATCCTACTGTGCTGTACCAACCGGGTTCATTTAGACTGGAGCTTATATAAAATAAGTACCACAGATTATGAATTGGCCTGGATTAACGTTGCACTGGACACCATTAATAGGCTGCACGGTAAAAGAAAAACCTTATGGCTACTTAATCGATCGTATTTAATATGAAGAGTTAAATCAACACTATGAAAACCAGAAATATATTTTAATATTTGTTCCTATTTTCTATAAGCACGTGAGCATTCTTTTCTCAAATGTGCACACGTGCGTGACTCGAGATGCAAATGGACAACTGACCGTCTTGATAACAGAAGAAACAATAGACTCAAACTATCCATTTCAATCTTGTATTTTATATCTAATGATATCGTTTCCTCCTGACATGTGATGTTTTGTTTGAATGTCATGGTACATGGCGCCGTTGTTTTATTTACCGTCTTCTGTGTCTGAAAAGCAGATGCGGATAAAACAATTTGAACGATGACGTATCAGAGTAAAAAAAGGCATGTTGCAATAATACTTTGATTGGTGTTATCAGGTATCAAATGAGATATATAATAACACAAGGTCTTCGGGCGAGTATAAAAATTGTATATTATGAGTAAAGTTACGGAATATTACAACTATTTGATGAATATAAATGAATAATATTTCACCAAAGGCCAAAAATTAAACCCAACAAGTGATAACATAAGGTATGTCATTGAGTCAACTGGCGTTACAAGGGGTAGGCTCGCCTGTCCAACCTCGTGCTTAAGACCCAACGAGAATTATTGAAATAAAATTGAACCATGTGTTAGTCCCGAAATAAACTAGTTTGTGACGAATGGACGTGAAACCCCATTTCTACTGAGCATAATGTAAGAACCACGAAGTCGGGACGGTTTTATCGCAGAAACCCAATATCATTATCAAAAGAACTAACCTGTCGATCATACTCGAATTGTTGGAATCTGGTTATTAAATTTTACAAAAAGAGCGCCTCCCTAAGAACAACAGCAACCAGGATATTACTTTGCCCCTACAGCGGCTCTATGACTTATTCTTATTTTGCTTTTTAGACAAGATGCTGTTGCTTGCCCGGCCCTCCATCCTGCCCCACTATTCCTTGTGAGATTTATATGTCTAGTGCATAGTGGATAATATAATGCCTTCTTTTCTCTGTATATACTAAATCCCTTTAATTTCCATGTAAATGAAACTTAATATCTATAACTTATGGCACTCAGTATGTTGCATGCTTCACTGTTATATATCCGTTTGATGATCTAAAGAGGCTTTAGCGCATTATCGGTAAAAAAAATAAGATCGATTTAAGTATAAAATCCCATGTTCAAATACGATTGTACGATTTAACTGTAAATTTGGCAATATGCTAAAAACAAAACCCCGTGATCATGCTCAAAATAGACGTGATTTAACTACAATGTTATATGCTGAAATTAGACGGGATTTAACTATACAGGCACATGCTATAACTAGGTTTGTTTTAACTAAACAACAAATGCTCAGATGTGATGATCTAAAGAGTCACATGCCAAATTAGATTGGATTTAGCTATGAAGGCACATGCTAAAACTATGTGTGTTTTAGTCACGTGCTCAAATAAGATTTTAAGCAACATTGATTTAGCTACACGGCCACATTTTTGTTACAAATCGCTCATTGTAAGATACCATGAAACTATTAATATAGTTTCCTAATTAGTTGACTCTGTGTTTAATGTAAGTAACAGATTGTCCAATTATCCTTTATATTTCGTGGAAAGTGAGAAATTCTCTATAAAGGCTGATTCCTAAGAACAAAAACCATTGGTGTCATAACAAAAATACTTACGATCTCTTATTCTAGTTGCAACAAAGATTGCAAATATTCAATGGGCACGCTTCGATGTGATTCAAGGTGATTTATTATTGTCAAAATTTCGTCATTTGTTCTTTTTATTAACATAAAGGCATTTGTATTTACTTTCATTAATTGAATGATAATAAAGCATTCGGAATCTCGCAGTTGAATATATACTTCAACGTTTCAAGAGAGATAATTCTGTCATGTACATATTTATCTTCTAGAGATTTGAATGCATGTCTTCATAATGTAATTCTGATATACCATAAAAGACAAATCGCATCACCAACCAAAACTCAACACTTGTATTTTATTTTTAAAGATATCTGGACAAAGAATAAACAACTATTTATATGGGTGGACATTTCCTTGATGATGTCGTAAGGTCAAGAAGACATTAAATATTTTTTTGGTTTGGAAAACAAAAGAAAGGGGAACAATAAATGCGAAAATCGCATTCGTCTTTTTAACAGTTTCAAGATTCCGATGTCTTCAAAAAAAGTCTTGACACTTACAATAAATGGTTTAGGCAACTATTCTTCTTGGTTGGAGGCCCTTGAGCGGAGTGGGTTAACACAAATAAGAGGTAAGGGTTTAATTTCTATACGTCTATTCTTACCGGGGTAGGAACATGTTTTCTCTATTAGAGATGGTCACCCGTTGAACAGATGCAATAGGACGCGTTTTCTGGCAGTCCAGCTAGACAATACTTGAACCACTTCAGCTTGCCTTCGCTAGAACAAATGAAACCAATATCAAACGAGGCTATGAAGCAACAGAAAGAAGAATGGCCGAATCTGCTAGCATTGTTTGCATTATATCCGAAAGGAACAATGGGTATAAAATTGCAACTTTATTCAAGTACAGTTGTCAAGATTCAAACGTTTCGACATTGTCGACTGACCTTTCGAACCGTCCGCGCTCATGTCAATTCTCTTTTAAGTTTAAGTGCAGAAATTAAATTTGATAGATTTTGGTGAGAATTTTCTGGTATTTAATGTCCATTTGAAGCAAAGCTTGAGATAAATAGATTCTTCATAATATGTTTCCTATTAATCATTCTACAATCTTTGTAATAACCAATTACTACTGCAACGGACCTGATGGTGGACAACTAAGCGGTATGACGTATATAGTGTATAATCGATCCCTGCAAAGTTATTCTAAAAATTTGGTTTTTGTTATGACGTATGTTTTATAGTGCAGAATCGATTCCTGCAAAGTTAATCTAAAAATTTGGTTTTTGTTATGACGTATGTTTTATTTTTATCTTGAAGAAATTAAATCGCATTTCTTGTTGCTTTTGTTTTGTTATTGTTATAAATTATTTTGTCTTGGAGTAGGGGTTTAGGGCATTGGAACATTAACTTGGTTTACTTAAGGCCGATTTAACAGAACTCGGTATTTACATAAATATATAGTATTTTGTTTTGAAATGTATATTATCTTGAGATAGTAACTGAGAAATTTGCCCCTGGCATCAGCCCGCCATGCCTCCTACGCGCATTTCCAAATCTAGAAGTACTTTTTGATCTTAAGGCACCATGTGACCTTAGCTTAAAAGATAAATCGTGTGGAAAGTTATAAAAAAAGTGTAAGCATTATTCTAGATGGGAGTTCTTAAAAACTAAATTCGTCTTGAAGTTTTCTTAAATTAAGAAACAGTTATATTTAATAGTATTAAGTGCTTTTTATAAGAATTCGGTCTACAACAATGGTTAGATAATTAAGCCGCTGTTGCACATCTTTCAACGGAACAAAAAGAAAATGTATTTTACTTTCAATCGTTCGATATTGATAATGGCTTGCTAGATCACAAAAAATAATCATAATGCCCCGTAGGATGAGTCTTGGAGACGAGAATTATGTCTTAAGCATTCTTTTGTTTTGTTTTAAAAGAACATTTTAATATACATTAAGTGTTCAATAATCAGTTTATAATTACAGCAACATTATGCAGACAAAACGGATGGTAAAACATTATATTGATATAGTTTATATTCATATACCAAAAATATGGGAAGCTTTTAAACGTGATTGTCTTTCGCAAACTGTTTCGATTTTTTTTTATTACTGAAACTCGTTTCCAGATAATGAAAATTTGCTTACTTAACAGCAAAATTCTCCTATTTACAAACTCACTTGATTTAATGTTTTGTTTTTTCATTGTTTCTTATATTTTAGATGTCTGGACTTACTGATGCTACACTGCGATTTCTATATCTGGTTAGATTTAAAACATGCAATATGGATTCCAGTGAAAACCAAGTTAACCGTCACCAAATATAGGGGTGTTGGATAACCTAGCGGTTTACGCATGCGCGTTGAATCATAATGTATGTCTTTGGGTCAACCAAGGAGGTTTCGATTCCCCTGTGACAGGGTGTAGGGATGTCTGCCCAACCTAGTGGGTTTTCTTCGGGTCCTCCGGTTTCCCCACACTACTAAAGACCCCTATGCGCAAGAGAATTATTGAAATAAAATTGAACCATATATAAATATCGAAATGGCCTGGTTTCATTTCCGCGAGAGAAAATATAAGTATATACTTTCGTAAAACTTGTGCGACGCGCATTCGTCGGGAAAAATGAAGGATGCCCTTTTGTATTTGTGTATAAATATATGTCTGTTTGAACAAATATATTTATGAATCATGCACATTGGTTGACCGATAAAAGTCATTTTGAAAGATTTAAAATCTTAATTGATTAATGATTATAGATTTTTTAAAATAAAGTAAGCAGACTTTGCAAAATTAAAGCGTTAAGCCCTCCATTCTCTGCCTTACGTACAGCAATTTCTGCCACAGACGTTACAAAAAATGATATTTTGTGTTAACGTCAGTGTTAAAATTACTGTAGCCGAAACGTCAGTGGTGGGAACGCCATTGATCCCTTATGTAGCAGATGAAATCACTACGCCCTTCAGACTTTAAAAGGTATAATATCGCCGGCGATCGTTTAAGACAGCTTAACTTTGCTGTGGAGAAGGCCACGTGGGCGTGGCTTGACGTCTTAAGTTAATTAAAACTGCCGATTCCAACTACGCTGGACATTTATGCAGTGAATTATCTTCCTGGAAAAACAGCATTTACCCATACGTGGTGCACTCTGAAGGAAAAAGCCTATCACCGATATAATTCCTCTCCATTATTTTGTATTCCACGATCTTTCCTCGGTGTTATGCGCAATAATTTGGTTTAAACATTTTTATACAGTAGAAACTAAATAAGCCTTCTAAAAGGCAGAATGATATGTACATTTTCACCCACATAAAAGTTTTTCAGATAGTAATTAATAACAATTTATTCTTTGTATATATTTGTTTAGACGTTATTCATAAGATATTTTAATATCTTATGAATAACGTATTAAAATACTGTTGCTATGTAGACATTAGTAAAAATGTGTGTTCTTGTATCTATTTTCTACTGTTTCGAAATGGACAATGAATTATGTACAGCTTTTTTTCTTTTTTTGGGGGGGGGGGTGGGGGGTATCATACAATATACATTTCAAATAGTTTAACTAATTTGAAATATTCATAAATTAATCTCCCCAAAAATTGTTTTACTTTTGTATTTGACGGCAGAATAATACAAAAGGTAAAGTAATTTGAACGTCTTGCTGAAATATTCGCTAATATTATGTATATCTACATGTACGTATATACTTCACTAGATATGAGTCATAGATATATATGACAATGTAAATTTTAAATATATTTATTCTATAAAAAACTTCCGACATTGTAAATTCCATTATCTATCAATTTTAAAAACTCATTTCTTTGTGAACATGTATATTGCATTTTGATGACATCACTGTGGATAATGACCATCAATCATATAAAGCTGAAATCATAAATGAAGATAGACAGCCCATTAGTTTTAAGGGGAGGCAATTCAGTTAACATCGGTGCTCTTTAAATCTACACGATGAATAGATTAACCTAACTAATGAAATGTCTGACATACGCCACTTATATTATTAAGTAATATGTGTAAGGTATGATATAGCGTCTATTATATCATTTATTACATATCTATCAATGACAAGCCTACGACAACCTTAAATAAATAGGATGAAATGTACGAAAAACATTGAACAAGCACTTGAGATTGTATTTTAGTTAATTTTACTGACTAATATTCTAAATATCGCCATGCATTATCTTTTGGCACTTTTAAAGCTTATAATTAGGCCTGTTTGCTAGGCATAGTCATATACATCCTTATTTTATTTAGATTAAAGAACGGAATAATATTTTCATTTGGTAAATCAATTAATAAGAAGACGGCGCGTCAATATAAAAATCGTTTGTAATTAATTTTAAAAGCTTAAAACTAATATGTCATAAATTAAGTAAAGACTAATAATGACAACAAATTCAATTTTCTATTTAATGCTTAATTCAAAATGTCATTCATGTTCAAAACTGAACATTCTAAATTGAAAAGCTTAGTAAATATTAATAAATTATTAACCCCTGATTCAATACTTTAGACAAAAACAGCATTATTAGATAATTTTAATAAGTACAAATCATTTTTAACAAAAGCTTCAAGCGCGAACATTTGATTCCTAAATCAACTTTAAAAGTATATTTAAGCGGGTTGTAATTAATTTCGTTGTTCATTATAGGACGGGGGGGGGGGGCGAATGGTTAGCGTTCGAATCACCGGTTGTACGTGGCAAGGAGTAAGGTCGCCTTTCCAGCCTCGTGGGTTTCTCCCGGGCACCCCGGTTTCCACCCACTGCTAAAGAATACTACGCGCAAGGGAATTATTGAAATAAAATTAAACCATACGTTAGTCCCGAAATGACCTAGTTTGTGTCGAGTGGACGTTAAACCCCATCTCTCTCTCTCTTTCTCTCTCATTATAGGGTGCTGGATATTGTCACGCGTAATTGATAAAAACAAATAAAAGTAATATTATGATAGAAATAGTTCATGTCATAGTTCTAAAAGCTTGTAAGTGACACAAACAGCTTTTGTTTTGCAAAGGATCGCTAATCACATTGAGGGACTTCCTTATGCACTGTGTGGAACATGCCCAACTTCATTCTTTAATTTAAAAATCCCATTGCATTGCAAAGTTTAAGAAGAAATGTAACCATTCGTTTGTGGGTTGCTTATTAAAAGTTTAGCAATTTATTTAGCCAAACTTCTCCTATAATACTTATATCACCCGTTCTTTCTGTTTTATATTTCAGTTGGTTATGCCTCCACATCTTATCCTTTCAATAATAATTATTGAAAGGATAAGATGTGGAGGCATAAACAACACATGAGGTCGCCATGTTGATTTTTTATTCGCCGCTCTGATTGGCTAAAATTTATAGCGCAGTCGGCAACCGATCGTAGAAACGCACACATCGACGATGACGAGTCGGCGACTAGTTCCGTCCCGTCGTAGAAGTAGAACATGTTCAACTCCTGCGACTCAGTCGCCGATCTTGAAAAACTGTCGCACGACGGTCGTAGCTAGACTCAGATCTACAAGAATCGGCGACGGAAATCGTGCGACGATCGGTGGCAGTCGCCGGAAAACCAGTCGGCGACCATTTGAGTCGCGTCATAAGGTCGATCTGAGCCTCCCTTAATATGTCATCTTAGCGGTCGAAACTCAATAATGTCTTTCTTTACGCGATCACAATTACAATATGACCGTAATCCCACAATGTTCCGCGATGAGTAAGGGACTGGATTGTCATGCCTATAACTTGCGGAAGTGGTAAGTGGTCGTCTGGAATATCAAGTCACGTATAAGATTGAAAGATGTAATTTCTTGAATTAGGTAACCTCCCGCGATCATTTCCAAAAGGCTAAATATTTTGATTTGATGTCTGTTGAAATTTGGGATTTCTCCCTTTTATTGTCGTGCATTGCTTACCAAAAGACAATACTTGGCACAATTATATCGTGTAAAACCCAATCAAGTGCAAACATTTAAAAATCAACTGAAATGATCAACCAGTGAAACAGTAAGATAAAAATATATGTTATGCGGTAATGGCAGTTAAGTATGAATACATGAATGGACTACTGCTCTTCGTACTGTTATGTTGGGCTAATGAAGACGGGCATACGCAATGCAGTGCGCTATAATGGTCATTTTGCCAAGACAGCAGCGTTACGGCCTACTCGTATTTCTTAATCCAACTGTCTTTTTTCGCTATGAATCAAATGTGTCACTACTGTGCTTTTCATGTATAAATAAATTTGAAGTGCTTTTGCTCTGCTTGTGTACAAATAATCATAATGTGTTACTGATATGTAAATTTCAATGTCAACATATTTTATTTTTCAATATTTTGTGAATCTAATAGTTGAAGAAATGGGATATATTTGCGGATCGGTCATTAAGATCACTTACATAGGGCCTAATGATATCCTTCAGAATATTACAAACAATACCTAATTGTTACGTATTTTATAAAAGATATGGCCATAAAAAGACATGCGTTACTGATAAGCTATTTTAATATGATAGATTATGGTCCATATGTTGAGACCATATGTCATCGTCAAAATACAGATTTATATCTTTTAAGATAATATTTTGAACAATACAAATCTTGGAGAAACGAGTTGGTGATATTCATATAAAATAATATGTAGTCCCTCTGGTAATTAAAGAGACAATAAATGTTTAGAATAATATTTTCGATTTGCTGTGGTTTTACAATTAAACTTACATCAGACTCAGGGATATTTACACTTTATCGTGACAAATTTCCCTCAGAGCACACTGCGATGAATGCCCGTCTTCATTTGACCATGCAGTGATAACAAAATAGTTAGATGTTAAACCCAATCATCACTGTGAGTCGTACGTATATAGGTAGTGATTTACGCATCGCAGTATGTTTTGTTCAAAATGTTTAGATTTTCGGAGTTTAAAAATGTGTATTGCAATATCTAAATCTGTCTTTTGCAGATATTTCTTTTTGATTAACTTACCAAGACCATAATGAACTCTCGGTGCCACCGCATGCCTGTGACAGTGGATTTGAATACGTTTTGTGGTGGATGATACAACTGTAGCAATGGATAATCGAAATTTTGTTTTATATCGTAACAGCGGTAGTAATGAAGACCAGTTCGAGTTCAGTAAAAAAAAATGTCGTGGGGGATCAACTTCAGATTGAGCTATCAATCAAAACCCGTGATACAGACGAAAGATTTCAGAGAAATCATTGAAAGGCTCCGGTTTCTTGACATAATACTCATAAAAGAGCGACCGTCCTAATAAACGACAATCATGTCAATTAAATTAAAATAAGGAACATTTATAGAACAAAATCCGAAGCCGTATTTTAACAATAAATTTAATCCTGGTCGCAGATATGTCTCTTTAAACATTATTCCGATATTACAATCAATGTTACAGAATAAAAAATAAATGCATGCAATGCATAGGTATATTTAATACACTTTGTTGCATAGTGTATTACTAATCAACAACCTGTAAAAGCTGACACTAAACGGATTTGCATATTTATGAAAGTTTCTTGATCAAAACCAATCGGATTAGACGGAACCACCGTCTTAAATTGCTGGTCGTGTAGTGATCAGGTTAATTTCGCTTAACACATTAACTGACTCAGTCAATATTAAAAGGAGATATAACAAGCCACTAAACCGTCAACATTTAGTCTGGTCATAACTTGCGTTACTCACACATCACAATGTGGAGACAGCCATATTTAAACATGGCGCTTACAACGTTACTTGAATCCTGCACGTCATATCCGATTACCTGATTACACCGGGTTGTCTTGCCGAGGTCGGGAACTCTGGGATTAGAACATGTCATATCTTATGATAACCTGACTAGCTAATCTGTTTACGACTGCGTAATTTATTACATCTCGATCAGTAAAAACCTTTAAAATACTTGAATATCTCACCTTTTACCTGTGTTTTTAATTAGGTATATTAAAGGTCTGCTTCTAAAACTCAAAGGTCCTAATAGTAGTGAAATCTTTTTGTGTGTATCTTCGCCGGTTACCACATAATTAAAATTTCCATTGGCCACAGGACAACCTGTTTCATATTTCAAATTTAACAAAATTTGTTAGCATATAAATTGTCAAGAAAAGTTTATCAAAGAATATGATCCCAAAATGAAAAGATCTCAATGTTTTATTAAAAATTTCAACGGTAAAAAATAAGGACTAAAGAGCAATGTAGATTTCTAGTCCTTACACATCAAAATATATATTGGTCCAAATATTATTTAAATCTTCCAATCCTTTCCATTGTTTTCATGACGTTTTCATGTTTTTGTCTTAGAACGTCAGGGAATAACTCATTTGTATCAATGTCAAGGTGGCATCTAATCTGTGTTTTGTGATTTAATAGTCTACATTACTATCTGAAGAACACTTTTCAAATTATTCGGTTTGGGTTAATTTGAAACAAGGAAAATGACTAGTATTAGCCTCCAGGCGAATTAATGCATTAAAAATAATATCGTGACTCATACTCAAATAAAATACAAATCTGAAATTCAGAACAAATAATACCTCATTAACACTATAAGGTGACAACGATTACAAAATACTTGAATGTTTACAGTCAACAAAATGTTTTAGTCATTTTATGTAAGTGTAATGAGGAGGGTCACTTTATTTAAAAGTGTAATTGATCTGTAAAAGGCGTATTAATGAATTATATTGATGGACATTTTAATACAAACGTGTTACACAGATCCATCGAAAACATACTGGGTATACATACATTCATCACCTTGCTAGCTTTAGAATGGGAAACAGCAAAACATTATAAGATATGAGATTTAAATACTCAATAATGTACAATTGTAGATGACCACCACCTCACTCCTTCCCATCTTATTCACCGTCAACTTTTTTCTACCCTCTCTAGAGGTCATAATGTTATTGGAATTGGCATTATCAAGAGATGGGAGAGATTTTCGGATAGGTGTTAAATTAAGCGATGCCTCGAATTTACGATATTTTACTTTCAACAGTATATCCTTCGAGACTGATGCATGGTTTGGGATATTTCATTATCCATGTACATGTTGGAAACCTATTAGTTGCGTGGGTACCGAGCTGATTAAATGGCTCACAAAACAATCTGAAGATGTATATTAAAACGATATTAAAAATTCTGGTCTGGATGACGAACAAATAGGCCGCGAAGGAAACAATGTTAACACCTCTAGTCTGGACTGACTAAGTTGTTTTGCACAGTAGTATGATAATCATATTTCAACTAAATCAAATAGTAACCAAAAATCCGGACCAATTTGGTAATACAAAAAGAAAATTGCGTTATATTTACGCATACTGATATCAATAGTTAATATGAACCCACTTCATAATCAATATGTACAATCTGTTGTTATTTGAGAGTACGTTATGGGGACAGATGCTTATGTTTGTCCAGTAGTCATATCTTAACTGATAGGTGTATCGATAAAACTTGATACCGTGTCCCACCCGTGGTACACAGCTTCCGCTCCTGGGCTGATAAAAACACCATCCTAACCTACATTGATTGATGAATTATTTAAATTTCTTTGTAATGAAGTGGTACCTTACATCGGATAGGTATGCATATACCGGTAGTGTGCAAACAATTTCCTCTATGAATTTAATAATAAAACACCTAACATCCAGCAACTGCCAAGGACTATTTATTCATATTTTATGGGAAGAGGTTTATATTTCAATATTAATATAATTTAGTGTCATTTTGCTTTCCATAATTTTCAATCATAATATTTAAACAGCATAGACATTCTTGAGTTAATATATAATAATGAACTAGGGGTTGCAACGTAAAATTATTACGATGTTGACAATGATTAATAAGGGATGGGATGCATGTACATGCTTATGGGATTTTTTACATTCTGTTCTTAAAGTGGAGTTCAAGTTTTTAAAAGGTTTTTGAAAAGATAAGTTCCGTACGGTCTGCAAACAAACTCAATTTAATTGCTCTGGATAATTCCGCTCAAAATATTGAATAGATTGGGAATGATTACCGAATCTGCATATAGGTTTTTTTTTCTTTTTTTTAAACGCATTAGGTGAACTGGTCAATATGAATATTTTATATCCTGACAAATTTTATTTCTAACTGGAAAACGACAACACATAAAATATAACGGGGGGATGTTTCTTTAGATGTGTTTCATCGGGAAATAAAAATTGAAAAGTTCTTGAAATCAATTTAGCAAGTCATAAACAGTTGCAGTTGCCCACAAAAACTGGCCATCATGTCAATATTACAGAAATAATTGTATTCAAGATCCCATATTAGCCGACTGTGTATCACTGCTTGGATAATTTAACAAGAGCGTCCTTATTTTCACGCTTAAAACAAGACACGCATTATAGACTAAACAAAAACAAATTCAGCTTAAATGTGACGAAACTATTATAAAAAATCGAAATCTTTTAACTCGGTATTTTGCTCTATGAATCCGAAAATGGATTATAAGTAAACGTTAATTAAGATGAAATCGGAATCTTCTTGTTCTTTTATAAAATTTGTCAACAAGCACCTTGTTATTTCAAGTTGCGAGGCTTCGAATGCACTCAGTGAATATTTGTTTAATGTCTCTGTTCTGGAAAATTTTGAAAATCTTTATCTACTTAAAACAAGTGGACTTTCCGGCCTTTCAGTTTCTTAGGGACCTTCTAATTGGTTCTATAGTACCTTCAGTAGTACAACAAACAATTCAGTCCATTTAACATTATCTAATCAATACGGGCTCAATCATTTTAAACATGAATACAGTGAGAACAAAAGAATAAATGTTCCCTTCCTTTATATCGTCACATGCCATAGAAACATACATAATACACTACACGGTCTCTTCGTACACGATGAATTCATGTGTTTTAGTCTAGAGTCGAGTCAAATGGAACTGCGCTTTATTTGAAGAGCACTTGAGCCCAGCGTAGGAAAACAAATCTATGATTTGCTTGCTTGTTTGAGGAAATAAATGGAAAAATGAGATTTCTGGTCCTGGGTATTGATTGTGAATATATAGCGAGTAGCTAATGGTTTAATTACCTAGCGCCGTATGTCATACTGCGATCCAGGTGAATACAGTAGATCGACCGACACTAAGAGAACCATTCGCCTTTTATCATCTTTCCTGGATGTTTTACTCGAGTTAATGTTAAAACATTAGCAGACAATAAACTTTTCCTCTCCGCCATTCTTCTACCTTTAGTTTCAACCTGTTTTCTCACGCGCGCCGGTAGGCCTGATGTAAAAGTTAGAAACACTTTTATCTAACCTATACAATAGCGAGAATCAGGGATGAAAATTGTGAACATTTAATGTAGCATATGGCTTTCTTTACATTATCGTTTAAGTGAGCGAACAAAAGAGAAATATGGACGGTGATTAGGCCGTGTAAATGTCGTAAATGTAACGATTTAGTGCACTCTAAGTTAAGCAAACAAACCATAATAATGTTCTCTAAACGATTGTATGGATATTAATAGTTAAATTCATGTCAGTCAAAGCTGAACCCACCCATATACTCAAAGTCGCATAGAAAAACTAAGTTTTTCATTTACCTAGCAAATTAAAGAGAAGAGCACCTTATCCTCGACCAGTAAGTTTGGTTTATTTTAATTAAGTATCAACTGAACACCGACTACTTAAGCCAGAAGTGTGCCTCTTCACTTGTAGGAAAATGTTCTTCACACAAGTGGTCGACACTGTCTTCAACAAGATATTTATCGGATTCCAACAAGTTTTCGTCTTTAATATGTGTGGATAACTTTTCTATTCAATGAACACTTATGTCTGAATATATAGGCATACACTAAGGCGAATCTTATACAAACATTTATTTGTATACGCGGAGCATAGGTTTAAGATTCAGTGAAAGAAAAACACTCATCGAGTGAGGACTTTTGTTACAGCGAGAGAATGAAATATAGAAAATACAGACTGTTTATAGCTTTAGGGAAATTTACATTGGCTGCATTGATTATACGAAAACTTTGTGGGAAAGCAAGAAATGCTAAAGATGATGAATATACGAACTGTTTTCGATGGGTGGGATTCGCCCTCCAGTGACAGGAAACGCGTTGCATTGTTGTCCATGTTGAAGGCGGTTATACACAACCCAATGTTGACAGATTTATAAAATAAACACTTAGTACAAGAAATTGTTTCTAAACATGTTTTGTAAAGAAATATTTGCAGGTGTCCAAACGTTTTAAAAAATCTTTAAAAAACACAATAATTTAAGAAAAATATCTCTTTGTCATTTAGATAAAATAGTAGTCCTCTTTTGTTTTAAAAAAAACTTTTGTAAATAAATAACTGTCGTGACATCGCTTGTTTCGATTCTACAAGTCTTCGTATACAATTGCAGAAGTAATAGCTGGTGTTTAGTAACGTTACATTGGCGAAATATTAATCCATTACATTTTCATCAACAGTTTTGTATCAACAATTTTTAACAACATCTTTATCATCAACAATATTATTATGTTTACTGTTTATCATCATATTTTTATCAACAACATCTTTATCATCAACAACATTATTTGCTTGATAACGATACCTGTGTGTGTATTGAAACGTAATATGTTAATAAAATTCAGAAGTAGTATATCCATACAAGTGTGTTTACTTTTAACAACATTAGTACGTTTACTGTTTATCACCATATGTTTTATCAACAAATATTGTATCTTTAACACATCAACAACATCTCTATCTTTATCGTTAAGAACAACTTTATCATCAACCACAATGTTGCGTTTACTGTTTATCATGAATATAAACAACAATTTCTTTATCGTTGGCAACATATTTATCATCAGCAATAATATAAACAACAATTCCTTTATCGCTGGCAACATATTTATCATCATATTTATCATCAATGGTATGGTTTGTGTCTTTATCAACAGTTTTATAAAACACAATTTTATAAAGCTTATCAACAATATTTATTAAAATTTGTATTCTTTACATTATTGTACAATGATCGACTTTAAAGGTTCCAGTTAATCAAATATTTTACCCATCTCATCTTTCTCAAATAACACCAGAATATTGTCGTAAACAGCACTCGCGTGTTAATAGACAGTCATCATTTTTATGGGGATCGTCTTCCTAAACACGTGTGGACGATAAACCTCACTCCATTTCAGTTATCGGCTCATGGTGGATATGCACTTATTTACCCTGCTAACCTCCGTCGCTTGCCTCGGGTCTTTGAAGCTCCATTTAACAAAATATGTTCCAATAACTGAATTACAAAAAGAATATTAAACCGTCTTTGTATGATTTACAACCACCTGGTAGGTTTTTTCCAGAAAAAATACAAATAACAAAGACAAGTATTTTTTCTCTGGTTTTTCCTCAGAAACATCGGAGTTGGATTGCTGAGTTTTTGTATCTCACAGGTGCCTAAAATAAATAGGTACACATAATGTAGTTCAGTTCAATATAACAAGACAGCGGTTTGTCGTATTCATGGCCAAACAATTCCGCATTTAACACCTAATATTTATCTTTTGGTTGATGAATATGGTTGAATCACCCACACCATTTATTAAGGGGTTTGTAAAGGACTGTGGAGTCGCTTGTGAATTAAGAGAAGTAAAAAAATATAGCCGACCCAAAGAATTGGGTAATATTTTTTCAGATGGAAAGATTTTTTCGCTTGTATTTTTACAACCACTTTGTCGTATTTACATTTTAAATAACACTGCCAAATCATTCTTATAGGGGTCGTTTCCAGAAAGAGGGAGCATCGATTGTAATGAGAGAATACGTCCCAGTGTTCCATTTAAAGATACATTATATAAGAGCTAAGTCTGCCCATTGTGGGTCTTTCTTTAGACCTGAAATGTTATTTGAATTATTGATTAGACATAAATTAACTCATCCAGATAATAATAAACCCTTTTTACTGGATAAGGATGATTTAATTATGAAATGGATAATTGAGACAATGTCTTTATATCGAACCGACGTTAGTAATGATGATCGAGGATATGCCCAAAATTTAATCACTAAAGTCTCGGTTCAGAGTGGATCGGTTTGACTGACATTTTCAGCAACTTTCCGTTAAATTATATAATTTTTAACTATTATAGTGAAAATTGCCAGCTCTTTATCTAATCTCCCACAATGTATATTTAACAAATTTACACATTCTCAGCGGCTTCACTAAAATATATAGTTATTAAATTTAAAGGGCAATCAAAAAGACAATTGACCTTCAAATTTCACTTCCGGTATACAATCCAAAATACATATTTTCTGAAATGACGTAACTTCCGCTGTACGATATTTTGGTATCAGATACTATTTGTTGTGATGAAAAATAATTAACAAAAATCGCACAATTTACGGTACACACGGAGGGAGAGAGAGAGGGGGAGAGAGAGAGTGAGAGATAATGGACTTTGACGCCCACTCCACACAAACTAGGTCATTTCGGGACTAACATATTGTTCAATTTTGTTTCAGTAATTCAGTTCCGCGCAGGAGTCTTTAGCAGTAGGAGGAACTAAGAAAACCCGGAGAAAACACTGGCGACCCTACTCATTATTACGTACAACCGGGGAATCGAAACCACGGTGGTGTACTAATGACTAACCATCCGGCCATTACCGCCACCCCCCGGTACAGATCAAATTTTTTAAGTTGGTCGAGGTTGAGATGCACAGTAGAATATATCACGAACGTTTCCATTGTTAATGGCGGAAAAATCTTTCAAAAATGACTCTAGCGCCATTTTTTTGTGAATTCTGGGAAATGAAGAAAATCAGAAATTAATTGAAAAAGAGTACTGTTTGTTTTGACCTTGAATCAAAATGTTTTGAAATTCTAAAGACCACCTGCTCAATAACGAGGGGTTAATAAAAAAAACCCATAAATTCCTGATAAATTGGCCTGTTTTAATTTGTGAGTTTCAATTGTTTTCTGCACATTTCAGTTGGATACCACGTTCAACCATTTTTTTCTATTGATTTCATCACATCATGCGAATATAGTACAGCAAAAAAAGGTTTATGTTATGAAAATAAACTTGTTCGTTTTTCTTTAGTGTACATTTGTTTCACTAATTGATTTCATGATATATAAAAGGTTTTTGCTGCGCTTATTTCAGAAATATATACTGGCTCAGTGAATGGTGCGCCGGCTCGCTAAAGTTAAGTTCATGGATCTGATGCAGGTGAATTTCCGGTGTGGTTACCTTGTCAGTGAAGTAAGTTGGAGGGCCTCTCAAGGACAGCACCCATTCGTTCGGATAGGTAATGTTTATGAACATTGGCGTGCACGTAACGAAGACTGAACAGTTAAATTCAGTTGCTGTCCGAGCTAAATTTTTATTATCATAGCTCACTGTATTGTTGCGTATGGTCATCTTCATTAGACCGGTAGGTGCAGAGCAGTGGGACGCTAAACCTTATTTCATTCGTGCATGGTAATGTTGTAAATAATGTTGGTTGTCGTAGTAATATTGGTTGTGGACAATGCCTTGTATTTAACCGTATCTTAAAACTCTGCCGTCACACTGTACCTTCATTAATAGTTTATATTACCTCCAATATTCCAACTATAATTCATCGTGTTCCCCTTTTTCTTACCAGTTCGACTTTAGTAAGTAAAAGTTTGTTTGTTCCCGTTAAATAGTCGGTCGATGTATTAGTACTGTTAGTGATAAGAGGGAAGGTTGAGTCGTCTATACATCCCATCCGAATAGAGATCTAACTATTCTTATCGTACTCGTCTATCGCATCATTGTTTATTTATTGATATCGTATCACAAACGATATTTATCATCTATCCTTGTCTTTGATATCGTCAACACAAATCACCCAGTAATAAAACTTTGTGTCAATATTGGCTCTTCTTGTAAATCTTCAAATCTTTCATTGAGTTAAAATCCAGATCACGTTGCCCCTAACCCTGTTCCTACAGTGATTACCAGTGGACTGCTTTTTGGGACTTTTAAGGTGTGCCTTCTGACTCTTAATCAAATGGTCAAATACTAGTAAATCAGAAATCCCATAAAGTTCGTTTTGTCAGCGACGAAATCATTTTGTAGATTGACCCGTTTAATACGGGCGATTTGCCCCACCAGAATTATTCACGGAAAATCCAAAGAACCTTATCTCATGACATCGTTAATTTAATCGTCCTATGAATATGACAGGTTGGTAAAATATCAGTTAAGATTATCTAGGGGTTAACATCACTCTACGCCATATACATTTGTGAGACTAACATATGGTGTTTTGTCAACAGTAGGACCATACTAAACTGACGCCGTCTGTATACAGTTGGTTCCGTTTGGGAACAGACACTAAGCTAGTTAACCGACATTTTAAGTCCTAATCGACGATTTTAGTCGAAAAGACTGATTTTGTTGAGTATGTATTCTGCTTCCATTTAAAGTTACATTATGGGAGATAAGATAGAGAGATGGCAGTTTTCGCTATAATAGTTAGATAGTGTAAAGGTAATTTGCTGAAAATTTCAGTCAAATTGATCCACTATTAGCCGAGAAAAAAGCGTTGAAATATTCACATAGCCTCGGCCATCGTTACTCAAATCATTAATATAAACAGCATAGTCTCGATTATCCACTTGATTGATTTAATTATCAACGGCCATTAAGCGGCATATAATCCGCCAACATCGAAGGCTGGCCTTGACATCAAGAGTTTATTATGGTCTGGATATGTTAATTAATGTCTAATTGGTTATTTAGATAACATTTCAGGCCTAAAGAAAGACCTGTAATAAGCAGATTTTGCTCTTGCATAATGCTATTTTAATAAAATTGAAAAATGTTTATTTAGTCGTTGTGTGTACTACAGATGTACAACGGGGTAGAAACGCAGCACAAAACAGTATACTAATTTTCGGATGTGGGGCCATTAAGGGCGGAGATCTATTTTCAAGGAATGAAGTAGATATATCTCTGTGTGCAGAATGCAGTGGGATGGTATGTCTCCTACACTTAATACTGGTTCACGTTGTGGAGGTCAACTTGCAATTTTACTACCAATGTGTACGGGGTACCTCGAGCACTCAACTACCTCGAGCACCCAACTACCTCGAGCACCCAACATGTGGAACCTAATTATATTTCTCTTGAAAACTGGATCCACAGAAGAATTTCGACTGTTCCATATGTACTTGTGCGAGAGGCTTAATTTAAAAAACAAGTCCTCCGAACATTAGGTCTTCGGTATCCCATTCCTGTTCCATGTTATGTTTTGCCCTTGGATCCTAATTAGAATTTTGATTTGAAGAACTTATTCACTGAGTTTCATTAACTCAATTAAAAACAAACTTATAAGTATACAGTTAGGTTAGGTATTGCATTTAATATTTGAGACAAATCTGTCTAACCATAACTGAGGTATTACACGTTTTATCATTCTCTCGGCAGTTCACTCTAAGTATGCCATATTTTTTCACATTAAGGCGAATCTAGGGGGGGGGGGGGGTTAAACATATTATATCAATGAATTAAATCTATTTTTGTTGGGAGTGACAACGCCTCTTTAATTCGACATTCGTAATAAAACGTTGAACTTCATAATAGCATTAACCTGTCTGTCTCGTCTTCAACAGTAAAAATAATTTTATGGGTTCGACTATGTCAATAACTCGAGCAGTATTACATAATAAGAACTAATAAAATTACTTTTACAAGATTTTCAAATCATTGAAACATGCTCTTAAAATAATTATAGCAAATCTGTGCAATTTTCAATGCTACTAATAAAACTTATTTGATGCATTTATAAAAAATTTATTGTCTTTTGGTTGTAAACTGTCTTACTTATCTCTGCGCATTGAGTATGAATGTCAATTAAATTTTGTGATACTAACTTCTCCCCTCCCCTACATTTTTACAAAACTTATTTGATGCATTTATAAAAAATTTATTGTCTTTTGGTTGTAAACTCTCTTACTTATCTCTGCGCATTGAGTATGAATGTCAATTAAATTTTGTGATACTAACTTCTTCCCTCCCCTACATTTTTACAAAAGCTTGAATTATTTTGGAGCAGAATGATTCCTTAAATCGATGTCAATCAACCGTTTCGGGTTAATAAACAACTAAATAAAAGAAAGTATAACATCCTAAATTTCTGCGCCAACAGGACTGATGAATAATGGGATGCGCCATGGAGTGTGCTACAGCCTACTTATATTCCATTTCCAACTGCCAGGGTATTTCTAACGTGCGGTCATGTGTGTATGCATGGGATTTTCGTCCAATCTAACTCTTATTCCCATTCCCAACTGCCAGGGATTTTTCAACTTGCAGCCTATGTTATGCATGTAATTTTCGCCCCATTTAAATAACACAACAGGGAAGTGGGAGGATCAACTAAGGTTACACGTCATTTTATTTATTGGTAGATATTTGAAACAAAGATCATATTTAAAATATTCCGGCATAGACGTGTCACCATTAAATAAGATCATGTAAATTTATAGATCTAACATAAAGGTTATCTATTTTATTGAATAGTTTTATAGAATAAGCAGTAATCCAGATATCATATACAACTAAACTTAACGACTAAAGGAACGCCAAATGTCTGCAGCAAGATATAAAGTTCTCTAAACACCAGCATCACTGTCGAATTCACCCCTGCAGTGTGCAGCAAGCAACACATGGTTCTTCCAGTGTCAATTCCATCTACCCCCTTCGAATTCTAGCTACCAAAGGATCTTTAATATGCACGTTAATATGTTGAACGTTACCCTATCATTGATGAAATGAAATAGGGTTTAACGACCTACTGTTCTGCTTATTGTATAGGTGTTATGTCTGCATCAATATATCGGAAGATGTATTTAAACTTTTAGCTACTTTATAATAACTGTTTCTTTTATGTTCCTGAAAGCAGGATTTCATATTTATATAGCCGTCTTCATTGTCCCAGTTTAGGAGCAGAGCAGTGGGACGTTAAACCCCATTTCATTTCAGGGCAAGCGAGCCGAACAACAAGTTGGTTTAATTACAACTTCAACATGATGTTTAAAACGAATCATAATACCAGTACAACAACTGACTTTCACTTTTCAGCCAATTTAAGGTCAAATAAGGGGTACGATGGACGTATTTATCCGGGTGGTCATTTCAGAATTAGGGCCTTGGCTCAATGTGACTTAGATCGTTTTTACCTGAAATTGATTGTTCCGCAGAAAGCTTATACAATTTGCTACTAGATGGCACCATTTACTGGGGTTCGTTTAAAAAGTAATGTAGATCGCTCTTCCCCTGTTCTCTTCAAATGGGAATTATATGTAAATTGGACGAAATCAGTTTCCTGCACTAAATATAGCGTTGTCAATTAAATAATGTATTATGCTTTGGAATGTAATTTTCTCGAATGTAACATAAGTGAGCTAAATAGTTTTGTATGTGGTCGACGTTTCTTAAGTCACTCGACATATAGTAATATAGCTATACAACAACTGTAGTTATATGAAGTAGATAGTTGTAGTATTTTGTAAGGGTTATATATTTATCATCATTATTTAAACTTCTTACTCTATTTAACAAGTGTGAAATATATTGAACTTATATCTTATACATATATGAATACACTTACATTTCTTACCTAACGTAATACTAATATTATGTGTTGGGGTTATGGAGACTAAAATAGGACCCAAGCCTAGTTTCAATGCCTATTCCCATGTATTTCCTACCGGGCCAGAAACTGGTTTCTCTGGGGATTTCATCTCGGCCCAGAATCTAGTTTCTCTGTGTAGTCTTGTGTAATTACAGTTCAATTACTAAATACTATTGAAACAATATATGGGATAATATGTAACGGTTGAAACAAGAAGCATAAAAAATAAACAATAGAATAAAATTTAAAATTTAACATCTTGTCAACATAATGCCAATACAAAAAGATATCAAATGGGATTTAACGTCCTGCTGTTCTGCTCCTAAAGTGGGCATAGAGTGCACTATGGTATACTGTTATATCGAATTCCAACTGCCAAGCGATCTTTTACGTGCACGTCAATCTATACACGAGATCTCGGTGTTTCATACCAAATCTAAAAGTCCGATTTGTCTTCCAAATAAAAGATTTTTTCAAAAATTTGATTTTGAAAAGAAAGTAGCACCTGCAATGCTAGTCATAGCTATTATTTCAACCATCATTAAATATGGTTATAGGTGTCGTGTACATGCTAAGTATGCTTACTCTCTCACCCGGAACACCTGCTTTTATGATATTGCACATTTAATTAGCGCGCGTGTTGTACACTGTTGTATTATACAAATTATCTAAATCACCCACCAAGTGAATGTGGTTTCACAAGTAAAACTACACAACGGCTGATGCAGGATCATGTAGGGAGCATAGAAGATATGCGTATCGGGGGACAACGGCACGGGTGGTGGCAATGTAAAAGAGAGGAATATCCTAGCGAAGCTCTATGAATTACTCGTAAATAACACTTATCTACAACACAATGCACGCAGGTTGTTAACACTTTGAAAACCTTCTGCTGAACAACTAACTCTACCCCCATCTCGGGGGTCATTCGAGTATAAGCAAACCCACAACATTAAGGAGAACTCGTCCAAATGTGCCCCTCTATTCAGTGGCTAATTAACACTTATGTGTGTTTAATATACGAGCCTTAAAGAAGTCAATAGCACCTTCTCTATCTCAATTTGATATCAGCTAGGTTAATCGACAAGGGGTGGCGACAACTGAGTGGTCTGTGTTGACAAAATTACAATCATTTGTGGAAATATTTTGGCTGATCAAAGTGTATTAACGTTTAGTTTCCATTCTGTGTGACACGTTCCCTAGTTGTGTGGGGCGGTCGTTTAATAAAATCATCTGTTATTCTTATCACTTAACGTCAACTAACTTTAAACCACGGCACCCTGTTGTCTCTAAATGAATTATTCTATGTATACATCTATTAATCGAGCCACGGTGACCAAGTGAGTAAGACGTTGGCTTCTTACCCTTTAATTCCGTGTTCGATCGGGATTTTCTGGCGTGGTTCAAGTGGTGCAAGACGGAGGGCTTGGCAAGGGACCATGTATAGTTCGTCGTGTGGTACGAAAAAACGCGGTCCGATGTACACATTGGCGTTCACGTTATAGGTCCATTGGCAGTTTAAATTAGATATAACAGTAGGCAATATCGTTGCTGTCAGGTCAAATTTCCCATCATAGCTCCCTGTATGGCGTATGCCGGTAATCGTTTCCCAGCATAAGAGTAAGAACTTAAACCACATTTCAATTACATTAGTTAGTAGAGTTTTGCTCCTTCTCAATCCATTTACATTTTTGATCAACTTCTACTGCGTTGAAGAATAAGGTAGGTACCTCTTTGTCAATTTGAACAGCATTTTCTAGTTATAGTGGTTTCCAACCTTTTTTTCACTCGAAGACCCGTGGTTATTTTATAAATCTCAGAAAACCCATACATCATCATTTGCTTTGTTCTGTTTGTTAACCCCAGTTATGTATCATTTCAATCTGCAAAATTATTTTATGATCTAATAAAACAATATGGATGTATTTTGTGCTATGTTCGATGCGATACGATAGGATTGTTCCTATTGAGTCCACGATCTGGTGCGTGCCGATACGTTCAGGTATGTTTCGATACAGTCAAAACGATTGCTACGACTGACCACAATATATGATCAGCCCTGATAGGATCGCCACGGTGACTCCACGCGAATCGTTATAGTGGGAACCTAGCATTAATAACATCAGACATTCCCGTGTATTCAAAGTTCACATTTTGATCAAAAACATGGACCTCAACTCATAGCAATATCATCTTCATACGCAATTTTACTTGGTTATGAGAGACTTTTGGCAAGCGTAAATTCCTAGTACGTATCGCGTATCCGTATTGATTTTGCGTGTGACGCCATCAATGTGTGTGTATTTCTCATACGTGTTACAGCACACGGATACGGCAGCCCGTATCGAACAGCTTCCATACGGAGTATGTCTGTATAACATTGTCGTCTTTTTAGACACTGAAATGTTGTATCATAGCGTTTTTATGAATCTATGAGTATTCTAGAACACGAAGGTGTATATTTGATGTGAATTTAACCATCATAAAGACAGGAATTGAATCATTATTGTTGGTGGGTTTTTCTCGGAATTTTCATACTTATCCCGTCTGTCTGTCTGTATGCTGGTTGAACTACGTAAATGGTGTGATTTTTTTTAAATAAGATGCGACATTAACTTTTTTTTTTTTTTTTTAAATAGCTGAGCGACTGTCGAGCGACTTCATTCACTCAGAGAAATTGTAGGCTAGGTACTTGACTAGTACTGATGGTGATCTTGGTAGATAACTGTCATCATGCTGTAATAGAACTAAGCTCAGTTCAGTGACGCATACGTACGCGACGCGAGAAGCTGCGAAAACTCTAAAACTACTCTCACGCAACGTATCACGTATACGATACGGATACGTGATACGGTTAGCAGAAATGCAACTTGCCAAAAGTCTCTATTGTTGAAGAATCCCTCTTTCACCGGGGGTCCCCTTCGGTCCGTCTGATTTCGTTGTCCACGTACATATTTTCATAGATCTCGGATTCGGAAATGCTGTTCAGATCCATGGTTCAAGTTATATTTCTAGTAATTGCCTCGGGAATCAATGAAAACATAGCTTTGGCCCATCAAACCCCCAGTTCATTCAGATGTGTAAGATGTGGCGGATGGTGGACAATTGAACATATTATGTGATTTTTCTCCAGTACATGATGTGATATATCTTCCAGTACATGTCTTCACGTAAGTCGAGTCAGATTTTTTTTCTTCTACAGCAAAATTCAAAATTTGGATGGAACTCATAGATGGGAGTAACCGTCCTACTATCTGCACTGACTGGACTATTAAAGACGTGCTATGGATGAAATGTACGCGGACAAAGGCACTAGGCTTATTTCAAATTCCAACTGTCAATGGTTCTTTTACGCACACGCCTACGTTCCCGTTCAGATGGTGGTATTGCAATCTTGTTAGGCTGTCCTGTTTGGCTGCATTTAAATCTTTTATGCATGGTGCCATTCCTCCCTAAGTGATGAAACTTCCCCACTTACCCTAATTTTACGAGAATTTGCAGTTTAATAGACAGTAAGTTCTCTTCAATTACAAATATTGTCAGATTGTGATGACTGTTGAGTCAATCTAACTCTTAAGTTTATATTTATTAAGTGTCACATAATCTGCTTTACTTTGTTAAGTAAAGGGGTTTCGTGTTGTTTCCTGGGCAGACTAGACCTTGTTTGGGTATTCTGTATAATAAACAAATGGAATGTTTAGGCTATAATTGACATAAACAGTTTGTCATGTTTTATTATACCTTTAATACTTTGGTTTTTTCTGAAAGCTAATGAATAGTATGCATACCCTATCTATCTTATCAATTGGCTGGTATCGCACTTATTTGAAAGTCCTTTTAACTATTTACATGTACTTATTATAGATAAAAGAAAATCATTCATATTCTGTCAAATCCACGCCCATGTAAATAAACATAAAGAGATGATAATATTTGCTATGCATAATAATTCAATTGGGGTTATATCTGTGGTAGAGCATGGTAAGTCATAGTGCAATATATAAATAATATAGACAAAACTATAACGAAAAGACATGTATTTACAAATCCAATCATAAGATTTCAATTAAGAGCTGGTCACTCAAAAGTCAGTACCACCTTTAAGTTTTGAGTAAAATCTTTTGATGGAAGTACTTTGATATACTGATTGTATGGAAACCGATAGTTCTTTTCCGTGTTTCGGTTTTCTGTTCTTAATTAGATGGCGCAAAGGTGGTTCAGTGGGTAGGACGTTGGCTCGCTAAACTGGAGGTCCGGTGTTCAATCCCTCCGTTGACCGAGAAAGTTCATCAGATTTTCCGGCCTGGTTCCTCCTTGTCAGGACGAAAAACCGATGTCCCAAGTACACATTGTCGCTCACGGAAAAGATCGATTGGCAGTTGGAATTCGACATAAGAGTAGGCCGTAGCGCCGCTGTCCGGCCAAAATTTCCCTCATAGCACACTGTTTGACGTATGTCCGTTTTCATTAGCCAAGTCGCAGCAGAACCGTGTGATGTTAAACCCTATTTCATTTTATTTCTTAATTAGATGCTAAATAACCAATCTGACCCGTGACAATTAAACATTGTCCACTCGCAAAATGCACAAACGGAATCGGCGACTTTAGTTACAAATTGAGTCTAGAAAAACGTCCCTGAATTTAAAAGAAAATTGTAAATGACGAATGTATTATACAATATAAATTTAAAAATTTGAATCTAGCTGTGTTGTATTTAAACTATGATAGGCTAAGCATTGTAAACACGGTGTGTTATAGACAAGAAAGGTTGGTCACATAGTTTCGTAGCCGGGGAATGGTAGATGAGCTAGTCCTCAAGGCGGCAATCACTTTAACATATCTATGATGTACTTATCTTATTTTCCACGTTATTTGTAAAGAAAGGTCTTGAGTTAAAGTGTGAAACATTGATAGGGGAGAAATAATGGTTAGTATAATAGGCGATATGTCAATAGACAACATGCTATACATGTTTATTCTGGTTTTCAACACAAGTGTTGGAGACTTCACATTTTAACTTCAACTCAATTCTGGTCAGTTTTTAAGTTTAATCTATAATACGTGTTATGTTAGATCCCTAATAATTAGTGGCGGGTGTCGTGAACGAACCTTGGTATGCTTACTTTATCTAAAACATTTACCATTTTGTGATGGTTATTTTGTTTTGAAATCCAGGTATTGCGGGCTCCAGCTTATTGGTGGGTATAATGCTGTCTCGCGATCCTAGGTTCGATCGTGGTGTAGCTCGAGAATGTTTCTCGTCAACAGAAGGCCTGGTAAAGAAAGGCATATAGTTGATCGAATACCGTTGGTAGCTCATTAAAGATCCCCTAGCATTTGGAAATTGATTAAGGGCTGTCCTGACAAAATTTCCCTCATAGCACATTGCATGCCATATGATCGTTGGTCCTGTTGGTATAAAAAAGTAAGCCGACTAATCTACATGTATGTCACTCACGATATCGCCCCATACAGTTATAATTATAAATGTGTACAGCGGGATGCGGGTCGTACTTACTCTTTCTAGAACACTCGATAACACTTTCCATTTGATCAGACATTATTGTAGCCTACAGTTCTATTATCTTATAGTTACAATGTGAATTATTTTACGTACATTGGATGGACTCGGGTGTTAATATTTCTATCGCAATTTACTTACAAATAAAGGACTAATACAATAATTATTAGACGTAATTTGGTAAGAGGGCTTGGATGGCCGAATAGTTAGCACATACACGCTGTATCATACGGTTTGGAATTGTGTCAAAAGGCGTGGTTTCGATTCGCCAGTTGTACGTGACAAGGAGTAGGGTCGCCTGTCCAACTTCGTTGATTTTCTCCTGTTCCACCGATTTCTTCCCACTGCTAAAGACCCCTACATGCAAGCGAATTATTGAAATAAATTGAACCATTTGTTACTTCCGAAATGACCTAGTTTGTGTCGAGTGGACGTTAACACCCCCCCCCCCCCCGAAAGTAAACACCATTCTGCTATGGAGAGATGGATGAAACGTTGTTATAAATATATTTTGACGTCGTATTTCTGTTAGAAGAAAAGGGAAGTAACAAAAATACGCGGAAACCATTTATGTGAAAACTTTGTTCCTTTAATAAAACTCACTATTATTGACGTATTGATATGTTCACCCTTTTCTCAAGAACATACAAATTCTTCATCTTTGATGTCGACACAGATAACACTCGGTGGCGTGAAGATCAAGTCAGGGTTCACAGTTACGCCGAATGATCAAGTACACGGTATATGTGATATTTTACAGACGTTAACGCCAACTAAGGTGGTTTTGACACAAAACTTAACAGGAGTTTAAATAGCGTAAAGTGATCTTAACACTAAGATTATCCTTAATATAAAAGAAAGTAATTAATTTAGCTAACTATGTTTGATTTCGGAATTATTGAAGGCCTGGGAATAACGAAATCTTGAAATTGTCCGTCTGCATCATGTAGCCTAAATATCTTGTTTGTAACATGATTGCAACGTCCTACGTTTCGTACAATTTAAAAAAAGGAACCAATCAATAAAATATTTGATTCACTGTATTTAAAAACATTACAAGAATTTGCTCCTTGGTTTTTATATACACAGAAATGGCCCAATCACCATAAGTTTAGGTTGTGGTATAGAATTTGCATTAAAGTGTAAGAATAGTTGATGCGAAATACAAAACATATGGGAAAGGTTTGAATCGAGTTTGCTTTGCATTGCATTTAGTACAATGTGTTGTAATTATTTTAGTGAGAAAACGGACATTTTGAACATTGATCTCGAGTGCGTATTTGTCACATTTAACTTTTTATTCTATTATTAACAATTGTCCAAATTCTACGAAATTATCAGAACGGTTATCGCTCATGGCCATCAAGTGGTTAAAATAGATTTGTAGACACAGAACCTCTGCACATTAAATTGTTACCCTCTGCTAAATTCTCTATACTATAATTTAGCTAATCTATCAATGTTACAATGATCACAGAGAGGCCGCCGAATACAGTAACACCCACAAAATGTCTAAATACACCTAACTTAGCAAAATATTAAAGCTTAATCCCATTTATCACTTAAGGTAAAGGAAGGATATGTTCCGTGTAGTTGACTTAAGGAGTGAAGCGTAGATAATATGATCATCATCTGATTTACATAGCACCATGTCTTAAGTAAATAATTTGGGGTTAACAATACGATCAAAGTCTACTAATATATTAGGTGATGTTTTAATTTGGTGTGAGATCAGTTAAGTTAACAACAGAATTCTCTGGTAAATGTCTTTAAAAATATTAGTCCAACCGATGTGATGAAATTAGTAGATGTACTTACTGCACTTCAAAACCGGGAATGGGGTATAATATTAATAATAATTTACTCTTATATAGCGCATTACAATATGCAAATAATATCTCAACGCACTTTCATAGTTATGCCTAGAAGTTGAAAATGTTAAATTACTTCAACATTGATAAACTTTTCAGCGGATTTAACGGACACATATTTTTCATTATTGTATACTTGTATATAATATGTCCTCGGTCCTATTCGATCAGAAAGTACCTTTTTTCAAAAATGACCAGCTTAAATTTTTCTTAAAATTAAGCCCCGCGTGAAATTGACTTAAGAACTGACTAGATGTAGACAATATAACTCTCGCAGACATCTCATACCTGTTCTCATTGTTTCTTTAGCATTTAACATTATCGTAAACTGGGTTATCTTTAATGATAGAGAGAAATAGATGCAAAATATTGTTAATATTAGTGAGTAATGCACTTTATCTAAAAGTTTCATACATGGTAAACACGTCGTTTCTTCGTAATTTGGCATTTTATCTGCATACTTTTATTTTACGTGAAATTGGGCGTAACGTCCACTAGACACAGACTAGGTAATTTCACGACTAATATGGTTCAATTTAGTTTCAATAATTCGCACCCGTGTAAAGGTGTTCAGGTGGCTCCGGAGGACAAGGAGGAAGCCTACGAGATTGGACAGGCGACCCCACTCCTTAAAACCGTACAACCTGGTTTTAAAACCCAATCGTTAAATCTGGCATGGCATGATTACATTCTGAAACGTGTTCGTAAAGTTTAGAGGATCACGGTCACTAAGTGGGTATAAAACGCTGGCTTACTAGTCAATGGTCGAGAAAGTCCATCCAGATTTTCCGGCGTGGGTTACCCGTGTCAGTGATGCAGGACGGAGGGCGGGCAAGGACAGCTGTCTAGTCGTTCGGATGGGACGAAAAACCGAGGTCCCATGTACACATTGGCATGCACGTAAAAGATGATATTCGATATAAGAGTAGGCCGTAGCGACACTGTCCGGGCAAAATTTCCCTCATAGCACATTGTATGGCGTATACCCGTCTTTATTAGGTCAGTTTAGAATCAGAATAGTAGGACGTTAAACCCCATTTCATTTCGTAAAGTTTAAAAATCAGCCGAGGTGAGAAGACAATACTCAAAGTCATTCAGTAGTTAGTTAAATAACAGATTCTCCTCTAATAAAACTATTACTACCTGTAAATAGATCAAAGGGTATAATATATCGGATTATAACACTGAGATTAATAGAGTTAAACAGGATTACTGATCTTTCTATGTATACCTATTGTAGGCATTTAAATCAAGATGGCCGGTAAGTCTTGGCTGCGGGCAGAAGGACCTACTAAAATGATCAACGCGTTTCACATCGCCAAACGTCTAAAGGGTAGAAATGCCACACTTCCGGTTTTGAATGTGTGAAACAACACTATGAAAATGACGGAAGATAGAATTTTTTAATTGTTAGGATTTCGGCAGTCTTCGTTGAACAAATAATTATACAACTAAAAATGAAATATCCATTTGATTTGCTATTATATTTTTATTTCTAATTTTATGAATATAAGTATAGCGAAACTTAGTTATGTGAAGCTATGTGAACACCTTAAATTAATAGATCAAAGGATACGGGATAAGGATTATAACACAGAGATTAATAGGGATAAACACAACTATTTAGATATATGTGACAGTAGATACACACGTCCAGCTAAATAGTCGTCACTTCCCAAATCATGGAACCATGCATGTAAGTTAATAATGTAACAGGTCGGACGTTGATGGCCAATCTGAACCCGTCAAATTCTTAATCTCGCCTATCTGAATACCGAAACAATATTTGTATGATCTATGCTTAAATTTTAATTCGATCAGTATATGTTCAATTCGATAAAAAAAATATATATTTCCGCAATTTGGTCTGTTTAATTTATTTAGTTTTTTTTTTCAATTCTTGACAGCTGAATATAAAATTAGATATTTCTCAATACTGGCTCTGTAGATATTTAAATATAGACAGATATCCAGTTTACAAAACAAATCACCAAATTTGATTAAATCCACAAAACACAGATGTCTAGTCATTTCAAATTTAATTCTCGGTAAATATTATTTGTATTGCAAACATGTATATTCAAATTGACATGACAACACCCGTTTAACAAACTTTAATTTCTTGAGCAACCAATAAAATTTATTTTTGATGGACTTCTATAACAGATATATCGAACATGAACAATAAATATTTATTACATTCAATAAGTATTCAGGTACTATTAGATATACGGTCAAAACAATAGGCATGACAGAATATAAAACATGTTATTTTACAAAATATGTTGACATAAGTATTTAAACACGGAACCAAGGAATATAATCAAATTCTAAAAGGTCTATACTTATCGATTATAAAGTAAAAGTAGTCATTTCCCAATAGTATTACTATTTCTAAGAATACTTCGACTCTGTTCTAAAATTTGTTCGAGAACAATTACAATATTTTTCCGTAATTCTTGTTAAAGGACGCCGCGAATCCATTTGCGTAACCTCAAATATCGACATTAAAAATAATTTTAATACTTGTGTAGTCTTAACTTGATTTTTGTTTTGTGCCATTAAATCATATTTATAGTATACTATAACTGACCTATCTTACCACCTATGAAAACAATCCCTTATCACATAATGTTAGAGACTATTTAGAAAGGCAATACAATATCATATATTCGCTTAACTCTTTGTTATTCCTCCATGGTGAATTTTTTATTTTGATAAAACAAAATTTTAAGGAAATCAAATCCATTGTGTGATGTTTGGCGTCATCTACACTGTGTCTGGTGATATTGGGGGTCACAAGATCTCCTGTATTTTAATCAAATTTGATCCAAGCTACAAATGCTTGTGAAATCAAAGTCATTTGTACCGGTTATTATTATTCATAACACGGTCGCTTTATTCGATATGATGAATTAAAATTACTCTTTAGCTTAATCACGATTGTGTATTTAGCTAATGGAACGGCCATATTGGGAGATAAATTGACGACACGATCCTATCGATATGTTTAGTCGGGTTTTAAAAACCAAGATGATATTCGCAGATTGTTATCTTCATTCTTTAAAGACATTTTACTTCGGGTCTGTCGAACGCGTGCGGATCGGTTCCGGTACCTTGTATTCGACTGCTTTATGGCAGACATATTACTCGTGGGTACACAAATACAAGCAAACGATTAAGCATGACTTTATCATCGCTTTACACAAAAATCTCATTCGTTTAGCCGTCTCACGAACTTGAGTAAATGATATTAAGTCAACATGGCGCGTAAAAACAGGTAACCCTATCCCACTCACGGCTAATCTAATCCAAAGGCCACGTCAATGATGCTTTAAATTTGAATACAATTAATCGTGAAATATGAATAAAGATGAATATTAATAAACCTCTCTGTTTAGCAACGTTTTAACTTCGGTTGTCATATCAATATTTTCCAATGATAAAAAGGCAAATTGTGTTTTAATTGCCATTGAAGGAGGACAATTTACGTTTCTTGACGACGCCATGTCTAATATTACTCCTTTCGTTTACACTTCTTTTATTAACGAGGTCACTAATGTACGGATCAGACAGAAACGTGGACAGCCCCTGTCGTTTAATATTAACGTTTCTCATTCTTAATTCAATCCGCGAACCTTCCCCGAACAAGCGCTGTTTAAATACGGAATTCTGTCTGTTTTTGTGCAATTGTTTGTATTCAAATAGATTTGAACTGTTGAGATCATTGATGACTCGGGGGGTGACAAGGCAAACCATTTTACAATTTACAGAGTTACCTCTAATTGATACGGACCATTTTTATTGGCAGCCAGAACAATAAGACGATGTGTAAAGACAGGTTGCTGACCGACTAGGAACAGATGGGGATATGATATTCCACGAACTACTTTAAGTCCATCAGACACCGTTTAATACATTTACATAGATCATGTGACTACGGGCAACATTAGACAGGGTGTAATAATAATGAAACCGGGGTAGATCTTTCTGGAATTTGTGGGTGGTCTTTCTTATAGAACATATAGAATTTTAATAATCAACTAAGTTTTAACGATAAATAAAATCCAGAACTCAACTTAATCGAATTAGATAGTGGTAACTCACTAGAAAAGTGTGTGGGGTGGGGGATATTGCTCAGTTATTGGCACCCGTTACGTGTTTATGTTATGTACCATCACGATGATGCCTAGTAGTTCGGCGTGTTTTTAGATATGTACAAAATTTGGGTTTATGACTAAGGGCCCATTTGATTTTGTTCAAAATCATACAACGATTGTTAACTAGTTGTCGATGCTATACATAATTCATATAAAATGAATAATATCTGTTCTATGAAAAAAATAAATGAAATGAAATGAAATAGGGTTTAGCGTCCTACTCTTTTGCACCTAACCTGGGCTAAGGAAGACGGTCATACGCCATAGAGTATGCTATGAGGGAAATTTTGCCCTGCCAAGGGATCTTTTACGTGCACTTCAATGTGTACACGGGACCTCGGTTTTTCGTCCCATCCGAACGACTAGGCAGCTGTCCTTGTCAGGCCCTCCTTCTGCGTCACTGACAAGGGGAAATCACGCCGGAAAAAAAGGGTAAGATGTATCTATCATATAGGAAATGTAACTAATTAAGATAAAAATAATGGCAAGTTTTACAAGTACGCTTCGGTATAATCGGCATTGGCATGTATATATTCATGTCTTCTTGGTCTAAAGTCAATTACCAAATTTATTTTTTTAAAAAAATACATTTTACCAAGTAATAAATAAAATGCAATGACGTTTAATGTTTCACTGTTCTACATAAACCTGTGTGTAACGAAGACGGGGGCCATTAATACATGGGGGAGGGGTCATTAGAAGGTCTGTCACTGAGTCAAGTGACGTGGTTTCCATTCCCTGTGTGTTCGTGACAGGGAGTATATCGTCTGTCCAACCTCGTGGGTTTTCTCCGGCTTCCTCCCAGTGCTAAAGACCTACGTACAAGCGAATTAATGAAATAAAATAAAACCATAGTTTAGTAGGCCTACCCACCCTCTCTGTCTCTCTCTGTCTCTCTCTCTCTCTCTCTCTCTCTCTCTCTCTCTCTCTCTCTCTTTATTATAACATTAGCCTTTTGACTGGTTTCTTTTTTAACGAAACAGGTTATCCGTATGCACATATGTCTTGTCATTCCATGCGCTCTGTGTAATATTTTTCTGTGAGTATGAACTTTGGGCGACAGAAATGTTTGATGTGGATTTGGGGGAATGTTATTATCGAAAAGTTTATAACAATGTTCAAGTATTAAACTCTTCACTGTTTAACTTATAATTGATAAATATGATCAATGTATTTATATTATCGTGAAGTTAAGTGCGATTTGTTGTAAGTCTCTTGATCGGTCTTATCATTTTTACAGAGACTGGTCAATGTTTCATAAGGCGTGATTATCAAAACATGCGAAGTGGTCTTGTTGAGGAGGTCGTCGAGTTGTAGTTAAAAGTCGAATTAATTGAAGATATCTTATTATAAATGAAGTGTACAAAGCACTGATAAAGTTGATCCAACATGTGAGTAAAGATGGCCTCTTCAGTGGGTAATATTGTCGAACAGTTTGTTGTAGAAGGAGAGCTGTTGAGTTATCGAGTAGTTGGTGGAGTGGGGTAGAGTGGTCCACGGCTAACTATAACACAACCATCTGATATTTATTCATAAAAACATATGTATTGATAGACACTAGTCGTGCATAATTACCATTCATAAACCTTTTTATTCATAGACTAAGTTAGCAAATATTACGCCGATGAGTTTCAAATGAAACGTGCTGGTTTGTATGGATGTATACTGCAATGACTTCGGCTTATTGATGAGCAATAAAGAAGGATCTCCCGACCGAAACAAAAGCCCCACAACCCGATAAAAGCTGGGCATTGATTGAACATTATAGAAGTAATTTGCCGCTCGTTTAGAATAGATTTTTATCTCTCGTTTTTGTTTCTCTTGTCCGAAGTCGTGGCTTTCTGATCGCACACACCTGAAAATAAATCAATTAAGTAAAGAAGGTGGCTCTAAATGCGCAATAGACCAATCGGATGCTTTCTCTGACTTAAGCCCACACTCCCTACTGCTGATTCACAGTTAATCCCGCCCCTTTGCTATCGAGGAACCTATCAGAGAGACTTCATGCTTGTTTATTATTCTTCGAACAATGAACTTGTAGCATACATGGATGCTTCCTTTATGCAATCGGCGTGCTTAGTTGGAGAGGTATTTCAACCTGTGACAGTGAAACACTCGAAACAGTTCGATCAACATTTTAACTGACTTGAAATAATTCCACCGATACAGATGGAAACTCAATTGGCCATGAACGGACTACAAAAATCCACTAGTTTTTCTGTAAAAGACTTGCTGGATTTACCGGAGGCTAACATTAAAGGACAGTGTGCCAGTCCCGTACTAGGGACCACAGATCCCGCGGTTCCATACTTCGATACCAGTGATAATCCATACACACGCTGGCTTCAGAACAACGACCCACTGCAGTTTCAAAGTAAGAATTTTAAACCACGTTCTAGATTCTGTTTTGTGTATTGTGGGTTTTCCGATTTGTGTGGCAGTCTAATTATCTGTATGCAAAATCTACAGCAATGTATTTTGATTCTAATACCACCAGAAACCTTGAAGAGTCAGGTTTGAATTAAGAGTTAATGTTGTTAAAATCTACTGAAACGTTTGTAGTATTGTTATTCATGTACGGGTAGTCGCTGTTTAATCACAGTTTTGTTAAGTCCACTTATTTGCCCAGACAAGATTATTGAATAAGAATGGTTGTTTTTTAAATTTAAACTGATATTTGTTAATATGCATCTGATGTTTACGATTAAATAGGTTAAGTTTTTATTTAAAAATAGAAACCCCTTGTCCGGTTTAGTTATATTATTATCCGCGTTCTGTATAATATAGTGGTAATTTCATATTCTACGCGAGTCCTGTTATCGCCTTTGACTGAATTTTATCTATAGGCTTAGTCGTAACCCCTTTTATCACTTTGGTTATATTAAGGTTTATGATCGCTTAAGTAGTCCAAAACCACGAATAGACACTCCTTGAAGAAAGAGCATTTACTTGAATATACCTTAAATATCTTGAATAATATGAATGAGAATTTAATCGAATAGAATTGGAAAAGGCATTATCCGTTGCAACTGTGTAAAATAGCTTGAAGTGTATAACTTTTTTAGGGAATAACATCCAAGCGGGTATAAAAAAGATGAAAAATGAAAACAGGTTTATAATAGCATAAATTGAATAGTTCGACAGACCAAGTAACCTAAAATGATAAACAAGATTGTAATCTGTGAATCGATTTCAATCGATTTTATCCCAGACTGTAAATGCTTTATTCAAAAAAGGGTTTCTTTAATGATTTTTGCGGCTTGTTTAATTACCAGTCTTCGATAAAAACAAATGTCTTGAAAGGTATTCATTTTTCATGGAAGTTCAAATATTTGAATAGTAGTGTTTAGGGTTTCCGCATACCAATAAATTATTATCAATGAAAGATATTCCAAGATTAGATGTTCCAGTCGATATATATTGTGTCCTAGTTTATTTTAGTACAAATATTTTGGTAGCTATTATTTGAACTATGCATAAAAAGCCTGCAACATTTCGCAGTTAGAGAATATAGATTTAGTTTTCTTGGTAGTGTCTTCGCGTATCATGCTGTATTAATCAAATAAATAAATTTGATATTATATACAAAAAAGGATTTTATTATTTCCAGTTATATTCGACCTCTTTTAGAGCATTTTTACAATGCATAATAAAATGTCGCTGCATCAATTTTATCAATTAAATAAATCCATATATAAAGGTTTAGTTTTCTCTCGGTTCAAGGTAATCTCACGTCTTCTATCGCTTTTTTTTAAAAAAAAAACATACACCATAGAAATCCATTTTTATTGAAGCCAATAGTAAGTTTATTGTTCACGTAAAATAAGTAACTACCCTGATTATTTACTTTTGAAATTCACATTAAAGGATCATATCACCGAAGAACATTTTAAATATTTCAATGCACGGCATGAATTTTCTATTTTAAATATAAGCTTACGCGTTTATCCTACATGCGGATCTCTATATTTTGAAATTGGTGTACAGACATGTTTATTTATTTCTAAAAGAAAATGTCTACATTTGTGTTGGTTTCAAGTCAATAAGCAATTAGTTCTATGTATTTCGTTAAATACCCTCTTCAATTCTAAAGAGAACATCTATTTAAATTTTCTATTTCTGAAAATATTATTTTTCAATTAACCTAGTTTTCTTGCTTTAATTTGAAATGCCTGTAATTTTGTAGCTTAAAAATGTAAACCATACTTTTGTTGTAAATGTTTGATTTACATTTAAAGTTAGCAATTAAAGTTGTTTAACACAAATAATATATTTTCTGATATATGATTGAGACCGGATATTCTGAATAATGTAGCCTGTAGTAAATTTAGATTTTACACGAAATTCAAGAGCTTCCCGTAATTGTCTCTTTAAATCTAAAATTGGATTATGTTATATGAGGTCTGAAAAGCTCCGCCATCAAAATATTATTTCAAACCCGATCTACCTTATCTATCTTTATAACTCTTAACTAACTAAAACTTTCCTTCAGTCCAGGCGAAGTCAAATATTGAAGTTTAAACATGGGAACATTTATATGAGTTTTATTTCGCTTGTTTCTAGTATTTAAAGTTAATCTTCAGTCATCAGATAAAATTCGGTATATCTATACTTTAATAGAAATGCGTGTATTCAATAAATAAGGGTATTCCCTTATTTTATAGTATGCGGTTTTCAGTTTTATAGTAGTTCACTATTATTTGAAACTGTGGAACTAGGGAACAATATATAATTTTAAATACCTTTTGAATTACTGTAGGCCACAGATTACTTTTAAAATTTGATTTGATTTTCAGTAATTTTCTTTTAATTAATGTTTTTGGTCTATCACGATAATATTCAATAATCAAAAATTACTATTTGAAAAAAACAATGTGAAACTTTTGAAGTCTTTTATTAGTGTGATATGTATGAATTATTATCTTGATAATGGAAGTTTATATTATGTGAGTACTTATATAAGTCAATGATCAATAAATGGAAGGATGCTGTGTTTCATATGGAATATATTGACAATGAAAATCTAATTTCATCATGTTTACGTATTCTTTGACTATCTATTAAAACAAAGTTGTTTTAATTTCTGATGTTGGTTTATTCATAATAGTAGGAATAATATTGAACTAAAACCTAAGAACATACTTACTTTCCTTCTTCCATCAAAGGTGGATATGATATTGTTTCATCTGCAGCAGAACGTATTCTTTAAAATTATGTTTACGTTCAACATACCAATATCAAGAAACAAGGAACCTTAAAGCGCGTTCTTAAATGGCATCAAAGAATAACAACAAAGAAAAACAACTTGGAATGCAATTAATCAGAGATATAAAATATATTCTATAAATAAGAAGAATACAGAGAAGAAACTTAAATATATAAAAATAAAATAAACGATGGATGTGAATCGATTTAAACCTTGTTATGTAGTTTATATAGTCAACATCGTAGTGATGGGAAATTTATAAAACCTAGTTTATCTTAGACCTACTCGTTTCCTTATGCTAGACCTTAAACTAACAGACCCTCTACATAGACAATCGGCCATTTCTACAATGGCCGCTTATTAATCTGTAAATAATATTATAACACCCGTGTTTATTAATCATTACACCGAGTAGTTATTGTTTTATCTTAACACAATACTTAAGACAATTTTCCTAAAGAACCCGTATTGATGTTCGCCTTTCTAAGTGCGCGTGAAGATCCACGAGCCCTCTCATCCTTTTATTGGATGCTTTCTGTAGTAATTTTTCCCAGTCTTAACGGATTGACTACATCGATCCGACATTGATTCCTTTTTTTTACATTTTTAACACTTGCTTCGGGTGCCTGAGAAAATTTTGTAACGATTTAATGAAAATATTTTGATTACATCTTAGCCTTGGGATAATTTTGCAACAGAATCGCAAGAAGCAATCGATAAAGACATGTATAAGGATATAATACATAAGTATTCGTTATTCTTAAGAAGCATTGATTCTTGAATGGATATAAGACAATCCTCAAGATTTAATAATAAACGTTTAAATAATTGATTGAATAAAAACAAAACATTTATTATGAATGAAATGTGCTAATTGCATAAACATTATTTAAAACAAACACATCTTATCTTACAGAAAAAACTATAGAAATAAAGATATCAATTATTGTCCTTAAAGTGGCGATACGTGTTTGTAAACTGGAATAATTTTTGGCTATCAATTAACATACTAATTGCTATACATTATTAATTTAGAAATACTGTAGCCTTTAGGATGTTTTCACTTCATTATTTCTCGATAACTTCGCTTGATAAAAACTAATATCATTTTGGTTCGAACTAATTCAATCAGTGTATTCGAGAAATATATGTTATGTTTGAAGGAAACATTTAGCTATCTGTACATGGCTGTAATATAATATCATTTCACCCCATGCACAAACTGAGCATGATCCTTTTTATGAAATATTAATAAAAGTATTGCTATTCTAAAGGAATATTATTAATTTCCTTAGGGAGCTTTTAATTGGTAATTAAAATTAGAAAATGGCTTAGTGTAAGGTAAAATAAATGGAAAAAATACACCAATAATATTTATTCGGTGGGAAGACCCGTTAAATCATTGAAAGGTATCTCTTTTATTTAAAACAAAAGATGGGGTAGTCTTCACTTCATATCATAAAGCTATTTAGAAATAGTAATTGTCACGCAGTAACTCATATTTTTCTTATATATTGCATCATAAATTATCTTTACAGACACTTGTTAAATCGTAAGATAAAATTGAAGCACGACCATCTTGACTCGTTAACAAGTTCTTAATCACGGATTAACTTGGTGCAATAAATATCTATATTCAATTCTTTTTTTGAAAGTATTTGATTTTCCCCGAGCTCTATTTAGAATGTAAGCATTTATTATGTTATTCGAAATAAAATTCCAGACATCCCAGTGTCTCTGTACTCAGATCTATTAATATTATTAATACTCGTCTAAAACTATAACCTTGAACAACTTTGAATCCATTAATACTAGTCTAAATCTAAAACGATAACCTGCGACAACTTTGAATCTATTAACTATAACTTGGATTGAATCTTTTAAAACCAGTCTAAAATTATAACCTAGAACAACTTTTGAATCTATTAATACTACATGTAGTCTGAAGCTATAACATGGAACAATTTTGAATCTATTAATATTAGTCTAAATCTATAAACTGGAACAACTTTTGAGGTTAATAAATGTAAAACTACAATCTACAATATATTGTTATCTTTCAATCCTCAAACCGTCAGACTGATTTAAATGAATAGGATGGGTTGGGTTAGGGTTAGGGTTTGTTCAGTATAACATAGCGGCAGTTTCTAATATGTTTCGTCCCGTTTACTTTCTGGCAACTTTTACAAAGTAAATTTACCCTAACTTTATTTTGTTCAGTTATTGAGCTTACAGATATACCATAATAAAGACGCCGTTTTAATATCTGAACGTCAACAATGCCATTTCACTTATTTTCTTCTCAAATTCTGTTTTGAAAATTATAATAGAAAAAAAATATTATGTTACTTAATCCAGAATCAAACAAGGTGGCTATTGGGTATATTAAATGGTATACACCGTGTTTACTTTGATTAGAAAGTTGAGTTGACCAGGACGATCTTAATTTCACATTAACACAAGCAAATCATTAGGTATTTGGTGCATAGTAAGTTATTTCGTAGACGTTATTTCAGAAGCAATCCTCTAAAATGTCTATTATAATCTGTTTTAGGTTTTGGGAGTTGGAAGGCCGAATAGTTAGCGCATGTGCGTTGTACCATAACTTCTGTCATTGAGTCAACTGGCGTGGTTTCGATTCCCCGGTTGTTCATGACAAGTTGGATTTTCTCTGGATCTCTTCTGATTTCCTCCCACTGCTTTAGACCCCGACGCGCAATTGAATTATTGAAATGAAATTGAACCATATGTTAGTCCCGAAATGACCTAGTTTGTGTCGAGTGGATGTTAGTCCACCCCCTCTCTCTCTCTCACTCTCTCTCTGTTGTAGGTTTCATGTTTCTGAGGTCGATACTTCTCTCTTAAAGTCTATAACACGTGTTCATAAATCCACTTAAAGATTATTTAAAATGTGGCCGGAGGGTAGTTTACCTATCTACTAGTATTTTATATAGAAATGTCTACTAATAGCTGTCTAACCCTTTATATAAAAGCTTGAACAGTTTACACTTGGCGGTAACAACTGTTCAACTTAACAAAGATGTCCTTTTTACAACTAACATTTTCCGGGGTTATCAAAACATATTTCTAATATAATTTTAGTTATTACAATTTCAAGTTAAGGTGTTGTACTAATGTTTTATTGAAAGATAGGGTAGTTGATATAAGAGTATATCTCTGTATGTATATAGAATACAATATAAGTAAAAGGCGAAGTGGTTCTTATGTTCCGAGATATATCTACACACAATTATATACCCCCGTGTTTCTCTCTCTATATATAAATATATTTGTCTATGTACTATCGTAGAAATATTAAATTATGCTATATAGTTGATCTATTATAATAGATATCCTCTCTTAATCCAATATAATAATATATAGAAGAAGGCAAAATCGGGAAAAAAGGTGAAAGTTGTATACATTATAATCATTGATGCGTAGTACTTTTTATCAAAACCCCCCACTTCAACCTTAATAAACATTTCAGTTACATACAACCTTTCTACTACATTTATTTCCATTCAGATCAACCCACAGATTCTTTTATTTAACGATCTCTATGTAAATCGTTGTCCGGTGTGGCTTCGCTTTACCCTTCGTCCTTTCTTATAACATGGTGATTTTTTTTTTATTATGATGATCAACATTGAAAATATGAGTTAGAGAGGAAAATATTTTGAATATCTTTTTATGTCCATCTTTTGTGTAGGAATGAAGAACGAATTGTTATCCTCGATCAGTACAGCTATAATTCATTGCGTATTTCATATCCGTTTTAGTACACGCTTTCAAGTGTAACGTTATTACCTATAAATCCAGCGATTGTACCTTAAGTTTATTTTATAGCATTTATGATATATAGAAATCATAAACACATAAAATTTTCTTTTAAAAAAACTTATTTAAAGTATAAGTCAGTCATTTAATATAGATAGTTAATATCCATTCATTAGCTAATGTACTTTCTATAACTCGACTGTTATTTAGTTCGAAATGCATTCAGACATCGCTCTATAGACCGTTAAAGGTTCGATCGTTTTACTTTTCTCATTCAAAAAAATTAAAATACCGGAATTAACTCCATTAAACGGAGATTTCCGAAACAAAGGGGTGAATAGCATGTGTAGTCATTGTATATATTTTATGGTTAGGGTTCTGTAAATAGTTAGACCCACGATAGATTAAGATTTAAAATAGAAATTGTTTCAAGCATATTAATCATTAATGCATGTATTATATTAAACGGTTTAGGACTTTCCAAGGTAAACTTGTAAGTGTCACTTTCCCACACTCGCGTTTAATACAGAAAACTATAAAACTAAGCTGCAAGAATATCAGATCGAATGAAAGATGCGCAGAATGTAGTTCGTGATATTCATACATCGACAAGTAAATAGGGATTATACGGTTTTGATATACCGTATCGGACGATATTGACATGGGTTCCGTCCGCCCTTCGTCCCAAACTTGTTTCCGGGTATATCTCATCATCGGTTTGAGATATTTTCACGAGACTTTGTTCACGTACCAACTTGTTAATATAGCAATATTGTACTATTTGTTAATTTGCAATTAGCGAGATGTCATGACTGAGTTTCTTGGTTATGATTGTGACGAGACACTGACATTGAAAACTTATCGCCTTTCTACATCGCCATGAAAAGAATTTAATATTAAGATTGAATTGTATTAAATTTTCGGAAAATTGAGCACAGGAATATGATAGAAGGATAAAACGGTGATAAGGAAATTATTTAAATGTTTGCCATTATCTAAAAACACTATTATCATTATATCGAGGTTATCGGTTGTGATATCTGATTTTTATTAGTTTTTATTTAATCAAAATATTTAGAGATCACGTCGATCGATTCTCGAGTCAGTGGTCAACACTAGAATCCATTTAATGGCGCGGGTGTAATACAAGATCGATAATTGGTTAATAAGAGGTGTTTAATGTATAATTTGATACGCTGCTTGTTATTGGTTTATTTGTTTGTTGATCGGATTAAGCAGATACAACGCCATCTTAATACAATAGCGATAAAACGATATCAAAAATCGATCTATCTAGTTTATTGGTGATATGGACAAGAATTGTTGAGAGTTGTAAACGGTATTTCGATTGGTTTCATTGTTTATTGTGATTATTATATTTCTATGTAATATACATGTGTAAATACACGTCGATTTCATATGGTAATGCAGACATGCTTGTGGATATTCATACGCACTTTTGTATATTTGCATATTGTAATTAGGCCCCTCGTATATATAAGTATGTACAATTTATTTGTAAACTATTTGATTTATTGATATTTAACAAATCTGTATGATTATGAATAATTGTGTATCTATGGTTATTGTCTAGGCAGCCCCCCCCCCCCCTTACGACATTGTATATAGAGGATATTTGTTGTGCATGAGTGAAAATATAAACGTTTTCTTGCTTAGAGATGAAATAAAATATGTTATTCACGACAAAACGACAAATGTTCTGTTTATTTTATGATTTTACAATCATTTTAGGTAAAACGACATGGACTACTTTGCTAGCCAGTCGAAGAACACTTTTATTTCACTGATAATGCGCGGTATTCCACTACAGATCATAAAATAAACAAGTGTATTTGTGTATTGATTCATATATTATAGACATATTGGGACACATTATATCTTAACATGTCTGAAACTCACTGGTTTTAGTCATAGTTTTCGAATAATTGCATGCTGATTTGTTTGTGGCATAGCAATCCTTCTTCCTTGAAAATCTTACGTCTAAAGATATAACAAGTTTCGTGACTACTACATTTCAATAAGAAATACTTTGACTGATTTTCTGAGGGCTTTTGAAGAAGAATATTTTATAAACCAATCGCTAAGTTTTATTTCCTTTATGTTTTGCAGGTAGTGGACGGAATATGTCTGTATTAAACCCAAGACCCATTCATAGTCCCCAGGATGAAGAAAGTTCTAAACACGACAGTCTAAGTCATCCCACATCCCCTGACGGAAGTATAGATTCTTTAAAGATGGACGACGATGACGTAGAACTGGACGAAAAAGATAAATCGGGAACAGATCAGAGTCAAAACGGTGAAACAAAGAAAAGCCGAAAAAGGCGTGTTTTATTCTCAAAAGCACAGACGTACGAATTAGAACGTCGGTTCCGACAACAGCGATATTTATCCGCCCCAGAAAGAGAACATTTGGCCAGTATTATTAGATTAACCCCTGTGCAGGTAAAAATCTGGTTCCAGAATCATCGTTACAAGTTAAAACGTGCTCGACAGGAGAAAGGGTTAACAGATCTCAATCCGTTACCTTCACCACGCAGAGTTGCCGTTCCTGTGTTAGTTAAAGATGGCATACCCTGCCAGCGAAGTAGTGTTAATTCGTCCCTTATGAAATCTCAGGATCATCTACAAATGCAATCGAACCTAAACGGCATGAACATGTCAATGAACAATGGACTCGGTGTGAACTCTTTAGGAATGAACTCAATGAACTCATATCCGTCCCATATGGGAAGCGCGGGAAATGGTATCAGCTCGACGCTCTCAAACTCTATGAACATGAACATGAATATGAGCTGTGCGTATAGTATGAGCTCTATGGGTTCTATGAATTCTATGAATCTGAACGTACCCAATGTGAACAATATGAATGTGTTGCCTAGTTACAGTCATCCTTTGATGCAGCCACAAACAAGATGGTGGTAGTGACGTGTTGTTTATATTTGTGCCTTAACTTTATCTTATCATTGTATCACAACGTGACTTTAATTTGTGGTCAAGTATTAATTTTGGTGCCCAGAAAACGAGAATCACGGTCTTGAAGTCATTATTTAAAGGAATTGTGTTCCCTTTAAGTCATTGTATAAGTCCCACACATAAATGTTACCAATTTATTATTACTGCCTGTCGCAAAAAGTATCATTTTTTGAAATGTATAAATGTATAACTATTTCTATTCGGAAAGTAAATTAGATTAAACTTTCCAGTTAATTGTGAGGTTAAAGATGTTATAATAAGCGATCTCATGATAAATTGGAATTATAAACCGAAGTCCATGTTGTTATAATAACTGATCTCATGACAAATTCAAACTATAAACTGGGGTAGAGAAGAGGGTGGGGTGGGTGGTCGGATATTTAATGGACTTACTGTAAATGATTATATAAATACGCCAATAATATATTATTTATAATTAATATAAACGATATACGGGATTTATGTTTATTTGATGATAATTTGGTGCAATTATAAATTTAACAACTACTTAATTAACTACTTAATTAAATTCCTCTGTCATCGCTCGTAGCTATCCTTACTACAGCATGTCCATTTTCTACATGTTAGCTTCAGTTGTAAAGCATTTGGAAACGTTGTATTTGAAATCCTATAATTTTAACAAACTTGTAATAACCGGATAACGTTCTCGGTTAATGTAAAAATGACAAAAGTAATGACAACATCATCTTTTCCATTCTCAGATTTAAAAAAAATGAAATGGCCCAGAAGTCTTATTTACTAACACGTAAACTAAAATATTTTAAGAATGCGGGCTTGAAATTTAAGTACAAATTAAAACAACAACTAAAGACTGGTCATTACGTTACGTTCTTCATCATACCCTGATAAATATTATTATTTTATTTTTTTGCATTTCAGAAACAATCACCGTTCTAATTAATGTCGCAAAATTGTTTGCTTAAACCATCCGTTCAATGTCGTCTATCGATTTGAAAAAAACATCGATGTGAACCAATTCATGGCATTGAGAAACTATGTGGTCGGCGGTCTACCTTAAAATTCCACCATTCCTGTCCTTTAATTGTTAAGTAAAGTTTGTTGTTTTATTGTCGCATTTTGTTTTACATATGACGTATATGTATGTATAATATATTATATAAGATACATGTGTTTTTTCACCGATGTTCTTTTACTTATTACTATTGTTTGAATAAATTGTGAATATTTATTACATATAAAATATATTTGTTTTTATTTTCGAAATATATGATACGGGGGGAATGAAGTCGGTCATAAATCGTTCCACATTTAAACAGCCATTATGCGTGAGCTAAATCTACCTATTGCAGGTCTTTCTTTAGGCCTGAAATGTTATATAAATTATTGAGTAGACATTAATTAACTTACCGAGACTATAGTCAACTTTCCATGTCATCGATGGCTGCGATATAAGTAGATTTAAATATATACTTCTTGTGGTCCATGCGTTTACCGTAAAAATAAACAACAGAGACTTTGTTTACTATCGTCACAACGGTAGTAATGACAATTGAGACTGAGCTATAATTGTATCGCCGGTATGTAGGCTCAAACTGAATTAATTTGACTGAAATTTTCAGCATACTCTCTTTTCATTATATGTTACGAGAACTGTCAGCTTTTTATCTAATCGTAGCTAATCTCATTTCAAATGCTCCTTTTTACTATAATATGGGCGATCGGGCAACCTGATTTTCTCAATAAAATCAGAAGTGAGATCAGATGTTCTACAGATATTGGGTATGCCCCACTTGTTACACAACACTGGATCTAGTTGCACTAATAAATAGATTTTGTGCACTTTGGGATAATGTCACGGCCGTTGAAATGATATCTGATTAAATTCGATACGAGAGATATAATATACTATTATAATAGGATGTCAACATAGTATAATGGGTGCACTGGGATTTAGTGAAGCCCTTTAACCAGAATTATTACAGGAAATGAAACGAATGGGGTTTGACGCCCCACTCTTCTGCATCTAACCTGGGCTAAAGGAAGACGGGCATACGCCAAACGGTGTGATATGGGGGGAAATGTTGCCCAGGCAGCGGCGCTACGGCCTACTCTTATATCGAATTCCAACTGCCAAGGGATCTTTTACGTGCACACCAATGTGTACACGGGACATCGGTTTTTCGACCCTCCGCACGACTAGACAGCAGTCCTTGCAAGGCCCTCCGTTCTGCATCACTGACAAGTCGACCAGGATATCTCAACCACTGCCAGGGTTAGATTCTGTTCTAGCCTAGTTGTTAGAAAGAATGATTAATTCTTTGAAATTTCTAAACGACTGAACTCAGAAGGACTGTCCATTGGGAAATAGCAATGGTCATTGAAATCTAAGGCAATATATTGTTATCGATAATCTAAATTATTTGCCAGACAGAAGCGTCGTGAGATGCCTATGTGGAAACTGAACATGCAGCTACATGTAGGTATATGCCCATGCAACAATTAATAAAGGGTGCCATTACATATTTAGACTTAATTGATATCATATATTTAGATTCAACAATAAAAGTAGTTTGTGTCGCAGTTTTGTTGGGAGTTAAGTATAAAAAGCGTCCTGTGTAGTTGTGGGTAAATATGAAAAGTTAGAGGAGTGTACAGTATAAATGTTGGTCGGTCCAGGCAATCTTTCCAGCATATATGCACTTATCGAGAGTTATTGTTGGTTGTAATAAACCAGTCGATTGATACTTGAAGATGTATTATGTAAGAGATAAATCTACATATTGCAGGTCTTCCATTTTGCTACAAATGTTATATAAACTACCAATTAAACATTTGGCAAGACTATAATCAACTCTCCAGACCATCCGACGCTTGCGATTGTCAATGGATTTAAACAAAATCGTCACTTAATAATTTAATTCAAAATGGATAGTCGAGACTTTGTTGACTACCGGTAGCAATGACAATCGAGTCTCAGCTATTCTGCAAACAGCCATAGATTCGTTCAGAATGAAGTAATTAATTGACTGAAATTTTCAATATATTCATTTTTCATTATCTATTTCAAAACTATTATAGTGAGAACTTATTTGGCCGTTATTTAAATCTTAAATAATGCATATTTAACATTTGTCTGTATGCCAATAGACACGCCTGTTGAATGGTTAAACAATTTCTTCTCTGAATCTACGACAGGCAGATTTCTGAAGGTGTAGCAGGGTGAATTTAACGCACGTAAAAGAATCTGACGAAGATAATTCACCCAGTGTAGGTATTAAACATCGGCTGCCAGCCGACTAAACATCCACCCACGTGTAGCTTTGTTACCCACTCAGTATATAAAATAAAGGCAGACTGGAGCACTATTTCAATGTTTGCATTTTGAGTCATGATTTAAACCCTTGTGTTCAAAAGCAAGACATTAACTAGGGTTGGGACAATAATGCCCTTTTTCGTATGTCACTCTTCTGCAGGGGTATTTCTTAGGCCAAATTGACTGAAAAATACAAAAGGAGCAAACATCGGAGCCCCCTGGCTAGAAACATCCAGAGTCTTCAAGTCGACTGATGCCTCCTAATATTTGTGACAGTACACAACTGGGTCTGGCGCTTAGAAAAGGTCGATTAATAACCAGGAACCAGGATGTTTCAGCTATATTCTGAATTTAAAAGCTTTATTAAATTGAACGTGACTGTCCTTGATTTCTTGGTGACTAGTCGCTAAATATGTCAAGAGATAACGGTGTCCTATATGGCATCTTATAATTTATTATTCATAGTTCAAATGTCTTTCTTAATAATAATCTGTCCTTAGACCAGTTTTACTTAAAATACGGTAACTCTATATCGCAGCTGTCAGATTATGGATTAGGGGTTGAAGTATGCATATTACTTACAACCCTTCGTGCATTTTGTACCTCGTCCTATCTGAGAAATATGCAAATTCTTACATTATGACAAATACCTTATGTAAACACAGCGCATTAAGCTGTCCAAAGAAATATATCGTTTATTATTTTATAGCAAGTCAAATGCAAGGTTTCGGGGTTTAAATCAATATTGTCAGATATCGCTATGGACAATAAATAGTCGAAATCCATCATCGTATTTCTGTAGGTCATTCCGTTTACACCCATATTCGTACGAATCAGACAATAAGGCGTTCCCTGGGGTTCGGTATGCGGACCTTGAGTTGCTTAGTTCATAAAGCATTAGATGGATATGTTGGTGTAATACATTGTTGCATAGAGATACGTATTAGGCCAAAGAAGAATTTTGTGTTACTAAGATTAAAAAAAATACCCAAAGGTTATAAACGACATTGGAAAATTTGGAGAAATCTTTTTATTGTGTAACATTTTGGGCACGAACTTCCACAATCTTTAATATCTTACCCTACGTGATCCAATTATGGATATGGTTAGTCAGCGCGTTATACCAGGAACCATTTGTTCACCCCACAGGTTCTTAAAGTATCGAATGAATTAAAGTTAGGTTTGGACTTGGAAATTTTATTGAATGACAAATTACATGTAATACAATATATATTACGCTTTGCTTTGCGAAAATATTAAAGTTGGGTTACAATCCAGAGGAAAATAACAAATTAATTTTATTATTACAGAAATAAAGTAAAAAGAAATAGGAAATAAAATGAAAGTTTTAAACAAAAGCTTTGCCAATTTCTTCACCAACAATTTCAAAACATGGTTAAAATCATGAAAACACGGACAGAGTAAAATTATACTGGCTCCATTCTTTCAGAAGATATTGGATGATTTGATCCGAATAATTTTGACAAATTGGCGTTTAAAGGTTGGATTTTACTATGACCACGTTGGCCGAATAATAGCCGTTGTCTGACCACCCGCATCACTGCTAGTGCAATACAGAGGCAATTACCTCAACTAATCCATCTAACAGAATACCATTGCTAATCCTCACTTAATACAATATAATATGGCGGACAATGTTAACAATATACTTTAAGTATGATAAATGGCTGGATTGTTCACTGGCTGAAGTCATCTTATCTACAGAGCCTTAAAACATTATACTTAGATAATTTATCAGTCTTATCCATGTTTTAGTGATTGTCGTGTCCTGCGCCACATTTAACACTATTTTATCTTTGCGATCTCCGCCATGTGCAATTACCCCATCCATTATGGAGTGGGATGCGTCAGTGATTAATACGACGACGAGAAAATGGCTTAATTACGTCGAGAAATTAAATAATAAAGTCGTTAAAAGGTTCTGATTTGGACCATGATTTTCCAGCTCTTAATATATTAGTTCAGACCAATGGCGTATGCGAATCACTAATAAATGTGGAAACGAAACAACTGATGTGTCAGTTTGGGTGCTGAAAGTATTTTGTGCATGAGCTATTTGACAAAACAAGTTGTACTGACATCTTTATTTGTGTAAATAAAAGCTAGAAGTACCAGTGATTGTTCGATTGATGATGATTTAATAGATGAAAATGACCTAGACCAGGTGTGTGTGACACACCTTCAGCCATTGTTCATTCGCACCTCATCAGTCGAACTGTAAAACAATCACAGAGTTTCATTACGCTTGACAAGAACTGCTCGATAAACTGTAATCGCCATCCTTGATTGCTCTCTCACCGAGAAAATTACAAGCTTTTATGTACAAGTTATTCTTATTTACCTCCATTAAACGCTAGTACCACGTGGTCAGTAAGAGGTAGGGTATATACAACACGTGGTTTAGGAGCAGACGACATTGAATAAAGCACTTCCTGTAATTACCGTAAACAAGAACGGCTATATAACTATGAACGACCGTATTGAAAGGTGTTATAAAGCTATATAGACTTTTCACATTACCGGATTTACGCTATCATTATCGAACTCCTTGATGACTTGATTTGTTTCGTTTCTCTTGTAGTGTAATTAATCTTTGTTGGAGGCTAGGTGTTAAAAACTAATCCACTAGACAATGTCTTCCTCGCTAGTACCGGATATATGGACACTTGTCAAAGATCATTTGAAACAATTAAATAAAGTATAAAAAAGCGAAAATCGGCCACAAAAAATGGCGTTGATTTGTTGGGAGACGAGTTTGTATTATGTTGTTAATGGTTTTATACACGTGTCACGAATTGTTACAGAATTTTCTGACATTTCTTCAACGAGTTATTGATGCTAACTTCAAGTTTTGTTATCTGAGAAAATGTTCCCTTGTCATTTCTGTTAAAATAATAAAAGTCTTCAATCCAAGGAGGAAACAATAATACAATCTTTGATTCTAGGGAGGTCCTCGTAATTATTTTACACTAGATTACGCAAAAATACGATTTATTACATGTTGACTTAAAATTAGGATTGTTTCACTTCTTGACCAACAGCAACGAATTGAAAGATGTATTAAATATATTGCTCCTCCTAATGAATAGTTAGAGTATAATATGTAATAAATTTTGGCTTCACAATATGAGATACCGATCTTTGTTTTTCAGTATTTCCTTACCTACATTTTCTGTTTAGAATGTCACTTAAAATCAAAACAAGAACGAAACCGGTATATTGTTTTTGTATTATTTTTGAACTTCGCTATTACCATGGTATTGAATAATACTGATAAAAACTAATATATTGTGTTGAAGTCGATGGTAGTGAAATTGAATAGGACCCGAAGAGCTGTATTTGTAAATTGCCTATTACATGTTTAAATTATTACAAACAAATAATATTCTCTTTTGCAATTTAAAGTTCATTTTAACATCCTTAACCATTGAAAATAATCAAATGTACCAATGAAACAGACTTACAAACCTACATTTTTATTAACATGAAATTCAATTCACTCAAAATAACCATGATTTCAGTATGTTTCATCAAATCGCTCAAAACAGCTATGATTTCTCGGGGGGGGGGGGACATACAATTCAAGACACACAATCCAAATTACCCAACCTAGCTGTGATGTCTGGGGTTTTCATCTGATTGAATTTAAAATTTAATTTACACCTGCTTGCTATATTAATTACAATGCAGTAGAAATCAAAACGTTTGCCTTTTAATTATGTGAATGTTTGATCAGAGAAATCGTCAAGTAGATTATGTGTGCTTAATCCTATCAAAGTCAGCGAAAACCATTTACCAACAATTTACCAACAAGTGGAACGGATTAAAGCTATAAGCCAATTTTACCAAAATTTGGTTTCTTTCAAAATCACCACAGCCACTTGACAAAGTCCTCGAGGACTTCTTCTGGTAGAAAACTCAAAAAACCAGATTAGACGTGATTGAGTGAGTTCTCGATAACTTGTAATTAGACTACCATTTAGTTCCCATGGTGAACAAGCTCGTATAGTCATCAAAGAATCGACGTTTTTTTTTACAAAATTCTAAATTAATCCAGTTCCACTTGAGATGGCACTGATTATCCGTGGCTACATCTGAAACACATTAGGCACGTGATCATTAATGGCAATAAAAATCAAAAACATTGTTTCAATTGAACGACAAAATTATATGAATTTTTTTTTAAAGGCACGGGTGATAATATTTAGAAATTTCTTAACCATTTTTTTTTCTTTGTACCCGGTTGCATATTTTGAATGGCATCATATATATTTTAGTCTTATTTTGATAAGTAATGATAATAAAACATAAAATGTTTTAAATGAATGACAAAACTATATGAATTTCTATTTTAAAGGCAGGAATGCTAATATCTAGAAATTTCTTAATCATATTTTTCTTTGTGAAATAAAATGAAATGAAACGGGGGTTAACGACCTACTGCGACAAACTGGACTAATGAAGACTGGCATATGCCATACAGTGTGCTATGAGGGAAATTTATTTTGCCCGGACAGTGACACTACGGCCTACTCTTATATCGAATTCCAACTGTCTAAGGATCATTAACGTGCACACCAATGTCGGTTTTTCGTCCCACCCGAATGACAAGAACGATGCCCTGCATCACAGACAAGAGGGATTCACGCCGTAAAATCTGGATGAATTTTCTCGGCCAACACCGGAATGGAAATCGTGACCTCCAGGCTAGCGACCCCGCGTCTTATTCATTTAGCCACCGTTGCCCCCTATTTCCTTAAAACTCACCAATTCATTATTTTAATTCATAAAGTTGGGGTGGGGAGCTTGGTGAATACGGCACTGGTTAATTAACCAAGAGGTCCTAGCTGCAATCCGAGGATTGACCGAGAAGGTCCCCAGGATTTTCCAGTGTAGTTGTTTCCCCCATAACGTATATCCGTCTTCGTTAGCCTGGTTGGCGCACAAGATTAAGGTGTTTAACCCCATTTTATTAAGTCAGAAGTTGGAAAAAGTAATTGCTTTTACTAACAATGCATTTACTAAAGTGCATAGCAAAACTACCATTGCCAGTACATTTACATCAACGTGGATGCATTTGACCATGCAACCATAGTACAAAAGGGGATTTCTACCGTGTGTTAAGTTCTCAAACAATCTTATTGAGCTGTTTAAACTTTATTTTTTACCGCAATAAGATTAAAAGTTTAATCTGGATTAATCTATGTTATGAGGTGTAACTAATACAAGTAGTAGGCGTGATGGTACAAATCGTTTATCTACTGATCAAACTGTTTATCAAGTGATAATGGAACAATAAGTAGAATTATAGAATTGGTCAACTGACCACACAGAATGGTCAGTACTTATCTGACTGTATCACGACCACTGATCCATCGACTTCAAACATACCGACAGTTATTGGAACCCAGCAATTGTTTAATATTAAGCTTTGAAATTGTAGTCTGTAAATTAAATCTGAAGTCGAAGTAAATAGACATATTCTATGCCGTGTTTACTCAGGGAAAGTTCTTAGGCGTTACTTGTTACTTGGTAAAATGACCAGGTATGATCCTTCGATCACGAAACAAAATGGTATATAAAATCTACCTATATAAACCCTACAGCCCCCCACCCCAACCATATTCAATGTGACTAGATGTGCATTTAAGAATCCCATAACTGCACGTCCTAATTTAGAACAGGTATAGTGTATAGGTATTATAAACACCAGAGAGTGTATCTAGGACATGTACTCAAATCATATTAACTGTCCAAGATCTATCTATAAAATCTAGCAGAGATCTCTAGAACAGATGTCAAAGGCATTCCCAGACTTCAGTTACGAATTTACTAAAAATTGTTGTCCTTATTTTAACTAAAATATAGTCCTTTATCAAACTTTTTTTGTAATATGGAACCGTGTGCAAAGTTTTGGGTTTCCGGATCCAAGATAAACAGTGATTGAACTTTAAATAAATTCTTAACTTAAGTCTGAGAATGCTTTGTGAACTCGGTGCCTGTATTAAATATGAAAATCTCGAATATATATCTGGCAATAAACCTTACTATTGGATCTCAAAATGCATATACATAGTATGCTAAATACAATAGGCTGGAAGGATATTTTAATTAAGCAACCCTCTGATATGTCCTGAAAATACTTTTCTTGGTTGAATATAATTTCATCAGATGTGTATAACAATTATTGTATTGAGGATATGAACGTGAATTTGTTGCTAACTTATGTGTCCCAAAGTTCAATCTATGGACGTGGCTTTGTGGTTTACTTAATGTGTCCCCAAGGAAAGTCTTTGGATGTGTATTTGTTGTTAACATATCTGTTACAGATATGGATGGACAGGCTATGGATGCGGATATGTCGTTAGTTGGTGTATCACCGGAGGACAATCCAATGATGTGGATTTGTTGTTGTCGTATGTGTCCAAAGGGACAGTCTATGGGTGTTGATTGGTTTTTATCTTATGTATCTTAACGGACGCTCTATGGGTATGGATTTCTTCTGTGTCATGAAGGCCAGTCTATGGGTGTGGATGTTTGGTTGGCTTCGGTGTCCTTAAGGACAGTCTATGGATGTAGATTTGTTGTTAGCTTATGTGTCCTAAAGGACAGTTTATTGAGATGGATTTGTTGTTAGCTAATGGACAGTTGGACAGTCAATTGTAAGATTGGTGTTGTATTTGTGTACACATTAATAAACATCTTAATGTTTTATGTCCAAGTTTTAGTTTTATTACCACAGTATGTGATTTGTACATAACGTAGACACGAGTTCAACAAGGTTTGTCTTGCCTAGAGAGCAACACCTGTGGTGATTTCAATAGCTTATATATCAAACACTTTTCTTACATACAAAACTATATAATAGTATTTAACCGAGGCAGTTCACTTGAATAAGCTGATGTTGAATCTCGAGTAGTGACACCCTTCAGTTGTTTTATAAGCTTTGTGCTGTTTTCATCTAAATAATTTTTTTGTGTAGGGTTGAATTAATGTAAGGACGACATGATGAGTGTATGTTCAAGATGCGTAAGTAATCATTTACAGAGCTATAACAAGATGGTTGCGTATAATAAAATTTTGTTCATATATTTTTAAGGACTGGTGTATCGTGGATTCAATTCATCGTGGGCTCCTGTGTTGACATGATGATAACGTTAGTCTTAGACTATCCTAATTGGAACAGAAAAAGTGGGAGACTGGGGTTTAACGTCCACCTTACAGAGACTAACATATGGTTTAATTTTATTGCATTAATTCGCATTAGCAGTAGGGGGCGGAGGGGTGGGGGGACCCGGAGAAAACCCGCAAGATTGGACAATCAACTCTACGCCCTGTCACATACAACCGGGTAATCGAAAGCATGTATCTTGACTCAATGACAGACCTAATGATGCAACGCGTACAATAGCCGACAATATGCAACGACCGCCACACAAAACTATAAAAAAATCTTACATAAATAACATAATTAATGACTATCTTAAATTCTTTAGAAAGACGTTTCTGAACATTGAATGCCATTATATGTGTGTATCCAAAATGAAATCAGTTCATTATATCTTTTATTGACCACTGTTATCAATAAAGTAATAATACAGTCGTGATTTTAATAACTCAATTCATAAATACATCCTAGCCTAAACCCTAATGTACAGTAATCTCCCAAACATAAACATTGAATAGATAGCGAGAACACAGATAATACAATACATCCCAATAAAACATAGTCATATAAAAAATAGTGGAATAAAGAGTACTCTTATAATAATATAAGCCTGACTGAACTCATGATGCACGTTCATTTTAAGGTCATATTACAACGGCCCAGAGCAAAACCCCGCTACATAAAGCGGATTTTATTTTCATTGAAAAACTAGCAAATTTGTGTAAATTATCTCTTTTAAGCCATTGAGGAAGGTGATGAATTGTGCGTTATACTTGTTAAGGAATCAATATCTGTCATTAGAACGTCCATTGTTGGTTGTATTGGTGCATGAAGAGGTCGTTATTACAAAGATCTTATCCAAATAACACGGAGTGCGGGTCGTAATAGCTGTGGAAATTAAACATCCATTTTGTAGTAATTAATACAGTTTTAACCTATATGATGGCATGTTCACACTCTCTATATTCGAGTATTGTATTCATCGGTGAATATGTGTTTATCATTTGAACCTCCACTCGACAAGTCCATCCTCTCTCTCGTCTATTCACTGGTGAAATTGAAGCATTCACAGCATATTTGACAAATCTCTAAAAAAATATGGCTGCAATTTAACCCATTATTTCATCAATATGTACCAATGAATTAATTTGTAGAAATCCCTTTTTTTAATTTGATTACTTTCTTTTATACAACATCAAACACGACCATAACATTTTATATCTTTTAAAACATTTGAAAGCCAAGTAGAATAATGGAAACACGTTTTTCATCAGAAGCAGGCATTTACCGAGACCAAACAGAAAGTGTAAGAGTGCATGCAACTTGAATGTGGGAATCACGTTGGCTAAGTAGGTAAGACAGTGGCTTCTTAGTCTGGTGGTCGCAAGTTCATTCCCGGAGTTGGCCGGGAAGGTTCAGCGAAATTTCCCGGTGTGGATTCCACTTGTCAGTGATGTAGGACGAAGGTTTAGTTGTTCGAATGGGACTATAAACCGAGGTTCCGTATACACATTAGAGTGCAAATAAAAGATGCCTGGGCAGTTGGAATTCTATACAAAAGTAGGTCGTAGAGACGCTGTCCTGGCATGGTTTATGCTCGTATTCATTATCCCAGTCGGAGCAGAACAGTAGGACGTTAAAGTCTATTTCATTTCATTTCATTTTGCTACTTAAATGCTACTTCAATGTGAATTTTTGATTTCGTACATTTAAAGTGCATTAAGTAAGAATATAGATACGGAGTTGTCCGTTCTTGCTGTAATGGTTCAAAAGTTAATAACAAAACAATGAAAATATTGACAATTTCGGACAAATTACTTTATTTGGGGCAAAATTAGGAATCTTAGAAGTTTTGAAAAGAAATAGCCTAATATATTGTCTCGATTGTCAAGTACAATTGCCACGGTAATAGGCGGGGTCTCAAATTTCGGTCCTTCAATGACTTCGTGAGTAGCGTCCCTAATAACGGTTAACGAAGATAAGACGAGCATTTTCTAATCATATGAGCCATCCGATGCTCTCAAAAAAGGGACCACGTGGCTAAGTCGGTAAGACGCTAGCCTGGAGGTCGGGTGTTCGTTCCCTGCATTGGCCGAGAAAGTTCATATCGATTTTCCGGCGTGGTTTCCTCATTGTCAGTGATGTAGAATGGGGGGCCTGACAAGGACATCTGTCTAGTCGTTCGGATGGGACGAAAAACCGAGGTCCCGTGTACACATTGGCGTGTACGTAAAAGATCCCTTGGCAGTTGAAATTCGATATAAGAGTAGGCCGTAGCGCCGCTACCCGGGCAAAATTTCCCTCATAGCACACTGTATGTCGTGTGCTTGTCTTCCATTAGCCCAGGTTAGGTGCAGAAGCGTAGGACGTTTCATTTCATTTCTCTAAGAAAAAAAAGATTAAGCTATTTAATAATGCGCCCTTTAATGTCACAAGTTTTCATTATATTATTTAAAATATTATGTCTGCCTATTATGTCCGTACACTACACAATATGTAAGTACATTTATACGTAACACACGTGGCCCAACAATTTTCAAGCCTCTTGTAAAGCTAAAAAGATCTATATCATATCTACACTCCCTGATTTTGATTGGATTTATTTTCTAAGAATTAGATCAATATGACTGTCTATTATTAAAATAAACTATCCACACCCTGGAACATCTCATACCATTCTATTGCGTTTTATATTGATTATACATTAACTACAAAGAATCATACGGACACCTGTGCCAGGTATGCTGTATTCAAATTAACACAGGAAGTCCAATCCCTAGTTTTATATAAATTCACATATACAAGCAAATTCATAAAACCCAAAACTGGCAATATCGACTATTATTCTGACCACCTATCATTATTTAAGTCAACAATATTTGAAATAAAATGATGAGATGATAGAACGATTCGGTTTTATTATGAGGAATTTTTGTTTTGGGTTCTTTTGTGGTCTTCATTGGGGCTCGGGGGACACAGATGTAATTGTGAATAATTTCATTGATTCAAAGTTGGATAATATAAAACCAAACCGGAAGTCCAATAATGTATACCCTTACTAAGCACATCTCTAAGTTGCCTCTTATCAGCAAAGAATGATTAATAAATACTGAAAATGTATTTGATTGGCATAGCCTGTAATTTTGGTATACAGACTATAAATATTAAAGTACTAAGGCGCAGTGTTTGCCCCCTAATCCCGGTCCTAATTATTTAGCTTCTAATAGTGCCTATTTAACACAGATGCACCGACACCTCTGCTGCCAAAATGTCGGTCCACCCTATTCAGGTTTTCCACCTAATTTGTTTAATGAATAATGGCAGTGTTTCTCCTCAAGGCTCTACAATGTGATGGAATATGCATTGTCATAGCTGAAAAGTTTTAATTTTTCTTATAAGAATCACGTTAATATTATAGAAAAAAATGTGACACGAAGATAAATAATCAAATTATGACTATTTTTGTCATATTTATAACCAAATTTTAATATTCTAATGTGGCGAGAATTTACGACCGTTTACAGATCGTGATCCCCATTCACAGGTAATGGAGCGGACGTCGGCCTTTCAGGGAGAGTTTTTGACAGTTCTATGCATTCTAACCGATGAATGAATAATTGTGCTTAATGAATAAATGTTATTGAGGTTATGTTTTGCGTGTAAGTAAGCTGCCCTTTTCACAAACAGTTTTGGGATTCTCTCAAACACAATTTTTAATTCATCCTGAGACTAACATCTGACAGTTTTTTAAGGTTAGTATGGTATTCAGAGGGGGGAGGGGGATTTTGCCTAGAAAACTGCAATTTCCTATTAATCTTCTTACTGGTGTTTTCGCTAAATATACAGTTTCGTTTTGGTGGTTTGTGCCAATTTGGTCTCAGTGGCCGTTCTTCCCCTGGTTTTGTTTCGTGCGATTACCCTGCACCGGTCACAACAATTACTAAATAGAGAAACGACATTGAAGATTCTTAATTCTTCTTGGCTCTGACACACACAGTCCATTGTGACTCTAGTTCCCGGTTCTGACACACAGCCCAACCTGGAAATTCTAATTGTGTCTCTATTTCTGGGCTCTGATACACAGCCAAATCCGAGATTTCTAATTGTGTCTCTATTTCTCAGTTCTGACACACAGCAAAATTCCAGAATTCTAATTGTATCTCTATTTCTCGGACTTGACACACATCCCAACCTAGGAATTCTAAACCCTGTGCCTTCCAATCTTTCTAAAATAAATGGGATAAGATTTATATTCCCCATCACAACACTATATTAACAGTATTACTAACTTCCTGCTTATGTGTTATAACTCTAAATGTTCACTCTTTTCTTTTTTAACGCTTGAACTGGTTATACTGAGCTTTTCAAAGACTTAATTTTATTTTCAGTTTTAGGAAATTTGTAACCTGTCAATAAAAACATTGCTTTCACAGTTTGCAATCAGCAAGTTTTGTTTGTGAAAGTTATTTACCATGACGAAAATGAAAATACACGATAAAAACTATAAAATGGTGGTCCTATGAGAATAACCCTGACATCAACGTTTGATTCATTGCACAATTTTAAGTGGTTATTTCAGGCCTCTTACTTAAGGCCATAACGGTACACTAGAACCATTTAGAATTTATATAGCACGGACAATAAACAAGTTCTATAAGGCCTGTTACCTTAATAATCGGCTTTTCCATCGTTGATTAAAGCCCTCTATGATCAAGTACTGCTATATTGCCGCTTTATTACGCTGGAGAGGATTTTATGCAAATGTTAGAGGCGTAAATGGAATTCATTTCCGACGGTTTTCTTGTGAAACTATTTACTCATTAGCTTAGCTAATTGTCGCTTACTAATGACAAACACGTTCGAATGCAAGGCACACCGGTTTAACACAATATCAGACGACCCAACATTACTAGATCTGCCGTTAATTGTAATGGTTCAATTAGCGGGGCCAATATCGTTTATAACGCCCGCTCGCGCCATCAACAAATCAATATGGAGTCCGCAATTTTGTCATATTCCTAATTGTTGATAAATAAGTTCTAAGTGTGCTGATCGCGAGTAATGCAGTATTTTATGTTCAAGAGGTATTACTGTTATTAAGCGAGGTTTTGAGTGGAATGAAATTCCCAATCACTTGTGACACGTTAAAACAAAATACGGTTTGAAGATGCAAATCGCTGCATGATGTTTATTGTCTAATAACGACTGCGTTAAACGTGCTAAAATTGACTATCCTTTATTTCAGATAAATGGTCATTTCTTGGTCTTCTAGTTTGAATTTGGATGTTGAAATCTGGTCTTGATTGTTCCCCTTGCCTCAGGTTACTTCCGGTATATATGCAATACAATCTCGAAACCAGAAAAATTTTTGAAGAAATTTCTGTGGTGAATCGGGGTAGCCATTTTCCCGGAAGGTGACATGTAATTCCTACGCGCGAAATTTCTCGTTTATTTGCGTCGTACGCCCCTGATTTTACGTGCCTGGATGACCGAATCACTTAAAGATATACCCACGCGTAGAAAAATAGATCTTTACAAAAACTTGAATTTGTTCGTTTAGGATCCAATTTTTTATGTCAGCGAGTTGACTTTGACTCAAGGATCATTTTACAACAAACGAAACGACGATCCGACCTCTAGTTTTCGAGAAATCGACCCAAAAAGATTGACCAATCAGAGGTCAGAATGGGCGGGGCTTAGGTTTGAAAAAAATTGGAAAAAATGGACGGTCTGATGTGCCAGAGGCCTTCAGCTCCACGGCTGCCTCTGGGAACGAGATTATATGCAATATACATTGTCCGCTACCTGTAATGTCATTTCACTGTATCTTGCATTTTATGCTACGTTAGGTTTCGTTGAATATATAGAGACTATGCTATTGCTTGTTTTCACTTCCGGTGTTTTATACATTGTTTACTGTTTTAGAACATCTGGTACCTCATCCCAATCACATGGGGTACCATTTTCGCTGGAATTTTTTAATCTAACAGCTCGCTGATGACCTTTTAAGACATTATTAAGATGATCGAGTCACGAAAAGGCAATATTTCGTCATTAAAAGAATTCACACAAATTTCAGGGAACAGACACATACAAAGTGGGGACAGTATAAATTATGGATAGTTATGCATAATATAAACACACGTGTGTGGGTCATAATGATTGGGACTACAATGGAGTGTTAAATGTGGATAGCGAGTATTATACACCCTGGATAGCCGTCTCTGAAGCAAAGTTCTAAAAAATATTTCCTTAATATTTTGTCATCTTGTTTGTCGCCAGAATAAGATAAATGTATAATATATGTTATTATAGGTTAGCCCAGATTAAATGTAATGGAGATGAACGAGGAGCTTATATGAAACAGGCTATAGACTGTTTAAATCCACTGGTAAGTGATGTAGTTCTCTGATCGAGTTGGCGACTAAATTAAAATTGACAACTGTCTTGGTTTAATATGTTTCAAATTAAATGCTTCGTTTATCTGACAGCGAGGTTTGAAATAACGGAAATAGCGCCATTACAAGAAGCGATGGGATACTAAGCTAGCACGTGAGATTAAAGAGAAATAGAGCTGTAAATCTTTCTTTACTCTTTGTTTTCGCACCGTTTTTATCAAGGCATTATGTTGCAATATTGCCTGACTTTTATCGAACGGTTTTGTTGGTCTCTGATGTCGTACATATCAACCTTTGTTAATACAATACGACATACTGGGTGATCTTCAACTAAAACACTGGTAGTCTCTGTCATCATTATTGCCTTAGTCTTATTATTAGATAATGGCTAAATGTAACTATTTTAGTTGTTGTTTTGTTGCTGGTGGGGGTCTTTCTTCTTTTTTTTCTTTTTTTTTTTGGTTTGCGAATTATATATAGATAAGCAGTATTCGAACTTCTCCCTTTAACGATTGCTTGGCAGACGGGAAAACGGCCATAGTAGACATTCCTTCCACCTAAAAACATAAAAATTGATGAAATGAAATTAGAAATTTACGTAAAACGCATTATTGATGTTAGTGGATTTTATTCTTCGGGATTTTCCGTTGTGCCTCCCCCCATACCTTGTTGTCAGCGGTGCGGTGCGGAGGGCTTGGCCACAATCAGCGTATAGTCGTTCGGGTGTGACAACAAAAATTGAGGTCCCGCGTGCAGATTTACATGCACATAAGCCGAGCCCTTGCAGGTTGGAATTCGAAATGAAGAGCAGACCCTAGTCATGTAGTGCAGCTATCTGGAAAAAATGTCCCTCATAGCACACTGCGTAGCGTATGCCCGTATTTACTAGCCCGGATGGAGTAGAAGTTGTCTTGTTTGGGTTTTTTTTATTAATCTCTCTCTCTCTCTCTCTCTCTCTCTCTCTCTCTCTCTCATTAGAGGTTAACATTCATGCTGCGACGATTAGTGAATAGCAAACACCATCTACATAAACCAGAGTTCAGCAATCATCGACCGAGCCCGCATAATTGATTTTTCATTGATGTCAGGATGACAATTATGACATTTTGTTCCTAATCTGATTCGACCTTACGCTTTATCACTTCGTCATTATAAACCGATCCGTTCGTTTTTTTCTGTTTCATTCTGTTTGAAAATTGCTTTATATGTTTTGTTTCATTGACAATAAATAAATTAACGGATATTGGTTTAAGCCAATAATATTGTTGTTAAATAATCGACCTTTTCCCTCTCATCTTTTGTTGTTTTCTATTGTGCGTATTATGTTTTGTTTTTTGTTTGTTTACAGCCCTCACGTGCATGCAGGTGCGTGGGTTAATGGCCAACGGAAATCAGGGTAAATAATAGAAATGTTCTACAAAAGTATAATAATGGCTTGTAAAAATGTAATAAGGTTCAATTAGGATTTCGATTTTTTCGTATAGAATAAATTAAAATATTTCCCTATATAATTTTAATCAGCTGATTACAGGTTATTTTATCAATGTCTATTCAATTCCGCCATGTTTCTATTTTTTTAATACTATCAATAGGTAAAATAGAATTTAATATAAAATAAAGGGATTTCTTGAAAGTAAACTGTAGTTTATTTATCTAAAACGACAACGTAACAGATGAAAATCGTGGAATTCTTATGGTTTAATACGAAAGTGTAAGTGTGTTAATATGTAAAGAGGTAATAGTTTTATGCATTTCCAATAGCAGATGGGCGCCATCCACAATCCCATCCACGATGAATGTCACCAGAATAAATGCATACGTTTGTTCAAAAACATTTCCAAAATATTGAATGCATATCGTTATCTCACCGGAAAGCACTTTTATTCCACTTAACATAAAGTTCATGTCATATTATAATGATTGTTATAGATTTTGTTCTTATTTTTAGTGAACTCTATTGGTACTTAACTGGTCTCATTGGACCCCATCCCATCTCCCCCCAGTATATATGTGACTTATACAGTTTTGTATAGGTAATAACATTAATTTATGCAAGTTAAATTATGTGCTAAAAATTGTTCGTACCTTGCCCTGCCCTGCCGGTAAAGTGCATGTACCGATATAGTATATTACGGGGTTTACAATAAAAAGATTTTTTTCGTACGCAATGATTTTTGATCGATTGGACTTTTTGGTTCCCCATAATCGGTAGACAAATATCATTTATAGACAAAAATAAATCTGACACGCACTTTAGAAACATTGGTATAAAATGGGCATCCTCAATTAACCTATGTAGGTCTATTTTAGCCAAAATAGAAAACTGTGTTCCCATACATTAAACTGTCAATGAAAGGTTGGGCAGGTACTGAAGTGAGATCATCATTAGGGGTTGACTTTCAGCAATTAATACTCATCCCTCTTACACGTAATCCAAACAACTACAAAAACAGCTCAATTAGAAACAGTCACAACGATCGCTTCTTAAGAATCGGATAATTGGGCAATAAATCTGGCACGGCCAACCCCAAATCGTTTATTTGTCACAAAAATACTTGTGGAAATTAATCTGGTGGATGTAATACAAGGGGTTATAAATTCTGGACAACAAAAACCGATGACAATTACGAAGTTATCGACGTTGAGTGGAAAACGATCGAATTTTGGGCGGATGACAGTGTCAAACTTCAGCGATCAGAGGAAACAAACGGTTGTCTATCCCATCTTGCACGTGTTCACTAAGTTTCTGGCCGATTGCGTTTTGCGGATTGGGCTTTAGAATCTTTGAGTTAAACCGTATTAATATGATTTTACGCATCTTGAAACAAGAAAAGAAGCGAACTAATAAGAACACTTTTCAACTAACCGTGTTTCTATAGGTGATTGAGTAGAAATAAGTCCACACATTTAAAACCCCACACATACTCTAGACGGCCATATTGTTACATCTACGTCATATAGCACAACGCTCTGTCAATCAACGCGAACTTGTATAATATGAAATAACGATAAAGTGTCATTGATTTTTAAAAAGCCGTGGGTGATCACAACTCCGTAACTCACAACTTACACCCATAATTTGAACAAAAACGCATTTCTGTCCTAAAAACTCTGTCTTCTCGAATAGAATAGTAAATTAATGTTCAAAATATATCCCATATCATTTCATTTCATTTCCCAGAATTAACAGAGAATGGAGTTGATGCATGGACTATGAATAATCTTTTGTAAGGCTTTTTTGTCAATACTCAATCTACGGCATGGACCTCCTTTCGCAGTAACTGTATGATGTGAAAAAGAAAATATATGTTCTTTAAGAAAATATATGTGATTAATATATTATAGAGGTTGACCCGACGTAGCACGGGTGTAGCCATGACCCGGAAGTGGCATTACCCCGAAACCGGAAGTGGTAGGCCATCGCCACTAGGCTTATGCTACTCCCCGGTCTGAGCCACCCCAATATACCAAATTTCAGACTTATGAGAGCCCCCGTGTAGCCAACAACCTTTGAACTGACATGGCGATAAACAAACAAACAGCAGTCACAAATCCTAGTATAGATTATATCAAACTACTTTTTGAAAACCACAACAAAATCTGTCCGACTCATAAATTTAAATTCTTGTTTGTCTGGAGGTCGCGGGTTCGCGCCAGGTATTGGCCGAGAAGTTTATCGGGATTGTCCGGTGTGATTTCATTTTGTCAGTGGCAAGGACAGCCTTCTAGTTGTATAGATGGGACGAAAAAACCGAGGTCACGTGTACACACTGGCGTGCACGTAAAAAATCCCTTGGCGTATACCCGTCTTCGTTAGCTCAGTCGGAGCAGAACGATATGACGTTATACTCCATTTCTTTTCATTTACAAAGTTTCTAAATTAGTCTTTACTACCGAAATGATGTACGAATTAGACATTGGGAGCGACTTGGCTCATTCACTTTTTCTGGGCAGCCATATTAAAATTCCAAGCGTACTCATCCAATTCGCACAAATAAAAACGAGGTCTTCTACAGTGTAACCGGTTCAGTCATTATAATATTTACTAATTTATACTGATTGATTTATTACTCGAATTCTTCTCGACTTATCTGCTTGGATTCATGTATTCATCCACTATCTAATTATAAGCTTTCCAGTGGAGATCAACCCTTAACGCAAACCCAAGTAGACACACATTAATCTATACAGGGAGCTGTTCCGTTCATTCATAATAAATACATTTTCTTTACTTGGAAAAAAAGTATTAGAAACAGTTGAATGTATATATACACATATATATATATCACTCATACTTGACTGGTAACATTCAAATTTTACACTCACTTAGCACTGTGCAAGAAACGAAAAAATAAAAAATATTTATTGTTTGGTTCCGCATGATGACGTCGAATACTACATCTTAAATCATAGCGAATTTTCCGGGCGAATTATTCCTTTTAGATGCGATGAGATTAGCCCTGGTGGTGCGCTGTTTGTTAAAGTCAACCCAGTAACCAGTATAGAAATATCAAATAGGCATGTCATTGCACTCAAAATTAATTTCACACAAATAATCGAATGGATTTTCGACTGAAGTGATTCTCTATCGACAGATGAATGTGGTAGGAAACTTCAAAAACTCATTAGCCTTCTCGCTGAGTAAAGGTGTAAATTATTGTTGATAAAGCGAAAAATATTTGTCAAGAATCAACGACAACTAAAATTAGATCATTCTGCATTCTTGAACAGATTAAAATAAAATCCATTTTACGCCCAGGTGTCTGACATTCTATCATATAATTTTACATACAGAATGCGGATATTAGTAATTTAAAATATTTCAAAAACAAGTATTAAAATATAAGCATGCTTCTTACAATCTATGCATTCTGTATGATTTTTTTTACCTTTATAATATCCATAGTTTTCGCTTTAATTTTGTTGCCGGAAATGATCTCATTGCATTGATTCCTGACACCATATATTTTGTTAATTATTATTTTTGTTTAAATGGGCGCAACACTGTCGACTTCCCAGGCTCCATTCAGTTTCTAATGAATTGTACTGTATAATAAAGAGACGCCATACTTTCGCGGGGTTTTTATTTTTGTTTTTGTTTTTGTTGTTTTTTGGTTATTTCGCTAAAATGACCCCTTAATGTTCCCATTCCATTTATTTCTAAAAATATTTCGTTTATTATTTTTTTTTTGTTTACAGGGACGCACTTTTGTTTATTACTACGATCAGGATAGATTCAATTTCTAATGAATTGTAAAACTCATAGGAACAAAATCGATTTAGTAGTTACCGAGAAAAATGCATTTATTATAAATAAAGATGCAAGACTATTATGCTAGATTGTTTGATAAGCTTGCGTATCCTAGAAGTTTAGTTTTTGAATGTCACACGTATACGTCAAGTTGATACTTATTTTCGCTATTTAATGCTGACAAAGGTAAATCTCATCATAATGGTTGTTTGGGCATTAGGTCCCTTTAGTTTCAAAATTAATCGTCGTTCATTTATTTAAATCACAGCTTAATCATATTTCAGTTTACTTTGTTTTTACAAATTTATAATATAGCTTTTAATTTTGCTTTGTTTGAAATCTTTCTAGATAAATAAAGAACAGGTTGGTTTTTTTTAAAAGCTTCCAGCCACATTATATTATAAACGACGTTTTGTCTCCCTGTCTGATATTTTGACAAATTTATTATTTCTGTTCAAAAACTTCTTTTAACATTGAAGAATTAAAGCCAATATTTATGTGAAAGTTTATGCCCTTTTTCAAGTTAATGCTAATCGAAGGCTATTAAAAACAAATAAGTAATTTTATGGTAAATTTGTTATGAATGATAAAAGGGGGATAATTGTATACGATTAATTCCGCCTGATTTCATCCTTGTATCGAGTGCGATAGAATACCTGTGTCAATGAATACCTGTCCAAAGGATAAGGTGAGGAGTTGAAGGCGATGTTGTTGACACCTGCTTTACAGTTTCTAGTACCCTTACCCTCTAATAATCACCACAAACAGTTTCTTTTAATAAATTATTTCCAGAATGAATAATATTATTGAAAGTATCTCAGTAGGCCACTGGGAGAAAAACGTAAAAGAGAAAAATTTGCTTGTTTATATACATAACCCATTATAATTAAAGGAACCATTATAGGCCTACATTAGACTTTTTAATTTACAGTCCAAGAACTTATGCTAAATGAAACATTGTGATTTTTGTTTACCAGAAATATTACATAGATGATTTAAATTTGTCACATTTATTGGATGTTAACATAATATCCATAATGTCAATACATACTATGAATATATTTTTATGCTTTGTGAATTACAATTTCAGTACTGATTAATGAATGGTGTTTTTTAAATTTATGAAAACAGCAAATATCTCATTGGTACAGCTTCAACGTTTATCAGAAAATGTTCGAATAGTATAAGCATTCGGTACTTTTGGGCTAAACGAAATGGGGTTTAACTTTCTGCTTTTGGATTAAATGATGTCTTTATCTGTGATTGGCATCTGAAAAGGAAGCTTCTGAAAATTAGAAAACGTGCAAACTCTTATTAATAGATTTTCAAAGATATCAAATATGATTTTTATCAGTGTATAAGTGTTACTAAAGAGTTTTCTTTGGGTAAAGCGTGGCTTAACAGAACGACATAAGGGTGAAACCTGGAACTTCAAACGATAACATCAATAGCCATGTGAAGAACTGAATCCCTTATCAAGAGCTGGTTGTTTTCAAATTTCAAAAGTATGTTGACTGTTATTTAATTATTCTTTTCTTGGACTTGTGGCCCTCTTGGTGTGGGGGTCGGCCATATTTGTCTGGCGGTGAATGAACTGGCTTCAAGTCGGTATGATTAATGAGAGTTAGAAACCAGGTGAAACGACAAGCGGAGAAAAATCTTAATTCATCCAACTCCTTTTTACTCATGTAAACTTCTACAACACCGCCATTTAAAAACTTCGAGTGCCATTTTTATACCCGCCTTCCGCTCCACTGAACTTTTAGTCGTGGTGATCAGCCGCATCATAATCATGCCAGATTTCCTTCTATTTACCATAAGTCGAAGAATGAAGCATTCTGTAAAGGAGACAATATTCTGTATGTGGGGTGCTTTTTTATGCCGATTCCAAAGAAACAAACCAACGTGAAATAAAACAAGAAAAGGTGGTAATATTTTTCAACAGATGTCGTTAAACGGAATTAAAGAGAAAAGGCGGGATTTCTTATTCATCTTACTTGTTCTTCGTCGTCCTTTTCTCGTGAAATCATTCGTCAATGAAACCCGTGATTGACAAGTCGTTCTGGATACAATGGACCAAACGTCTGTGGTAAAAACGTAACATGGCGATGACAAATGATCGAAGAATTACACACGGTATTGAAGCTAGAGAAAAGAAAATTTTGCCCCCTAACAAAATTCGGATTCATCTTTTCAGAGCAAGAGCAAACGATACTGAAAGGTGAAGATTCGGGTGATTGTTGTTAATAATAAAAAATAGCAACAATTAATAATAGCCCCTCAACAGATGATCTAACAAAACTTCATTTATTATTTATCGAAAAATGATTAATTAGTGTAGTAACATTATTAAACTAATACGTCAACAGTACTTTAATTGTAAATATTAAAGGAGAACTATTCACTTGTTTTATTATTATTATTATTTATCGTATTAAACTAATACGTCAACAGTACTTTAATTGTAAATATTAAAGGAGAACTATTCACTTGTTTTATTATTATTATTATTTATCGTATGGGTGATTGATTACGGATATTAATCATTTGATACACAAATCCTTTAACATTCTAAAATTTATAACTGTCTATTTTTAAAATGTATTCTCTGGCCTGTAAATCTATATTCTAGGTGTTTCACTATTATGCCGTTTGTCCGTCTGCATTAGCCCGGTTAGTACAATCGGCTTGTGTTTCAATTTTTAAGATTGTATTCTCTGACCTGTAAATCCAAATTTAAATTGTATCTGCTGGCCCGTTAATCCATATTCAGAATATTTCTTATTTCAATTGTATTCCCTGGCCTGTATGTAAATACATATTTAAAGTAGCTAAGTTTCTAACTCAATATCGTCCAAAACCTTCGACATTAAAAACACGAATAATTTGTCAGTTTTAATCAACGTTGATATTATCTTGCCGGGGGAAAGTGGGCTTCTGATGGGATCTAATATTTAAGACAAAATAAACATTTTACGATTGGTACACGAATCGTGTACCATAATGCATTTCAGCGACATTTGTCACAATCGACTCGAAGAAGGTTAGTCATGTCAAACGGTGACGTCATATTCTTATCTGGAGAGCATGCACAATAAATAATATCGGTGTAAACTGGATTAACAAAATGCTAAAGACTACCGGCATATTTCACCGAACGTAACTGATTTGAAATTAAGAGTAAAAACTGAACGATTGAATGTAATCAGTTTATATACATTAATATTGCATTAGAATATGCGTTGCGACCTATTTGTGTCAATCTGTATGTCCAAAATATTAGCGATATAGCTCCTTTTAAATTGTATCTGCTGGCTCGTTAATCCATATTCAGAGTATTTCTTATTTGAATTGTATTCTCTAGTCTGAAATTCTTATTAATTGTTTCTATAAATTCTGTCATGGAAACCTCTACCCTTTTGACGCAAACATTCTGTAAACTAATATTACAATTCGAAACCTGCATCTCAGCGAAAGTAGTTCCGCATTTCACAATTTTTTCGTCAGTATCATTTAATTAAAAAATAAAAATTATATGAGTTGGCCTGGATGATAGTTCCGGGTTTCATTTGGAAAATGTCTAAAGAAATTATGATTTGGATATCTGAATATAAAGCTTCATAACTTCACTCTTACAAGAGAAAGTCGGTCAAATTTTCGCTTCTAACATTTGGACGAACTTGTATCTAGTGATGTATGAGTAAATCATTGGTGGTTTTCATACGAAGAGTTCTATTTGGCAATATGGCGGCGCCCGTGGCTCCATCACATTGTTTTATAATGCCTATTAAAAATAAAATAAAAACATTTTCTTGGGTCGGAATTGTGGATCACAATTGTATGAATCAATTACTTGCTTTAATAAATATTTCCATGAATAATGGAGTACTCCTTTAACAGTTGAGTTGAAATTGTAAGTTGACCAGGTTAATGTGGAGTGGTATAAGTAAATCATTCTACATACTGGGTTTTTTATTATAGGAATGAATTTAAATTGACCAGGTTAACGAGAATAGGTGTTATGGAATCAAGAAAGAGGTAAAAACACGATACTCAGACAAATGGTGGGATAGTTTCTTAAACCAAATGGTAACAATACAAGTGGGTGGCTCCCACATGAACTCCAGTTTTAAACCACATGCAAATTTATAATCCATATTTGTCAAGAGATGCGAAGTACGTGTACGACACCCATCATTGTTTATAGAGATGACGGACTAGATTCTGAAACCAACAAAATGGTAGAGGGGTTGGGATGGCCTAGTGGTCTAGAGTGCCGCGCTTCGACCTCTAATTGGCCGGTCACCTCTGGCTTGCCGCTGTGGTTTCGAGCCCTGGTGTGAGCGTATGTGGCATGGAGATAGGGGCGCCTTCTCAACCTCGTGGGTTTCCTCAGGGCACTCCGGTTTCCTCCCACTGCTAAAGACCCCTACGCGCAAGCGAATTATTGACATTAAATGAAACCATATGTTAGTCCCAAAATGACCTAGTTTGTGTCGAGTGGACGTTAAACCCCATCTCTCTCTCTCTCTCTCCAACAAAATGGTAACATGAAAAGTGGATGGTTCTCACACAAACACGGGTTTCAAACCAGATACAAATTTACAATCCAGCTAATTCAAGTGATACGGGGTATATTTTCTAGATAAATCACCTGTATGTCATAACCTTAATCTAGATAATCATATAATATTTATTGAGTATATAAATCTGTAGATTATAATTGTCATTATAATAAACGTATACCACTGGGTGTATTATATATCATAACCTACTGTAATATACAGCATAATCTGTGGCCATGCAAATTAACTGATTTACAATATATTTGAGCAGATAACTTATGTAAATAGCAAAATATTGTAAATTTTTAAAATTTATTATGGGCTATAAATTTCACACCTCCTAAAATAACCAAATAATGATAACTCAGTTTTAACCAACTAACTCACCGTTTTATCAAATAGAATATCGATCTGTCCTTTAAAGGAGCTGATCTTCAAACTCAAGATTATCCCTAATCTTTGATATTAAAAACCACGTGGTATCGAATGACATTCGGGATGAAAAGGGACGAAGAACAAATTACATAGCAAAACACATCCTACAAGTCAATGTTGAAGCTTGTTTGTAGGCAGGTCCAACCAAACGCAAAAGACTGCTATTGAATTTGGTTTACTGAACATAACTGATTAGAAATATACTTTTGACCAATTTCCGTCCATTTTAAGTTTCCAGGTGACACTCGAGTTGGTAAACGTTTGCCACCAATGAAAAATAAAATGTAGTCGATATGTTTTACGTTTTCATTTATGATTTCGACCAGTACATTGTAAATAGATCAAACTAGATTAATATATTATTCACAATTAATTATGGACATTTATTTTCTTGGTCATAGTAAAAGGGCTTAATAAAGCCAACTTGCTTTTAGACGTACTATTTAGACGTGGTTGTAAATGTGGGCAAATTATAACAATATATGTATATAATTCATAATCATGATAGCATCGAATATTATGTCCGAATTCATTCCAAAATGACGAATCAAAATAGAGATTAACTGATTACTTGTTAGAATTTGTTATCTAATATCAATAGGGTAAGAAAAATGATGCACGATTACTGTTCATGCTTTTGGAATAAATGCCGTTCAATTTTAAGACAAACACAGCAGGTCGACCGAATTTTCTTTAAAGAAGTGCAATACCGTATACACATATCATCGCTTTTACAACGAAGTCGATATTACATAAGTAAAATAAATTACACAAAGTTTTTATCTTACATATTTAGGTAATTGTTGTAATTTATTGCCAGTAGTTCAATGCCGTTGTATTACTTAAAGGGTTAATCATTTAAAAAGGACATGTACCAGTGTTACACTCTCCTGACACGATAAATTGTTTTATATATTTGAAGAGCACCGTTGACAAATGGTTGTATAATGTTCAAATGTTTTAAATAGTTTTAGTGCTCGGATCAATACGACTATTTTACACCTCTCTTAATATGCTTAATAATATTGAATGGGGTATGTTTCACAGATAACACGTACTTAACACTGCGGATTAGCTGTATAAGTGAATACTCCGACATGCACGAGTCTTTTATTACGGGGGTTATAAACTCATAGTCTACTACCCCTTCTCTAATAGAAATGGCTTTTACAAGTTTGCATGATGTTGTTTGTAAATATCTCATCTATCCGAGCTCAAGGGGAGTCTATTGAGTTGGGAAGGGACCTTTTCTCTAACTTTTCTATATGAGTAAACACCGTGAACAATAAACCAAGTGATCTGAATCGTCTAGGCAAACATCGGGGGTAGACCACAAATTGTCTCCCTTGGCAGTAAACCGGGAATAAAGAGGTGGGGTTAAATGGTAAAGGGAGTAATGTCAAGATATTCCATGACCCCATAGAAGCTAATTTTACCAATAGTCCTATTTAAAAACAACTTTAACCATAATGGTAAAATAATTTCCACAACACTGTGACGGAGAGGGATAATACGTTAAATAGAGGAGGGTGTTGGACCGCGTGCTTTTTACCCCGACAGCTGTTCTCGCTACACCAGGTAGAATCAGACCTCATGTGACAAACCACACGATCAAATGAATGTAAAATTTATGCAAATATGGATTTACGACGTTATCCCCCGTTTCTTACAGCTACAAAACTCACTTTTAAACCAAGATTCGTCAGAAAAATGACCCCAAGAGATATATTTTAAAGATGATAGAAGTTTTGAGATTTGTGTAAATAAGAAAGTTCAAATTATATGGATGTAAAATTTGTGACAAATCTACCTATTCATCGCTGATATTTAGATGTACTACGCTAAAAAAATAACACAAGACCAATACCCGGAGAGCCAACTAAAAGACGGTCAGTGAAGTCATAATACAGAGAATTAACCCGAAGAGTTTGGAGAGCTTGCGTTCCAGTACTCGGTAAGGCTGGTTTGGCAAAAGAAAGATTTCAAATCTGTTTAAAAGGACATTTTATGTTCCACCCTTTACCAAGTGCAAAATATATTATAGGCGTCTCTGAATTACCAATCCATACAAATATATTTTTTATAAATAACACAAAAGACGTGGCGTCATATTGCAGGTTTCACAGAAATGTTGTATTAACAGTAGAAAAAGATTTATTGACCTTCAAAGGTCAAATCGTATAACAATTACACAATGCCATACCCCTGATGAGAAGACAGCAGATCGGCCCATGTCCATTATTTAACTTTAATTGAGCATCGTTTGATGTGAAATTCAGCAACTGGACTCATCCTCATGATATTCAAATGTTCTGAATGTGCTATACTTGATGTTCACTATATTACTGAGTTATTGCCCATATAGAATATTTAAAACTCATTTCCTGTTGATCCCATCGTCCATAATATCCATTTTCTTTTGTTGTCCCATTTCCCTGACCACTTCAGTTTACTTTAGAATCCTTTTAGTAGGCAAACTACTTTGACCATCTCTCAAAATATATGTGCATAACTTATTTCCCTTTTGTTGAAGCTGGGTTATATATTATAGTTAATAACTATCATTTATATGCGAGATGGTCGGATTCGTCCTAAGTTTGTTTTCAACTTCACCTACTATAACCACATCCCACATAATAATGGTATCATTTTAGTGATGCTTCCTGGAAATGGTTCATAAAATTTATATCATAAAAATTACAACGGGTACCTTACGTTTTTATTTTTCATAACCCGTCAGTGAAATATCACTGAACGTAAATCGGGTTCTGAACATTCATAGAGCTGAGCGTCGAACTTGAGTTAACAAAAAGTTAAATTAAGTCCTTGCAATAGGCTATTTAGCCATGTTGCATTGTCTAAACGACGCGACTTTCATCTAAGCAGAGAAGGTGTTTTTGACGTAAATTGTGGGCTGTAAAACAAACAAAATATATGTGTTTTTCAACATTAGACAAAGCTGCAGAAAGTAATACTTTAATTAATAAAGATTTCTACATCACAAAATAAATTAAAATACATCAAATCTAATCAGATATAGGTTCATCTTTCACCGAATGACCCATTTAAGTATTAAAAAGATTCTCATAAAACGTTAAAGAATTACTCATTGGTAAGTCTCAAATACGAAATTTATTTTAGTTGCGTCTGATTTCTACATCAGAAAATAAATTAATACAAAAATCTAGCCCGATCTAGTTTCACCTTTCATCTGAAGCTCTTTTAAGAACAGATTCTCTTAAAAAAAGGTTTAAAGATTTGCGAAAGTCCCAAATAGGGAATTGATTTGAATTGCATCTGATAATTTAAGAAAGCATTGATCGTTGTCTTGATTAACCAGTTAGCTGTGTTTATGTTAAAAAAAAAATGATGGTAAAAAAAAACAATATCCGGTATGGAATATTTCTTTAAAAGGTTTTGGAAACAAAACCTTGAGAAAATAGCAGCATTAGATGTTTTAAGTTTAAATCAATTTTTAGATTAATAAGAAGAGAGCATGGTGCTCTTAAGACGAACAAAGGACGGGTTTAAATTTAACCCATTTTGAGTGGCGATGTCTTTAATGTACTTTTTTTCATCTTTAAATTGAAAATAAATTGTTCTATTCTCAAAGTTTTATAATTGTTTTTAGGAACATTTCTAATTGTTCTGAGGCTGCCGAGACTGTTACGTTTCTGGCCAATCCTTTCGTGTAATTTGTACACGGTGGTCTTACAACAATAAAGCACAACAATAAAGTATAATAATTAAACATTCATTACGAGATAAATCTGCCTATTGCAGGTCTTTCTTTAGGCTTGAAATTGTATCTAAATTATTAATTATACATTAATTAACTTATTCATACCATAATCAACTCCCGATGCCATTGCTATCCTACAATATTTACTGGATTATAGTCCGGTCTGCTGCCCAACACTCATTAATAATTAAATCAAAAAAGGATAATGTTTTTTACCATACCGATGATCCGAGTTTAGGCCTAAAATTTAATCGCTAAATTCTCTGTTCAGAGAGGATCAATTTGACTGACATTTTCATCAAATTCCCATGACATTATGTAATGTTTAACTATTATAGCGAGAACTGTAAGATCTTTATCTAATCTCTCATAGTGTATCTTTAAATTCATATCTTGATGAACAATAATAACCATATAGAGTTTCAAAATTTACAAAAAATTCTAGTTTTGGGCTTACTCTTGTTTAGCTATAAATGATCTTTACTCATCCTAAACTGAAGATTACAAATATTTAAGTTTGCTTTCTGAGCGTCTTTTCTTTACAAAATCAACCAAAATGTATATTCCCCAAGACTACATATGACACTACATCATACCGGTACCATGGTTTGAATAATTATCCATGTTGTAAGTCCATTTACTATAATTACGATTGTGCATCAATTTTTATGATCTTTATGCAATTGGTAAATTCACTTTGAACTTCTAACACGGAACCAAGTGTTCGGATTAAAAAGGTACAAGTTCTGGGTGTTTTGACATGGATGGTGGACTTACTCATTCGGTAAATAATATCAATAAGACATTAAGAAACGGAAGAAACTGTCTAGAAAGCTGTTACCATATAACGATGACAACTTGATGTTCAAACTCTTCTAGAAAAATAATCTTATGGGTATAAAAAATCTTGATGGTATTTTCTTTCCTATTAACGCTGAAGAATAAGTTGAGACAGATTTGATCGTGGCTGTTGAAAAGAGACAATCGAGGCTAACTGTTTCTACTTAATGTCATGTTAGGATTGTGTAGTGTTAGACATTTACTTTAATACTTTCTTTGTAAGCGATCCTCTCTAGAATACTATTAAACAAGGACACTTTTCACTGAAGAGCTGACGTTCTTTAAAATTGTTGGAGTACAAGATCTTGCTACTTGCTCTATAGTGTTTGTAAATACTTATGCTGAGATCCTCGTTCAGTTTTGTTGGATATCCGACCACGATGCAGTGAAGTTGTTAAGAGTGAAGTCGTTGACTATTGAAACAAGATGAGATCGGGTAGCTCTACATAAATGACTCCTCAAGCTGCCCTATCGGAGAACTCGAAGTGGATTGTGCGCTGCATTTAGAACGAGACAATACACACTGCGTTGTTTAACTGTAAAAATATTCAATCTTTATTAAATTTAAATCAATTAGGAAATTTAAAGCCCCATTCCCCGATCTAATGTGTTCAATTTGCATACTCAGTAAGCGTTGTCAAAATACTGATCAATATGCAAATTCTGCGGGTCCGCACATCAACTCTAAATCCACATCATGGTAATAAATGGGTTCCCTTACATTCTAAATATGGCAGTAATGAGCTGATACAGTATATTTATAAAACCTTCAGGTATTTTCATACTTTGCCAAATGGAAATCTAAACAAAAATATCTGAAAAATTTAAAAATTGAATTTGAATTTCACTCTTTTTTAGTTTCAGCTTCAAGATATTTGCTGTCCAGTTCTTTATCGAGTTGCTGTTTCCGGTTTGGAAGAGAATGCTTTACCATTACAATCAAAGTATAATGCGAAAAACAAAAAGTCCGATAGTCGACTAAAAACAGTCCCCAACGAAATACCAAGGACAAACAGGCACAGACTTTTCGCAATACCTTTTATAGCTTGTTGTGGTAATGAATAACTTGTAAGCGATGTTGTTACCATAAATAATAAGACAAATTCGCATGAAAATGTTCATGTTCCTAATTGAATGGTTACAAAGGGTAGACAGGTCTTATCAATAAACTCGTGCGTCGATTATCATTTATTTGTTAATTATATATTTATAAACTAGAGAAACAGGGGCATGAAGACATCCTCCCCTGGTGAGCTGATAACTAAACACCGGCCCTGTATTTGTTAAACCATAAAGTCACCCAGGTCATTGTAAGAGATTGAGATTGTATAAAGCTGTTCGGGTTTCTACATCAATAGAGAAACAAGAATAGATAAACTATGTATAGACGTTTGTGTTTAAAGTCGCTGCTTTCTAAACATCTAATTTAGTATTAAGATGGCTGCTGTGAACCTCCAACCACCCATTTGTCACTTAAGTGGATATACAAGTTTACACCTGACGTCTATATACAGTGTCTACCACTGAGGTGGCTTTGTGTCTTCCCTCATCAATTTGCAACAGTAGAAGAAAAATTATGAAGAGAAAAACTGACGGCCCTGGCACATAATAGAAAGCACTTTAAAGCCCGATCTACCCCCTGTACCGTTCTGATGACAACATCGTTACTCGGTATGTCACACGAATGACGGGGAGGGCACACACAGTTGAGTCTCTCCCTGGGGAGGCATACAAATATCGTTTAACAATAACATAAAGAAATAGTTTTATTATCTGTTTATATAAAAACATACATTTATTTCAACTCGGGTTTAATCGCTGGGAGGAGTTTGACACCGCGGGAAATAGTATCGTAGATTTGAAATTGCACGTGTGATGTTTAAAACCACGTGGGTATTTTTTTTAATCGTCATGACAGCGAGCAAGATAATTTCTGACAAATATGTCGAAATCAATCGAAAAGTATAACGTTCGGGTGTATATGTTTTAACTTGCGTGAGAAACTCTATGAAAGTTGGTCATGGAATAAAATGGTATTTAAAAATCCAATACATGACAATAACTTTGCGTTCGCTTAATTGGCTTGGATGATGGGCGCTTGTGAGAACTTTCACGCATCGGGACTTTTAATGCACGTGTGCTTTATCTGAACAATTCACTTGAAGCTTTTAAGATGATGGCAATTAAACACATTGTTAGTGTTTCACCTTGAGTAATTAAGAAAATCCTTCATCTTGTAAAATCGATGTTCGAGCAGTTTCCGCACTTTGGGATCTAGTGTTTAACTTCCAGGTAAAGTGAAGCAGCAGGTATTCTTCTCGTGGAGTGGAAATCAAATGTTTTACTTTATTTTACATTAAAAACAAAAGATTTGTCGAGACGGTCGGTGAGAGTTTTACAAATTCTTAAAAAAGAAGCAGCGAAACATTTCCTATGAAATCCAAATAAAGGGCGGCGAAGATTTTTCATCAACGGATTAAAGGGTAAACATAAAAGATCTAAATGGAGTTGGGGTTATTATTAAACAGAAATAAGAGTGAACTAAATGACATGGGTAACGGACAGAGACAGATAAACAACCGAGTTTTAAAGACTTGTTTAATGTAAACGATGGGTGACTAATAGACAAATTGCTGCTTGAAACTAGACGGTGAGAAAACGACAAACATAGTGCTTGAAAATGGACAGATAGTACGTGGACGATAAAGGTGACTTTTGTAAATTGCAAGACCTATTTCCGGGGGCCGTGGTGGACCAGTAGATAAGGCACTGCCTCTCTGACCAGAGGGTCCGAGGTTCTATCCGGGTCTTCGGAAAGTTCCCGGAATTTTTCAAGCGTGGTATCCCCTTATCAGTGATGCGGGACTGGGTGCCTGGCAAGGAGCGGCGTCTAGTCATTGTTAATAGACGAAACACCAAGGTCCATGACAGTTGGTATTCGAAAGATAAAAGTAGGCTGTATGACGCATGTTCGCCTTCATTTGCCCCGCCCGTACAGAACAGTATGACGTTAAACCCCATTTCTCTCTCATTACATTTATAACTTTTTCTCATGACATTGACAGTCGTTACGTGGAGATTTGAGGCTGAAGCTGAACAAAACCACAATAACCGTGCATGTATCTGGGTAATTAACCAACAATTCGCATTGTTAAACAACTGGAATCAATCCGCTAGTATATTTGTATCTTGCACGAGGCAGGATGTGAGCAATTTGGGAATCATGTAGGCAATTGACAGATGGTCTGTGATTTGCAATGTGGTAATTGCGCCATCTTACCTGTTCCCATTGTTTAGTCCCGTTCTCATCTTAAATCAGGTAAGATAAGAGAAGATAAAACAATAGGGGTGAACGAAACACAATGATACACAACATAGATAACACCGACTCCATCATCCTTAAGATGGCCCTTGTCAACCCCTAAACCCTCTTTTAGATGTAGATTATACAGATTGATATAAAAATATACCGTTTAGAGATATCTTTTAGCGTAGCCATATCTGTACCATATGTACGTCTTTATAAATAAATTACATGACCAGGTTTAGAATTTATACAGAAGTTTACAAAAAATTGAATTAAATGGTATTTATTCAATGTTAACATTAATAATAATAATGTATATTTGTAAAGCCTCAATTCATCCAAGAATGCATGCTCTAGGCGCTAACTTTATACTTTAAGCACAAATCCTGATCTACTCCAACTAAAATGCGGTGGTAAATAGATCAGTTTTTAATTCTGTTGGTGAAAAAGATTGCGATTTACAATTATTGAGGCTAGTTGGCTGGTGTAGAGGACAAAGAGAATAGGACCGAGCACCGATCCCTGAGTGATACCACAGTTAAAGGAAGTTTGTCTGACAGCTCATCACCGATTAGAACAGAGTGGGTCCGATCTTGTAGATACGATCTAAACCAGTTGATGGGCATATCTACAACCCCACAGCATTTGGATAGATTTTCAAGAAGTCTCTTGTGATCTATAGTGTCAAATGCTGCCGACAGATCCAGCATTACTAGTGAGGCAATATTACCACTATCAACAGCTCCACGCAAATGGTTATATAACCACTCCGAGCAAGGCAGTTCTTGTACTAGGATTTTGGCGATAGGCAGATTGAAATTTATCAAGTAATGAATATGTAAGCAAACGTTCCTTTACTCTTATACTTACAGCCTTCTCTAGAACCTTGGATGGAAAAGGAAGATTTGACACAGGGCGGAAATTCTTGAGCACGCGGGAGAACCACAACTAATTTGGAGTTTGCTGGAAATACACCAGTAGCTAGGCTGTTATTTATCAACAGAGTGATGAAAGTTATAAGATGACACAAAAGTTGAAATATTAAAGGAGTGGGAATTAGGATCAATAAGACAAGTTGTAGGTTTAGATGACTTGATGATTTCTCTTATTTCCCTTTCACTGAAAAGCCTGAAACACTCGAACTGCTGGCCGCTGAAGAATTTGAATTCCGACTCATTATCTGTGTTATTTGTGGATGATTTAAGCCCATGATGAATTTTCTCTATCTTATCGATGAAGAAGCAATTAAATCTATTTGCAAGATTTACGTTAAAATCTGTATTTGGAAGTTTAGATTCTTTGGGGCTACCCAGAAGTGACTTTAAAAAATAATGAAGTTAGAGTGGGATTTACCGGTACGTCTTATTTTACCTACGGCCTATATATGCAGATATTCCTACCGTACTAAATGAGATTCCAGGCGTTTTTCCCCAGGATGGAGGACCTGACAAGGGACAACGTACAATTGTTTGGGTGGGACGACAAACCGAGGTCTCGTGTGTACATTGGTATGCAGGTGGAAGAACCCGTGATAGTTGGAATTCAAAATTAGAGTTGGTCGTACGTAGTCCCGATGTCCGGGCAAAATTTCTCTGATATCACACTATTCCCGTATACATCAACCCTGTCAGAGTAGAACAAACGAGTGTTAAACCCCATTTCTCTCCGTATCACCGGAACGACTAGATGCTTTAGAAAATAAATCCGGCATATAAACAAATAGTTATAAGGTTTCAATGAATAATACTATTTTGATGTAAACATCTCCAGCGATTTGTTCTCAAACCTCTACGTGTTTACCATAATTATAGGTTATATAATGTTTACCTAATCGACAGATACAGTAAAATTAGTACAGGAGAATACAGAGACACGTTTTGATATATTTAATCAGTTGATTCCCTACTATCACGATTTCAACAAACACAAAAATATATTGTCATATTTGTGTATAACTATACTTTCAGCTTCGAGGGACATTCTTGCGTCGGGGTTTTCGAAAGATTAAGCATATCGAGTATTCATAATAAATATCTATACAAATGCTTTTTATGGTTATTTTTCGTTTGTATTTTTGTTGTTATACATTGGTATAGCAAAAAGATGCCAACATCGAATACACCGTATAACGTAAGGGATCGTGAGATGCAAATGTGGTTTCTAAACTATTCAATCTAAGACCTTTAAGCAATTTAAAAAGAAAATAACTTAAATGTGTTGAAGGAAATCATATGGAAAATTGGAATTGACAGTAGAAAACAGTTTAAGGGCTAACAGCTATTATCCTATTTCAATATTGGTTAATAAGGTATTCAAAATGTCACATTTCCGATAAACAAATAGAGGGGTGTCCAGGTGGTGCAACTCGCCCACAAGGTATCATGGTCCATTGCTTCTTCACGGTTATCCCTGACCCCGGCTCATCCTTTATAATCGGTGAGATCAAAAGAAGGCGTGACGAGGGCGAGCAGTGATACCTGACAAAATTCCTATAGAAATCATGGACAAATAGTTAATAAACTATAGAAAGTGTCATATCTCAACCCTGTAAACAAATTGATGAAAACACAAGATGGTGATTATTGATGTACCCCACGGGAGGTAACTCTGGGTAATATTGCAATGGCGTTGGGTCTGTTGTGGTCTTTTTAATTCATATGTCAAATTAAGAAAATGTTTAGGAAGGGTGGAGTATAATACTTTACGGGGTAATTCATTAGGATGTTAAATGATGTTTTACTTTGTTTTCTCTTTTGGTATGGCACTGTGCAGAGAAAAGAATAGTGCAGATTCTAGCACGAACAGGTGCTGCAACGATACATGTATATAGAATAATATTTAAAGAGAAAATATGTATATACAAAAACAAATCAGAGCAATATGAAAATAACATTATATAGAATATACATATAACAACTGGAAATATGTATACAGAACAACAGAACACACTATTCATATAGAAGAATAACATGAACATAATATTATAACCAGAGGGGCGCCCCCCCCCCCCACACCTAATTTTCGGCAGTGCCCTTTTTTACTGCTGAAAGTGCCTTTTCTCAGACCCACATATGTCCGTTTCGAACGTTTACTTAGACGAAAATATCAGCCAAATAGCTCTTGGAATGGCTACAGGTGCAAGGAAATGACGGATAATTTTCTTAAGGGGGTACCCCACTCCCACCCCCACCCCCCGTTCAGCGGCGCGCCCCGTCTCCGCGGTCAGTGCCCTCATTTTGCGCCCCCTCCCCTTTTCAAAATTCCTAGATCCGACCCTGATAACATAATATGAACATAAAATACGACAAACTTTAACTGAAATGGGACGATCTCCTTAAAATATACGTTTCATTAAGTATAGTCAAATTTACCATAATTAACATATTATTATTTCAGGAGGTCGATCGGTAAAGGGTAATTTTTGCCTTGACGTGAATTTGCAATATTGTCACTTTATAAATATGATTTTTTTCAAAATAATTTAATTTCTATTGGTTTCTGATGTTATTAATGCTATTACACAAATTGTTGAGGTCTCAAATTTCAATCGGACTATACATTATCCGAGTCAAAGCCGAACTGTATAGCTTAGATCATGGCAATAATACTGGGTTGCGCGTATTCGACAAAAAATGCACACTATCCAAATGTCTTCAAAACAAACCAGACGGGTGGATTTTGAAGAAGAGTAAGCTAAAATGCCATTGACCGAGTAAATTTCTCTTCTCGCGCGTTACACAATTCATGAATCTTTAGTACATATATATATAACAGTATGCAATTAAATTCCACTCCACTGTCTTTTAGGCGATAGTTCATCATATATCAAATATACATTGTTTTTTTTTAAACAGATGCTCGAAGAACCAAAGTGTATGGGGTTAATGTCAAAGACTAGTGATTTGATTAATTATACTCTATTTTTGTAACATTTTTTACCTGTTGCTCTCATGATAGTTTTTATAAATATTGTTAAGCATATAAAATAACTTAGATATGTCTGTATTTAGATAAATGAATGTTATATTATTTATATGGATAAAGTCGTATAACACTGACACGATAACAGTAAACCCTATATCTGCTTTAATTACATATAACATGTACAGGTGTGCACTAATGCAACTTACAATAAAACAGTTGACACCGAACTAGTACAGGGCGTATCTAGTTTACTATAGAAACGGTCATTTCGTTCGTTACGACGTTTTTAGAAATCCCCAATTTACGTGAAATATTTTGACTTATTGTTTGTCGGCAGATTAGAGATTTGATCTTAATAAAGTCAGAGAAAGGCTGAAACCAAAATGATATAAAGTTACATAAATTACATAGTACGCTGTTGATTTATCTACTGTATAGAGTTATTAATACTGACTATTAAAGAGGATGTATCAGTGTCACATTTATGAAAATATATTTATATTAAAAAATGCATGGTAAAAGGTAAACAAAAATAGTAACCTAATTGTATTCCAAAACGGAAATATATATTTATCATTAGTTTTTTCGTTGATTATTTGAAAAAGATTTGTTGCTGTTGTTGTTGGGTTTTTTTCGTCGGAAAGGGGTATGGTGGTCTCTTTCTTTTGTCTTTTTTTTCTTTTGTTTTTTGGGGCCTTTTTTTGCATTTGTATTTGTTATGGATTCAATGTAAAACTAAAACCACACAAGCCTAAATCAAGACATGTAAGAGGGGTTTTTTGTTTTGTTTTGTTTTGTTGTTTTTTTTTACCAAAATCGATACGGTTATTCACAGCTTCATACCCCCACCCTCGCTCACCCTTTTCACATATATATGTACTTTGATTATACACTGTATTGGCCACACAATACTTTAAAGGAGGTTTTGAACAGTTTGTGAAGAGATTCATCTTTAAAGGAAGTGTGGTATATTCACGTTTTACTATATACTATATATAATGTTATCTATATAAGGTGGACATTTTATTGGCATTTTCCTTTCATCTGAAGTCCTAGTGATCTATCTGGTCGTTTCCTTTTATGAAAATTGTGATTACTTTTGACCGCGTGTTTGTAGTTCACATAGAAAATATACTTTGTTATAGGAAATAACCCTATAAGTATACACAGAGCTGGTAAGATTACTTTAAATGTTTTCTATTTATTGATAAATTGAAAACATATGGAGGTAGGACCACACCTTGAAGAATTCCACGCTAACAAACCAAGCATATACTACACAAATATGAAATCATAATGTTTTGATACGATGGACAACACACTGTATAATTTTCAAAACAAGTGAAATTAAATAAAAAGAGAAAATAAAAGCGATAAAGAATTTATTTTTTCATTTGTTCATAATAAAGTGGTTTGTTTTTCTCCAACACCATATTACTCAAAACAGGCGAAAATGAAATCAAGAGAAAACGAAAGGGACAAAGAATTTATTTATTCATAGTAAAGTGTTTGTTTTTTCCCAACATGATATACTCAAATCAGCACGATGCGAGTTCAAAAAGGATTGTAACAGTGTGGTACCTAGTTAATATCTTCTCAAGCTTAAGCATATTGACCCAATTATTTAAATATAAAAGTTTTTGGAATTATTTTGTGTTGTCATATTTCAATTGCTGTTCAAATTCTTGTAACCCATTAAGTCAACTATTTATATCGACGTGAGTCTAATTATTTTTCCAATGCTATACAATCATTTATTTCTAATATAGTGCGTTTTATAAAGTTAATTCAAATTTATATCTTGCGCATAAGGTAAAGGGAATGGGTCCTTTTCATATGTGAACTCTAAATCGGTTAGATTTCACCATAGGCTTAAGCTATAAGTCCCTAAATATTTTATAGAAGATCAGTCTAATCCAATATAGCTAATCAAATGAACCTTGTCATTTTGCCACAGCTAATTTCATTTCGATTCAACTGTGTACATGTACTGTCACTATTAGAAATTCTCAGGAACAGTAGTTCTATTCGTGGTCATGAAACACAAGGAGATGTCGCTGAAAAGAAGTTGTTGCTCGTACAGATTATACTGTACCCAACATTACTGTACCCAAAACAATAGCATCAACACTTATTTTAGAAAAGGTTGATACATTATGACAGTTGTATATTTTACTTTGACTTCGTATTAAACAATTCAAACTCTTTAGAAATACAGAGTAATATTGGCAGAAGCGTTGGTTTGGGGGATATTTTTATTTGTTTCCAGGTGGGATGCATGAGACTTACTTTGGACTTTTTTCATTACAATTTTATTGTCGATTTCGTTGCGTTTCTGTTGATGAATTCGTTGAGTAACCAAAGCCATAAAATACATGTTTATTTGTACATGTTTAGCTCGTCACTTATCGAAATAACACGTCTAAATATTCAATTTAATACACCCTTTATCTATATTTTGGTTCAATAACTAGAAATTGTTACTTCGATGGACTTATCTCCCCTCATGCACAAAAGCTCAACCCCAAAACGACTAAACTACTGGGGTTTAACAATAAAGGGGAGATTACTCCATGCTAACCATGCCTTTGTTCCAACAACTTGTGCGATAGAAAACCTTTAATTATACATTTGTATCAATATTAAACGCGAAAATATGCAGTCGTCATCCATGTCTGTGGCCCATCAGAATCTAAAGACATGATTTTTGTTTTTTGGGTTTTTTTTGGGTTTTTTTTGATAAAGTTTTGATATTTTAATGGACACATCAAAAGGGAAAGATACCAGATAAGCCTGTTAAACAGACCAGGAATAATCTTTATCATCGCATGAACGTGGTTCGTGGACGTCGGTTTTACGTTCTAAAATCCACAATGAAGCCCGAGTTGACACAGCACTGATCGAGGAGTACTATCTTGACTGTATCCATTACAGAATTGTATACGCCCGCCAAAAAATATGTTTTTGTTGTTCCGTAAACCATGTACATGTAACAACCTTTTCACAAATTCTTTCATAGTAGGTAATTAATGAAATTTGTAACTTGGAATATTATTTGAGAATCCATGTTCAAAGGTGGACATGACTATCAATGTTCAGTACATATGGGCACGCCCAGTTCCACTCAAAGACCCCCCCCCCCCCGCCCCGCCCCCCACCCCGTAAAAGAGTTTATGTACAATTTCTGCTGTAAAATAAATTCTAGTATAGGGTGCACTCTTAAACTCTAGAAATACAAAATTCTTTCATTCACAAGCCCACTAAACTGGAACTCTTTGCTAAATGTGTTAATCCTATCCTTTTATTTATTAAATACCGAAAGGAAAACATTCGGTACACTGACATTAACTGCAGACTGTTTAAAGCGAGACACAGATAAAGATTACAAATGCATTCTTATCTTGAACACTGGAAATCGTAAAACGTTAAAAAGTAGTCCACACAGAAGCATATATATATCTGTCATCTAAGGAAAGTTGTTTCATTCGATGGAATGAAATTGGGATTAACGCATTGTTGTTTCTATATTCACGTAAACATTGTAAGAAAGGAGAATTTTGTTCTGACAGGGGCGTTTCCCTTTAATTAATAATCTACTACAATCCATTCCAACCGTTAAGTGTTACCAGTGTGTATGGTTAAATACGCTCGCCATAGCATTTTACTCTTTCATTAAGCACATCATTATGTCTAATTTGTCTGTGTCAATTCTAAAAAGTATTATTATGTAGATCTATGTAACAAATAAACAAAATGTATTTTACCAGCTGGAAGAACGTATCTTTAAATGTATATAGTGTGTACTACATTGTATGATTGTCTTCGTATCTCCAGGAATTAAACAGATGGTCGTCACAAAGAATAAGGTCAAATATAGATAGTATATAAGACTATGACAATCTCAAACATATTCAACGTGTGTTAGATCTCATCATGAAGCTGCTACTCCTCTGTTTGGCCGTAGCGTATGTCGCTGGCCAGGTACCATTACCATGTGGTAAGAAACGTTTATGTATTTGATGCGTTATGCTACATGAGGCCAACTGATATGAGTTCCCACAAACGACAACGTATTCCCTAATATACGATTTTTAGACAGGAATTAGATATAGGTCTAAAATATGTATTTACATGACTGTTTAAAGGGAATTTCATTTAAGGTTGGATCGAATTTGTATCCTTTTAGTCTTAAGTCAGCTATGTTTAAACCAAAACGCACGAGTTGTGTATCTTTTTGTCCAGTATTTCATATTTATGGGGATTTTGTTTTTTGGGGATGGGGGAATATTTTGTGTATCCATTCTTATTATGTTCTCGTAACAACGCAATGACTGGTAAAAAAGAAGAATTGAGTTTCAATTGCCAATGCATTGTTTCTTTGACCTTCCTTTCCTTTTTTCACAGTTTCACCTCGACAGTTTGAAGGTCGATTTATGAGGGTTCGTATGTTTTTTACTGTTAAGACATGAACGTTATTTCACAAGGTTATCTCCGAAAAGTAAACGATGATATGTAGATCAATTAATGCAATAAGTATATCTTGATGATCAGTCGCGTTTTGGTTGAAAATAAAAGTTAAGGATAATTTCAAATTGACCATCAGTAAATATTCGATATCACTGACAGTGATGGTGTAGGTTGATTTTAATTTCACCGTCGATTTTAACTTTTTTTTCCCCTGCTAATTAAATTTTTACCTACATTTATTTCCTTTTTTGGTGTAAATGGATGTATAAAATAGTACGCCGAAGCGTAAAATGTATAAAAAGCGCTAACTCAGCTCGAAAAACGTGTTATCTACGTCGTAAGATCTGATATGATATGAAGGACTATACTGGTCGTGAACTTAAAGGTCTACCATCTGGTACAGTGGTAAACGAATTGGGCAGTTTTATGTTGAGACGTTTTATTTTTTAGTTCGACGAGCAAAGACAACTTCAGGAGTATGCCAAAATCAGTTATGATGAAGATCAGAGACGAGTTCGAGAAATCGAGGAGAGAGAAATAGGATCAACGAGAGATTACTATGATAAACTTTATCTCCATAACATTGTAAGCTTAACATGTTTCATAATAGTTTAACGATTTGTTCCAAAAAGTGATGTTTTCAAAACCTTTTGAAAAAATGAAATAGGAAGCACAGTAACTATTAGCCATTTGAATACATTGATAATCCAGTGACCGAATTCCGATTTCCAGTAGGGGAGAGTGTGGGTGTAGAGAAATGATATGAGTTTGACTGTTATAAATTGAACAAGTAAAGAAAGCAATCAATGCTCTTATTTTTAAACATTTTACCTCATTATTGCTCATGAAACACCAAATTTATCACAATGGTGATTATGTTCATAAATACTGTTCCAATTTCAAAGAAACAAGAACTTAAAATTTGACTAATCATAGCCAGACGTTGGTCGTTTCTGATAATTTAATTCTCTTTTTTTTCGTACCACAGGGACTTGAATATCGTTTCAATCTGAAAACACGTCAATGTAACGTCACAGCTATTTCTCGTTCCTTTACTCCATTCGGTGTTCCAAATGGTGCTAACTTTTCAGGAGTCGGTGTGTTGGGTCTTTCTGGGGTACCTAACGAACACGTCAATGTCGAATTCTTCGAAGGCCGATATGAAAACAGTAAGTGGGATGCTTTATTTCAGCTGGTAGATATTTTAGAAAAATATTGTAACAAGATATTAATTCTCTTCAATAAATAAAACATGTTCAGCTATTTATAATTCACGTGTTCAATTCAACTTTTCGAACCACGCAATCTACCAAAATAAAAACCACGTAATCCACTATACTAAAAATATCATATCAAACCACACAATCATATTTTCAACGCCACATAATCTACTTAACAAAAAATATTATCGAACCATATAATCTCATTATCGAACCATATAATCTCATTATCGAACCATATAATCTACTAAACAAAAAAATATAATCTCATGATCGAACCACATAATCTATTAAACTAAAAATATAATCTCAATATCGAACCACATAATCTACTAAACTTCAAATATAATCTCATGATCGAACCACATAATCTAATAAACTAAAATTATAATCTCATTCTCGAACTAAATGATCTAATTAACTAAAAATATAATCTATTATCGAAATAAATAGTCTATCTAACTAAATATATAATCTGACTATCGAACCACATTCTCCACTAAACTAAAAATATAATCTAACGCATGTTCTATTTGATTAAATTTCAGATCCTTACTTTATTGGTGTAACACAACCAGGATGCTTCCCTGTTCAATTCGGTTATTACAGTGCACAAACTGGTTACGATCATAGAACGTAAGTAGACCATTTACGTTTTTCGAAAACAGCATCCCCAGTTCCATAAACGTCTAAAGACATGCTCAAAGTTTGTTTTCTGACCTAATCTGACTTTTCGTTCAGTCAACAAAACTCTCAACTGTACGTCAAAGCCCAAATGTAAAAAACAATATTGCAAAGGGTGAAGATTGGGCTCCATAGAGCAAAAATATAAGCCTGACGCGTAATTAGAAAATAGATTTGGGGCTTTTTGTTGGGTTTTTTTGGCGGGGGGGGATTTTTATTTTTTTTTGATACTTTGGTTATAAAAATTTTAATAAACGCATGGAAGGGACACATTACAGCCCACATTATCGCCTTACATCAGCGAACATGGTAACGGGTTACTAGTAACTCATTGATCTGGTTTCATTTTATTTCAGTTTTATTGATGTTACTCTTGGTGTACCAGATCCTAATGTTTTCATTCCACCAAAGGAATGTATAGGATAGAAAAGCTGTATTAACCAGAATAAAAATAATACTTTTATTAAAATGTGTGTTTTATTTCGTTCTCTTTCTGCATTTGCTATTCTTGGGTTACATTTTTATGATACTAAATAAGATGTACAAAATAAGCTTGCCAACTAAACACTTATTGTGACCAATAAAAGTGTATTTCACAGATGTATAGTTCAGTAAAATCATTTCATATCTCGTCTCATCTGGTCGGGGAGTTAAAACTAATTCAGACGCCGGAAAAACATCTCAATTTCCGAAATACTTCAGTCTGTCCCCATATGTAAAGCTAATACTGAAATTACCTATCTGTTATTGCAAATTTGGGGACTTGTACGGTAAACGACAATGAACTCATGGAACCAAAGCTGCATATCCGCGTGAAAGTGAGGCAAACCAGAGTTTGCAGGGCAATCTCAATTTGTGTGATTGCACAAGCATTCTTATTTTCAACATTCCCTCTAGGAATAATGAAGATTTAATGATAATGTGGACTTCGTTCTCCCAATTTACATTATATTTCCAGTCGTACGTTCCATTCATTGGTATAGTATGGTCACATACGCGCGCAATCGTTACTTTTGTAAACACATCATCCCTGCTCCGACTGAGCTAATGAAGACTGGCATACGCCATGCGGTGTACTATGAGGGAACTTTTGTCCGGACATAACGAATTCCAAAAGACAAGGGTTCTTTTACATGCACAATCATGTGTACAAGAGACAACGTCTTTTCACTCCACCAGAACGTCTATAAACGTTGTAGCTTTCCAGGCCAACTGTCTTCCACACTGAACAACCTAGGGGGTACTGTCATTCCGATTAAAATGTTTTGAGGGGGTTTCAAAGAAAATTTTCATGATAAATTAGTGTGAATATATATTTTTTGTTCAAATAATCACTAAATCACACAGTTTGTACACGGAAGGGCACCGTTAAAAGACACGTTCAATAATCCATAAAATTCCCATACTGTCGAATTCAATTATGACCGTGTTTGAGAAAATTAATTTGTGGTCTGTTAACCCAATCGTGAAAGAATCATTCTCGTATCTTATCCTCGTGATCTGATTTTGGTGGGGGTTTTTTCAGAATTTCAATTCTACATGATTTCATAAGAAATTGACAAAATTATGAATGGGTGTAATTGTCCAAAAAAACACGCAGTTGTCGATGTGTAGTAGGAGCGTTTTGCCAAAATTTCAATCATCCAATATTTCTTCTATGTTTTATGAAATCATATATATGTAAATTTTAGATATGCAGTATAGATTATGCATATTCATAACACATGTTTTCTTGTCTGTTATCTTTTGTAATACTGTGGGCGTTACTGGCAAAAGGTGTATCGAAGAGATCTCGCCCCTGTCCCACCATCACTCCTTCCATTCCGACTCACAAATTTACCACTACATCTTACTCTGACCGACTAAAACATTTTCGATAGGAGGTGAATAGGTACTGCAATGACGGGACTCTTTTCAACAATACTGTTACAAGGATAAACAACTCCATCCATAGTGTCGTATCAAAGAATTAAACTATAGACATTGTTGTTCTGCAATATTTCATTTATAGTAATTACCGATAACGGGGCGTATAATTGATCTTTTTGAGCTTGGCCTAGTCGCTAATCAATCAAAGATTTGTTCCAGAATCAAAGACAGCATCATGCCAGGATTACAGTCAAATTGTAGCACGACTCGCATCTTTAAAAAGGTTTGGGTGTGGGGACTGGAAATGAATTAGGAGGTTTTTAATTTCGGATGACTGTTAGAGATGGACTAGTGTCTGGTATGTACCTAGTTCTGTGATTGGAAGTTGATAACAAGAGTGATTTATAATTAGTTACTCGTTTAACAGCCCCTTTAGTTGTCATAATTTTCATCTGCCGAGAAATATTGATCGACTGACCACACACATAACAATCGTGGGTTCAAATACAATGTATGACCGATAGATCAACACAAGTAAAATATTCATATTTTTTTATATTACAATATTTATGTAAGTAAATTTATTTACAAAAACAAGTTTTATGTATAGTTAAAAGTTAACGGCAATAGCCAAAATACTATATTAATATAAGGAGGAACTTATAATAAGTCTCTCTATTCTAAACTGGAACTAAATGCGAGAATAACTGGTCGGGTTTCTAATAAGTTTATAGTTAGTAAACGTAACTGAACTGACTGTTTCTTGGGTTTATATAGCTTCGAGTTGTTAAGTTCCCAAATCCATAGAAACACGTTACCACCCCCCCCCCCCCCCAAAAAGAAAAACCCCAGTCGCTTTACTCCGATTACGTAAAGAGGTTAATCCCAAACAACTATATTGTTTAATTGATTGTTTCGAGAACAGTAGTTATAAAACTTAATCATGCAAATTTCAATAAAGCCTTTTCGAGTGAAATGTACAATATGATAATATTCCGCATCTTCTCCCGTTTTTCTGTCATCTGTTTCTCGGATTCCTGTTACCTTAGCTTCTGGTTCGCCATCTTCCTTTTCTGAATTATAAAATTTCTTCCTTTACTTTTGAAATTCTGGGGGGGGGGGTTAATATTTCCTCCAGAGCACGCAGTATGACGTATGTACGACTTCATTAGCAGAACAGTAAGGCGTTAAACCCCATCAAATTTCATTTTATTTCATTTTATTTCGTTATTTTTATCTTCCTCTATCCTCCATTTTATTACAACTTTTTTCCTCATATTTTGTTTTGTGATTTCCCGTTTCTTCGTGTATACTTTAGCTTCTGCACTGATACTTCCTCTTACTTTATTCTCTGCAGTGCATCATGCTGTTACACTATCTTCTGCAGTGCAACCGTATGTTACTTTATCTTCTACGTTACTACCCCCTGTTAATTTATCCCCTGCGTTGCAACTGTACGTTACATTATCCTCTGCATTGTTACAGTTTGTTTCTTTATTTTCTGCAATGAAACCATATGTTACTTTATCTTTTAAGTTACTACCATTGGGTAATTTATCTTCTGCCCTGCAACCGTACGTTTCTTTATCTTCCACAATGCTACCTTCTGTTAGTTTCTACATTTCTACCTTCTGTTACTTTATCTTCTAATTTAAACTAGTTATATATAGATAATATCGCTAATATTATAATACACTTTGCTCCATTATTGACTATGGACAATAAGAAGTCGCGTAACCCAAAAGTAATCCACATAATGAAATAAATTCGATGTCCATTGGTGGTTAAATTTTCAATAATAAATTTTGGCTTTGAACTATTCGAAGAGCGAGAAGTTCTAATATTACTGTTTACTTCGATTGTTCGACATAGCTGTTATGTCTGAATTGGCAAAATGCATGTATGATACTGTCAGAGTGGTGTTGTGCTGTAACCGCGCTGTCTTACTTTGGAAAGTGGGGGGGGGGGGGTCTTTTCTCTCCATGCATTACCTGTTTCAATTCCTTTTGCTTTTGCGTCCCTTGACAGTTGGAAAATGAAATGTTATAACCGCACTCCCTTACATTAGAAAGTGTCTGCAGGTGCAAAACGAAATAAAAGTAGTGCTGTATCCGCGCTCCCTTACATTACTGTGGTGGAATTTACTTTTCAAATCCCTTTTCTTCCCTTGGCAGTTGTAAAACGAAATAAAAGTAGACTTCGCGCTTTTTAAGCTCTTTGTTGTTGTTTTGTTGCTAATTACTTTAGGTATTTTGTCAAAGGTGTGGGCCCACGAGATTCAAAATCACCGAAATCCGAACCGACATTTAATAATTTTAAGTACATTGTGTCTTCGCATAAGTACATTGTGTCTTCGCATAACACTATCTGTGCCATTATTCTTCGGTTTATCTTCGATTACCATCAATTCATACCGTATCGAATTTTCTAGTCGAACAATAGCCCAACACGATATATATAAGTACTTAATTGGCCTTATGGACGGAAAATGAGTTCGTTCTGGAAGTAGGCTACATGTTTTGAAACATGTAGAAATCGACATACTTCTATTGATGAGAAGAATCAGACGGTTTATTAAAATCCCATATCATGACCTTGTTCTTTGATCTTGTTTAACTACTCGTGTTTATCACGTGACCTTTTAATATTCCTTATCTTTTTAAAAACTCCGCGATTTAACAACTGTTGAGTCTCCTGTCTTATCTTCCCTGTAAAATAGTCCCTCTTTTATCTTATCGACACACTCTGTGATCTCATTCCTTCCATTCGACTCCACGTTGCGTAGCCGTCATGAAGCTTCTGTTGGTTCTCTGTTTTGCCGTAGCCACCGTTCTTTCACAGCAACCTAGGCCTTGTGGTAAAGTAATTTTTCTAAATATTTTGGGGGGTTTATCTTTCAAATGGTGTAGTAAAATTAATCACCTGTAATTCATATCCAAGCATTGTTGGGTGGGTTTGTATTATCTAATTCATAGCATTTCTAACATAATTGTACTGAGTAGGGTTCTTAAAAAAAAATTACCGAATTTTCAGTGTTGAAGAAAATCAAGCCATGATCGAGGGCATTTACCGTATGCAAAGGGGTGCCAAAGGCAAAACGATTCATTTGTAGTGTGACAACCTTTAACAAACTTTATATAAGTACTATATGTATCTACTTTTATTTTTCGTTCTTCAGAATCACCAAGACAATGGGAAGGAAGACTATCCAGAGTAAGTTTAGTTTTCATTCGGCCTGTAAATGTACATTTATATGGTACTGTAGTGTCAGTTTAAATAATGTGCAGCCATTATGTTATCTGATATATCATTGTTAACTTTTAACACGTTTCTCGATTTATAAACAACCTAATTTCAGAATTTATATGATTTTTCCTTTTTGTTTCAGTACGATCGTTCCCGACAATTCTTCCAGAGAGCTAGAGTTAGTTATGACGAGCTTGATAGACGTGTGAGAGAAATTGAAGAAGTTGAAATTGGCAAAACAGTTGACTACTATGATGTTCTTTATTTACACAATGTTGTAAGTAATGCTTATCAGCTTTGGGTTTAACGTCTCGACGATAGAAACCTTCGACACTTTGAGACTAACTTTCAATTAATTTATATTAGAATTAAGGTCACAGTATTCAAGAGAATTAACTTTTGTCCGCTGCTGCCTACTCTTTCTGTAAATCCTCAAGATGCTCATGGATTCATTCGCACTGGGTTGATTTTTTTTTGGATACCCCGATTTTTGAACCCTCGACTACCGTACCCAACTAACAATAATGAGTTTAGCACACTAATATCTGTGAAGGAGAGGAAGGCGGTACTCGTGTTTGGCACATTCATTGCTCTAAATCTCCCAATACATAGGTAACTGTTGAGCGCATGCATACTAATTAAGTTAGCATAGAGTTCTATAATATGTTTATTTTACGAATTATTATAAAATCTGTGATTAGACAGGCCATAGATGACCAGACAAAAAGTTTCGCCATTGCTTGATAACGGTGGTAGTATTCCATTGAAACGTTGTCGTTCGTTAATAAAGAGAGAGAGAGAGAAATGGGGTTTAACGTCCACTCGATACAAACTAGGTCATATTGGCACTTACATATGGTTTTCAAATTTTATTTCAATAATTCGCTTGCGCGTAGGGGTCTTAAGCAGTGGGAGGAAATCGGAGTACGCGGTGAAAACCCAATAGACTGGACAGGCGACTCTATTCCTTGCTACGTACAACCGGGGATTCGAAACCACACCAATTGACTCAATGGCAGGCCGTATAATACAGCGCACCTACGCTAACCATTCGCCCCCCCCCTGCAATAAACTCAGTGAATGTTAATCATAAAGTTGTTTGTTATTTTGTATTGCTCTCACTAAATGAAATCTAAAGATAGTTCACAACAACCTTAAAGTCTACTAAAACAAGTAACCTTAATAATATGATTTTCAGGGTCTTGAATACAGATTAAACTTAAAAACACGTAAATGTACACTCACACCTTTGAGCCGTCCCTTTATCCCAGCTGGTCTTCCACAAGATGCTAACTACAGAGGTCAAGCTACTCTTGGTGCTTCTGGTATTCCTGATGAGTATACCGAAGTTGTTCTCTTTGATGGAAGCTTCGAGGGAAGTAAGTGTGATATAAGTTTGGAGCAAAATGAAATCGTAGCAAATCAGTTAAAGCTTGAAATAAAAATGAGTAATTGTTTTATTCCACCATATCTTTAAGACTATGTAATACAATGTATAAATTTATGAATGATTTCGCTTCATTTTATTTTTAGATCCATATTTCGGTGTAGTCACTTATCCAGACTGTGTTCCAGTTGAATCTGGTTTCTATAGTAACAGAACCGGGTCTGTAAGAACTAAGTAAGTCTGAACTTATTTGGCATCTGTTTTGAGTGTTCATATCTTCGGTCTATGTGTATGACATAACTATCATATTTAATAAAGCGGGTAATGAATTTTAGTTTTCCATGGAGTCTATTGGGTGTGTTTAATGCCCCTATGACAGATTGATCGTGTTCCATTAAGTCAGTTGTTAGCCATTAAGTCAGTTGTTAGTCATTTGTTGAAAGGATGTTGTTTAACGCCCAACACATTACTCGGGTTGGCGGCCACTGGAGTTTTATAATATATGATTTTTTTTATCATTTCAGCTATTACGACATCAGTTTGGGTGTTGCTGATCCAAGTGTATTCGTTCCACCAACAGAGTGCCAAAAATAGAAAACATAATTACAAATAAATTAGTAGTATTTAACTAACTGTTTTTGTTATACACACGTTATCAATTATTTGGATACGTGCATACGGTATCGGAACGGCCTACTTTTATTTCGATATTTACTTCCATTGATATAATAATACGGTAGCTCTGTTTTTTTCCGGAAGACTAGATTTTTTTGTTTTCCTACAACTGTCAAGGGGAAACCATACTGAGAAATCCTGATGATCAATCCAGGAAGATCCTGACTGGAAAGACAATGCCACACTCACCAACACACCGTGCCTCTCAAACATAACTGGACCCCCTATCTCATTCCCATAGTACCCTGGCCAATTCAACCGACACGAGACGATTTTAGGTTCGTTATAAAAAAAAATACCATTGTGTCTATAATCTTCACATTCTAATCCCAAGAAGAGCATTCATAATCAGTGAGCAACGAGGTGGGCATACTCCGCACAGTGTTGCGTTTGATTAGAGGTAATCCAACTACACACTGTAATTATGAGTGGCTATTGTTGTGTTAAATTTTGATTGATCAGTAGTCCTTCTACCAACCAATCACTAGCTTCCAATACTGGACCAAATATGTTTACATAACGTATACGTCATGACTCACGATTTTATTATGCCTAATTAACCCGTGCATAGCACAATACTGCAGTAAAACTAATTGCGTGACAAACGAGGCTATCAAGTCGAATGAAATGTAAACAATACTGTTCGGAAACGAACATACTTTCACCGTTTCAATACCTTAAATCGCTGTCCAACGGTTTAGGGAAGACCCAGATTAAACGAAGGACTGTCATGTTGCTGTACTTAAGTGATAGCTTTCATTTAATGGAAAGAATAGACACACTCCCGCATAAGTTCAAGAAACAGACGCTATTCCAGCAATGGTCAGAGAGGGATTTCTCGGGCCATTGCTTCAGGAATATGCGAGGTGGGTGGCGAGGGAAAAATGTACCATTGTCTACCATTGTAACCCAGACGTTTCCGAATTAACAATGAAATAACCTTCAATTAAAAGTGAAATGTGTAATAACTTGCATAAAAACAAGGTGCCCTCACCATGTACACACAATGTCGCGTTCCATGTAGTAGAGTAAGCCTGATTTTGTTTGGTATGGTGTAAAAACTATAAGTCATCGATTGTATCATATTGAATGATGTGGTGGAGAAACCAGTAGCGCTAAAGTTTTTCAGCAAATTAAACATATCCTGAAACACTAGGCTCGAGCCATATATAAAATCTCAGACTACACGCAAGGGTATCAATAAAAGTCATTTGTTTGTCGCAGCTAAAAGTTTATATTATGTGTAACATTCAATATGAGGGATCCATAAACATATCAAAGGAAGGTTTTTTCTTGGGGAGGGATTGGTATCGGGGGGGGGGGTACTAAAACCCTTATAATACCCTCCCCCCCCCCCCCTGGGATTGCTTTTTCGGGTAAGAATCTGCTATCATATTATGATTAGATATAGAGAAACAAATGGGGTTTAACGTTCACTCGTCACAAACTAGATCATTTCGGGACTGACACATGTCTCAATTTTATGTCAATAATTCGCTTGTGCGTAGGGTTCTTTAGCAGTGGGAGGAAACCGGAGGACCCAGAGAAAACCTTCGAGGTTGAACTATTAAGATTAAAGTAGCTAAGTCTCTAACTCTTTATCATCCAAAATCTTCAACTTTGAAAACACAAATTATTTGTCAATTTAAATTAACATTGATGCTGTGATCTTGGGAAAAAGATGGGCTTCCAATATCCAATATTTAAGACAAAATAAACATTTTACCAGCGGTACACGAATCGTGTACCATAGTGCGTTTCAGTCCCAGTTCTAGCAAGAGACTCGGGGAACGAGGCTAGACACATTGTACGTACCAAATCAATCAGTAGCCCAGTCACGGCAGAACAGTAGGGTTTTAAACTCCATTTCATTTATTTGGATGAAAATACAATTTTCAATTTGGGGGATTTTATATGTTAATTTCTTTTGAGGGATGATATCTATTGTCAGCCTTAAAATAAAACCGATTTTGTGTACCACCAATATTAAATCTAAAATTGGTAAACCAGCTGACATTTTAAGAAATTGTTACTTTTGTGGGATGATATCTATTGTCAGCCTTAAAATAAAACCAATTTTGTGTACCACCAATATTAAATCTAAAATTGGTAAACCAGCCGACATTTTACGAAATTTTGGTATGCGAATTACGTCAAAATTTTGTCGGCTGCTTCCCGGGAAATGGTCCATTTAGATGCATTTGACATGTCCCCTATACACACATATAAAATGTGCCACAAGCTAAAAACAAAAAAAGGAACACCAGCACATGCAAACAGACAGGATTATTGTGAGAGCGCCCGATCTTAAAGTAGCTCGTGTGTTTGTGCTGTTTTCTAATTGGTAAAATTAATAAATAGAATGGTTTGGGGGTTGAAGGGAAATTTTCTCTGTCTTTAAATTGTCTCTTTGGTATCAAAGATGTAGGAAATGCCGTCCAATAACTCTATAGTCAGCCCCTTTGTTTGCAGCAGAAACAGACTTAAGACAAGTTTACTTAAATGCGAAGTGTACTTAAAATCTAAGTTCAAGAACTTGCTTAAAAAATTTCTAGGAATCTGGTCCTGTTTTCAAGCCTGGTTCGTAGCTCTTTAATTAGAATTGAAGAAAGAGAAAGTGAACCCGAAGAACGCTATTGCCTTAACCTGCATTGAAATTGCAAGCTTTTGTATTTTAAGACAGGTGTAATATTTCAAACTCAGATAAAATGTGAATATAGGTGCAGGTCAAGGATGTGTATTATTCATGCTTATCAGTGTCAAGAGAATAAAACTTTGAAACGTGGTGAGACATTTAACCGGGGTTCAGAAAACGGGGACAGTCATATATGGGACTATGTGTTGTCTGCTTTTCCAAACCCACGAACACCTCTTAGAGGTTCATTGTTTTATACATTACATCCGACGAAGATGCAGACAATCATAACACATTGTGTAGCTAGAGTTTGGTGGCGATTGTTATGAGTGTATTCAGAGAGCGAACTTTTCACATGCACACACCCTCCAGTGATCTTAGCGATAAAGTAGGATCAACTGCAATCTAGAAACACCTTGTTACCATGCCTCCGAGCGGTTTGGGGACTGGACTCGGGATGGATTGTCCTAGAAAGCCGAAAAGAACCTTTCAAGTTCGGCTTCCAGTCATAGATAGTAGCACCGTCTTTACATTCAGAAATCAGATTTTGAAAGTTGAGAACCCGTATTGTAAATCTAAATTGTTATTGTCATTACTTTAGAGCAACCCTAGCCTATAGACATGCAGATATAAAAATGTACATGCAGGATGTTCTTGGTGGAGAAATATATGTTCCACCATGCACGTGTACGTAATATATTTACATTAAAAAATATTTACACAGATGACAGTTCGCATGTTTTGTGGAATCTTGGGCCACACCATTGCATCAGACTGACTAGCCTGTTATTTTTATATTTATTTTATTTTTTTTCAAAACGTTGGTCCAGTTTAAAGTAGAAACTGGTTTCGCACAAATTAACAGATTTCTGGGGGCCATCCCGGTCTTGTTTTTTTTTCTTTATCTTTGATGCATGTTATGAAATCAACAGATGTTTATTTTACAAGAAAGTGTTTAGAAAACTCTAGCGAGATCTTACACATTCCTTCTGATCTGCTGGCATCATGTTGAAGTCTTTGATAGTACTCGTTGCTGTAGTTTTCTGCACTGTATGGGCGCAGTTACCAAGACCCTGCGGTAAGTTTTAAGTTTTATTATCTTGCACTATGTTTCTGAAGTTATCAGGTTTTTCTAATAACAACGGAACAGTACATCTAAGTACAACATAATTAAGATTAAGAGTTATATAGTGAATTCCTCGAAAGATGAAGGACACCGTGATGACATTTCCTTTCTGATTATGCACAGGAAGGCGAGGACGATTAGGTCATGCTTGTGATCAGTGGGCTTGTGATCAATTCAAAAAAAGAACTTTTGGTGTGGTGTGCCTTCGATATAAATATACGAAAGTAGTTCAGATGAAATGCAAATATTACGTAAAATTAAGATGCATTGTGTAAGAGCTGAAGCTGCCTATTGCAAATATTTAGGGTGACCGAGAATTGAATGGATTAGAACTCCTATGGGATTTTTAAAAAAATGTAACGATAAAAGTCTCACAAAAGTTCAAAATGGAACACAATTACTATTGAATTAAAGCACGTTTCGTTAAGGGTACTGTTTTAATTTAAGCGACGTTTCGTTGTGTTGCATATTAATTGTGTTCCATATTATATTGTGTGCTTATTATGTGGCAATTGCTAAATACTGTTCATAGAAAATAAACGTCGCGATAATAAATAATCTACACTATATATTCAAAGACCCATCATAACTTCGCTCAGAATAAAGTAATTTGAATGCAATTTTCACTATATTCATTTTCCGTTATCTATTTTTGAAATACATGTATAGCAGGACCGACCACCTGTTATTTGAATCTTATATAATACATCTTTAAATAATCCTACACTATATGAACCACATGCTAAAATTCAAAGATTTAATAGAATTATACGATGAAAATGATATGATAGGGAGAAAGAAATTTTCCGGTTGATTTGTTTTGCCCAGTGGACAAAACTACAAAATGAAAAAAAAAATGCGCCTTTTTGAACGAGATTGAAGATTTCCCTAAAAATAAGAAATGTATCAATTTCGATCAAAAAGACGTATATTTGGAATTGGACAAAATGAACCCATTGAAAATGTATAACAAATTAGCTGAATATTTTAATTAACACTAAACGATCTTTTTTTTTCTCCAGACAGCCCACGTCAATGGGAAGGTAGATTCAACCGAGTAAGTAGATATCTTTCACTTCATTAGGTCGTTTATTCATATTAACACAATTTTGAGACTAACATACCTGTTTTCTATGGTCACTTTTACAATGCTCGAGGGGAAAATTTTGTCTGCCCATCGGAGTTTCCGTCTACTCTTTATCAAACGACCGAGGGGTATTGTGCGTTTACCCGTAATCTCGTCTCCCAGATAGATGTGTTTCGTTGCTTATCTCAGGGAAAACTCGCCGGACATTGAAAAAAACGAACAATAATCTTCTCTCTGGGTGTCGAGGCTGGTTTACCCAAGCACTGGTATTTTTATGGATTTGGACAAGGGATGATGCGCAGAGGAGAGAACGTCCAGTTCGAGTTTATCCTGGGGTATTACAAGATAATTTTATAAAATCAGAAGCTCTAGGAGAAAATTCTGTTCAGGTGCATACATGTAGAGGACTAGAATGGAGTGGGATCAACCCCGCGGCTGTACTTTGCACGTTTGTTCATTTGATGTTGAAGACAAAAAAAAATGCCTTAAGTGAACAGCGTATGCATTACCAAATGTATACACGTGACCTCGATTCTCCAAGAACTATATACGCGCATACGCTTATAATGTTGTGCGTTATATAATTCTCTATTTAAACATATTTAGCAACGTATTTCAGATCGACCGTACGACAAACTACTCCAGGTATGCAGCTATAGCTTATGATGCCACAGGCAGACGGGTACGTGAAAGGGAGGAAATTGTCAGAAACGCAACTGAAGATTACTACGATGTTCTTAGACTCTTCAATGAGGTAAAGTATTCCAACAATCTAATCACAAACTCTTTTTATAAATAACAAAGAAACGTATCTGTTCCAAAGTCCATCCCAAATTATAATTAATCATTATGTTCCCCAATCCCTATCCAGATACAAATCTGAATAAAGTATTTACAACAAAAGGTATACAATAAACCAAATGATACATTTTACTGATTGTAGATCACCATTGAATGCATCTATTGCAATAATGGGTGTTATATTGAATTGTAATCCCATTTCTGAGCAAAATACTAATACTATGAACATCACCAATCGGGTATAATGCATGGTTACCTACCTGCTGTTCCTTCTATCTAGATCTATTGTGTCTTCTGTTAGTAATTCTGCTGATTCAGAATGTTTCTCCTTTCTGCCTTTTTTTCTGTTATTTATTAGTGATTTTTGCGATTTGTCTTTCTATGATATTTCTGTTAATGGCTCTTCTGAGTCTCTATCTGTCCTTTCTTCTGTTATTGGTTCTTCTGATTCAATATCTGCCATTTCTTTTATCTGCTGTTTCATCTGTTTGTGACTCTTCTGATTTTCTATCTGCCGTTTCTACTATCTGCCATTTCTTCTGTTATATATTAGTCACTTTTCTGATTATCTATCCGTCATGTCTTTTCTTTGTCCAACCTCGTGGGTTGTCCCCGAGTCCTCCCACTGCTAAATACCCCTGCGCGCAAGCGAATTATTGAAATAAAATTAAACCATATGTTAGTCCCAACATGACATATGTGTCGAGTGGACGTTAAACCCGATTTCTTTCTCTTTTTCTTCTGTTAGTGATTTGTTATCTGCCAATTCTTTTATCTGCCGTTTCTATTGTTTCTTCTATTAATGATTCTCCTGATTCTCTATCTGTCGTTTTTTCTGCTTGGTATGTCTCCAAAAACAATTGTTATTGCCACTCCCCAACCCCAAATGTATAGTCTGTATGCTACAAAGTATATTTCCAAGTTTCTTTTTTCAATAGCGTAAAGAATATCGTTTGAATCTTCGTACCAAAGTCTGCAATGTCACAGCCTTAACCAGACCATTTATAGATATTGGTTTACCATCAGATGCCACATTTACAGATTCTTTTGTCATTGGCTTATCAGGTTTACCAAATGAACACGTATCTGCTGTATTATTTGAAGGATCTTATGAAGGAGGTAAATTAAATCGAGAACCCTTTGATATAAAAGTTTGTTACTTTTGGATTCTAATTATTACTGTATAGAATCGATGCAGGTTTAGGCAGAAAGGGGTGAATACTGGGCATAACATTGCTTAAACCAAATTTTGGCACTGGGAAATATGTTAAAGGAACATGGAGCTAAAACTAAACTGTAGGTGGCTATTTTACTTTTACAGATATGTCAATATTGACATCAATACAGAACCCAAACACCCTGATGATCCGGGAAATTAGTCGATCGTTTGCCTGTCATAGAACTCCTTGGGGCAAGAACTGGGCTCTAGACAATACCCATCTTACTCTTCTTAGAACGAAAAACGCCCACGGCTCCGCCAATCCAACAACGATCAGCATGTAGCTTAATATGCTTACTCCTTCGGCAATAGCACATCAATTGATGGGTTTGATTTTTGATGACGTCATAGTTCCGATGTGACGGCGATGACGTTTCTTGTCCATATATCACACTTACGATTAAGACATTTTATCGGGACAATATTACTAAAACTCAATTATGAGGAATTTGGTCAATATGGATATCATTACAGTGTCAATATCATGATGGCATGTCGGGGTATACTGCATGGCGTACCCGTTTTCATTATCATGTTGGTGCAGAAAAGTAGGATCTAATAATTGTCCTGAGTACACGGTCGATTTATTAATATGTTATTCATTTCTATAGGGCTGTATTTGGTGTTAGAGAACAGATAAATGTAATAATGTGATTTATTTCTACAGGACAATATTTTGGAGTTGTATCTACACCCGATTGTATTCCTGTGAGATTTGGTTATGACAGCCCTACATACGGATTTGAAGATACTCTGTAAGTAAACATAATACCTTGAAAGCTTTCTATTTGCTGTTTGTGTGTCACCAATGGGCTCTATTGCGAAACACTTGGTATACTAAGTGATGTTTTTTTTATCTTTACGTGGTCTTCCGGTCACCTGCCATAACATTGTCATTATGTACGACAAGGGGAATTTGTTGAAACGTAGTGTGAAATAAATTCGGTGATTGTTTCCGTATAAGTTGTGTTTTATTACTGTCAATTACAACACCAAAAAAAATCAAATTCCACTTGTGATTCATCTTGGCCATTCGTTATCTACATGAACACCCCATAGGATCTATTATGCCGTATTGTTTACAATAATACTGTAGATACTGTATTTTATAATGTTTATAGTAACTGTACTTGATATTGTTTATGAATATTCAATAAATTATATTGTTTATGATTAAACCGTACTTAATACAGTTTATAATAATAATGTACTTTATAATGTTTATAATTATCCAGTACTTTGCTATGTTTGTAGTTATAATATACTTCACAATGTTTATAATTAACCAGTACTTTGTTATGTTTGTAGTTATAATATACTTCATAATATTTATAATTTTCCAGTACTGTATTATGTTTGCAATTATGCTGTACTTTAAATTGTTTTATAATTATCCAGTACTTTATTATGTTAATAGTTATACTGCACTTTATATTGTTTATAATCATATTGTACCTTATATTGTTTATAATCTTTTCAGATATTATGACATCAAAGCTGGCATTTCTGATCCAAATGCTTTCCTTCCACCGTCTGGATGTTCCGGTCGTTAATCAGCTCAAATCAATAAATTGGCTATTTCTATGATAACATTATTTAGTATTATTTGTTAATGGTACTGCATGCTATGTGAAATATGAGGGTGATAACCCGTCCAACCATTCGCTGGACTGTCCCCCAAAAAGTTCAAATAATCCCGTGCAACGAAAGTAAGGCATAAATGTCACAGCTACAAAATGTCATTAATTAAATATATCATTCTTCAGAAATAACACCTTACATAACACTACAACTCACAAAGGTCAACATCAAAATAGTTCATTGAATTCATTCTGCACATCTTAATGTACATTCACAATTTCTATTGTACATCTGTATTCGAACAAATAATATGTTATGCTCTGTCCTGGTCTACAAGCACTTATAGAAACAAAACATTATTTCATCTACTTGGCAAAATAAAGTGCCCGAAATCTAATAAAACACTAATTTTACTGGCTGAAATAACAGTAAAACGCGTTTACGGTCGTCAAATATTCAAAAATTATCTTGGGGGGGGTCTATACAAGGTCAGCTCTGCTTCTTCGCCTCTCGAAGAAAACCGGCGCCGCGCCTGTAAACCTGAATTTTTTTCGGGCATTTCTAGTTTTGCTGCCCTAACTTTTACTGTCATCGAGCCCTAATAAAACACTAATTTTACTTTCTTTTAATTGAATACCACGAATTTGTACTGAGTTGACAACGGATTAAAACATTTTGTCCGGAGCCACTCTACTTTGTGTGACATTTTTCGGGCATCGATTAGTATTTGTGAATGCAGCTGCAATTGTCTGATTGGATGCTTGGAAGTCGGAGTGGGATTTCGGTTACAAAACAAAAGGATACTTTCGGGGTTGCTTACATTGGCTAGCACAAAACGCATTTGCGGTGGTCAAATTTTCAAAATTTTCTCCGCGACGATTGATTGGCTGTTTGTATTTCGGGTCAGCAGGTAAGCTGTATTGGACCAAATTGGAATAGCTGTATTCACAGTCTGGAATAGCGTTTGCGGCTGTTCAATGGTTCTGCCCCCTAACTGTCATCGAGGCTGTACGCCTATGCACGTGTTACAGCATTTCGTCATAATGTCTATTTCAATGATAAGTTGATTTCGCCCAAAAAAGAGAAGATTTTCGGGACTATCTGTATTAGTTTATCTATGATAGATTTTGTGGAAATTGGCAGCTGTTTATTTTATAAGATAGTGATTAGAAAACTCTCACATGATTATACACATTGTAACTGATCGGCTGGCATCATGCTGAAGTCTTTCATAGTACTCGTTGCTTTAGCTTTCTGCACTGTTTTGGCGCAGCTACCAAGACCCTGCAGTAAGCTCTGTATTTTATTTATAACTATATGCCTAAAGATGTGTCTATACAATTAAACGTTCTAGTTAACTATAACGTGAACCCCGTTCTATTCATGCATACGGTAGAGGAATAGGATCGGGGTTAAACATTTTAGGGTCGGTGTTCGAGACAATCGGTGCGGGTGGTTAAGGGAGGTGGTTGTCGGTTTATTTCCAAATTAATAATGAGGACATTGGTTGGTTAGAACTTTCTTCGCAGTTTAGATTACAAATTCTCAAGATAATTTTTTTTTATGCTATTATAACGTCAATAATCTTACATTGCGTATGTATTATATTTAAAATTCAAAGATTTAATTGTGTTACATGTAATTAAGTTTTTCGATATGAGTATACAACACGATAGTAATAATAACAAAACACTTGCATCATTGGAGATATTAATTAACATTTAACAACTTAAACTGTGCTGTTAGTACCATAGCACTACATGTATATGCACCAGGAACCGAGAACGACGTCATCTTCGCCATCTTGAACTTGGGATAACTAGAGCGTAGGACTAATTTCTGGTTAAGAATTGCATTAAAGTATTAATTTGGATTTGGGGATTTTTTTCAGACAGCCCATCGCAATGGGAAGGCAGATTCAGCCGTGTAAGTATCGTTTAAGTTGTTTATTTTTAAAGAACGTTAATTTTGATACTAACATACATACGTTTTTTGTTTTATGGTTATTTTGAGCAATGCTTGGGAGAAGAATACCCCCTCCCCCACCTCCCCCACCTACGTGCACCTGATGACCCTCGTCCCATCCGAACTACTCGGTACACATTCCTTGTCTGTCCCATTGTTTTTCTTGGTCCACCTTTGGACTCGTGGTCCACCTTTGGATTCGAAACCGGGACATTCTTTCTATTCGATTGCTGGAGAACGCACCAAATAACGGATGTCAAGATTGGTCATCCACTTGAACCTGGCACACAGTCACGAGATATTATTTGTATCACAAATAATGGTCCCAAAAGAATAAACTAATCGAGCAGGGAGACTTTTGTCCGGGAAGTAGCGGAACTGTTTTAATTTTCAATGTATTTCAGTACGATGTGTCGAGAAATTTCACGCAGTACGCAGCAATAGCTTATGATGCTGTCGGCCGAAGGGTACGTGAAAGGGAAGAACTTGCAATTGGCTCAACTACAGATTTCTACGATGTTCTTAGACTCTTCAATGAGGTAAAACATTAAATATCTCGCATTTAAAATTCATGTGCGGTTGATAAAATAAACTCGATGTTTCGAAGTGGTGCATAAGTTTCGAGTAGAGGACTTTGGAGCAGCAACTCTCATCCATAAATAGCTGTTCTAGCATCAAATCCCCCCCCCCGACACCACCACTACCACCACCCCCACAAATAAAACAAGATGGTTATTGATGGGTGTACAAGATTTCATAAAGATCTTGGAAGAGCTATGATGCGGCGCCAGATAAAAATCTACATTTGGCAGAGCGCTAGATTTTCAGTTAGGAAAACTGCTTAAGGAGCTCTTAGGTTATAACAAAGAATCACCGTTTCAAGGGTAAGTTTGACCAAAATTGTCTCCTCGAAGGGGAAGAAAATTGATGTTTTAATATCCCAAAATCATTTGTATACCTGATTTTACAATTTTATTATTGTAACAGCGTAAAGAATATCGTGTAAACCTTCGAACCAGAACATGTAATGTCACAGCCTTCACCAGGCCATTTATAGATCTTGGATTACCAGCAAATGCCACATTTACAGATTCTTTTGTCATTGGTTTGGCCGGTTTGCCAAATGAACACGTGACTGCTGCAGTATTTGAAGGATCTTACGAAGGAGGTAAATTTAACTGAGTGCCCTTTGATATAAAGTTAATACTCTTGGATTTAAGTTCCGTATGTTGTACTGCGCAGCACAACACGGACAAGGGATGAATAATTCGCGCAGTTAATGAAAATAATAAAAGAGGGGTTCGGGCGTCGACCATAATAATTAATCACACCAACTGAGATCGAGAGACGTTTTAAAGATACATCAATGTGAAAGTGATATTTAGTTCAAGGGCTGATCTTTATTGCTATAATAGTTCAAAATAGATAGTGGAAAATGAATATATTGAAAACGTCATTCAAATTACTTTATTCTAAGCCGTTTCGATTATCTATTTCATCGTTACATTTTAGATCTCATTTAAATCCCGGCCAAACGGCGGTCTAGGGTATATTATATCGGACATGTGAATAAATGTCAGAATAATATTCCATATATGAAGCCAAAACAAACCCAGTGCATCCGCTTTGAAGCAGAAAGTAAACGTTTAAGAATTGGTCTAAGTTGTGTCATTTATTTCTACAGGACTGTATTATATGTTACGGAATTTTTGTAATGGCATTTATTATACGTGACAGCATTTTGTGTTGAAGAACAGATAAATTTATTAATGTTATTTATTTCTACAGGACGATATTTTGGAATTGTATCTACACCCGATTGTATTCCTCTGAGATTTGGTTATGATAGTCCTACATATGGTTTTGAAGATACACGGTAAGTAAAATTTACAAGCCAATACCTGCATTGTTTAATATGTCAACAGGTTACATTTTAAAAACATTTCAGGCCCGGTGCAAGTAATCTTTTCTCGGGGTTATTGCTCGTACGTAACTATTCAATAACAAACAAGAGTCTTGATTTTAACAATACTGTAGAAGTGAGACCTCTAGAACGTAGACTTTCAGAGGGAAAAAACCCTGCTATCTTTATTTTAAGTCCATCTCGCGTCTGTGGTCAAACCTTCTACATAGTATTACTTATTAGGCAATTTTTTCGTCACTGGCTCTTGGACATTAGGTAATTAGTAAAACGGCGAGATAGAGTTTTATTTATACTCTTTCCTCGTGTCTCGTATCTATCAAATAATTCACTGCTATCATTAATTATGACCAGTAAAACAAGCGATTGCCAAGCAAGATATGCCAACATTTTGCAAGAAATGGACCGGGAAGAGGTAAAATCAATAGGGCTTATCCTCTCATTCAAAGCTTTTGAATCTTAACATATCTAAGTTTCAACAGAATGGGACAACAATGGTAGCCCCCCCCCACACACACACACACACCCTCTTGTGGGGTCTATAAAATCCATGGGGCAAAAGCTCTAAGTCATCTACGAACTTTTGATCCTTACACAGTTTATGTAATAGACAGGAGCTGATGCGCACGAAAATTTAACTCGCCTAGGTACCAGTGATACTCGTTTGAAGTTTCATCTAAATCGAGTACATAATTGTGACCTCTCGATGGTCCACAACCAGGGTATTACATGTTTTTATTATATTATTTTCGTAATGGGGCGTGGCCATTTTGACAGGAAAGCTTTGGTCCGATTTTGAGGAAATAATTATGGTGTAACGGTGGTATATTTGAACATGTATTTGAATATAAGATACTTGTGACCTCTAGAGAGTCGATAAGCTAAAGACGTGGTAATTCGTACAATCAGGGGTTAAATATCCAGATAGTTACGATCCAGTACGTGCCAATATCGATGCCTTCAATTTTGATGATCTTATAAATTCTGATTCTATGAACAAGTTTTTAACCATCATGATGTCTTCAGAAAATATTCCTTTAACTGCTAATTGTATTTTAAATATGCTCAAAACTAGACGATTTTACTTGTAAATATATCAATGACTTTTAATTTAATGTAATACGTGACACGTAAATAAAATAAATTATTATTATTTATAAAGCCCTTTATATTCTTTATAATTACACTGTACTTTACATTGTTTATAATTATACTGTACTTTACCGTTTATAATTAACTGTACTTTATATTTATATTGTTTATAATTTACTGTTTATAATTATACTGTACTTTGTTGTTTATAATTATGGTGCACTTTACTGTTTATAATTATAGTGTACTGTATACTGTTTAATTATACTGCCTGTTTATGATTATACAGCACTTATATTGTTTATAATTATACTGGACATTATATTGTTTATAGCTATATTGTTTATAATTTTTTTTTTCAGATACTATGACATCAAAGCTGGTATTTCTGATCCAGAAGCTTTTATTCCACCATCTATATGCTCTGGTCGTTAATCAGTTCTAATCGATAAACTGGTTCTTTCTATGACATATTATCTTATATTTATTCATTTCTAAGACACAATTTCCTTGTCATCCCCACAAAGCCTTACCTTTGTTAAAATTGGGGATTCATTATTCTCCTGCCACAAAATTATCCAAAATCCCTATTAAGAATCTTAAAAGAGTTGCTCTTTGATCAAACAATCACACAAATACTTCTTTATGGGCTACTGTGCATGTCTTGGCATAACCATAGTCAGTGAGCACCCCCATCATTTGAGTACACGGGTACAATATTGGGTTTCTTTAGGATATGGGTTTTAATTGTGTGCAAATGCAATAAATCAATGTTCAAGGAAGGAATGTTTTGTTTAAAAAATAGAATTAGGACATTCTAAGGAAAGGAATGAAATGAAATGAAATGGGGTTTAACGTCCTACTCTTTTGCACCTAACCTGGGCTAATGGAAGACTGGCATACGTCATACAGTGTGCTATGAGGGAAATTTTGCCTGGGTAGCGGCGCTACGGTCTACTCTTATATCGAATTCCAACTGCCAAGGGATCTTTTATGTGCACTCCAATGTGTACACGGGACCTCGGTTTTTCGTCCCATCCCAACGACTAGGCAGCTGTCCTTGTCAGGCCCTCCTTCTGCATCACTGATAAGGGGAAATCACACCGCATAATCGAGATGAACTTTCTCAGCCAATGCAGGGATCGAACACCCAATCTACCAGGCTTGCGAACCAGCGCCTTATCCACTTAGCCACTGTGACCCACCTAAGGATAGGAATCAACGAAATAAATGCATTAAAATCCATGAAAGAATATGGTGTTACATATAACAATATGATTAACTTCAGCCTATTTCTCTATCTAATATTAACCAAACAAGCTTATAGTGAGAAACTATTTAATCAATGTGTAATTTTTACAGTTTCAGCACTATTTACAATATTCTTTTATACTACATACAATAAATATATATTAACAAACACATACACACACATATTCTATTGTATACTGACACAAGCCTCATCTCTCTTTATACATGAAATTATAGAAAAATTATTATGTTCAACATAACATTGGAGTCAGACCACCATTACTTTCCCTATTGACTTTAATGTTAATTAAACTTTATTTCCCAGACTCCAACATTTCCCAAATTTCCGGAGTGCTTAATGCTTTTTGGTAAAGAAAGAGTAATAAAAGTTTGCACGAGGTTGACTGTAACCAACCTCTTCACTCTGTTATCCTTCCACTTTTAATTCAGGAATATTTACCAAAACCTGTTGGAAAGAGTCAAACAATTTTCTTCAATTGTAAACCATAAAATCCACAAAAATAGCAATGCCAAAGGCAAAAATAGGGGAGATGGAGAGAAAGGTTAGTATTTGAAGGAACTTCATTTGTCGGTAAGCAGATGGTGAAATTTAATGGTGGTCTGCCCCCGTATACTTGACCAATGAATCGTCTCCCTTTATACATGTAATACTTAAACTTAAATGCTTTTGCTTAGGTTGGGTAATTTATTTCCTAGTCACTTGGAGATAACATGGAATTGTAAGGTTGTATTTCTTAAAAAAATACCTGAGAGATTCAGGCTGTTTGTACAGGGAAGGGTGTACTGACCGTGCCACTTATCAATCAAAGTAATTGTATCTGGGTTTGTTGCTGCTTGGCCTAATTAGAAAATGGTCAACATTGAATTCAGTCACAACATTTACCTGATTGACACTCATTTCAATTAGAAAATTAGAAGTAGATTTATTGTGTTCCAAAAGGTGCGATGACAGACAGGATGACACACGAATCTACCCAATTTAATTGGCCCTTCTCTGGAAAAGGTGAGAAACCCCAAAACAGTTCTATATTTCAATTAGTGACAAAGACTTTATCAACAAACTAAATGTGTTATAGTATATAGTATTCCACAGTTAAACATACATTATGCAAGACTAAGATTTAAATCTGCCTGTTGTAGGTCTTTCTTTAGGCCTGAAGTGTTATATTATTTATTAATTAACTTGTCCAGAGCATAATTAACTCTCGATGTAATCGCTATTTACTGGCTGAGGATCAGATAAGCTGAAGTTTCATTCATGATTTGATCATGTAATGGATAATCGAGACTATGTTTTTTATCATACCAACTATTGTAATGTTAATCAAGGCTAGGACGAAAATTCAATCATTAAATTCTCGGTTCAGAGCAAATCCATTTGACTGAAAATTTCAGCAAATTGATCTTACATTATCTAGTTTTTAACTTTCAATATTGAAAACTGCCAGCTCTTTATTGATTCTACCATAATGTATCTTTAAATATAGCGCATCATTTTATCATCTTTCAAGTGTTCCACGTTCAGAGTGTGTCATGAGTTCATTAATTATGTCTGTATATATTTCTACAGTCTACTGTTATTTTTTTTAACGCGACATAAATGCCATATACACATCATCCTAATATTCTTGTAATTAATATCAGTTTCAGTTTACATTTCTTATATATATTTTATTATCACACTTCTGTTTCATCACCAAATGTATAATTGTCCCAAACATTTTCAAATAAATCTTTACATCTCACGCGACATCCTAATTTAGCACACAGTAAGAAAGCTCCAGACATTTTACGATGTAAAGAATAAGTTTCTTCTGGCGGAGGGGACAGTCTGTGTTTTAACATAATAGGAATCAGATTCTGTATTCGACCTGTGGTACTTTGTGTTGTGAAATCAAATTCTTCATTGTGAGAGAAAGCTTCTCCTAATATCATGACGGCATCAATATGTGCTTCTTCCATAACCTGTAAGATTGATATTATATTGATGATTGAGTGTTCACACAATTTTAAAAAGTAAACAGGGATCAAAAATTAGATCACAGTGAATAACTCTGTAATTTTTGCAAATTGTTGAAACTCTATTTAATTCAATTCATTTGTGAACAAGAATCTACAAATTCAATTTTAAAATAAGATTTTAAACTTTGATGAAAAATGTAGTCCATCGTCTGTTCAAATTCAAAGGAAACTGCCTCGAAAACGGTTGCCAAGTCGTGCGATCAGGATATATTTTTCCCAAAACCTAGGATGCCGACTATAAAGCTTGTCAGAATGACTGGACAAATTTTCTTTAAAGTCTTGAGAAAACGTCTTTTAAATTGTATTTTTTTCTGACAAGGATGACAATTCAAGAAAGATGGACAGATTATTCAAATTTTTTTTATGTACCTTTGTTTCATATCCTGTTAAGAAACCAAGTGTCTTTGAACCTGATAAGATGCCCTCTCTATCACCTTCAGCTGCTGATTTTATAACACGTATATACCGATCAACAAATACCTTATCAAAGTCTCTACTAGCCCCAAAATCTAATAATACTAACTGAAAATAACAACAATATGGTCATTACATGGTGTGGATTCAGAAATCTTAATCTTAGACATTTCACCATTTTTGGTACTTTGAAAGACGGAATGTTTGAATTTTATTTTGTCCATAAACTATCAATTTCAGTTTTTACTGATTTTGTTCAGACCTATGGGTTTCGGTTTCTTATTGTTTGCTCTTTTTGTCAAAGTTTCAATTTCAGTTTTTACTGATTTTGTTCAGATCTATAAGGGGTGCTGTTTTATAAGTGGTTCTATGTATGTACTCGTGACTATATCATTATCAAATTTGAGACAAAGAAGTTTAGTTACCAGAACCTTCTGAATACAAAAGCAAACTGAAGTCACTTGAACTAATCATCGCAATATTGCTGATTGACGAGCATAGTGTGCCAGCCAATAAAATGTCTGTACTACAATAACCATGGTATGCGGTACTTTACTTCAGTGGCAGCAAACATTAAATAAAGCTATTTCACACACAATGCATTACTAACAAGTTGCCAAATCAAACTTCAAAGTCGCAAAGCACCATTGGACCAATTTTGAACCAATATTTGTATTGGAGATTCAACATTCATAATATTGTAGTTTGTAACAGATTCATGTAGCGCTAATCAACACATCAGGCCTTTAACTGGTTTTATTTTTATTTTTAAAAACTAAACAAGGGATGGTTAAATAGAGTAGAAACTTTAACCCTAGTTTTCAACAAGTTTATTAACAGCTACTGCAGGTAAGGTAAAAATAAATAATTTTACGGAAACTGACAATTCTATTGACACTGCCAAGATTCAGTATTTATTATTAAATTTACATTAATTAGTTAAATGTCAGTCGCTGGCTAAAAATAAAATTCTATTTTTACCTTGTCTTTTTCCGGATCATATAAAAAATTGGACCAATTGGGATCTGTCTGCATAAAACGAAATTCAAATAATTCCAGTAAACACAGTCTTAAAATAGATTCTCCAATCTGAAACACAAATGAACACAAAATTAATGACACAATTTACTGGAAGTCATATACGATTACAAAACAAATGTTTTGATCGGAAGTCTAGTCTGTATTATGATTTACTGGACAGGGATTGGTAAGGTAAATAATTTGTTTTTGATAAGATGCTGCTGCAGTGCACTGATTACACTTACACCAGAGACAAGACCTATATATATTATTCACAACATGATATTGTCCATCATATAGATCAACTGCGCAATTCTGATGATTCAGTTTCAATTACTTGATTAATTTAGCTTTTAGTTGATAATACTAATAGATCAATTTGTAGTTTCCCTTGGATTCATTTGAAAACCACTCAACATTATTTTAAAACCATGAATTCCAAATTGTGTCTTTAGGGGAACCCATAAAAATTTGATTGGTTTTAGCTCTATTTATAAACGTTATAAGTATAAAAAAGATGGGTTGCCACACAATAGAACATATGTCCACAACAGTTAAGTCAACAAAGCAGTCCAAAAAGCTTGTCACACTGTGAGTCTTGTCACAGCAAAATCTTCATTGGGTTGATATCATCATTTCTATATTAACTCATTAACGGTAAGTAACTATGAAAACTGTTGGAATCCAATAGGATTCTGTGGTTTTCATGAGTCTGAACAATGCATATAAATAAGCAGATCAGATCAGATCAGATGATAACTCTTGTTGATCGAGCGTTTACAAGATTTTAGAAAGTAAACAAAGACCATAACTCTGTTAGTTATTATCATTCGCTGAAATACATAATGCTTCTTCGTTTTGCTTTAACCATATACAAAGATAAAATGTTGGATGACATGTCATCTGTAGAGTATTCACAAGACAGACGGACATTAACAGTCAAACTATATCTTATTTGAAGACATTGCCAGACTAGATAACAGACTAAACAAATCATTTATCATTAAAACTAACAATTTAAACCTACTCCAAGATTTTCATTAAAGATCCATCATGTAAGAACTAAATCTGCCAATAGAATGTGTATTTTTTTTAGACATGATTAATTAGATATTTATTCACACGATAAGGCCATGCTATTCTTATCAAAACATCACACACTGATAAATTCACTCACAATAAAGTAATTTGACTGAAATTTAAAATATTTTTCTTTTCATTATCTTTTTTCAGACTATCATATGGCAAGAAAGCCAACCCTTTATCTAAATCTTACATAATGCATATGTAACACAGACTACGTTATTTCGGGACTAACATATGGTTCAATTTTATTTCAATAGTTCTCCTGTGCATAGAGGTCTTTAACAGCAGGAGAAAACTAGAGGTCATGGAGGTTGGACAGGCGACCCCTTTTACTTGTCAAATACAAGCGGAAGAATAGAAACCAGTCACTTGACTGAATGACAGACCCTCTGATCCAAAGTGCGTGCATTAACCTTTCGACCAGACACAATCCCCCTGGTGTCTTCATTTTGTTTTACAAAGTCACATATTTTATCAGATTTTTAATGATATTTCTAGAACATGTACTGCAAAAGATTCAAAATGACGGATGCCTACTAATTCATTTATGCAACATTAAGAGATGTGAACATATTTCATTATCTAAAATGAACTGTTATTTAGGTTTAAGTCAACACCGAGAGGTCTAATTATTTAAGTATGCATTAATTAACTTATTAAAATAAATAATGAAAACAGCCATTAATAATAGAGACATGTTGCACTTAAACAAAATGAACTTATGCTGTTCCACAATAAAAAAATATCTTTAAAATACATTGATAACTACACTAGAATATTATACATCAATATAACAATAGGCCATGAATATAACAAGCTTAAAAATGTTAAGAAAAATATACGTTTGTTTCATTCATTTTATTGGGTGGATTTCCAATAAAAGTATGTCAAATTTGATATATATATGGAAAGCATAGACACCCAATCTTACTAGAAAAATACTGGATTTGCGAAAAAACACCTATGGGGCAAATACTGGGCAAAAATGTCAGGGTATTACAAACTGGCAACACGACTGTTATCTGGCAGCAAGGCTCAGAGAGTGGTTGTTATTTCTTGATCAAATGGTTAGGTGGTTTTGGGGAACATTGACGGGTGTCAACGTACAAAAGACCCTGCAATTAAACGGCGGAAAAAAAGCTGACAAAAATAATTAACAATTTATTCAGATCTCAATATGAATGGTAAATGTACAGTAAGTAATGATAAATACATTCTGAAAAATAGATCCTCACACAATGAAGTAAGTTGACATTGCATCTAACAACTGTTTATTTCTAGCTATAAGTATCCCCAACGAATACAAATTTTTGAGAGGGAATTGAAGCAAATTTTTGATAGATTGGTTACTTTGAATATGTTTTCCATCCAAATATATCAAGTCAAGGAATGTATCTTTAAAGCTTAACATAATTCACCTTGTGTGATGTCTTGCACCCACCACCCTTTTATATCATCACCACCAATCTGTTTTAATGAATGGTAATGTGATACTATAATAATGCTATATTTTTAATCAACCTTGTTTATGTAATGTGTAATTGTTCATTATAAGTGATAAAAGATAACTGTCCATGTTTTAACTCTCCTTATCAGCTTACTTGCACTTAAAATCAATGCCAACATTCTTTGTTAATTGTCTTATAAACCTCCTCATACCTTTTAATTCTACCAAGCTGTTATCTTTAATTACAAAAAGTGTGTATAATTTTTAATTTATAAATAATCACAGACAAAAGTAGTAAAGTCTTTTCAGCATAGCATCCTATTTTAGACCACATGTTCTCTCAATATTGCATTATGTTTTAGGGGTTTTACCTCCAGTCAACATAACATTATAATTGAGGGTATTTTCGCACATCTATAGCATAATATTTGAGGGCATTAGCTGCTATCACCGTAACATTACATTTGAGGGCATTATCTCCAATTAACATATCATCATAACATTATAATAATATTTGAAATAAAATGAAATGAGTTTTAACATCTTACTGTTCTGTTCCGCACTGAGCTAATTAAGATGGGCATATGCCATACTCTTATAAATTCCAACTGTCAAGGGATCTTTTGTGTGCATGCCAATGTGTACATGGACCTCAGTTTTTCATTCCATCCGAATGACTAGCCAGTATTTTACCTGTTCAGCCACTGTGACCTCCCCCCCACTTCTCACATTATATTGTAGGACGGCAGGTCCTATCAATGTAACATTATATAACTTGTTAACTCATTACTTGTTAACATCATTTATCGTTCATACATCTTCTGGACAGGAAATTACATGTCATAATTTGTGGCCTTTAAAGATCCACTATCTCTACATACATTACATGTATACCAAATTTGTCTTAAAAGCAGGAGCCAAAGGTTATAGGGAAAATAATCCAGGTAGTTATGGTTCAATATATGTGGCAAAATAGAATCCATCTGAGAATTTTGGGATATAAATATGTTTTTAGTATCATCAAAATGTGAATGGACCTTAGTCGGACTGATCGAGGTGACACCGTATATGGATGAAATAATATCAAATGGTCTGTTTGAATATAAAGTAGAAGTAGAGTGAAAATACTGATGTGCTAAATTTTTCATTGCAATATGTGTTGTGGAAGAACCTTTATGGATTCTTTTGACAGCCCTACAGTGGGTACTCTCATGATTTAACTAATAAATAAAAGCATATACCTTTAAAATACTTGCTGGAATGGAATATTTGTTTAGGTTTTCATGGTATCCAGTAATGTATAGAAGGCATCCAAAATAAACAAACTGTGATATATCATCCAATCACATGTAGTGATGAAATGTTGTAAACACTCACAAACATAAATCTCCTCATTCAAATATTTTGACATCTTGAAAAGTTCAGCCTCAGATGTTTTATATGTTTACTTTTGAAGAAACATTTTTTTTTTTTACTTCAGAATTTGAATAAATATATTCATATATAAATATTTGGTGCTTGATTGCACTTGGCAACATCTTACACAACACAATTTAAAGTGACCCTGCTGAATTTAAAGAAAATTTTATCAAATTATCTGTTTTTTTCTTTTGATGATAATTAACATGTCAATATGTGTGTGTTTAGTTATTGTCGTAATTCCAAATATTATCCTCCAAATAAGCTTCCTTGTAGTTGTAATAAGAATTATCTAAAGATGACTGTGCTGCCATCATAAATAAAGACCATAGCAGAATACCCACCTCTCCCAATAACTGATTGTCTTAATAAGTTCTAATATTTTAATGTGAATTTGGTACAACAAATATAACAGTTCACTAAAATCAAATTTCAGTACAAATAATTCTTTTGAAACATAATTTAAAGAACAGCTAGAGTACTTTCACGACCGCTATCAGAACAATTGTCCACCTCACAGATGTGGTTAACACCGATAACTGAAGGAACAGGGATAGAATTTGTCATTTTGGTTAGATTCATTTCAGAATTTGGAGTATTTTTTAGGCTAACACCTGAATTGCTGTTGTCTGATTTATAACTATTTTCAGATGCAGTTCTCAGTTGCGTTAACTTTAAATGTAAAACTTGTTTGAACGCTGCTCTGAAATCTTTCCTTAGTAAAGCGTAAATCATGGGATTGATCATAGAGTTGCTCATGCTCAGACAGAGAGCAAAGTCCTTGATCACATTGATCAGATTATTAGACATGTATGGACTGAACCTGAAAGGTGCAGACGCCAAATAGGGCAACCAAAATATCACAAACATTAACAGTACGGTAGCCATAGCTTTGGCTGAGCTTAAATCTCTTTCAAGACGACGCTTAATCGAGGTAGATCTGTGAGCTGTCTCAATAACCATTTTTTTATGCTGTCTTTTGGCTTCCAGAAAAATTCTAACATACATTAACGTTGCCAGACAAATGCAAACAGAAATCAACAAGAAGGAAGAGATCACAACGTATGCTTTCGGAAAAATTTCGTAAAAATCACAGACTGAATCGTCATTCCAGAGGTTCCAGCCCATAGTCGGCAACAAACTCACAAATGTGATGTAAATCCATAAAATCAAAATGGACACCTTTGCCCTTTTAGGAGTAACAAGGCTGTAGTATCGCAAGGGATAAATCACAGCAATAAATCTATCGATGGAAATAAACAGGAGATTGAGCAAGGACGCTCCACAAGACTCGACAACCAATGCATATCGTATCAAACAAGCAGTCTTATTTTCTACAACATTTCCAGTTTCCAAATGAAACACAGCATATAGCGGAATCGTACCAGCTCCGACTAACAAATCCGCAAACGCAAGACTCACAACAAAATAATTTGTAACTGTTTGAAGTTTTACGAAACTCATCACTGCGATTAAAACAATCAGATTTCCACCCAATATAAACGGAATAAACATTATCATGATGGCCGCAATAATTCTGCCAAATAATTTAGTATCCAATTCCAAATTATCTGCATATAAACTATCAGAATTATTAGTCAAACTGGCAGAAACATTCCAACCGGTCATGTTATCCATTGTAATCAATGAAACTATTTTATACACTAGCAGAGTTACTGTACTGTAGAAAAGAGCATAGTTTTATTAAAGAGTACTGAGATAGATAACCAATGACACATAAATAGTTTTCATACTGGAATACATAACAAATCATTCAACTTTGACATCTATAGAGGAGTGTTAGTCCAAATACCAGCAGAGAATGAAAATTCACTTTTTATGCTCTTTCAAGTCACTGAATAATTCATGCAATTACACTAGTGTTACAAAACAACAATTTACTCATCAATTTACATTCTGTCAGTTACGAATATAATCACCAATTTATAAAAGACAAACTTTCTGTTACTTCAACCAACTATTTTAAAAACTATTTCCAAATCATCTCCGGGTTGATAGCTGACTGCCTGATAAAACTAAAATTTTGCTACAAATTTCCAAAAGGTCTCTATGTTGATAGCTCACTGCCTGACAAAACTTTTCCTACAAATTCAATTGACAAACTGACTGTCATTCCTACAGCTAGTTATATATTTTCTACTCTTATCAATGAAAAGCTTTTCAGTTTAATACAAAAATAGTCATTTCCTGGATGATTGCTAGCCAATCAGAATCCAGTATATCTGCAGCTAGGTAGTGTTATCTATTTAATCCTTAGATTACATCAATCTGAAGAAAACATGATTATATATTAATGTTCATTGATTTCAGTAATACAATTTCACAATTGTTAATGACTTGACTATATTTTTGTCACTTAGTATTGACTTCCTAATCAGAGTGTAAATCTGCCAGAACTTAAACACAATCGTTTATCAACTGGCTTTAATGATGTGAAGATCACTCTATAATTAATAAAACTACTAGGCACAGATTCACTGATCAGGTATACTGTACTTTCCCCCCAAATTGTCATTAAATCATAACCTATTCTCAACACAACCTCACTGATCCATAATGCACACATATCTATATTTCATCGACTAGTACATGAGTAGAATCTTCTCCCTCTACCTTTCCATTAACTGCAAATCAAATACTATTAATAGCTATGAATTAATTTTACGGTCTATGACTTGACAGTAAATCTTAGACAAAACAAACTGTTGGTGCAACATGTATTATGATTTTAATGTGACCTGGAGACTAATAACATACTTGAAATATTAATTTCTTTTTTATTCGAAAGATAACATATTTAAAGATACCCTCTCCCATACAAATTGGGTGATTTGCTTTAAATCCCTCTCAAACCATTGTATACGCGAGGAATTACCCCAAGCTATAAAAAATCTGTTTAAAGAAGGCATGTTTGTCACATGACTTGGCAACTGCAGAAACTAGCCAAACTGAGGGAGAATTCATTCTATATGATGTTCATTTATCATAAATATTGAAACCTAAGTAAATTCTGGGATTATCCAGTGCCTAATTCTTTTTCTGAAGTTTAGTACAGATTCCAAAGAATCTGTGGTACGTTTCAGTCTCTCACTTTTTCCACATTTGCTCACCATCACTTTTCATGAAGTGTTCCCTAATGTAAAGAGGTTAGACAATCTGCACGTGCAACCTTTGACAGCCCTAATTGTCGAACTGAAAATAATTGACACCCTTTCATATTTTTTTCCTGTGCTTGTGCCATGGTTGTTTTTTAGGGAATCCAGTACTTTTTTTACTAAGATTGGTTCTCTCCACTTTCTCTATACCAAAATTGCCATACATTTATTGGAAATAACCACCCAATAAATATTTTTGTGGGAATGTATCTTTAACTTTAGTTGGACAGCTGCCTAGTCCCGCAATCAAAGTTCTTTTTATTTTTTGAAAATGTTTCATCTTACAGAAATTTAATCTGTCTATATTTTCTAGTAAAAAATATCGGGCTGTCCAAATAATCCATACTTTCTTTTCAAATAAACTTTTTGATGGAAGGAAAACACAATTTCTATCTTTTCATGTATTACAATTCAGAATGTAAGTTGAGCTGGGTATTTCACCACAAACAGTCAAATAACAAAAGTTTATCTTAAAATTTACATGAAGCTCCCAGTGCAGCCTAAAATATCAATAATGGAGATTTCCACTTAAAATTGCAATCTGCTTTGCTTTTTTTTATAATAATCTGTATTAGGTAAGATTAGATAAAGAGTTGACAGTTCTTGCTATAATACTTAAAATATACATAATAAAAACAGACTATGTTGAAAATCTCAGTCAAATTACTTCACTCTGAACCAATTTCAGACTAGCCTTGATCACCATTACTGTTGGTACAATAATAAACTAGTCTAACTAATTCTAGATTATCCACTCGCAGGTATCAAGATTTGAATATGGTCTGATAAGTAATTAATGTCTAATTAATAATTTATAAAGCATTTCAGGCCTAAGGAAATACCTGCAATAGGCAGAATTAGCTCTTGCATAACGTACGTTAAAGTCTAATACTAATAGTTCTGGAAGCTGCAGTAGCTCAGTGATAAAGGTTCTCGCTAGGAAACCTGGAGATCTTAGGTGTTGGCTGAGAAATTTCCACAGAATTTTCCACCGGACTTGAACAGTATCTAATCGTTGGGATGGGATGGAAAATTGAGGTGCTGTATACACATCAGCATGCATGTAAAAGATCCTGTGACAATTCAACTTTGAAATACAAGTAGGTCACAGCGATGTTGTCTAGGCAAAATTTTCCTTATCTAGCACATTGTATCTAGTACAGTAGCCCAGTTGGTGCAGAAAAGTATGATATTAAACCTAATTTCATTTCATATTCTATTTGTTGTATGCAAAAAAACAGTTCTACAATTTGTCTTGCAATATATGGGCCATTGTATACAATTAATAGACTCAGAAAGTTTTGAGACATAACAACCTAACAAGGAATCTGTTGTCACTGGCCTGCCTTCAATCCCAAAATTTATAGATGACTTTAACTTTTTTATAAATAATTGAACAATGAAATTGCTGATCACTCTGCTTGGCATCGCAGGAAACAAACAGATCTGTGTTTAAGATGCATAATTCTTCAGACATGACCAGTCCCCGACCAGCATCTATAGAGGCGCCATGTTTATTAATCTTTTGCTGTACATGTTTTGTAATGTTTTAATACTAATTTGGTTGAAAGTACTAAAATGTTAAATATATGTTTAAATGTATCGACCATTTAGATTTCTTTTCCTGGAGGTGGTTGTGTAGGTGGGGACCCCTGTGCATGCTTACCCAGGGTCTTATTATAATCCTTTTCAGTGATCCCTGTGCCGCACTTTAGAACTATATATATAGATCTCATTTCAGACTGATTACTGTTATCAGTAAGTGGGTCACTCAAACAAAATATATTACTGCATATAAATAAAAATGGTTTTATTAATTATGACTATACTGACCTTGTATGCTTGTAGATTAATCATATGCATGTAGATTAATCATATTAACGTAATCTGAGAGAATTGAATTTGCCATGATAAATAGCCATATCAGAAACTATAATGCCTAATCGTAAATGAATCTTGAAATACCACCTGAATATTTCTATGTTTTTATGACCAGGTAGTATTTAATCCAGCCATTCACCACAACTTACTACCCCTTAACAACTATAAAATATCATTAAGTTTAAATATATAATTGTTTATTGTTACTAAGTAACCTCTAGTGTTATATTAGAGGAATGATTGTAGGTGTGACTCAGTTGACCACAAGCAGGCATTAAGACATACTAAAGGGCAGGTCTCTGACTTGTCTAGACGCTGTTCCTTACCTAGCCTGTGGTTCAGTATTGTCCATGTATATATATTATTATTGTTAAGTATTGTTAGAGAATATAAGATTACACCAAGAAGAAGTGAGTTGTTCAATTATTGTATGTTCAATCTTATACCCCCAGCTAGAATGAACATATAACCCATCGTCCGAAGATTGGACGATAAGCAGGTCCATAAACCCCGGATGATATTTTACTTGTATCAAATTAGTAGTGCTACATGTATATCAATTTTAATACAATGTGATCGCAAGTTACAAGCCCTGCTGAATACAGATGAGAATGCTATCAGCAATTTGTGAAGAAATACAACTTAAAGAGTGTGTATTAAATATCTGATGATGTTCCAGTGCCATATAATAGGCGTACTGTGTTTCTTTACTCAACACCGTAACCATTAACTCATTTATTTTAGCGTAAACCAATCAAAATGTAATCTGTAACCATATACCGTTCTTACAATGTAATGGAGATTTAATAAATAACAACATTCATACTGATGGAAAATATTTGACCAGACCATTCATGTAATATAACGGGGATTCAGCAGATAATGGAGGAAATCATTTGACGGGACATTTAATTTGCACACTTATTTGTAATACTAAAGCAGTGAAAATGAACTAAGTATTCCCACAATATAACATTCACGAAAGATGGCCATGAAAGTTCCTAAAAACTGATTTCACTGAGTCTAAAAGGTATTGTTCAATAACTGGCTATCTATGGTTATAATATAACTTTTGTCAAATTATTCAACCAAAAGAACATCTATATACGATAATCAGTTTGAACATTCAGTATCTCAGATTTTAAGCAAATTCTATACGAATCAAATCGCTTGTCTCTGCAGGGACCAGTTAAGTTGTCCACAAGCAAAGTCTTCCACACCCGTTGATGGAGTCCTCCACACCCGTTGGTGGAGTCGTCCACAAGGTATTGGCGATGTCATCAAAAACTGATACTAAAGCTTCTACGCAATTTAATTGTGTAGAAGAAATATCTAGTACTCGGTGACTGTTTTGTTATTTGATTTTAGATCGAATGACTGATGTTTTCGTAATAAACCCAATCATATTGTTTGTTAATTTTATGGAAGAAATAATTTTTACTCCTTATTGTTCTGATGTTAGATCTGCATTACGATTTTAGTTTGCTTGGTTTCTTTTTTTATTAGTTCATTGATGTTTTTGTAACGAAAAAATCTTGATGAATATTCACGGTCAGCACTGTGATTGAACACAGGATCTTCGGGTTACCAACCCAACGTCTTACTCACAGAGGCACCATGGCTTTATAGCCTCTATTGTTCTTATACGAAATGTGTATGATAGAAAGACGTACAATTGGTGACATTAATATTAGGAATTAGCAATATCATGGGTGCCCATACTTTCTAAATCCACTACTGGGTAATATATAGAGGATATTTGTCGTTTTAGAGTGAATAACATATTTTATTTCATCGAGAAGCAAGAAGATTTATATTTTCAAAAATGCGTAGCATGAGTGAAAATATAAACGTTTTCTTGCTTAGAGATGAAATAAAACATGTTATTCACGACAGAACGACAAGTTCTATTTATTTTACGATTTTAGAATCATTTCAGGTAAAACAACATGGACTACTGCTAGCCCGTGGAATAACACTTTTATTTAACTGATAAAACTCTGTATTCCACTACTGATCATAAAATAAAGTTATTTCCTTCCATTTTCTCTTATTCAAGTGTAAAAGTAATATAAACTATAATATTAATTAGAATAAAATGCGTTGTTTAATAAACTTTCTCTACCATTCTATAACATCCATTCAACAGGTGTGCTATATCCACTATTGTGTCGGTATCAGCCCACATAATAACTAACTGATTCATATCAATTATTCTACTAATGTTTTTATAATCTTGTGACACTAATGGATGAGTCAATAACACAATAGTTTAACAATTATCTACAATTTGAGCTTGGTGATCATTTATTATATGACAAGTTCTGTCACAAGGGGTTTACCGTTTAAGAGAGAGAAAGAGTTTAACGTCCACTCGACACAAACTAGGTTGTTTTGGGACTAACATATGGCTCAATCTTATTTTAATAATTTACTTGCGTGTAGGTGTCTTTAGTAGTGGGAGGAAATCGGAAGACCCGGAGAAAACCCAAAAGCTTGGACAGGTGACTAAACTCCTTGTCACAAAAAAGCAAAATAAATAGATGACAAAGGGATTTATAGCTAAATTTGGGTGAAAATCAAATGAGAAAGAAACAAGCCAACAGTGAGGCTGATGTCCCCCGCCGAAATCCCAAAATAAATAGACGACACATATTAATTAATCGCACATTTATTTTTTTCAAACGTATCGAGTTATCGTGTCCCAAAGCATCAACCAATCAAATTGCTTATCTCTGCTTACCCTAAGCGGAAAATGCTCATCTTCGAACTCCATCAAGGCATTGACCTAATAAGCATATACACCAAGTTTAAACATTTTAACTCAATTAGAAGGAGAGTTATTATTGTGTTCCAAAGTCTCGACCAATCAAATTGCGTATCGCTCTGCTTACCCTGAGCAGAAAATGCTCATTATCGAACTTAGTCGAGGTATTACTGTAATGAAACTATACACCAAGTTTCATCACTCTCACTTAATTAGAACTAAAGTTATCGTGTCACAAAGCATCAACCAATCAAATTGCTTATCTCTGCTTACCCTAAGCAGAAATGCTCATCTTCGAACTCCATCAAGGCATTGACTTAATAAACACATACACCAAGTTTGAACATTCTAGCTCAATTAGGAGGAGAGTTATTATTGTGTTCCAAAGTCTCGACCAATCAAATTGCGTATCGCTCTGCTTACCCTGAGCAGAAAATGCTCATTATCGAACTTAGTCGAGGTATTACTGTAATGAAACTATACACCAAGTTTCATCACTCTCACTTAATTAGAACTAAAGTTATCGTGTCACAAAACATCAACCAATCAAATTGCTTATCTCTGCTTACCCTAAGCGGAAATGCTCATCTTCGAACTCCATCAAGGCATTGACTTAATAAACACATACACCAAGTTTGAACATTCTAGCTCAATTAGGAAGAGAGTTATTGTGTCCCAAAAAGTGTGACGGACATACAGACAGACAGACAGACAGACGGACGAACCCATTTTAATAGTCCCCCAACTTTCTTCGAAAGGCGGGGGACAATAAAGAGTTTATTTGGGGACTAACATAAGGGTATTAATTTAGTTCCTGAATCCAACCCTTGTGACAAACAAGCATGGGATCACAACCACAACACTTGATTCAATGACTGACCCATCACTGCTGCGCCCCTCCCCCCCCCACCATAACAGATGATTGCAGTTCTTGGGGACAGTCAACACATACATGTATATTCAAGTCCTTGATGTTAGTCCACCAACGGTAAGGGATCCATTACAAAAATCTCATTTTGAAGAAACAGTTACAACGGAGTTCAAATTAGATCGTAAGCAAAATTTATAACTGAACTTCCAATCCCTACGAGAAATACAGATGATTATAGAATCATTAAATCATCTCAAAGTCGTGGTGGCTCAGTGGGTAAACCACTGGTTCGCTAATCAGTCTCCGGTTTACTCTTAGTGATGGTCAAGTACGTAGCTCATGATTTTCCTGAATGGTTTCTCTTTTTCAGTTGTGTAAGATGGAGGGCTTGACAAGAAACATGGTCTAGACATTCGTTGCCAACTGAGTAAAAACCCAAGTCCTACATGTATGTTCACATTGACGTACATGTTAAAGTATCCTTGACAGAATTCAAAATAAGAGTATGGTAGACCATAGTGCCACTATGCAAGCCTCGATATAAGACATCTTTCACAGACTTTGTCAAACACAGTCCTTCTGAAGCCTTTCATTTTGTCGGGCAAAAATTTGTCATTTCTTTAACCAGGTTAGTTTACTAAAGTAAAATGCCATTTCATTTCATTTGGAAACATTTACATGAGAGAAATTCTCTTGTTTACAGCAATTTCAGGATGTGAAGCCATTGATTGGAGAAAACCTACTAAAAACAGTGAATGTGGAAGTAATTTATGTAGCAACTGCCTTCCGGATATATCATGTCCGTTGCCCATTCTAATTTAATTAGAGAAAAATCTTTGTTGGTGAGAGAAATTAAAGTGGTATTTTCATAATTCTTATTTTCGATTAAATCTTGAAATATACAATTCATAATGAATTTTAAAATTCAAATTAAAAATTTGATGGAATACCCAAGAATAAGTATTTTTGTATAAAATACCCCCCCCCCTTTCCAACCTAATGCTGAATCTGTTCCATAAAGTCCAAATGTTTATTGACCGTAAGTTTAAAGAAAGTTTTGTCAGTCAAATAGACTACTGTATATAAAATAAGTATCAACAACATTATTGCAAAAACATTCCCTAACACTGACAATGAATCACCTGGCCAAATCTAGGCTATTAATTCTATTGGTTACTTCCTTGTTGAACAATAAATTTTTGTAAAATTGGTGTGCAATTTTGACATGGTTCCTTTCTATGAATCGTCGAAGAATCTTGGTGCATTCGCTAACAGCAGCAGAAACTCTCCAGTAACTCTCATCAGTTTGAAAAATAAAATTTTAAAGTTTGAAAAGAATCCTGGAAGCGCCAACCAATGCACAATCCAAATACATTTGGTTCGAGGAGCAGTAAATGTGTGGAAAATCTGTGACTATTTTCAACAGCTTGATTAAACTCTTCCTGTCGAGCGTTTATAATAATTATTTACTGACCAGCAGATAGATACACACTATCCCCTCCTTTCTTATATACTATTCAAAAAAAGTAGGGGATATTTGATTTTGGGGGCATAATACTAAAATATGCAAATGACTATGAAAAAAGTCACTATAGAACCTAACAGAAGAAACATTTCCAGTTACATGTGACGCCCAAACGCACCAATAGCTACCGCATGGAATGCAGGTGATGCTTGGGATCATCATGGGGGGTCCAACCCAAGATTTGCACGACTCTGACTTTGAATGTTACAGTCATTGTGGCATTGAATTCCAGGGTGGAAACATCAGTTTAATTGTTTTAGTGACCAGAAAACAAATTTTGATATGCGTCGGCTTACCAAAATGAAAGGTTACGTGCCCTTGGCATGCTACAGATCGGCACAACACAGGCGGTTGTGGCGCGGACGATGAATGTTTCTCAGTCTGTCATAAGCAGGCTATGGTCCAGATACCGTGATACACAATCTGTACAGGACAGACCACGCTCAGGTCGACCAAGGGCGACAATTCAAGCCCAGGATAGATTTATCCGAACCTTGGCCTTGAGAAATCGTGTCATCACAGCAAATCAGATCAGCGCTCGTCTTCAAACAGACACTGGTGTGAGAGTGAGTGGCCAGACGATTCGGAATCGACTGCATAGGGGTCACCTTCGTGCCTGACGTCCTCGCGTGATCCCTTGTTTGAGAGATCATCACATTCAGGCAAGACGTCGTTGGTGTAGGGATCGTCAACACTGGGATAATCGACGCTGGAGCAATGTGATGTTTTCAGATGAGTCAAGGTTCACTGTTGATTTTTTGGACAGACGTAGGAGGGTGTGGCGTCGTCGAAACGAGCGCTTCCAAGACATGATCGATTTGGGGGTGGTTCTGTTATGGTGTGGGAAGGCATCACTGTTGCTGGAAGAATGGCTTTACATGTTGTTGCAGGGCGTGTTACAGGCCAGTACTACCGGGACAACATCTTGGCAGTCCATGTTGTGCCGTTCGCACGACGTCATGGCCGCCGTTTCATCTTCCAGGATGACAACGCAAGATGTCACAGGGCCAGGATCGTTACAGGTTACCTCCAACAACAGAACATCACCACATTACCTTGGCCAGCACTGAGTCCCGACCTCTCCCCCATCGAGCATGTCTGGGACATGCTTGCAAAGAGGTTACGTCAACGTCAACAACGTCCTGCAAATGTCAAAGAACTTGCTGCTGCATGCAACAGGAATGGACCAAAATGACCTTAGACGTCTCATTAGGAGTATGCCACGTCGGATCAATGCTTGTTTGGCAAACAGAGGAGGATTTACCTGTTACTGACTTTGTTGTGATGCTGTGGTAACTTTGCTGTTTGACCCCAGATATCATTTTACCCTTATAATGGTCAGTCTGTGCCTTACTTAGTCTAACGATCATTTGGAATAAATCGATGAATGTGAACTTCATTTCATTTTGTCATTTGTTTCTTCGTCAGTTTCATTAAGTGACTTTAATAACACTTAAAAATCAAATATCCCCTACTTTTTTTTGAATAGTATATTACAAAACAACTATTATTCCATTGTAATGTGGAAGATTTTTAATGGTGGCAAAATTAGCATATCTATAAACAGGAAGAGTGAAATGGGGTTTAACGTCCATTCGACACAAACTCATTAATTTAGGGACTAACCTTGGTTCAATTTTTGTTCAATAATTTACTTGCGTGTAGGGATGGAAACCAGGGGACCTAGTGAAAACCCAAGAAGTTGAACAGGCGACCCTACACCTACAAGCAGGTAATCAAACCCACACCACCTCACTGAATGACATACCTCGTCATCTAACCATTGAGCCACCCATCCCGACCCGTTATATCTATAAAAGGAAAAAGCAAAACATAAATGAATTTAATATGTCTCTTTACGCTCGTACATCTCTTAATTAATAGACCATGTTAAGATAAATTCCGTCCTAATCCAATATAGACAAATGAATCAATGACAGATGACAATTTAACAGATTTTAACTGAAAATGGAGATCAAATTCAGCCATTATTAAAACCTTAATTAGACCGAATTTAGAATCTGTCTTTTTATAACATGATAATTTTATCTGATCTCTCACCTCTATGCATGTCACTTGCAAATATGGTCAATGCAAGTGATCGATAGATTCTAAAGTCAAGCTGACCACAAACTGTAAAATGTCATCTATAAGAATTTTGAGAATGTAGTGTGGAATAAAAATAGTAATGAAATGGGGTTTAACTTCCTACTGTTCTGCTTCTGACCGGGCTGATGAAGACAGTGTGCAATGAGGGGAATTTTACCTGGACAGCAGCACTGTAGCCTGCTCTTATATCGAATTCCAACTGTCTCAGGATCTTTTATGCGCATGCCTATGTGTAAACGGGACCTCTGTTTTCATCCCATCTAATGTTATCCCGTGCCATTGGCAACAAGATGTGAACATTGATGTTACAAACAAAAACAAATACAAGTCTCAGTAATGCAGTGTGACAAATCATTATCACATAAAAAAAAAGACAATATACTGATCCATCGTAAATCACAATTTTGCGTTTCGCAGGGACATTCAAGTGATTTTGTTCCGATATAAAACATTTTTGACAGTATTTTCAATATAATTAAATAGAACTTTATATCATTATTCAGATAAATGGAAATCAGTATGGTTGAAGGCATTCATTAACGTTAAAATTGTGATCGGTTTGAAAAGTCTATTCTATCTAAATTTAAAACGATGCCAATTCTAATGACAGTAATTCAAATTATAGATCTCAAATAGTCTGAGATATGTTAAAGGGAAGATGCATCCTGTTGGAGGAATACTGAAATTGGCTATGTCTTGCAACCTTATCCAATATTGTTTCTGGGGAATATCTCATAAATTTCATTAACATTTTACACACATTAATCTATTAGAATAATTGTACCTTTTGTTAAAGGGAAATTTTTCAGATTGAATCTTTTTTTGTTTCCACAAATTTGTCACAGTAAAAGCACACGAAATGCGAACATAATTCACTTCCTTTGTAATGGGTTTAATGTGTGGAGTGTGGAGAGAGAGACAGAGAGTGAGATAGGGTTTAATGTCCACTTGACACAAACTGTGTCATATTGTGAGTTTAACATCCTACTGTTCTGCTCAGAACTGGGATAATGAAGACGGGCATATGCCATACAGTGTGCTGGGAGTTAAATTTTGCCTACTCTTATATTGAATTCCAACCGTATACGGGACCTTGGTTTTTTGTACCATCCGAATGACTAGATAGCTGTCCTTGTTAGGGCCTCGATCCTGCATCACTGACAAGTGGGAGCCATGCCGGAAAATCTGGATGCTAATATGCTCATAGGGATGTATTTCAATAATTCACTTGCTCCTAGGGGTCTGTAGCATTGGTAGGAAACAATAGGAAAAGGACCTGAACAAAACCCACGAGATTAGACATGTGAGGAATGCAAACCATCACTTGACGCAATGACAGACATTACGATCAAATGTACATAGGTTAAACCATTTTGCCACCCAACCCTGCAATAACAAAAGAAGAGGTGCACATTTTGTTAAGCTGTGATTTCACAGGCTACATATGTATGCAGAAATTTTTTTCACAATTTTACATACACGTAGAAAAGACTCACGCTATAATACTCTAGCATCCCACGGAAGTGCTTTTGTATAAAAATGCTTTTATCTCAAAAATTCTATAAAAATTTAAATCTAACACAATTTTAGCTAACAAAAAAAAAATTAATATTGTGTTCCTTTAAATTAAGTTCACTGATCTTGTCAACCTATTAAGAGGGAAAAATTCACAACAATCAGGAAGTACATGTATTGTTAATGATTGACCTATATCAAAAAAAATATGATCTTATCAAAAAAATATCATTAGATATACATTATTCTAGATACAAGTTCATATATTTTTTAAGGTTAATTTATTTATCAAATTGTTTTTCACAAAAAACTGTCTTTTTTTCAAGAAGATTCCATCTGATACAGTGTTATTCTTTCTGGGTTTTTCCTGGTAGGATTATCTCATTTAAGAAACTTGCTCAGAAATATTAGATACCAACAAACATGATTCTTTTTAATGTCTTGTGTCAGAATTGTGACTATATGTTAACATGGTTATAAAATGAAAATGAAATGGGGTTTAACGTCCTACTGTTCTGCTTCAAACTGGGCTAATGAAGATGGCATATACAGCATGCTATGTGGGAAATTTTGCCCAGAAAGTGACACTACAGCCTACTCAAACTGTCAAGGGACCTTTTACCTGAAAGCCAATGTGTACATGGCACCTCGTTTTTTGTCCCATCTAAACAACTAGACAGCTGTCCTTGTCAGGCCCTCTGTCCTGCAACTATGACAAAGGGGGACAATGCCGGAAAACCTTGATGGACTTTCTCGGCCAATGCAGGGATCAGTCATATAAATAAATGATTTACAATGAGATCATCATGAGTTGATGCTGCAAGGTAAACTATGATATATCACACATTATATATAGTAGCTGTGGTTTAACAACCACGAGGGACTCCATAGTGGTTCAGAAAGTAAGACATTGGCTTGCTAACCTGGAGGACCTGTAGGTATTGTGGTCAATCCTGGTAATTGTCGAGAAAGTTAATGACTTTTCCGCTACCAGTGGGTTAGGATGAAAGATATGGCAAAGTACAAAGATACTTTCTCCAGTTTACACGTTGGTGTGCACGTTCAGATGGGATGGAATTCAAAACACGAGTAGGCTGTAGCGCTGCTGTTCAGGCAAAATTTCACTCAGAGCACACTGCTGTATGGTGTATGCCTGCCATCATTAAGTAAAACAAAATTTTGAAGTATAAAAAAGGATACAAAAAAGGATCTGTGTTTTAATCTGATTGATAAAAGTAAGTGAATGGATCAAGGGGCCAGCCATACACTGGACTCTGTCACATCCGACATCTGAATACTATGGCATTCTGTCAAATCCAACATCATTTTCATGTCCGATTTATTTCCTTATTACTTCAACTAAAAAAGCTTTGAGTAATCAGTATTCTGAATATTCCGAATTACGACATCTATTAGCTGTAATGTCAATATTGAATTGTATGAGTTGTTTAACGCTGGTGTCGTCGAGGTGAAAGGAGCGTTTTTAGTGAGCGGAAGAGTTCAGTCAACTGTGACGATACATTCGTTCAATTCTGTTGGATTTTAGTAGTTTTAAAGTCTATATTTTTACTGTGAATATGTCTTCAAGTAAGCGAAAGCATAATAAGGTTGATTCTATTGCCTCAGATATAATGGAGAAGAAGAAAAAAACAGACAAAGCGACAGGTCAGAAAATGGCGACCATCAAAGAAAATGATTCAAATATGGCGGGACACAAACTTTTACCAGACAACATTAACAGTGATTTAACGTTTGATTTCCAAGGTTTTTCTGAAAATATATCCAAGTCGTTTGAACGCCTTAATGACAGGATGGATTTACTTGAAAATAACATTGAGAAGAAATTAACTGACAAGATCACGGAGTCAATCAGAACAACAATAGAAAAACTTGTTAAAAGTCGTGTAAACGAGGAAATCAGTGTAATGAAGGGTGAATTCTTAAAAGAGATTGATGTTATGAAAGCTGAAATTGAGAGGTTAAAGTCCTCAAAATTCGAACAACTCGGCAATAATAATAATTTTACGTTTGATACACTGGATGATAGCAGACAAACAAATATTGTGATAAAAGGACTGTATGAAAGTGAGGGGGAAATGAATAATCCCGATTACACTCCAGATAAAGTAAATGATCTCATCCACAATGGTTTAAAGCTAAGAACAGTTAATGTGATCAACGTTCAACGAAAGGCGAGTTGCGGTACTCACCCCGGAGTTGTAATAGCGACCGTAGAAACTATCGAACAGAAAAAACAAATTATGAAAAATAAATCTAGTCTTCTTCGTAGCAAAAATCATTACAACATTTACATCGACAATGATTTACCACCAGCTGTTAGATATCAACAGAATAACCTAAGAACCATCTTAAAGGAAACCGGTCTCACCAGACGCTACCGAATTCAAGGAACCAGAATTGTCCCTAACACCACTTCGAGTTCGTGTGTACCCCGTGTACCCCGCGCATAGGAATTACTACATCTGGGTTGTTGGAATATTAATGGATGGTCAAAGCATAATAATGATAACTCTTCTTTCAGACATAGTGTGATAGTGTCTAATAATTTTGACATTTGTGGTGTATGTGAAACATTTTTATGCGATGATGATTTTATAAACGTGTCTGGATATAAATTCATTTATAATAATAGAGGTAATTTACATAAAAGAGCAAAAAGAGGCTCTGGAGGTGTCGGATTTTTAATAAAAGAAATTATTTATAGTTTTATGGATATATCAACTCTCGACGATTCCTACGAGGATATATTGTGGATCAAGTTGAGCTCCAAATCTTGTGATTTTAAAATATGTCTGTGTGTATGTTACCTGCCACCAACATGATCTTCTCGTATGCCAGACCCAGATCTGTTTTTCTTAACACTATCTCAACAAATTTACAGTTATCAAAATCAAGGATTATTGTGTATTTGTGGTGACTTCAATTCACGTATTGGAAATAATAGTGATTTCATTTCAAGATCATGTGTGGATTCGACTGTTAACCATTATGGTGATTTATTACTAGATTTTCTAATAGATAATAATATGTGTATGCTAAACGGACGAGTTGGTGCTGAAAATGATTTCACGTGTATATCTATAAAGGGCAAATCACTTGTGGATTATGTATTCGTTCCCCATGAACAGTTATTCCCTCGGGTGACACGAACAAAAGTAAAAGTGTGTTTAAACCTTATTGGGATGAAACATTGCAAGCTATGCGTGACGATATGTGCATGAAAGAAAAAGCATGGTTAAGATGTAAACATAATAGCGCTGAGAGACAACTATTCAAACGAGAGTACTGTGACAGTCGTCGAGACTTCGACAAACTTCGCAGGAAATATAAGAGACGTTATCAGCTACAAAAGCAACAAGATTTAACAGACAAGCTGATGAACCCAGGTGTTAAACACACACATGATTTCTGGAAAACGTTCGGAAAGATCGGAACAGTGAATGACCGAAAGTTAAGCTAACCCCTTGAAGTCATTGATGATAATGGAACAATCAACAGTGATCTAAACGATGTATTGAACAAATGGAAAACAGATTATAGTGAACTATATAATAGTGAACACATTAACTTCGATGAACAACATAAACAGTCAGTCAAAGAAAATTATAAAACTTTGTTTAATATCGATATGAATAATGCAACTCTAAACGAAGCAATAACAAAAGATGAAGTGAAAGATGCTATATCACGACTCAAACGAGGAAAAGCCGTCGGGTTTGACGATATTCCATCAGAGGCTTTAAAAAACACTGTTTCCATCGACATGTTATTCAACATAATTTCGTATTGTTTCGAAAATGGAACTGTACCGGAGCTTTGGACGACAGGGATTATAAAACCCATTGTTAAAGTGAACACTACTCATCCTCTGGTCCCTCTCACCTATCGTGGATTAACACTCTTATCTGTGCCAAGTAAAGTGTACTGTGATATTCTCAATAAGAGGCTAGCTAACTGGACTGAATCACAGAATCTGTTGGTGGATGAACAATGCGGTTTTCGAGAAAAACGTAGCTGTATGGATCAACTATATACCCTACACAGTGTCATTAATAACAGGAAAAATGTCAAGCAGTCCACATTTGCTTGCTTTATAGACCTGAAGAAAGCGTTTGATAATGTCGATAGAGAGTGCTTGTGGTTTCAACTGTTGCAATTTCGTGTGAACGGGAAGATATTAAATGCACTGCGTTCGTTGTACAATAACACAAAGTGTGCGGTCAACGTAAACAACCATTTAACAGATTGGTTTGACGTGACTTTAGGTGTGAAACAAGGTTGTCTGCTTTCGCCCTCTTTATTCGCAATATATATTAACGATCTAGCTCAAGAAATAAAGAACCTCAATTTAGGTATAGATATCGATGGATTTAACTTAAGTATTCTTTTATATGCGGATGATATTGTGTTGTTAGCCACTTGTGAAAAGAACCTTCAACTGATGCTAAACTGTGTTAATGAATGGTGCTATAAATGGCGTTTACAGATCAATAACTCCAAATCAAATATTTTACACTTCAGAACAGTAAACACTGAAAGGTCAAAGTTCGAATTTAAATGTGGACAGGAAACTCTTTTGTACAGTGAGAAATATAAATATCTAGGACTTTGGTTTGACGAACATTTGTGTTATAAAATAGCGGTTAAAGAATTAGCTAAATCAGCCAGTCGTGCGTTAGGGGCTCTCGGGAATAAATTCTTTGCACTTGGAGGAATGTCGTTTACTGTATTCAATAAGCTATATGAATGTCTAGTTGAACCTGTTTTGTTATATGGTGCTGCCATCTGGGGAACTAGTGAACACAGTGCGATTAACAATGTGCGTACAAGAGCTTGTAAGCTATTTCTAGGTCTACCAAAACGCAGCTCTAACGTAGCCGCATACGGAGATGTGGGGTGGATAACTTCAAAAACTAAACAAGCGCTAGAAGTGTTTAGGTGGTGGCATAAACTTAAAAAGAGTGATCCGGACAGACTAGTGTTCAAGGTCCATCAATGGTCATCGCGAATATCCACGCGTCCTCACATTAGCCAAAACATTTAATGTCTCTAATGAGATCGCTCAAGCGCATACTAATTGCTCATCAAAACTGTTCACCAAATCTATGTTTACTTAGGTTTTTAATTATGATGAATTCGTATGGTTTAGTAAATTGTGGAATGACAGACACAATGTTTTAAATGGAAATAAACTGAGAACTTATCGACTGTTTAAAAAGGATTTGTATCCAGAATTTTATGTAACATGTGCTATGACCAGACAACAACGTAGTGTTATTGCCAAACTCAGATGTGGAGTTCTCCCCCTTGCCATAGAAACCGGTCGTTACTGTAAGCCCCCCATTCCTTTAAAAGATCGTATCTGCCCTCTTTGTAATATAGAAATTGAAAACGAAATTCATTTTTTAATTATTTGTGAATTTTTAGACGATATTCGATACAAACTTCTTAATGCCTTCAATTTTGATGATCTTATAAATTCTGATTCTATGAACAAGTTTTTAACCATCATGATATCTTCAGAAAATATTCCTTTAATTGCTAATTGTATTTTAAATATGCTCAAAACTAGACGATTTTACTTGTAAATATATCAATGACTTTTAATTTAATGTATTTAGTTCGTTCAAAGATACTGTTGACTTTTGTTTTATGTACATATTTTTAGATCGTGTCTCATAAGTCGATAACGGCTGGTATTATTCATCACTTTTATTGTAATTGTATGTTTGTATGTATATTTTGGATGTAATATGTGACACGTAAATAAAATAAATTATTATTATAATCAGACCTTTAATGAGTGGGTGTGAAGACACAAAAGATTAACAGCCAATCTCCAATCAATGATTGGCAAGATTAAAACACACTCATGTAAGACTTTTTTATATTATAATTTTATAAACTCTTGTAAGACAGCGCTGGGTATTTGATTTAATTTCCAGTCAATTGGTCGGGCAATCGTAACGCGTGGTTGACAAGTGGTATTTATTCTGATTGGCTCCAGCAACTCAAGCATCAAATGACAGATTATCAATGAACATGTGACAACGACCTGGACATTGAACGACAAATAAATGAACATGTGACAGCAAATGCAGGTGTTCAATCAATTGAAGACAGAGACCATGAAGAAGATAAATTAACAACAGACTTGTCGCATTCAAAATGCCCACGCATGCATCCGAAAACCAAGAGTAAACAACTTTAAATGATTTTGAATGTACAGAAAGGTTCATCATTTTTAAGGTGAATAACGTTCTGGGGATTCGAGGCCACATTATGATAATACTTCCGGTTTTGAGAAAACTGTGGAGTATTCGGTGACACTCTGCATAATATGACATATTATGATGATTCCATACGATGTCGGATTAGATAGAGTCCACGGTATAACTATAAACTCCAAAGTTTTGGGACATGACTCCAGCACTAACAATCAAATCTGTGATGTGTTCATCCTTGCGTCTTAGTATCGTATAGCCATAAAAACCATATAAAACAGCCTTATCATTTATAGTTTGTAAGTAATATGCATTTAATTCAATTAAATTACTATGATATATTCATAATATTTCAATATTAACAACTTACTGATTCATCCATATTGGTGTACATGTGGTCTTCCAAGTTTTCACCAAAGAAATTTACACAGCATATTTTCATACTGCTTAATAAATTATAAGCCTTAATGTGTTAGCATATAAAATGAAAATTAAACAAGTTAAGTCATTATATGTACAGTTATACGAAAATAACACACTTTTCATCTCCCCCCCCCCCACACATCCCCATATTCAAGATGTTGTATTATCTTTACATCTACATACTATTCCAAAGATATCTTGTCTGTTATTTTATGACATGAGGTTTAAAGGAGAATACCATTTATTACATGTTATTCCAAATATAATATTAACATAGAGATCTTTGTTTTGGTTTATCAGCAACCAAGATTTGAAGACCCCTGAGAGAGAGAGAGAGAGAGAGAGAGAGAGAGAGGGGGTTTAACATCCACTCAACACAAACTAGGTCATTTCAGGACTAACATATGTTTTTTTTTATTTTATTTCAATAATTCGCTTGGGCATAGGGGTCTTTAGTGGGAGGAAACCGGAGTGCCCATGGGAAACCCATAAGGTTGAGAAGGCGCCCCTATCTTCATGCTCACATACGCTCACACCTGGGCTCGAAACCACAACCGCAAGCCAGAGGTGATTGAAGACCCCTGAAGTGAAGCAAATATAGGAAATCAGTTGCTGTTACTATTACTAAATATGAGAATTATTATGTAAGTGGTGAGGAAATCAATTTCAGATTTTAAGAGTCAATTTCCATATGGAGTCAGATCCTGTAAACTTTTGTCCATTATTTTTGCATGTTTAAATTAAAGCTTTTAACAACATGGAATCAGGTATAATTAATGGATGTTAATTTTCCTGTAATAGTATTTTGAAACATTTACATTACGTCACAACAATAGATCGTGTCAGTTGCCAGGAAGTGTATTTGCATGCAAGCCTGGGTTCATATCATCTTGCTCTATTAGCATGTAAACAGAATCAGTCTACAATGACAGTAGAACTTAGATAAAAATAAACAAATATGGTATGGACTTCTGCCAGAAATAATTCTCTTAATTTAGGTCAAAACAAAGTACAGAAATTTGGTTAATCTCCTGTACTATTGTGATTAACAATGAGGCAAGTTTTATACAATTTTCTTTTTCTGTTGAAAAATTAAAATGCTTTGTCTGTCTACTTGATCTTTTACTTCCATTTACTTGCAGAGTCTACTGGAGGCTTCATTCGCTCAATGTTCTCACAACTATAGCCATTGGATCAACACATAAGAAACGCCCCTGGCATGCTCACATTTTTGTCCTGTGGGAGACTAATCGGTGCTTTTCAGGAATTTGGGTATTTTTCTAGCAAAACTGTCTCTATTTGTCATCCAAATATGTCATACTTTTATTGAAAACAAATACCTTTTAAATACTTTTGTGGCAATGTATCTTTTAAAGGAATCTTATAGCTTACTAAATTTAGTTTCACTTTTGGCACAATTCCTGTTTTATCTAAAGATCGAAAATTTTCAATGATGAGAGACATCAAATTGATAATAAAATCCAATGCAATCAACTAAAAAGTTATTGGAATCAGATTGTTTACTAAATTTAGTTTCAAATTTGGCATAACACAGGCTTTATCTAAAGATGAAAATTTGTAATAAAGACAGAACACAAAATAAATCAATATAAATTCAATGAAATCTACAATTTTATTTTGACCAAAATTAAAGAAATCATTCAAAGGTTTGCATATACTAATATTCGTTTATTTTGGACTGTTCGCATATTTCACTGAATATAATTGATTAGAAAATTAATATAAATCACTTTATAATTACATAATTACATTAATATGTATTTTTAGACCCATTTTCGTTCTAAGGTTCTAAAAATGGAGCTATACACCTTTAATAGAGCCCTATTTTTTGGAACCTTAAAATAAACGAAATCAATTATATTCAGTGAAATATGCGAACAGTCCAAGCTAAATGACAGTTGTTTACGACTAATTCGTCCATTCGGCACATTTTTTAGTTATTATTTTGTCGTTTGTGAATCAGCCATAATTAATTACTCCTGCAGTGCCTTGTATTATATGTTTTTCTTTGTTCATTGCAAATGGCACCTGAAACCATAGAATACACGACACGTGTACTGATTATTGATTACAGAACTCGTGTACTGATTATAAAATACTCATTAGGTCTTAAATAATGGATATAAGGAAGCCATATTTTCACAAGATAACTATTATATCAATATTGATTGAAATGGACCAATATTGAATTCAAATTTGTGTTTTTAATTTCGAATATTATGAAAAATATTGAGTTAAACATTTAGCTCCTTTAATGTACCATTAATCAACCTATTTTTATTTTCAGTGGAGAATGTGCATTGAAACATCAGAGGTGTCTGATTCAGTTTAAGTCCAATTTATGGTATCAATAAATAACAACTGAACTCATTTGCTGGCATTCCATTATAAAATCTTCCAACAAGTCTGGCAGAATTTTCTGTTTAAATCAACATGACAATTAACTAACATCAGTAAAACATCTGCACAGCTTTGTGTTCAAAGGAACAACAACAGCACATTTAAAGACTACATAATTCATTTGAATATAAAATTACACACAATGAGGAATTGTGTAACTGGTCAACAGAGTCTAGGTCAAGAATTCTGGTAGTGTTTAATATGTTTGTCATGATGACCAAGGCTATAGTAAACTATAACTACCAAGATTCAAATACAGGACAAAAAACTTTTCTACCACCCTAGGTGGCAGGAGACGTATCTTAAACTCCAAGAACGAACAAACTCAGTACAGGACGAATCTGAGAGACAAAACATGAATTAAGATTGGGGTAGTGTTGATGGAAAACAATCCAGTGAGAAAGTCAGAAATGGGGTTTAACACCACTCAACACAAATCTAGTCATTTCGGGTGTACAAGATGGTTCAATTTGAATTCATTGGGAGGAGTCATAGGACCTGGAGAAAACTCATGTTTGCATAGGCAACACTACTCACTTCTCCTTGACATATACAAGCGAGGAATCGAAAATCATGCCACTCGACTCAACAACAGAACTTATGATCTCAAGTGCACACATTAAATAACCTCATCCCACCAAAACATTTCAGAATTATAATATTTGTATAATCTTATGTAATTAGTTAGACACATAATCATGACAGTTTGAAGTCATACTAGAGTAATCCTTATTAGGCCATATATTAACATATTAACAGCAGGTCTGGAAATAATGGTTTTAACTGAACCAGACAAAACGTCAGGCACTTGTACCTGACATTCTAAATTTTGTGCCAGACATGTATTAAATGATGTATCAATACAAACACTGATACAGACAATCTGTGCAGGACAAATGACAGAGAGATTGTACCTAACGAAGCCTGAATTTGTGTCTGTTGTTATCTGTGACACGTGCTCCAGGTCTATTAGAAGTTAGAAATGACATCTGATTTCTGAAAGGAAATTGGGTTTACTTTAATGTCCTACTGTTCTAATCTGACCTGGCTAATGAAGACAGAAGATCTGATGTTTAATAGGCTACTGACATTTATATATGGCATGTTTCCCTTTAAAGGTCCAATCTCGATAATATTTTGGAGAATAAAACTGCTTAATTTTGTGTTAAAATCTCTTAACAATCCTCTACATTGGGGCCAAACAACTAACTCAACATATGCGATACGTTTTAAAACATCTAAACCCTTCAGTCTTTATCTGAAAATGGAAACCTGTGTTCCAAGCTGTATTATGCGGTTTCTGGATAAAACCAAACTTTGATTTTATAAAAATTATGAGTAGGTGAAAGTGAAATTTACCTTTCATCATCAAGTACAGCACATGGGTCATTCATTGTATGGACCTTTCCAAACAAATGAACCGAAATCTTAAAAAGGTTACATGTCCGGATAAGCAGTTTCAGCACAATATTTTGAGCTGAAATTAGGAGAAAAGGTCAACACACCTTTTCTCTATATTTTGCCGTTTGAATTTCATACGTAATCAGACTTTTATTTTCTTTCAAATCTGGATAGTCCCTTTATATAAATTTTATAGGCTAAATACCTGCTACTGTACTAATTTAATAGGCAATAAATTCATCACATCAAAGAAATGATTTCCTTATGTTCTGTTATCTCTTAGATGCCACTTTATCTTCTTCCTTTCCTTCTTTGTTCATTTTATAAAACAGCATTTAGAAAATTTCTAAGAGTTTTTGTTTATGTTTCATGTCTAAAACTTTTAAATAGGAATTATTTACAAAAGAAACCATTTCAAAGTGAGATGAGTTTTCTTCTGCTTTAACCTTGTCTTAAATATTTGCAGAGATACAAACAGATGTCAACATGGCCATGTGCTATAAATCGAGCTTTTTCCACTGCTAATTTGATGCATGTAATGATTTTAAAGGCACAAGAAAACTTGGTCATCAACATCATGATCTCTTGGAAGGTACAAGAATTATAAACTCTGTCGTATTGGTAATCATCAACCAAATATAATCAAGTACTAGTTTATTAGTATTACAATGACTTTAAAATTAAGATTAAACTACCATCACTGCAGTTACAGATGCATAAATGAAACAAAGTTTCATAAATTTTCATAAAGATATCCTGAATGGTTTGAGAGATGTTCTTAGGAATAATAATTGCATTATTAAAAACTAAGTAATGTTTGTTTCCATAGTATCAAAAAACTTAGATAACCAGTGGCTGCCAGGCAGGATACGCCTACATTTTGAAAGAGAGGGATTGAGAACAATCAAGATTTTTCATACATTCAGGGGCCATAATCCAAGAAGTTATGGTCTGAAATGCGCAAATATCGAAAGGGACAGAGATCTTTGAGATATAAAGATATATTTTAAGTTTCATAAAAATCAAACTTCAAACTTAACCGTTTTATCCAACATTTCGTCAGTAAAAATACTAACTTCTTCAAGGATGAAAAACTAAATACAAAAAAAAAATCCATCAAATCATCTGTAATTGGTTTGTTTTACCTGTTTCTATTTATTGGAAGTTTCTCATATGAAAATGTGGGCGTATGAAAAATGCAGACCTTGGCAGACAGGGGTGACAACATTATTCATCCACAATAAATAAGGTCTAGACAGTTTTATTTACTATGCCATCTTCCCCAGATCAATGCTATACATAACAATAATATGTCATTTTGTATTAATAAATATTGAATATTTTTTTACCCTTTAGGAATGTATGGTACTCTATTAATTGTCATGTGATACCTATAAAATATTTTACATGTATGTATGTAGTGCATGAGATATTAAAAATATAGTAGTCTGTCCAACATCTATAACAAATCTCAGAACAAAGCTGTAAAAGTCGAATGTAAACATAAAGAAAACACTGCAAAATGTGTTTAAAAACATACAATTTAAAAATCTTTTCTTTTGTATACCAAGGTGAGCACTATCACATGATAAAAGGCAAAAATTCTCATTGGAAATCTTTTAAACTTGGCAGCAAAGTTATTCCCTCAAGTATGTTCAAATTTTTTCAATCTTAAAAATGCAATATGTTTACAAAAGATTTTTGGAAACTAAGGGAGATTGTTCACTGTGCAATAAGAAAGAACCGTATCGAATTTTAAAATTTAAAAATCCTTTTTAAATAAGTTACCTCATATAAAAGTTCTTGATAAATTTATTAAAACTGGTTTGGATTGTTCATTAAAGGAGCTTAATCGCTTATATTTGGGACCTAGAAATTGACCCAAATGGATCGCAACGCATATAATACTGTAATATGAATGTATATTAACTGATTTACATTCAATTGTTTCCGTTTTGACTCTTAATTTCAAATCAGTTTTGTCCAGCCAAATACGGCACGAGTCTCAACCGAATAGAAATTTCTAGAGTCTGGTTATTCCAGTCTATTGCGCATGCTCTCCAGATAAGTTATGGCGTCGCCATTTGACATATTTTTGAGTTCTCCCCCCTAGTTTACACTCTCAGATTCATGAAATCTTGTTGCCAAGGTCCTCAATAAAAAAGTTTTTAAAGTCAGTGATAGTGCTCACTGTTTCATACAAGAATTTCTAAAATTTGGTGGATTGTTGAAAACAATTTACTGAGACTTTATCCCTATGTTTACATTTAATTTACAACATAGAGGACAGAATTCCATAGAATATTTGTTGTTGTTGTTATTATTAAGGGGCCTGATATGAAACTATGTTTTAAATTAGGAGTTTTAACACTCACCCTATTTCTTGTATCTTGATCCAAGTCCACACATTGATCTAGTGGAATACCGTGTATAAATTCTGTTGTTAATATTTGGTCTGTAGATAAATCTTCTATAACATCAGGTACATATAACATATGATCATCTTGTAATAATTCTCTACAATAAAAACAATTCTATTATGTTTTATTATTACTATATTTAGCATTCACAATTTTTTTTTTTTTAGGTAAAATGAACATAATTTAACTATAAGATCACTTCTGTGAGTCAACATTATTGCGATCTCCACGGCTTAACATTTTACTGATTAATATGTGGCAATAAAGATGACACAGTTGCTTGCATATGGTAATGAAAACATCAATGACGTCATTTTCTACCGAACATTTGTCCATTTTATTATAATATTGGTCCATTTGAATGATACTGTAACGCGGAAAAAAGGAAAAATGATTCTAACCTTTTCTGGTGACTTTTAACTCAATTAAATTTTCGTTTCATTAATTCCACATACCGGTAAATTGTTACTTGATGTCATCATGCAAAGTGACCTACCTAAATTTGTTACCACTTTCTGCCTCTCGTATATAATCTACTTCCCACGCTAATTCTCTCTTGGCAACTTTCATTACACTGTCTATATACATTCCTTTAAATAGCCAAATAAGTAAACTGATAAATATTTTATATAGTGACAGAAAATTCCACAAGTAAACAAGGTAGCACAGGTTAACCACATTAGTAATTAGACTACCACTGGTTCATTCTACACACAGAGAACTATCTCCTTTGGGAATAGACCTCTACCTACATGGAATGACCGCCATACACAACTATACTATAGTTTGTTATGTGGATCTTATAATTCGTTTTACATTTTTCATGAATACAAAAGGCTAAATAAACATTTAAGACTTCTTAATTGAAAGTTGAGGTATATTTAGTGATTTCTACTAAAATTGTTGATTAATGTCAGTCTATTAGCTTTGTGTCTGTCCCAAGCGGAGATAATGGAAAACAGCGTAACTTTCGTAAGACACTTGTTGAAAACAATGATTTTAGTCCTAGCTGTCAAAATGTTGTATCTGATATCAATAAGTTGGAGCCAAACATGTATCAGAATTATCTATATAAACACATAATACTGACAATTCTATGACAAACAGAATAACAGGTACAGAGGAACTGTGCCACACAAATCCTTGTTGTGCCTGACATTGTGTGTGGCAGGTGCTTTATTTCTATGGTTTATTTCTAACAGCCAGAATATTCACATTTGTCAGCAGAAATAAAAAGAATCTTTGTTATATACAACTTTACATGTTTTAAGGATTTTTGTGGCAAAGTTTAACCTTTGTCTCAAATACAGGAGGTATAATAGCCTGAAAATGATATTGGCACACAACGTAAATACACATTTTAGGATATATATATGGGGATACTGCAGCTGATAGACATGCATTGCAGTGGATTAAAAGGGGAGATAAAGAATTACTCCTGGTTAAAACTTTTCATTTAAAAATCCTGAATATTCTCCCTACGAAACAGGAAAAAGTCAAACCACAATATGTTTTATCTGTCAATCGAGTCCAGTGATTAAACTACACTTGTCTTGGCATAGATAAAATCATTATATTAATCAGATTTCAGTTTCTCTTCCAGTTTGATGTGTTGATTGAGTTGAAATTTGAATTTTTTGCAGCTAATCAAGTAGCCTAAATGTATTTTTTGCAGAAAATGGTTAAATACGATGATCAAAGACATTTTTCCAAACTCAACATAACTATGATACGTAATGACCTATTTTACAACTTATTTCACTAACCTTCAGGTAATATCTGCCAGACATTTAAAACAGACATCAAATTATTTATATCACTATCTATACTTTTTGCTACACCAGGATACTGAAATTCAAAATATATAAATTTAATATCATAAACCAATAATAATCCGTAAGACAAGACCTCACGGTGCTTCAACTACACATTTATTGTGTTACATTAAATACATCCTATAATATCCCAAAGTACTAAATCACAACCTGACTGACTGGAAGACATTAACTAAATCCATGACCCTGCTCGAATTACAAAATTCAACAGAGAGAAAAAGGGGGTTAAAGATCCACTGAACACAAACTAGAGTATTTCGGGACGACCATATGGTTCAATTTTATTTCAATAACTTGCTTGTGTGTTGGGGTCTTTAGCAGTGGACCCACAGAAAACCCATAAGGTTAGACAGGCGATCCTCTTCCTTATCACGTACAACTGCGAAATTGAAACCACACCAGTTGAATCAAAGACAGACCTTATGATTCAACGCGCACACAATAACCATTCGGCCATCCAATCCTAAAACTATCCATTGTGTATAGTGTACTACAGTGCATAGCCAGGCTGTAAAAAATATATAATTTGACGATCATAACCAAGTTTTACCTGTATTTTGACAGCTACTTCTCTACCATCGTGTAAAACACCTTTATGAACCTGACCAATCGATGCAGCAGCAAATGGTTTATCTTCAAATGATTGAAATTTATCTCTCCAATCATATCCTATTTCTTTATTTAATACTTTCTGTAACATAGGAAAACAACAATTGGCACTCTTCAGAAGGAAGACAACATTGTGTTTAGTGAAATAAGAGTTGATTTTACTGAATTAGGCATTTTCAATAACATTTTCATTTTTGGCCACTATATGGCATCATGAATCAATTTACTTTTATGTAAATTACAACCGGTAAATTATTAATTGTTAGTTAACAAAGCAATCAACAGTAATACCTTAGTGAGAATCGGCCATGTGGTTCATAATACAAGTAATTATCACAATATCATTTAATGGTAATTTTGAGAATTTGGTAAAAAAAAAACAAAACAAGGTTGCCGATAATTCGTTACAGGGTCAGTACTTAAAGGGACAATAACATTCTTGCTGGCTTGGTAGCTCCAGAAAAATAATAATACCCTTATTCTAAGTACTAGATGTTTAAGTGTCCTACCTGTTGTGTAAATTATCCATTACAACCTATTTTACTTGTCCAGAGGGTTCGAAAATATTTTAAAATCCAAGTCACATTTGAAAAGGTTTACGTTACGACTTTTCAAATCAATTGGTTGAATTTTTCCAATTTTTTAAAACAGGTGTGTTAAAATGAAATTTATATCATCATTTAATTGGAATATTCTAAAATAATGCGATTTGTTGACCAGAATGAAGATTGGGACATATTATTCAGTTACGACAATGGTGTTATTGGGGCTTTAAAGTGGCATTATGGAAGATTAGATAATTATAAAGAGCTGACAGTTTTTCTCCAACAGAATCACCAATGCTGAATTCCAATAACATGTGACATCAGTTGGAATTATTTCAATAAACCAGTTCTAATTAACGTTTACCATGGTATTATGATTTTTTTTTTATACACATGCTAACAGAGGTTTATTTTAAAAATATTGTCGTTATTATTGAAGGCCATATGGTATAGGCATAGCAAATTTTATTTTAAAGCAATATTATATAATGATGACATGGTAAATAAAATATATTTGAAAACTGCTGGTCAGTTATTTCAGACAGTCCATTTGATTTTATTTCACTTTATAAAATTACTTACTGTCATCTGTGAAATCGGCATAAAATCTGCACTCTGTCTTACTCTCTCAAATATCTTCTGTAGTTGTGGATTAATTAAAGCATTATCTGTAACAGAAATAGATGGTATACTTGTTATTGAGGCATTATGATAGATTTAGATAACAGCTGGTTGTTATTACTATAATAGTTCAAAAATAGATAATTAAAATGATTATACGGAAAATTTCATTCAATTTACATTATTCTTGGTGAAGTTATTACTGTTTTAAGATGTAACGTAAATCATTAAACTTAAATATTTATTCAGATTAGTATTGGTAAGAAAACATACATTTTTTTTAAGTCAAATTTTAATACACAACTTGTCAAATCTGAAATCATTAGGCATATATAATGGAATAAAAAAACAAACAAATAAAGACCCTTTGGCCTCCCAAGAATAAATGTGTACCTTGTATACTTAACATCTGCCCAAGTTTAAGTGCTGCACCTCTCACCCTACATAAAGTATTTACAATTCTTTCAGCATTAGCTTCAGTTAAAAATGGAGAATTGTCTAAAATAGCTGTTCCCTTCGCTGAAATGACAAACAAAATTCAATTCTTACAAATTTTCATTCATTTTTTCTTAATGTACTGTGATAATCACATGTTTAGGTATTTAAAATGAATATGTATTTTCAAATTATTCAATTATTTAACCGATACAGAATCAGTAATATCATTGGGTTATGGATCATGTCTGGATGGCCTAATGGTTAGCATGTGTGCCGTGTGTATGTTAAGTATTAATTGTGATTTGGTCTGATATTTCGGTGGGTTGGAGAAAGACGATAAAACTTATAATAAATATTAGCTTTATTATGGAAGGCATGACATCTCTACGGCAGGGTTGCAAGTTGCAACATGTATAACACTCATTACTGAAACATGCACATATTCATACGTTGTATGCATGCAAACAAATTACAATTATCAAACTGAAGATAGTTATTGCCATACTGACAATAACTTGTAAAGACATCACAATAAGGTATGTCATGAGTCAACTGGCATGGTTTCAATACCCTGGTTGTACGTGACAAGGAGTAGGGTCTCCTGTCCAACTTCATGGGTTTTCTCTGGCTCCTCCTGTTTCCTCCCACTGATAAAAAATCCTACGAGCAAGCAAATTGTTGAAATAAAATTGAACCATATGTTAGTCCCGAAATGTCTTATTTTATGTCGAGTGGATATTAAACCCATTTCTCTCTCTCTCCCCCTATAGGTACTAGATTGTACATACATTCTGAATTGTTTGCTTTGTCTGTGATTTACTGTAAAGTTATATATAAATTGTTTAGTTAAAAAGTTTTTTTTAAGGAAATCCACAAAAGAGATTATTATCTTTTCAACCCTGTATTAAAATATTTCTGCTTTCCTATGTCTTACCGTTGTCAGATAATCCGAAAGTTCTTTTTGTTATTTCTGATATCGCACCAACTCCTAGTCCTGCTGCTAAACCTAATAAATATAATAAGCAAAATAAACAAGAGCTTAGGCAAATTCAACATCACATGCCCTGGTATACCAAAAACTAAGACAATTTTGTTTTGATAATCGAAATAATGTAGATTCTGAAAAATATTGAATTACCAAAAGGTACAACTATTAATAAGACATGAAGATTGATATGTATACAAAATTTCATAAGATATCTTGAATGGTTTATGGGATGGAAGGATGGAACCCCATTGTAGAATTGGAGCATATTGATTTACTGTTTATCCTTCTCCTCAGTTTGGTAATTAAACGAAGTACAGGTTACAATATATATAAACTTGAAACAAATATTATAATAATTACCTCCATAACTCATAAGTCTACTTATTCTTGTAGCAGGTACTTTTCTTTCTCTAGCACGGGCATTTAGCTATATAAATTATTAAAGACTATACATAACGGCTATAAATATCAATTTCATTTATAGTAAAGGCTGTGTCTATCTGGCAAATACTTTCACTTAAAAACTCCAGAATATAGAATATATTGAAATTTGTTTCACAATCCAGTACGTGTCCTGGACATGAAGTTTGAAGTTTGATAACTTTACCATTCTGCACATACATGTATAAACCTATCTACATGTAATTTGAGAATAAATGTCTGCAACATTTAAAATATCAACCTATTATATTTAAACACTTAAATTCTTGAAATCAAATAAATTCTGATTCTGCTGGTGTAAAAAAGTGGTATAATCAACTTACAGACTGTTGAAAGTTTGGTACTGGTATCTTAGAAGCTTGTTTGGCTGCTGCTTTCAGTGTATCACCTGCAGTATTCAATATATTGGCTGCCGCTGCTGTCGGCGTTGAAAATTTAACAGAACCTGAAGTTGTTTTTGTTGAGGTACGAAAGTTTGTCTGGTCGGATGTTGCTGTCTTTTTAGATTTGCTCTGTGGATACGTTGAAGTAGATGGGTAAATAGAGGCACTTGATATATTTATGGGAGGTGTGTCATTGTCCGTTGTAGAAGTAGGAGGAATGGATGAATCATTCGTGGAAGGCGGGTCAACAATGTCTGCTGAAGAAGCCTGTATGATATAATCATCAGATAATGGAGAAACTTCTGGAGGAGGTGGAGGTCGGAAATCTGTGTCCAGATTGTCAGATTTGACATCTTTATACTGAAGACTTTGAGAAGCAGCAGTAACTTTTGTTTTGACAGTTTCTACTACAGCAGATGCTTGATTAGATATATCGTATACTGTATCTTGTACATTTCTCTGTAAATACAAACAATTAAACAAATCACATATTGTAAGATCTAGATTAAATTCAATAATAATGAGTCAAAATTTAAGGTAGCTAAGTGTAAGTCAAATATCATCCAGTCTTTGACATTTAAAACACAAAATATTTGTCAATTTAAATCAACAATGATGTTGTGCTTTTACTGGGAAACGATGGGCTTCTGATATCCAATATTTAAGATAAAATGAACATTTTACAATTGGTACATGAATAGTTTACCATAATAAATACTATCGTTGTAATAAATAACCAAACACTAGAGATTGCCATTCAAGAGAATTCTGTCATGTCTTGCCAAAATGTAATTGGAAAGATAACTCCACATTTCAAATTGGGGTAGTTCTGACCAATTTATGAAAATGTGATAAAATCTGTCAATTGTGGCGATGTATCAGACTTACAAAAAGAATGTGACAGTAATATATATGGTACATAAAATGTTGCCGTTGGGCTAATGAAGACAAGAAAACTTGAATTTTAATAATCCTTGAAATCAGTTAGTTGGTATGATACTTACAGCTACTTCTTGTCGTTTAACAATAGCTGAACTGACAGCATTCTCAAACTGAAAACCAGCATTTCCTACTGATGCTTTCAGACTAGAATTTTTCCACGCTCTACTGAGTTCTTTCCCTTGATTCTCAGCTAAAGCCCTCGTGACTTGCTCTAAACCTCTTATAATCCCCAACAAATCACTTCTTCTCGACATGCTTCTGTAAAAAAATTTTTACAGATTTCAAAAAACATTATAATCATCACATATAAAAAATCCATACATGAGTTGATCGGTTCTGGTACATTATTTGTTAGAGTCACATATTGCTTACCGTATGAAAACATGTTTGTTTTTGGCGATATTTGGAGCCCTTCAATTTCACCTTACAAACTATCTGTGAATATTATTGTTCAGTTGAATTAAACAACATTTTTTCACTTGTGGTGTATGATTATCAATCTCACATCACATCATGTCACATATTTTGTTTGCTGTTCCATTTGCTTTTTCTGTTCTTGAAAGAAACGAAAATGTATCCTATGTAACATTTGCCATGCGCTTTAATTAATCTGTGGTCACTGGTGATCGTGTTACATGTAGGTCGGATTAATTAATTGTGTTTGAGAGTTTGGGTAATTGAATAGATATGCCTATGACAATTTTCAATGGTTGTTATTTCAAAGAAAATTCAAGCTATGTACAGTTTTTGCTCCGTATCAATTGCTTACTGTCTGTTCCAGGTGATACTCGAACGCGAAAAATGCATGCCATGCTTTCATTTTTTAATTCAAATGGCTGAAACTTTAGTAAATAGCTCTTCCAAAAGCGTTATATTCTACTGGAACAAAACAACCACCTACACATCTAAGTAGGGTGAAATGACTTAAAGTTAAAACAAACCAAGCAGCACCACTTGTCCAGTTAGGCTCGTCAAGATAACTAGGCCAAACATGGCTGTTTCCAGTTAAGATGTCAACAAAGCTTGACCGAATTTAGTTCTCACAAGACAGAAATCATTCCAGGTATTTCACAAAGATTTAGCCATTTTAATTCAAATTTGAATAAATGACAAGCGTTTTTCGAGTCGTAGTAATTACCTGGAATGGTATTATACAGTACTATATCACTGCTTTCTCCACTCCATGACTTTGAATTATTAATTGTTTTCAAATCAAAGAGGCCTATTCTAAATAAAAACCAATTTTATCTTTAGCTATAGGCATTCGATCATGTTTATTATCTTTCTTGCAAACCCAAAGCAAAAACATATTATAATAAGAGAGAGACAAATGGGGTTTAACATCCACTCAACACAAACTAGGTTATTTTGGGACTAACATATGGTTTAATTTTATTTCAGTAATTTGCTTGCGCGTAGGGGTCTTTAGCAGTGGGAGGAAACCGGAGTAACCAGAGAAAACACACAAGGTTAGACAGGCGACCCTACTCCACGTAAAGGCCACGTACAACCAGGGACTTGAAACCACGCCATTGACCCAATGGTATAACGCGTGCACGCTAACCATTCGGCCATTCAACCTCCCATTAATGGCATTATCATTATATATAATAAGATAAATCGATAAAGCAAAGCATTATAGTGAATGGACCTAAATAACCAACACAGGCTTTTAACAATATTAATATCAAATAACCAAAATGTTACGTCACTGATTCTAATTTATAAGTATAACTTCTAAATCAAAGTTATGGCTAAACTGATATTTATTATATAAAAACCGACCTGACTCACCCCAAGACAAACCCAACCAATAACTAACAGACAACTTTCCTTACCAGACAAATTGTCTGCTGAGAGTGCTCAAAAATTAACAGACAAGAATAAATCTAGGTCATAATATTCACCTCTTAGCACAATGGGTTGATCTGCTCTAATCACGTGATCAATTCTGTCCACTGGCCGCCGTCGATACTGTAGTTTGAACCTTAAAAATCACCCCGGAGGTATTAATGTTCCAGGAAAATGTTTATATTTTCTGAAAGATAATAAATTGTTCTTTTAAACAGTATGTGATAGTATACTTGGAATTTGATTTTTCATATTGCATTTCACTGCGACAAGACTGCATCTATATCAACACGGCCTCGATATCTGCTACCCCACCCCTATTTTACTTTACAATTCACTCTGTAAATATTAATGTGCCAGGAAAATGATTATATTTTCTGAAAGATAATACATTCCTCTGTTATTTGGTATATGACATTATACTAGGAATTTGATTTTTCATGTTGCATTTTGCTGTCGCAAATGGCAGCAACCGATAAAAATACCGTCTCCAGGTCTGCTACCCCACCCTCGTATACCTCACAATTCACACCGTAGATATTAATGTGCCAGGAAAATGTTTATATTTTCTGAAAGATAATACATTCTTCTATTAAATGGTATGTGACAATATACTTGGAATTTGATTTTTCATGTTGCATTTCGCTGCCGTAAATGACAGCATCTTAAATCAATATTGCCTCGATGTCTGCTACCCCACCCCTCTTATACCTTACAATTCACCCTGTAGATATTAATGTGCCAAGAAAATGATTATATTTTCTGAACGATAATACATTTCTCTATTAAATGGTATGTGACATTATACTTAGAATTTGATTTTTCATGTTGCATTGCGCTGCCGTAAATTGCAGCATCTTAAATCAATTTGGCCTCCATGTCTGCTACCCCACCCCTCTTTTACCTTACAATTCACTCTGTAAATATCAATGTGCCAGGAAAATGATTATATTTTCTTAAAGATAATACATTCCTCTATTATATGGTATATGACATTATACCAGGAATTTGATTTTTCATGTTGCATTTCGCTGCCGCAAATGACAGCAACCGATAAAAATACCGCCTCCCGGTCTGCTACCCCACCCCTCTTATACCTTACAATTCACTCTGTAGCTATAATTGTGCCAGGAAAATGATTATATTTTCTGAAAGATAATACATTCCTCTATTAAATTATTAAATGGTATGTGACATTATACCTGGAATTTGATTTTTCATGTTGAATTTCGCTGCCGTAAATGACACTAATGACAGCATCTTAAATCAAAATGGCCCCGACGTCTGCTACCCCACCCCTCTTATACCTTACAATTCACTCTGTAGATATTAATGTGCCAGGAAGCGATTATATTTTCTGAACGATAATACATTTTTCTATTAAAAGGTATGTGACATTATACTTGGAATTTGATTTTTCATGTTGCATTGCGCTGCCGTAAATTGCAGCATCTTAAATCAATTTGGTCTCCAGGTCTGCTACCCCACCCCTCTTATACCTTACAATTCACTCTGTAGTTATAATTGTGCCAAGAAAATGATTATATTTTCTGAAAGATAATACATTCCTCTATTAAATGGTATGTGACATTATACCTGGAATTTGATTTTTCATGTTGCATTTCGCTGCCGTAAATGACACTAATGACTGCATCTTAAATCAATATGGCCCCGACGTCTGCTACCCCACCCCTCTTATACCTTACAATTCACTCTGTAGATATTAATGTGCCTGGAAAGCGATTATTTTTTCTGAACGATAATACATTTTTCTATTAAAAGGGATGTGACATTATACTTGGAATTTGATTTTTCATGTTGCATTGCGCTGCCGTAAATTGCAGCATCTTAAATCAATTTGGCCTCGATGTCTGCTACCCCGCCCCTCTTTTACCTTACAATTCACTCTGTAGATATAAATGTGCCAGGAAAATGATTATATTTTCGGAAAGATAATACATTCCTCTATCATATGGTATGCGACATTATGCTAGGAATTTGATAAAAATACCGCCTCCAGGTCTGCTACCCCACCCCTATTTTACTTTACAATTCACCCTGTAGATATTAATGTGCCAGGAAAATGATTATATTTTCTGAAAGATAATACATTCCTCTGTTATATGGTATGTGACATTATACTAGGAATTTGATTTTTCATGTTGCATTTCGCTGCCGTAAATGACACTAATGACAGCATCTTAAATCAATATGGCCCCGACGTCTGCTACCCCACCCCTCTTATACCTTACAATTCACTCTGTAGATATAAATGTGCCAGGAAAATGATTATATTTTCGGAAAGATAATACATTCCTCTATCATATGGTATGCGACATTATACTAGGAATTTGATTTTTCATGTTGCATTTTGCTACCGCAAATGACAGCAACCGATAAAAATCCCGTCTCCAGGTCTGCTACCCCACCCCTCTTATACCCTACAATTCACCCTGTAAATATTAAAGTGCCAGAAAAATGATTATATTTTCTGAAATATAATACATTCCTCTATTAGATGGTATATAACATTATACTTGGAATTTGATTTTTCATGTTGCATTTTGCTGCCGTAAATGACAGCATCTTAAATCAATATGGCCTCGATGTCTGCTACCCCACCCCTCTTATACCTTAAAATTACTTCTGTAGATATAAATGTGCCAAGAAAATGATTATATTCTCTGAACGATGATACATTTCTCTATTAAATGGTATGTGACATTATACTTAGAATTTGATTTTTCATGTTGCATTGCGCTGCCGTAAATTGAATCATCTTAAATCAATTTGGCCTCGATGTCTGCTACCCCACCCCCCTTTTACCTTACAATTCACTCTGTAGCTATAAATGTGCCAAGAAAATGATTATATTTTCTTAAAGATAATACATTCCTCTATTATATGGTATATGACATTATACCAGGAATTTGATTTTTCATGTTGCATTTCGCTGCCGCAAATGACAGCAACCGATAAAAATACCGCCTCCAGGTCTGCTACCCCACCCCTCTTATACCTTACAATTCACTCTGTAGCTATAATTGTGCCAGGAAAATGATTATATTTTCTGAAAGATAATACATTCCTCTATTAAATGGTATGTAACATTATACTTGGAATTTGATTTTTCATGTTGCATTTTGCTGCCGTAAATGACAGCATCTTAAATCAATATGGCCTCGATGTCTGCTACCCCACCCCTCTTATACCTTAAAATTCATTCTGTAGATATAAATGTGCCAAGAAAATGATTATATTTTCTGAACGATGATACATTTCTCTATTAAATGGTATGTGACATTATACTTGGAATTTGATTTTTCATGTTGCATTGCGCTGCCGTAAATTGCAGCATCTTAAATCAATTTGGCCTCGATGTCTGCTACCCCACCCCTCTTTTACCATACAATTCACTCTGTAGATATAAATGTGCCAGGAAAATGATTATATTTTCGGAAAGATAATACATTCCTCTATCATATGGTATGCGACATTATACTAGGAATTTGATTTTTCATGTTGCATTTTGCTACCGCAAATGACAGCAACCCATAAAAATCCCGTCTCCAGGTCTGCTACCCCACCCCTCTTATACCTTACAATTCACCCTGTAAATATTAATGTGCCAGAAAAATGATTATATTTTCTGAAATATAATACATTCCTCTATTAAATGGTATGTAACATTATACTTTGATTTTATAATTTGATTTTTCATGTTGCATTTGCTGCCGTAAATGACAGCATCTTAAATCAATATGGCCTCGATGTCTGCTACCCCACCCCTCTTATACCTTAAAATTCATTCTGTAGATATAAATGTGCCAAGAAAATGATTATATTTTCTGAACGATAATACATTTCTCTATTAAATGGTATGTGACATTATACTTAGAATTTGATTTTTCATGTTGCATTGCGCTGCCGTAAATTGCAGCATCTTAAATCAATTGGGCCTCGATGTCTGCTACCCTACCCCTCTTATACCTTAAAATTCATTCTGTATAAATGTGCCAATAAAATGATTATATTTTCTGAACGATAATACATTCCTCTATTAAATGGTATGTGACATTATACTTAGAATTTGATTTTTCATGTTGCATTGCGCTGCCGTAAATTGCAGCATCTTAAATCAATTTGGCCTCGATGTCTGCTACCCCACCCCTCTTTTACCATACAATTCACTCTGTAGATATAAATGTGCCAGGAAAATGATTATATTTTCATAAGGATAATACATTCCTCTATTATATGGTATATGACATTATACCAGGAATTTGATTTTTCATGTTGCATTTCGCTGCCGCAAATGACAGCAACCGATAAAAATACCGCCTCCAGGTCTGCTACCCCACCTCTCTTATACCTTAAAATTCACTCTGTAGCTATAATTGTGTCAGGAAAATGATTATATTTTCTGAAAGATAATACATTTCTCTATTAAATGGTATGTGACATTATACTTAGAATTTGATTTTTCATGTTGCATTGCGCTGCCGTAAATTGAAGCATCTTAAATCAATATGGCCTCGATGTCTGCTACCCCACCCCTCTTATACCTTAAAATTCACTCTGTAGATATAAATGTGCCAAGAAAATGATTATATTTTCTGAACGATAATACATTTCTCTATTAAATGGTATGTGACATAATACTTAGAATTTGATTTTTCATGTTGCATTGCGCTGCCGTAAATTGAAGCATCTTAAATCAATTTGGCCTCGATGTCTGTTACCCCACCCCTCTTTTACCATACAATTCACTCTGTAAATATAAATGTGCCAGGAAAATGATTATATTTTCTGAAAGATAATACATTCCTCTATTAAATGGTATGTGACATTATACCTGGAATTTGATTTTTCATGTTACATTTCCCTGCCGTAAATGACACTAATGACAGCATCTTAAATCAATATGGCCCCGACGTCTGCTATCCCACCCCTCTTATACCTTACAATTCACTCTGTAGATATTAATGTGCCAGGAAAGCGATTATATTTTCTGAACGATAATACATTTTTCTATTAAAAGGTATGTGACATTATACTTGGTATTTGATTTTTCATGTTGCATTGCGCTGCCGTAAATTGCAGCATCTTAATTCAATTTGGCCTCGATGTCTGCTACCCCACCCCTCTTTTACCTTACAATTTGCTGGTCACATACCATTTAATAGAGAAATGTATTATCTTTCAGAAAATATAATCATTTTCTTGGCACATTTATATCTACAGAGTGAATTTTAAGGTATAAGAGGGGTGGGGTTGCAGACATCGAGGCCATATTGATTTAACTTAAGATGCTGTCATTTACGGCAACAAAATGCAACACGAAAAATCAAATTCCAAGTATAATGTTACATACCATTTAATAGAGGAGTGTATTACATTTCAGAAAATATAATCATTTTTCTGGCACATTAATATTTACAGGGTGAATTGTAAGGTATAAGAGGGGTGGGGTAGCAGACCTGGAGACGGGATTTTTATCGGTTGCTGTCATTTGCGGTAGCAAAATGCAACATGAAAATTCAAATTCCTAGTATAATGTCGCATACCATATGATAGAGGCATGTATTATCATTCAGAAAATATAATCATTTTCCTGGCACATTTATATCTACAGAGTGAATTGTAAGGTAAAAGAGGCCAAGGCCAAATTGATTTAAGATGCGGCAATTTACGGCAGCGCAATGCAACATGAAAAATGAAATTCCAAGTATAATGTCACATACCATTTAATAGAGAAATGTATCATCGTTCAGAAAATAATCATTTTCTTGGCACATTTATATCTACAGAGTGAATTTTAATCAAATTCCAAGTATAATATTACATACCAATTAATAGAGGAATGTATTATATTTCAGAAAATCAAATTCCTAGTATAATGTCGCATACCATATGATAGAGGTATGTATTATCTTTCAGAAAATATAATCATTTTCCTGGCACATTAATATCTACATAGTGAATTGTAAGGTATAAGAGGGGTGGGATAGCAGACGTCGGGGCCATATTGATTTAAGATGCTGTCATTTACGGCAGCAAAATGCAACATGAAAAATCAAATTCCAAGTATAATGTTACATACCATTTAATAGAGGAATGTGTTATATTTCAGAAAATATATACATTTTTCTGGCACATTAATATTTACAGGGTGAATTGTAAGGTATAAGAGGGGTGGGGTAGCAGACCTGGAGACGGGATTTTTATCGGTTGCTGTCATTTGCGGTAGCAAAATGCAACATGAAAAATCAAATTCCTGGTATAATGTCATATACCATATGATACAGGAATGTATTATCTTTAAGAAAATATAATCATTTTCCTGGCACATTTATATCTACACCGTGAATTGTAAGGTATAAGAGGGGTGGGGTAGCAGACGTCGGGGCCATATTGATTTAAGATGCTGTCATTAGTGTCATTTACGGCAGCGAAATGCAACATGAAAAATCAAATTCCAGGTATAATGTCACATACACATACCATTTAATAGAGGAATGTATTATCTTTCAGAAAATATAATCATTTTCCTGGCACAATTATAGCTACAGAGTGAATTGTAAGGTATAAGAGGGGTGGGGTAGCAGACCTGGAGGCGGTATTTTTATCGGTTGCTGTCATTTGCGGCAGCGAAATGCAACATGAAAAATCAAATTCCTGGTATAATGTCATATACCATATAATAGAGGAATGTATTATGTTTAAGAAAATATAATCATTTTCCTGGCACATTTATATCTACAAAGTGAATTGTATGGTAAAAGAGGGGTGGGGTAGCAGACATCGAGGCCAAATGGATTTAAGATGCTGCAATTTACGGCAGCGCAATGCAACATGAAAAATCAAATTCTAAGTATAATGTCACATACCATTTAATAGAGGAATGTATTATCGTTCAGAAAATATAATCATTTTCTTGGCACATTTATATCTACAGAATGAATTTTAAGGTATAAGAGGGGTAGGGTAGCAGACATCGAGGCCATATTGATTTAAGATGCTGTCATTTACGGCAGCAAAATGCAACATGAAAAATCAAATTCCAAGTATAATGTTACATACCATTTAATAGAGGAATGTATTATCTTTCAGAAAATATAATCATTTTCCTGGCACATTAATATTTACAGGGTGAATTGTAAGGTATAAGAGGGGTGGGGTAGCAGACCTGGAGACGGGATTTTTATCGGTTGCTGTCATTTGCGGTAGCAAAATGCAACATGAAAAATCAAATTCCTGGTATAATGTCATATACCATATAATAGAGGAATTTATTATCTTTAAGAAAATATAATCATTTTCCTGGCACATTTATATCTACAGAGTGAATTGTATGGTAAAAGAGGGGTGGGGTAGCAGACATCGAGGCCAAATTGATTTAAGATGTTGCAATTTACGGCAGCGCAATGCAACATGAAAAATCAAATTCTAAGTATAATGTCACATACCATTTAATAGAGGAATGTATTATCGTTCAGAAAATATAATCATTTTCTTGGCACATTTATATCTACAGAATTAATTTTAAGGTATAAGAGGGGTAGGGTAGCAGACATCGAGGCCAAATTGATTTAAGATGCTGCAATTTATGGCAGCGCAATGCAACATGAAAAATCTAATTCTAAGTATAATGTCACATACCATTTAATAGAGAAATGTATTATCGTTCAGAAAATATAATCAATTTCTTGGCACATTTATATCTACAGAATGAATTTTAAGGTATAAGAGGGGTGGGGTAGCAGACATCGAGGCCATATTGATTTAAGATGCTGTCATTTACGGCAGCAAAATGCAACATGAAAAATCAAATTCCAAGTATAATGTTACATACCATTTAATAGAGGAACGTATTATATTTCAGAAAATATAATCATTTTTCTGGCACATTAATATTTACAGGGTGAAGTGTAAGGTATAAGAGGGGTGGGGTAGCAGACCTGGAGACGGGATTTTTATCGGTTGCTGTCATTTGCGGTAGCAAAATGCAACATGAAAAATCAAATTCCTGGTATAATGTCATATACCATATAATAGAGGAATGTATTATCTTTAAGAAAATATAATCATTTTCCTGGCACATTTATATTTACAGAGTGAATTGTATGATAAAAGAGGGGTGGGGTAGCAGACATCGAGGCCAAATTGATTTAAGATGCTGCAATTTACGGCAGCGCAATGCAACATGAAAAATCAAATTCCAAGTATAATGTCACATACCATTTAATAGAGAAATGTATTATCGTTCAGAAAATATAATCATTTTCTTGGCACATTTATATCTACAGAATGAATTTTAAGGTATAAGAGGGGTGGGGTAGCAGACATCGAGGCCATATTGATTTAAGATGCTGTCATTTACGGCAGCAAAATGCAACATGAAAAATCAAATTCCAAATATAATGTTACTTACCATTTAATAGAGGAATGTATTATATTTCAGAAAATATAATCATTTTTCTGGCACATTAATATTTACAGGGTGAATTGTAAGGTATAAAAGGGTTGGGGTAGCAGACCTGGAGACGGGATTTTTATCGGTTGCTTTCATTTGCGGTAGCAAAATGCAACATGAAAAATCAAATTCCTAGTATAATGTCGCATACCATATGATAGAGGAATGTATTATCTTTCCGAAAAAATAATCATTTTCCTGGCACATTTATATCTACAGAATGAATTGTAAGGTATAAGAGGGGTGGGGTAGCAGACGTCGGGGCCATATTGATTTAAGATGCTGTCATTAGTGTCATTTACGGCAGCGAAATGCAACATGAAAAATCAAATTCCAGGTATAATGTCACATACCATTTAATAGAGGAATGTATTATTTTTCAGAAAATATAATCATTTTCCTGGCACAATTATAGCTACAGAGTGAATTGTAAGGTATAAGAGGGGTGGGGTAGCAGACCTGGAAACGGTATTTTTATCGGTTGCTGTCATTTGCGGCAGCGAAATGCAACATGAAAAATCAAATTCCGGATATAATGTCATATACCATATAATAGAGGAATGTATTATCTTTAAGAAAATATAATCATTTTCCTGGCACATTTATATTTACAGAGTGAATTGTAAGGTAAAATAGGGGTGGGGTAGCAGACATCGAGGCCAAATTGATTTAAGATGCTTCAATTTACGGCAGCGCAATGCAACATGAAAAATCAAATTCTAAGTATAATGTCACATACCATTTAATAGAGAAATGTATTATCGTTCAGAAAATATAATCATTTCCTTGGCACATTTATATCTACAGAGTGAATTTTATGGTATAAGAGGGGTGGGGTAGCAGACATCGAGGCCATATTGATTTAAGATGCTGTCATTTACGGCAGCAAAATGCGACATGAAAAATCAAATTCCAAGTATAATGTTACATACCATTTAATAGAGGAATGTATTATCTTTCAGAAAATATAATCATTTTCCTGGCACAATTATAGCTACAGAGTGAATTGTAAGGTATAAGAGGGGTGGGGTAGCAGACCTGGAGGCGGTATTTTTATCGGTTGCTGTCATTTGCGGCAGCGAAATGCAACATGAAAAATCAAATTCCTGGTATAATGTCATATACCATATAATAGAGGAATGTATTATCTTTAAGAAAATATAATCATTTTCCTGGCACATTTATATCTACAGAGTGAATTGTATGGTAAAAGAGGGGTGGGGTAGCAGACATCGAGGCCAAATTGATTTAAGATGCTGCAATTTACGGCAGCGCAATGCAACATGAAAAATCAAATTCTAAGTATAATGTCACATACCATTTAATAGAGAAATGTATCATCGTTCAGAAAATATAATCATTTTCTTGGCACATTTATATCTACAGAATGAATTTTAAGGTATAAGAGGGGTGGGGTAGCAGACATCGAGGCCATATTGATTTAAGATGTTGTCATTTACGGCAGCAAAATGCAACATGAAAAATCAAATTCCAAGTATAATGTTACATACCATTTAATAGAGGAATGTATTATATTTCAGAAAACATAATCATTTTTCTGGCACATTAATATTTACAGGGTGAATTGTAAGGTATAAGAGGGGTGGGATAGCAGACCTGGAGACGGGATTTTTATGGGTTGCTGTCATTTGCGGTAGCAAAATGCAACATGAAAAATCAAATTCCTAGTATAATGTCGCATACCATATGATAGAGGAATGTATTATCTTTCCGAAAATATAATCATTTTCCTGGCACATTTATATCTACAGAGTGTATTGTATGGTAAAAGAGGGGTGGGGTAGCAGACATCGAGGCCAAATTGATTTAAGATGCTGCAATTTACGGCAGCGCAATGCAACATGAAAAATCAAATTCCAAGTATAATGTCACATACCTTTTAATAGAAAAATGTATTATCGTTCAGAAAATATAATCGCTTTCCTGGCACATTAATATATACAGAGTGAATTGTAAGGTATAAGAGGGGTGGGGTAGCAGACGTCGGGGCCATATTGATTTAAGATGCTGTCATTAGTGTCATTTACGGCAGCGAAATGCAACATGAAAAATCAAATTCCTAGTATAATGTCACATACCATATAACAGAGGAATGTATTATCTTTCAGAAAATGTAATCATTTTCCTGGCACATTAATATCTACAGGGTGAATTGTAAAGTAAAATAGGGGTGGGGTAGCAGATATCGAGGCCGTGTTGATATAGACGCAGTCTTGTCGCAGTGAAATGCAATATGAAAAATCAAATTCCAAGTATACTATCACATACTGTTTAAAAGAACAATTTATTATCTTTCAGAAAATATAAACATTTTCCTGGCACATTAATACCTTCGGGGTGATTTTTAAGGTTCAAACTACTATTGACATTCAAACATTATATTTTGTTTCGTTTGTTTTTGTTATATTCCGTGTTTTCTACGATAAATTAGTATCGACGGCGGCCAGTGGACAGAATTGATCACGTGATTAGAGCAGATCAACCCATTGTGCTCAGAGGTGAATATTTTTATCTATATTAATTCTTGTCTGTTAGCTTTTGATCACTCTTACCAGACAACTTTCGTTAACAGACAAATTGTCTGTTAGTTATTGGTTGGGCCTGACTCACTCACTGATTATCCCACCTGTCCTGTGTACTAATACTATGTGGTGTCAGTAAGTTTTTCGTAATTTGGTAAGCGATAAATGAAAGTATTAGACGGTCACAACTTTAACCTGATTTGTTGACCCCTTGTTCAAAATAACTGTGAAGATTTTGACTTTAAAACTCTGTGTCTGTGATACATAATCTTGCAGCAATAAAATTGTGTTTTGTAACTCACATGGCTAAGGTGAAGGTCAGTAAAGGGTCCAGGGTCATGGCTGTTAATCATTTTAGAAATAAAATACCCTTTCATTGGTTTATCATGCGCTTGTCTTCTCGAAAACGGACTTATTTTAATCAAATTTCACTCACTTTATTTATTACTAATTGTTATAGTAAATAATTAAAGAAAAACATAGCTCTACTTTCTGAATGTTTAATGTTTATTTCAATTGATAACCTTGTTATATTGTTATTTTTATTGTTGTTATAAAGGGCACAACGTGTCAGAAAGGTCCATCCATATCGGACCTAGATTGTTCACCCTTTTGAAATAAAGATATTATTATTATTATTATTATTATTATTAATGTCTTGAAAACCCAAGCGACAAGGGAATTCCGGAAATGACGTACTGTTTATAAATAAACGAGGGAAGCCTGGAAAGTTACAAGTATGGCGACTGCACAGTTGACAAGACGTATTACGACGTCTCTCCTGAATAATTCGTTACATCGACCAGCTGCTTGTTGTCAGATTAAGCGATATCTTAAGGTGGGTATATGTTTATTGTTTTAGTTGAAGCAACGATAGGTGACAAAGTTTGCAATGAAAGGTTCAGTGTAGAGATTAGATTAGGAAGATCTTCGTCCCTTTTTTCATTTTCGATACCGTTTCTTGGCACCTTATCCTTATTTATACAATATCATTTTCTATTTTTGGTCTTTGTCATCTAACATTCAAATTATGAAATAACGCAAATCACAATGTGACAATTGACACCATTTTAATTTTGATCAGCTATAGAATATTTATATTTGAACACCTAAATCAATTAAATAGTATAAAATAGTTTGCATCGGTCCAAGGGTAGCATTTTAAATTTGCGTCCTCCAAAGAGTGGGTTGTGTATCATTATTTGTAGGCTTGTTGTTATATACGAAGCTATGTACATCAATTTCTCAGAGTTTAATTGTTAAAAATGTCATACAGACAGCTAGCCAATTTATCTTTTAAACTTACTGATGGTCAGATTAAATTAGATCTTTGTAGTGTAGAGGTAATGTTAGGTGTCTTATATTTATTATCACATAATTATTTATGTTCTAGTTCTAGTCCCAAAGACACAGAAACATTTGTTTAAAATCAAACAATTTTCCTTTCAACATTTCAAACATTTATAAGTTAATAAGATATACAATACAATTTTTTTTATTTTTGTGTCCTTGATGGTTTTAACTGGTTAATTGATCACAAGCTTTTGTCTTTCAGTATAAGTTTAACTATAAGGGATCAGTTATGTCTCCTTAAATAGTTGTTTTTACAAGTTAACAAGACTTCTTGTAACTGCCCTAATCAATTTTCAGTGTTTAGTTTTATGTATACTATTGAAGAATTTCAAGAATCGTTATAGTAAATTAAGGAACTATTTAATAAGCTTACTGGTATATGATTTATTGATCTCAATACTGGTACTACCCCTGTCAATAAAATCAATATGACACAGTTATAGAATTTATGGAATTGTAGACATTTAGCTGAAATTGTTACAGTTCAGTAATTTTAGAATATTAGAGTATTATGCTGGTCGCATATCGTCATTAATATTTATATTAATAAAAATCACTAAACATTAAGAATTTTGCATGTTTATGTTATAGGGGTACAAGCATAATATAATATATATTATTTATTAGTGTGTAAGTGTTTATTTCATTTAAAAGTTATGTTTAAATTAAGTTTTTATCCTATATAATTTGATACAAGTTGTGAAAAAATAGGAAAGGTTTTGTTTATTCAAGGGAGTTTCCCAAAAGACCTATGTGCATTATTATAAAGGAAAATACATTTATAGCAGATGAATGTCTCTACAACTGGTCAGTCAGTAAAATAGTTCGAAGCCCTGGCAGAGTTACATACATGTATGTATATGTATCTACTACAAATAAACTAAGAACTTGTTGTATTGCTTTCATTTAAGAATGTTCTTAATATACATGTTCCCATAACTAAGAGTACCAGTGAAGGAGGTGCATCAAAGAATATTGATATAATATAGAAATATATTTGAGACAAGCGTTTCAGAAGAGCCTTCTTCTATTCTAACAATATACATGTAGCCCATGTATTGCACTAAGAAATATTGTATTATTTAACCAATCGTGTCACTAGTCAAGACACAATAATAGAACTAGACATATTTAACTATACAGATTTGACTCTCCACCATTTATTGTAGTTAATTTTGGTATTTCCTTGTAGAGACAATAACATAGTATGAAATTGCATTCTTAAAGTACAGTGAATTAAAAACCTAAAATAAGCAACACCCACAAAGAAAGGGTTAATATTTATGAAAGCCTATTTCCTTATGCTAGAATAGATTTAAAATAGATTTAATTATTTACTATAGTCTCTTACTCAACTTGTCTTCTAGTTCTCAAACATTTTTAAACCGTCTTAATCCATCAAAATACAATTTATGAACATGTAAGTTTATTTAGAAAGTGGATTATAGAAGATTAAAACTACTATATCCTTTTAATATTTTATGACATGTGCACTAAAGACATCCCCCATCCCTGTATTATTACTGTAGTTTGTTTTCCATTTACACAAATGATGGTGAGAAATCAAATAGTTAATTACTTAAAGGGACAATAACACTCTTGCTGGCTTGGTACATGAAGCTCCAGAAAATAAATAATAGCCTTATTCTAAGTACTACCATAGATGTTTTAGTGTCTTACCTGTTGTGTAAATTATCCATTACATCCTATTTTACATTTCCAGAGGGTTCGAAAATATTTTAAAATCCAAGTTACATTTGAAAAGGTTTACGTTAGACTTTTCAAATCAATAAGTTGGATTTTTCCAATTTTTTAAATTAGGTGTGTTAAAATGAAATTTATATCATCAATTAATTGGAATTTTGTAAAATAATACAATTTGTTGACCAGAATGAAGATTGGGACATATTATTCAGTTACAGAAAAAGTGGTATTGGGGCTTTAATGGAAAGATGTCCAATTGCATTTTTTATACGCCCACATTGAAATGTGGTCGTATATTGTCGTCGCCCCCGTCCGTCCGTCGGTCCGTCCGTCGGTCCGGCGTCCACAATTGCTTGTGGACGCTCTACAGGCTAAAGTTAATATCCGATTGACTTTAAATTTATACACAGTGTTTAAGGTCATGAGACGAAGAAGCCTATTGATTTTCAGCGATTTCCGATAATTAGTGCCAGAGTTATGGCCCTTGATCACTTCAAAAAATCTTGTGGACGCTCTAGAGGCCAAAGTTTATATCCGATTTACTTTAAATTTATACACAGTGTTTAAGGTCATGAGACGAAGAATCCTATTGATTTTCAGCGATTTCCGATAATAACTACCAGAGTTATGGCCCTTGATCACTTCAAAATATCTTGTGGACGCTCTAGAGGCCAAAGTTAATATCCGATTGACTTTAAATTTATACACAGTGTTTAAGGTCATGAGACGAAGAAGCCTATTGTTTTTCAGCGATTTTCGATAATAACTACCAGAGTTATGGCCCTTGATCACTTCAAAATATCTTGTGGACGCTCTTGAGGCCAAAGTTAATATCCGATTGACTTTAAATTTATACACAGTGTTTAAGGTCATGAGACAAAGAAGCCTATTGATTTTCAGCGATTTCCGATAATTAGTGCCAGAGTTATGGCCCTTGAACACTTGAAAATATCTTGTGGACGCTCTAGAGGCAAAAGTTAATATCCAATTGACTTTAAATTTATACACAGTGTTTAAGGTCATGAGACGAAGAAGTCTATTGATTTTCAGCGATTTCCGATAATTAGTGCCAGAGTTATAGCCCTTGATCACTTCAAAAAATCTTGTTGACGCTCTAGAGGCCAAAGTTAATATCCGATTTACTTTAAATTTATACACAGTGTTTAAGGTCATGAGACAAAGAATCCTATTGATTTTCAGCGATTCCCGATAATTAGTGCCAGAGTTATGTCCCTTGATCACTTCAAAATATCCTGCGGACGCTCTAGAGGCCAAAGTTAATATCCAATTGACTTTAAATTTATACACAGTGGATGCTCTAGAGGTCAAAGTTAATATCCGATTGACTTCAAATTTATACATAGTGTTTACAGTCATGAGACTAAGTCGTCTATCGATTTTCAGTGATTTTCAATAATTGCTGCAAGAGTTATGGCCCTTGATCACTTTTAAAAAATCCTGTGGAAGCTCTAGAGGCCAAAGTTAGTATCCGATCGACTTTAAATTAACACACAGTGGTTAGGGTCATGAGACGAAGAAGCCTATTGATTTTCAGAGATTTAAAATAATTATTGCCAGAGTTATCTCCCTTGATAACTTCAAAAAATCTTGTTACGCTATAGAGGCTAAACTTATCATCCGATTGACTTTAGATTGATACACAGAGTTTAAGGTGTTGAAACGAACAAGTATTTTGATTTTCAATGAATTTTAATAACTGAACAACTAAATCCATGATATTAAATGTTTCATGTATATACTAATTGTTAGTGTGGGGTAACACTTTATAAAAAGCAATCAAATTCTAATGATTTTCTGATAATTACATAATGAGCCGTTACTCTTAATCAGTTTTTAGTGTATTACAAATGTTTCATTAGCAAAAAAAGTAAAAATATGCGACAACCCTTGTTGACTGCCCGGATGATTTAGCTGCTGTGGGCGTATGTTTCGTTGCCTGGCAACCTATCTTTTTAAATATCAATTTCTCACTGTAATCAACACTTATCTCAGATTATTTTTTTAACAATAACATTTAAAGATACATTCGTTAAGACTAAGAGTTCAATAAAAAGAGATGGTCATTCTTGCTATAATGATTCAAAATAGATGGTAAAAAATGAGAATATTGAAAATTTCAGTCAAATAACTTAATTCTGAGCCAAATTATGACTGTAGTTTTGACAAGATGTGTGCATAGTGGTAACCAGGTCACTGGTATATTCAAGACTTAGCCTCGCTTTCCCATTTTTAAATTAAATTTTTGAAATGGTAAACCATTCTAATTTATTTCAAGTCTGGAGTATCTGATGCCATCGAGAGTTTATGAATTCCTTTAGATAGTATCAGTGATCAGTCATTCGAAAAACATATTTTGATTACATATGATATTTTACAGATTGGAGATACATTACCAGACATTAAACTATATGAAGATAATCCAGACAATGGTATAAGTGTCCGTGATTTATATAAAGGAAAGAAAGGTGTCTTATTTTCGGTGGTCGGTGCCTTTACTCCAGGATGTACACACGTAAGATACTTATTGCTAGAACATGTAGATTTATACACTATTTGAAGTGGCAAATCCACAATTTTCAGCAAGAACGGAGGTGAGAGGAGGGGCAGGATTGCAGAAATATTCAGATCTATATATTGAAGTGTTGTAGGGACAGTACAAATCGATGTTGGGTTTCAACAATTATTTGTTAAGATTTTTTAAGAAATTTACCTGTGGGTTTGTTTTTTGTTTTTTTTAAAATTATGTACAATACATGTATGTTCATTTTCAGGCCCATATTCCAGAATATTTAGAAAGTGCTGATAAATTTAAAGTAAGTGCAGGTTCATTTATTAATTTAACTAGAAATAGATAGCCATTTCCATAATTGAACTCCTGGCTATTTAAATTCTGGATAAATTAGATAACTGTACACAAGTCCTGTAAACTAAAATTTGACAGATTGAAAAAACAAAGAAATAAAAGGGGATTAGTGAAATTTTGCTCAGACAGAAGAAATACAGCCGACTATTTATTCATTTGCCAATGGTATACATGAACCTCCATTTTTGTCCTATCCATATGACTAGATGCTTTATCTTGCCATGCCCACTGTTCTGCACCACTGATTAGGAGAAGCCAGACTTGAAAATCATATATCAATCTGATTAAAATATAGATCTATATTTCGTTTCGATTTTTTATACTTTCAATGACCTACACTACATGAAGATCTGACAAGTTCTAGTGGGAGTTCACGTCAGGGGTCATACAAGCAAGCACCTTTTGGCCCTATTACGTTACTATTGGATTACCCACAGTTCCATGCAAAGCTCGCAGTAATAGACTGTTTCATTGGCTAAAACCTCACACCATTCAGAACACTGTCAATGATAACAACTCTTCTTCAAAATCCTAGTGTAATAGTAAAACAAAATTTTGAGCTATAAAAAATATAATGAATTAGGATCTGTGTATTATACTATTAATCCAAATGATTATGGATATCATGATGTTACTTCTCCTGGTTAGAGAGTGAGCCAGTGCCAAAGCACAGTATTTCAAGGTTTATTACACTTCTTATTGATACACAATGTAAACAAATTTTTAATGACATGTTTTTTATTGCTAAGAAATAAGTGAGCAAAAAATTATAGGATAAACTATTATGAAGGCAGTACAATGTTTAATCTTTAACAAATGTGAATCAAGATATGAAATTGGGTGTGTAAAATTTATATTGTTACACACTTCCCTTTGATTTTATGTGGGGTTGTCTTCCTTAATGTAGTGAATGAAGGCTTATCTTTCTGTGTTACAGGAAGAGGGATATGATCTCATTGGCTGTGTTTCTGTCAACGATCCTTTTGTCATGGCAGCATGGGGCCAAGATTTAAAAGCAGAAGGGAAGGTAATTATATACTGTCAAGTTTACATAGATAAAGATAATTTTATTACTAAGATGTGAGTGAGAGAGAGAAATTGAGTTTTATCTCCACTTGACTCAAACTATGTCATTTCGGGACTAAAATAGAATTCAATTTGATTTCAATAATCCGCTTGCACATACGGGTCTTGAGGAAATTCATTAGGTTGGATACTGTGATGTATTCTTTAGATAAATAATGAAGATATCATAGCTAAATTATATTCAGCTCTGAAGATATTTTAACTAAAATATATTTAGATCTGAAGATATTATAACTAAAATATATCCTGCTCTGAAGTTGAGATAAACATAAATAATGTAGATATTAGAACTAAAATATATTCTACTGTATCAATGGTTGCAGCATTAAATTAATACTAATAAAAATTACAATCATTAATTATATGGGCAGCACAAAAGAAATATAAGCTTACCATACATTTCCCTCTTATTTATTGAGAATTTAATAGTTTAATTAGTCGTCCAGAATGGGTGTCTGCATGGTCTAACGATATTATAAGGTATATCATTGAATTGACTGGCGTTGTTTTGATCCCATACTTGTACATGACAAGGAGTGGGGTTTCCTCCCTCTACTCTAGATCCTACCCACAAGTTAATTATATCAATACCATATTATATTATTCACGAAATGACCTAGTTTCTGTTGAATCAACGTGAAATACCATTTCTCTCTACTCCTACTAAACTTATACCTGATTGAACTATCTCTGATATTAAAATGCTTATATTCTATTTAGATTAGAATGTTAGCAGATACTAAAGGTGAATTTACTAAAGCTATGGGAATGGAATTAGATTGTAGTAAATTATTGGGAAATATTAGATCTAGAAGGCAAGTATATACATGTACTTATTTAATATGAATAGTAATAGGGATCCACGACGTGGCTGTACAATAGGCAGTATACTTTAAACAGCATACAGCTGATTGTATAAATTTCAAATGTAGCTAAACATCAAATTAAAAGGCATTTTTATCGACCACCGATTAGACAAAGTAATTTGCATTCATTTAAATTAAATTTTTATCGTTCATCTAATTTAAATTGATAACCCTAATCAGCAAATTTATCAATACTTATTACCCCAAATCTCCTAAACGTGCTATTTGTCGATTTTGTCCTGCCATGTCCAGCCACAAGCATTTTTTACAGCTAATCAGCCCATTTAACGAACTTGCCAAAGTAGGCTACTTTGAAATCGACAATACTGTCCTATGACATCTCCCGTATATTCCAAGCAATTAGGCAAATCGATAAAACACATCTAGTCGAGTCACTGCTTGTCTTTTGATACAGTATGTATGTCAATATGGTCCAAATCTGTAGATTTCAAATGGTAAACATCCATTTACAGGCTTTGATCGTCACTTGAGGGATGTTAGTTCGCTGGCTAACATTTTTTAAAGATGAATCTCTACAAGGAATATCAGTTCAAATAATATGGTTCAGTTGCGTTCATTATTTACATAGATTTGAATAGTTAGCCACATTCAGCATCTTCAGAAGGTGATGTAAATGGGATACGGTCAAAACAAACCAGCATCACCTATATCAAAATCTTTTGATAAGCCTCTTTATAATTCAGTTGAAACAATTGATATTTTGATTTTATTTCTAAACTAGCAGATAACCTGGTGCAGCCCGGGTTTTGCCCATAACTCTGAAACCGGAAATTGTACGCCACTTAGGGCTGGGTAAAATATCGATATAAATCGATAGTATCGATTGGGCGGCCCAGAAAAGCACTATCGATAGCGGTGGGTTACTATCGATTATCGCTCTTCGTCTATTTTTCTTGCGTCTGAAATGTCAATGTTTTCTTTCAGTTAATTATAATACACCGCTCACTTTAATTACTATGTAGTATCAATGTAACACATAACAAAATTGTGTCTACCTATTGAACAGCCGTTTTCATCAATTCACTCTCATTGAAACGTTACTTTAGTTTTGAATAAATTATTGTTGAATATCGCTAAATCGGAGATATCCGGATGTGTAAATAAAGTTAGAGTTATTTCCCTTTGCAAGCTTCAGAATTTGTCTGTACAGTTCACTATTTCTCTACGTGTGCCTCAGTAATGAGTACCCGGTACAATAAATAGCACACATGGACGACAAAACTTTTGTTGATTTACTTATATATTATACGAATAATGGTTCTCTATTGGCACACGAAACGACACAGAATTGTCCGCCATATTGATATTTTCGCGCGCACGTACGCAATGTTTTGAATCGGAACAAGTTCAGTTTGGTCCCTTAACATAATTATTTCTTCATTCGGAACCACGGACGCATTATTTTAATAATAAACAACATGGATTGACGTACATATACGTGATATAACAAGTTTTATTAATGTTTTCCAAGGAAATCTCCTTAGACAGGAGCAAACGATCTTTCGCCACTTCGTTATCGGATGGTTTTGAACTTTGAACTTACACTGTATCCAGTCTTGATGACGACCGTGAAAATAAGTTTGTTTTCGATACTATCGATTATCGACCGACATTTCATTGCCGATTATCGATAGTAAAAAATCACTATCGATACCCAGCCCTAACGCCACTGCCACATAGCCTATGTTACTCCCCGCTCCAAACTACCCCTTTACTCCAATCTCAGCCTCGGAACCATATTCCTGAAGCAATGGCCCGAGAAATCCCTCTCTGACCATTGCTGGAATAGCGTCTATTTCTTGAACTTATGCGGGGGTGTGTCTATTCTTTCCGTTCAATGAAAGCTATCACTTAAGTACAGCAACATGACAGTCCTTCGTTTTATCTGGGTCTTCCCTAAAACTTTGGACAGTGATTTAAGGTATTAAAACGGTTAAAGTATGTTCGTTTCCAAACAGTATTGTTTACATTTCATTCGACTTGATATCCTCGTTTGTCACGCAATTAGTTTTACTGCAGTATTCTGCTATGCACGGGTTAATTAGGCATAATAAAATCGTGAGTCATGACGTATACGTTATGTGAACATATTTGGTCCAGTATTGGCAGCTCGTGATTGGTTGGTAGACGGACTACTGATCAATCAAAATTTAACACAACAATATCCACTCAGAATAGCAGTGTGTAGTTGGATTACCTCTAATCAGACGCAACACTGCGCGGAGTATGCCTCGGAACAGGCCTAGTATAGCCGTCAACCCTGAACAAACAAACAACAGACAAACAAATGACAGTGACAAATATTAGTACATGTATAAATTAAATGGTAATTAATCAATCTGCGTAATGGTACATTGTAGTATGGATTAATCCATGAAAATAAGATCTTGTCCGAAAAATAGAAATGATGAGCAGCTTTAATATTTCCCATCCGATCAGATTGATATTTTCCATGTTATTTTAAGTGTACCCGTGCTTATGACATCCATGTTCTCTTTTCAGATACTCTTTAGTAATAGAAGATAGTAAAGTACATACCATAAACGAAGATCCAAAACACTCTGGCCTTGTCTGTTTACTGTGTATACGAAATCTCAAAACAAAAGCACAAGTCATGTCTTGATTGTTACCAATTCCTTATGAAACATCTTTAATTCTAGGGCTTTTCCTACTTTTTTGTTTTTTGTATGAGTTGACCTGTACATATTTGTGAATATAAAATAGACTTCAGAATGTTTTCTCAGTCAGCTTGAGGCCTATAGGAGATCTAGAATGTTTCTCTTCCATTTGATCATACTTCCATTGTAAACTGGTTGGTTGTGATGTAAATGGACTAAGACTATTAATTACTTCACCTGTTCTCATGAAGGATGAATGTAGTGCCTCTATATATAGCAATTCTCTCTTTCTCACCTTATGCATGTTTGAAATGCCATTTTCTGCTAGATTTTGTTGAATATTCATGATTTTGAAGCAGAATGACAAGGAAGTTAACAAGGTTGTTACCAACAAAGATTATTTCTCTTCAAATAGATTCCTTTGATCAGGCCTAGCAAAAAATCTAAATGGTCAATCCCCTTTAAATATTTTTATATCAGATGATTGTGACATCTTGAACTCTCTGTGGTTATAAAGATTAAGATCATCAGAAGGTTCAATAAGTTATATTTATAGCATGGCTTTCATGAGTTAACAGGTTTAATCACAGAGGCCGTAGGCCCGTGTGTTAAACCCGATAACGAATGAAGTATGCTATAAATGACTGTTAACACTGACACCTGCTCAACACGCTTGTTGTTATTGCACAGATAACCCTCCCCACTTCTTTGTATGATTTCTACTAAAACTAGCGTAAACTAGCAAAAGTGTGCAATGACATCGAAAATGTCTAGCTATTACACAGTTATGCTCTAGTAAGTTTAGTAGGGAAAAACCAATTTGATTATTCAACGAAAAGAACAAAGGAGGATTCTCCGTCCGTCCTTGTTACAAAATGTTTAAAGATCATGAAATGTTATGGATTTAACTTTTAAGTTAATTGGAGAGTATTACTAGTCCTGATATTACAATAGTTATCTGCCTTGAGATAATTTTAGAATATCTGTGTGCTTATAGCCTATTTAAGTACAAAAATACTGTACGGTAAATGAAATGAGGTTTAGAATCCTACTTTCATACAGGACCAAAGCCATGCAATGAGCCATGAGGAACATTTTGGACATACATCAGCGTTTCCACTTAATTACTCTTCATCGAATTCCAACTACAAGTATCATGGATTCTTTTACACGACGCCAATGTGTACAAACTACAAGACACGCTTCCTTGCCAGGCCCTCTATCCTCCTCCACTGACAACAGAAAACAAAAACTCGAAAATAAATACTTTGGAACTTTCTCAGTCGACACCTGGACTCCTAGTTAGTGAACCAGCTGCATAGCTTCTTTATAGAAATTATTTTATTAGTGTATCAGTATTTCTTATACACAAACCTACCGGGAATTCTCGTATTTAAGTCCTGGACGTGATTTCTAATTTGACCAGTGTCAGTGATGAAACATTTCTTCTTAAATTAAGCCCAGGGCTTAAATTAAAAAAAAGCAAAAAAACTACAAACATTTTGGTTCTTTTAAATTTTCATATTTTTAAGATGTTACCTGCAATTGCAGTCCAATGGTTTCAAAGATGTGAAACCCTCCCACGGCAGTAGTATGTACATCAATTCGACTGACTCTATCAATGTCGACAGATGTGGTTTGAAAATTTAATAGGGAGACTACTCTAAAATAAACTTTAAATGGGCTTAAATTCAAAATTTAAACCCATTATTAAGCCCACTGGCGTAATAAGACAGGGCTTAAATACGAGAATTCACGGTAAATGTCACTCTAGAGGCAATAGAAAAATGATTGGGCACCATACTCACCAAGCTCCCATAGCTCCTTTAAAGAATATATTTATTAGTACACGAATATGAATATATTTTATAGGCAAACCTAATCCTCAATCTAAATACGTCATAAAAATAATTTTTTAAAAACCTTTCTAATGATCTCTTGTAAAAACGGTAGATTGGGGTAGAAAATAAAATTTTATCTTCAACTTTTAACAATGAAATTGAGTTTATTCACTAATATTCTTGTGTTGTTTGTTCGTGTATGTGCCAGTTTTTTTTGTTTTGTTTTGTTTGGTTTTTTTTTGTTTTGTTGAGTAGTTTTTGTTTCCAAAACTAATGAATTTAAGGCTGAATTTTAAAAATATTGTTTTACTTAAAGATAGAATATTTGATTCTTTTTAAAGGGATGGGTCAACTAAGAGAAAAAGTACAACACTATGTCAAAAAAAATAAATAATAGTAATTTAACATAAAGAATACATGAGTTGTGTATAAAATAGGGCTGTGTAGTACACACTGTGTACCATGGCCGACTGTGGTGTATCCAGGAGTAGTCCATAACCAAAAGACTGATTTTTGTTCAGGAACATGATTGATCGTACCAAGAGTACTTATGATTATAAGTTATTAGCTATATAAGCTAATTATAATGGACAAGATTCTGTCTTCTGAAACAGAAATTCATCATATTCTGGGGTATACCAGTATGCCAAGCATATATCTGTATATTTTAGTATAAGATTTGAATTGTGACATTGTTCAGAGATCAGTGGTATATATGCAAATGTGTTATTTAGTTGACAATAATGTTGCTCATATGAATTCTCCACAAAGTTTTTGCTTATATTCATTCACCTACATCCATGATTTCTTTAAATCGTTCTAGAATTAATTGATGCATTTATCGTCCCATGGTATTCCTATACAGATTTTGAGTGGAATAACTTATTGTTTCATTCATATATAGTTGATTTTTGTAAGATATTTTAAAGCGTAGTGATTATTCTCTATTTTTTAACAGATAGATAAATTAAAAGTATTTATTGTCACCATACTCAATTGTGGGGAGTAGAAGGAAACATGTTAACAAGAAATGTTAAAATATGTCAAAAGTGTTGAATCGGTGGAGTTTGATATGTAGATCTCCTCTGTGAGTAAGGTACCTGAATTTGTCTATTTTTAAACCTTTTGGGTCCACAGATAGAGCCAGATTTGAGATATATCTTATTTTATGTTCAACGTTCAACAGTTTAAATATTTGGTCCACAGGTAGAAGCAGTGTTGCGATTATTTGATTATATGTTCTACTGTCGACAGTTTAAATTAAGACAACAACAAAACTAACAATAATATTGATAAACAAACCGATTTATACTTAATACAGTATTTCAAAATATAAATCTACTTTTTTAGATTTAATCCCTTCACCCATTCAAATAACACATTGGTCTGTGTTTGAACTTTTGACAAGATGTAGCTATCCATGGCCTAAAGGGCTGATTATAGGCTTCTCATTTTAATAAATGTCCATAATAATAATTAATATAACATTTGAATTAAAAAAATAAAGACCTGCACTAGGCATATTCAGCTCTTACACAATATATCTTTAAATTAAACAGGTTTTTACTTCTGTACTTTTTACAAGTTTGGAGTGTCAAAAATTCTCTACACAGTCTGATATTATTGTTTCTTACTTTGTCTTATCAGGATACCTAGTTCATGATAAAATGCATAATAGGTTTATGGTCATGTATAGACAATAGCATTGTTATGGTAAAAGATATATTTGTATATTTCCATTTATTATGTAAATAGTCTTTAAATGGATATTAAAAGTATTTCTTTGTAAATATAATATCTATTAAAGAGATGTAACACCTACTACTTATTTGTTTTTATTTGCTGGAATTTAAATTTGTGGAATTAAAATTATTAAACTGTTGTTTAAAAACAATTCCAATACCCTTACTACTTTCATAAGTTTCAAAGAAACAGGGAACCAAATTAAAATTCATCAGTTAATTTGCTTGCCTCATTGTTGGTAAGATGGAAGTTCTTCGTTCTGTATTAATGTGGCAAGTGTATACGCGGTTCATATATTATTCAGGAGACAAATAGAACTCAATTGATTTCCATCTGTTGTTGAAGTTAGTGCTACGTAGAAATTTATCAATTTATAACAATTTCCGATAATTACAAAATCGCTTATGACTGTCTTGTAAATCCCATAGAAAAAAAAACTTAAAGTAATTATCAGATATTGAAAATCAACAGATTCCTGCTTCTAATGAACTTACACATTTTCCACGTCTAATTGAGAAATAGATCACTGATTGACTTGTCATAAAATCTATTTATAATTTATTCATAGAACAACGATTTTTTTATGAAAAATATACAGTTATTCACAAATTAGTTTTATGTACATTTAGAGTCAATACTCTATTAAACCTCTTTCAACAGCTTCCTCTATATCATCGTTATCTTTGAAAAATTAATGTTTCTCAAGATATTTTACTTCTGTATTATCTCTTTCTCTATTTTTTACCTCTGTATTTTCTGGTGCAGGTACATTCTTCACTTTCGGATGTGGTCCAAACTTATTTGTAAGAACTGTGTCAGGGTGTATCATTATTTTAACCTCTGGTCTTACCAATAAATATGGACTGATACTCTCTGGTGGCGATGTGCCGTTTCTATACAGGTCCATCAGAACATATGGGTTGACTGAAAAATTAGAATAAAGATATGTAGATCAAAACAGGTGCTTTTAAGCATTCTGTTCAATCATATATTTTGTGCTTTAACATAGAATTGGAAATGCCAAGGGTCCTTTTTACGTGCAATCCAATGTGTACAGTGATCTCGGATTTCGTCCCATCCGAACGACTATACGTTTCCCGTTACCAGGTTATCGTGTACCATACATGTAAATTATTTCCCCATCACTATCACCTGTTGTTAACAGGCCTTTGGAATACAACCCCTTGGTCCCCTTGTATCTGTTCCGTTATGTGGAAAGCTGTAGGGCTGGGGTATGAGACGCACATCCCCATATACATGATACCCCTATGTACGTAAGGTTACTTACTTTTCTTTTCATTTTTTGTTGATTTGCAGCCGCCTGGAATGACACCTAATAATACAAATTTTCTGTTTGTTTGATTTTGTACACTTTTCTTGTGTATTTCAAATAGCTTGCCATGTTTCAGGCAAAATGCTCTCCCTTCTCGTTTGAAGTATCCTGGTTCCAATCCATTCTCGAAGTCTTCGGGACACTTTGCTATTTCAACGTCTGAAATAATAACAAAACCATGACTGCCATGACATGTAATTATTTTAAACAAAACAAATAACAGTTGTGTCAACAAGACGGGAAACCCGATTTAATTTATTTAGTAAGGTCAATAGCTTCTCATTCAGATGAGAAGAAGTAATGCAATTTTTTCTTAACTTCTTCATCAGTTTTTACACTTTGTTCAGTTTTTATACCTTCATCAGTTTGTGTTTTTAAATCTTCAGTTTTTATATCTTCTGCAGTTTTAAAATCTTCTGTAGTGTTTACATCTTCTACAGTTTTTATATCTTCGTCAGTTATTTTATCTTCTGTTTTTATATTTTCTTCAGTTGTTTTATCATCGGTTTTTATATTTTCTTCAGTTGTTTTATCTCCTGTTTGTATATCTTTTTCACTTGTTGTATCTTCTGCCGTATCTTCCACAGTTTTTATATCCTCACTTTCTGTTTTCATTTCTTCTGCAGTTTTCATATCTTCTGTTTCTTCATATTTTGATTCACTTTCTTCTGTGTTTTTAACTCCTGTATCTCCTCTATCTCGATCTTCTATTTCTCTGTCTTCGCTTTCTTTACTTTCTGTTGGTGAATTCCCGAAGGACAAAGGCGTAACCCCGAACTCCATTATAACTGCAAACGAAAGCTAAGTTTGCATAATTATAGTTTTTCATTAAAAAAAAAGAAAAAAAAAGTCGTTGGTCGTCATTGGTCGTCTCCTAGTATGCAATAGATGTCAAATTAATGTAATATTAAACATGTACAGAAATGGATCAAACTAGGGATAACTAAAGGTAAAATCTGTCTCTTATCTTTATTATGGTGTGACACATTTATATGGACTGACCGAAAAGCAAAGATATTTTCGCCTATCCCCAAGCGTTTTAAAAATCTAATTTTTTGTCACATTGTCCTCATCATTGCCGGATTTAGATGAGGCGCCCGACTGGAGAAAAATGAAAGTGTCCTTTAAACACAATTATGCAAAGCCGGAGATGATGATGGATGGTTAAGACTAGGCTACAGTGCACAAGAAAGGCCACTGAAAGCCTCAAAAATATTATACACCTTGGCCGGAAGCCCCCTCCCCCATCCAAAATATTATACACCAACAATGTGATAAGGACCTAAAGGCAAAGGTTTCAGTCTGCCAAGTCTGTAGATTTATTGAAATAGTTTATATTATTTACCTGAAATCCAGACTCTGTAAAATATTTTCGATGTCTGTTTGGGTAAAATTAACCTGTTTAAGTGATAATATCGTTATAATTTTTAATATTGATTATGCTTACTCCATATTTGACGAGACAATAAGTTCTGACAACCATACCAGTTGTAATTGTGACGTCACAATAAATATAACGCTGTCGAATGTCGATTTTATTTTCATTGGCCATTATCATGTTAACTTTGGGATCCTTTCTACTTTGGGTGGGGAGGGTGTGTGGTTCGGAAGTCCTTAGATATATTTTGTAACATGCATGCAGAGGAGAAGAATCGTGGTTTCCTTTATATGGACCCCCATCCCCACCTCCGCCTTAGAAAATTTGTGAATATTTTACGGCTGCAAACACATCTTCTTGCTATTACAGTCCGAGAACAAAGCAACTTCAAAGTGACCTAATATAGCCTAATTAAGGTGGCTGACTCGAACTCCAATCAATCGTTTACATCCACAAAGACGGGACCGTTGGGGGAATTTTGAAAGTTTAACTGCCACAAACGCGTTTTCCTGCTATTCCAGCCTGTGAATACAGCAACTTCAATTCGGTCCTATATAGCCTACCTGATTGCCGTGAATTTCAAACAACCAATCAATCGTCACGAGCTATGGGGGCCTTACCCTCCTGGAGAAAATTTTGAAAATTTAACCACTGCAAATGCGCTTTCTGCTATTCTAGCCTGTGTAAGCAACTCCAACAGTTTCCAATGGTTTTGTTACCGCAATCTGAATTCCAACCATCCAATCACGACGTCACAGTTGCATTCACAAGTAATAATCGATGCCCGAAAAATGTCGCACAACATAGAGTGGTTCCAGACAAAATGTTTTAATCAATAGTCAACTCAGTACAAATTCGTGGTATTATATTAGAAGAAAAGTAAAATTAGACACATAGGTCATGACTGAAAATACACTTTTAGTCCAAACTCAAAGCGTTTGCAATCCCTGAAAAATCAAGTTCCCGCACCCATTTTAGTATGGCAAGAGCGAGCAATAATAGTGTCTGTACCTTATTAAGTTGACTGACTCCACGAATAGTGTAAAAAAAATATGATATTTTCAAGGTTGTGAACCCTGTTGAGGTCACAATTTTAATCCGAATTTAATGAAACTCGAACTGCATGTTTATAACCCAAAGACCCTGGTTCCTCTCGATATTCGCGTATATAAGATGGTAACTGCCTGGATTATGGCCCCTGATTGTTCGAAAAATCACATTTTTAGATTTACATGTACATGAAAATATACCACCGTAAATTCCGTAAAAATATATGTAATACGAAGGATGTGGGCCCTCTCGAGGTCACAATTTTATCCATTTTGATGAAATTTAAAATAAATGTTTATGTGTCAAAGGTCTTAGTCCCTTCCCTTTTCAGATATTGAAAATCAACAGGTTTCTTGCTTCTTATGAACTTACACATTATATAAATTCCCACGCCAATTGAGCCTCAAGAGCATCAGTGTCCACCATAGTATGATGTACACAATCTCAAGACTTCTTTTAATTTCTATCGTTCATGAACATAAAAACATAGATGAATTATATGATCACATTAGCTTCTAACGCATCCCCAACGGATATAATGCCTTAAAGTACCTGTGGGGAATCATTGAATAGCTATCGACCTCTTCAGAATATTTATAATTTTCACGTCAATGCGATGGTAACCGTAGGGGAGACCGGGGCACATTGAACATAATAATATGGGTACATTGAACCACCATGGATATAAACGTTATAAATAACACTATCATGGGCGTCAGACTGAGTGTATAAATACCCACTTCGAACGATCATTCATTATCTCTTCACACTGACAGAATTATAATACCAGTAAATATTTTATTTTGGGGAGTTTTACTTATTCTCTCAACAATTTCAGCAATTGCAGTATCTGCATGTATAAGTTAATCTGTCATTGAAAAACAAACAGCTCCTCCCCAGGCAGACAGATAAACATTAACAACACCATACAAACACGGGTAATGATACTGGAAGCTTACAAACTAAAACGACCAGATGTTGTTATCAATCCAGTAGTTGATTTTCATGTTCGTTTGCTTGGTTACTATTGTATTTTACATATCTGCAATTTAATAGATGATATAAACATGATTTTCGCATTGTCTCCGCCCAAGCAATCCAAGGTTGCAACGTATTACCCTCTGCTGTAATGCATGCCCCACCTCAACAAAATTATGGATCCGGGCCTGGATAGATCAAGTGTAGATAATCCCCTCATCTTCTACATGATTCTCAAAAAGATCTTCCACATTTGTATACACCCACTTTTACCTATGGATTTAAGATTCCGTCGCCGGTGTCCATCTGTACAGGTGTGGGCATTCTATGGGTCACAATTGTTATCCGATTTAAATTATATGTTTAAATCCCAAAGATATCTAATAGGTTTGATTTTGGGGTACATAGACAGAAATTCCACATTCCAGATTTTACAGATTTAGTTCAAATTCAGCTCATGAAAAGAGAAACTCCAACAATAATAAGTATTCAGTGACCTTTCATTCAAAGAGTTATGCTTTGCTGAAAACTTTGTGAATATGGTGTCAAATATTTGGTTCATAAGAGAATGAACCCTACAGATATTTTGAATACCATTTCCCCCTTTTCTGGAAATCTTGTGAACATAATACAGACTATAGTTTGAGACGCTGGAACAATTAGAGGATGAACCCTATTGATTTTCCTATTTTCTTTCCATACCTTGTAAAATGTGGGCATCACTTTCATGACAATCAGTTGTCTCAATTAAATAAAAAATTAAACAAACCATCAATATTTAAAATAATATATTCATATATGATATATACACACATTCAAATTTCATGCATAATTCATTTAAAGCTATGTATATATAAGAAAAAAAGAGAAAATATACATCTGGCTATAGACAGGACCAGATATTGTGACTTTCGATACTTTGATATGATATATACATGTATATATATATATTATTTATTTATATATATATATTTACATGTTATAATAAATACATTACTGATAGATAAGATATATTACTGCCCCATCCATTATTATACACTGAATATAAGTACTACAGGTATACATAGATACCTTCTCAGAATCCTGCCTCCTTTTACTAATTTACTTAATAATCAAATGAAAATGACTAATCTTTATTCTGTATCACTGGCGCATTGACACAAATCCATGACATAATCAAGCAAAATAACTCTTAAATCTGAAAACCTTGAAATTTGAAAGGTGTCAACGTTTTACAAATTTGAATAATGCATATAGATTGCATACAGATTGGCTGATAACTTTCGGAGTTCACAAGATTCAACAAAGTGAAACAAGATCCATATCTTTAGTAATTGATAGCAAATTGTTGAAATACAATAGGCTTCTTTGGTCCATGAATTTGAATAATGCATAAATGTTTCATATAGACTGGATGTTAAGTTTAGTCATAAAAGCATTTATAAGACTCTACAAGGGACATTACTCTATATAAGTAAATAATGGGAATAGTTGAAATTCAATTGGCTACTTTGTGGAACTTATGTAAACAACAACAGTAGTAGACACGGAGACGACAACAATATGCCCCCAATGTGGTTGTATAGAAAGGCTTCACACAATCAATACTACATAATTATATACTTATCCAAGTTGCATAAGAACAGCCTGAGTTTGTGCTTGAAACTTGTTGATGAATAATTTGTGCAAAAAATGCAAATTAACTTTTAAATGAGAGAGTGGAAAGGTGAACCAAAATTCCAAATGTCTTAATGCATCTTAATTAAATCAGTAGTCTACCCACTTATAATAACAAAGTACTTATGTATAACATGAGTTACTTGTTTCACAAAATATTGTTAGTTACAGATTTAAAGGTATTACAATAATAATGGCAATATGACCAATTAAGCAATTGCTTTAAAAAGGTGCATATAATTTAAACTTTCAGATAATATTATAATATTACTTTGTGGAGATTTTCAGCGCCTAACCCATGTTGTACCACTATAAAGCCTACTTTAATACCACAAAAAATGCAACATATTATTATTTAAAGACACATTATGTAAGATTTAGATGAAAAGCTGCCTAAAATAGTTCAAATACAGATAATGAAAAATGAATAAATTTAATATTTCATTCAAATTACTTTATTCTGAGTTTTTGAAGCTTTGACAAGATCTAGCATAGATGTTTTATTATCATATAAATGGTACTTAACAATCGATACTTATTAAAATGTTAATAGGTTTGTCATGTGAATAAATGTCTAACTAATAGTTTATAAACATTTGATGCACATAATAAAGACCTGTATTAAGCAGATTTAGTTCTTACATAACACATCTTTAATTCATATTAATGTTTTAAAACTTTGGCACACAAAGTAATCATACTCCCATATTTACCCCAAAACAATACATATATAATATATAAACAGAAATTCCAGATTCAACAACAGTGAAAGGGAGAATATATGTACATGTGAAAATATTACCAGTCTGTCATACGGGGAAGATCTATATACAATCACTGGTATATATATACTTTAATATATAACAATATTAGATGCATGCAATAAGTATGTACATTTTGGTCATTTTAAAAATCTTAAATATAACAACTATTTTAATTGTATTTTTTATCTAATTTAACAAAATCAATAGACTTATCTTCATTGCTCAATTTATTCAAAATTAAATTTGGTGATGAACTACTAAAATCACCTCTATGTTTATTAATAAAATTTGGCAAACGATAACTTAATTTTACTCAAAATTGATATTAGATGCAATTTTTAAAATCTAAAACTATAGCATCATCAGGCAAGAAATATATTTCAGCATTAGTATTTTACTACACAATTCTACTGGCACTATCAGTATGGCATTATTTGAACCATGGAATTACCTAGCATTGTCAAATTAATGGCATGGGGCGCTATCTTTTTTTGTCCTAATTTTAGTTGTATTAAGGGCAGTGTCTACATTATTTGGATCTTCCACAAAACATTTATCTATCGCAAGCTGATCATTGAAGTGTGATTTGGAAAATGATTAACACTAATTTTGTTGAGCTATTAGTAAAAACAAACAGTGTCCTTGACAAATTCTACATGATATCAAGAAAGAGAGAGAGATAAAAGAGATAAATGGGGTTTACCGTCTACTCAACATAAATTAGGTCATTTTGGGACTAACATATTGTTCAATTATATTTCAATATTTGTCTTGCGAATAGGGGGCTTTAACAGTGGGAGGAAACTGGAGGATCCGATGAAACCCAGGAGATTGGACAGGCGACTCTACACCTTGTTGTACAATCAGGGAATTAAAACCATGCCAGTTGACTCAATGACAAACCTTATGATACAGCACTTTCATGCTAACCATTCGCCCATCCATCCCCCCAACTTGATATCAAAGACAAAGAGTCCATAAGACCAAAACAAGTAGTAACTAAGTTAACATCTTAAATGGGAAACTATCAAAATAAAAGTATCAAATGTTCATGAGTATGCATACTCTACCCATTGAACACCACCTGTCATAACTAATAACTATAAATAAGTGAAGTATCAGGAAATAAATGTCAATGAAAAAGATCTGTGATGTTAGTTGTCACAGACATTAAAAATCTCAATAATTTCTAGGTGGCAACCATATATGTCATGAACTTAAAAGTGATCTCAGGTATTTCAAAATGTTCACTCTTTCCCCACAATCCCTTCTCTTTGCAGAAAAAATTGACATCCTTCAACTTTTTTTTTTATCTCCTTTCCAAGGTCCTATAAATCAGTTTTGGCCTAATATTCTGATATACAAAACTAATCTATAGTTAGAGAAGTAGACTATATCTTATATCATCGTATATATTCCAAGCAAGCAGTAACTTCAATCATTCACTAAATATTATAATAAATATTGATATATTAAACCAAACTCCATAAAATCACACCCTCTATTCAACCACATTTTGATAACATAACTTTTTAATAAACCATGATATTTATATAGATGTGAAGTGGTGTTGAAATACGAAAAGAGACAGAGAAAACACCCTTCAATACAATACATGTACCGTACTTAATCCTCCACAATGATCAATAGTCCCGATTATCAAGATAATTGATATGTCTATTAATATCAGGAACCTGGGTAATTGAGACTAAAATTGATTGATTATGTAATATGTACTAAGACTGGATTTCCATAACAGTCCAATGTAGATATAATATTCATACTGTGTACCATGCTATATACTGACCTGGATCCACTATATTTTAATTAATTACAATTACCTATTTCATTCTGTTTATATCAAACAAAATTTGTTACATAACCTTTTCTTTTACCCTTTTTCTATATGAATTATCAACAATATCAAACACAGCATCAATAAATTTACTGCAGATATTATATTTTCAACAAACACTGATGTCGTAACTATAGGGATTAAAAAATATAGTTTCCTACATTTTGATTCCAATTAATTTGATAATTTTTTCACCATGCTTGAGTTAACCTTTCTATATTTGGTTTTACACTTAGCATTATTATATGGTCAAATGGATTAACTCGTTTGGTTTCGAATCAAATTGACTGAGTGCTTATTAATACCAGATCTTTATCTGATCTCCCACAACAGATCTAATTCAGAAAACAAAATCAAAATTTCAAAAGTAGATAATCTTCTAATTTGCATTTCATTCATACCTAAAACCTGCCTAATGAATCCCCAACCAAAAGAGCGAGACAGAAATGAGGGTTTAACTTCCACTTAATACAAGCTAGGTCATTTCGTAACTAACATAATATGACTCAATTTCATTTCAATAATTCACTAGTACCTAGGGGTCTTTAGCAGTGGGAGGAAACCAGAGGACTCGGAGAAAACCCAAACCCACACAACCCAACCAAGTTTTTCTTTACATTAATATAGTTGTCATAAAACTTTTAAAAATAAAAAGTGCCAGTAAACAATTTGTCTTACCATGCACATGTAGTGCCAATTAACATCATGTTGTAATTGTACAGATTTAACTTAACTTCCTCACATGAACACTTGCTCTTTAATAACATAGAGTTAACTTCCACTCCTTATTAAACTGGACTAACACGAGTATGGGGTCAAAACCATGACTAATTACAGGACTAATGAGCGTGCTTCTGACTACTTGGTCGCCAAATCCTACTTCTTCTTTCAAAAAAGTTAAATTTGTCAGATTATCGGACATGACATACAATGACATATACATTCTGTAATAGCTACATATATCTGGTCAATTATTTCAAAACCGGTAATAAAAAGCTTCTGCTTAAAACAGTAATTGTACATGTATCTAATTTACCAATATATCATAATGACATTCACCTGTGTCTATAACAAACCAGATGGCAATTCCTTTAAAATATAAATGAATAAATCCTTGACTAATAAAGTTGAACTATGTATAAACAAATGATATTTACTTCTGTTAGAAGGTAAATATACCACATGACCCACTTCTACAGACTAGGTGATAACACTAGTATGTCAACTTTCTCCACTTTATAAAGTTAATTAGGAGGTTACTTCAGACAAAAATGAGGTTGTGGTGCATCCTTGAGCACTCAAACTAATAACAAAGCAAAAGAAATACAATAAAAACACTGAAAGGTTCCAAAGAACTAAATAGATATAATCAAGGAAATATCCACATCACGTGTGGTAAATTCCTGAATTTGGATGGATTAAATAAAATATTAGTATGAGTTTCAACTGTCAAATTAAATCTTTAACACATCATTAAACAATTAACAGAAGTAAAGATGGTTGGTTCAAGATGTATTATGTAAGATTTACATAAAGAGCTGGTTGTTAATGCTATAATAGATTTAAAAAATAGATAATGAACAAGCCAACAGTGAGGCTGATGTCCCCCGCCGAAATCCCAAAATAAATAGATGACACATATTAATTAATCGCACATTTATTTTTTTCAAACGTATCGAACAATCAAACTGAACACGAAGTGTCATCCAAAAATTGCTTATCTCTGCCTACCGTAAGAAGAAAATGCTCATCTTCGAACTCCATCAAGGCATTGACCTAATAAGCATACACACCAATTTTGAACATTTTAACTCAATTCGAAGGAGAGTTATTGTGTTCCAAAGTCTCGGCAAATCAAATTGCTTATCGCTCTGCTTACCCTGAGCAGAAAATGCTCATTATCGATCATAATCAAGGTATTACTGTAATGAAACTATACACCAAGTTTCATCACTCTCACTTAATTAGAACTAAAGTTATCGTGTCTCAAAGCATCAACCAATCAAATTGCTTATCTCTGCCTACCCTAAGCGGAAAATGCTCATCTTCGAACTCCATCAAGGCATTGACCTAATAAGCATATACACCAAGTTTGAACATTTTAACTCAATTAGAAGGAGAGTTATTGTGTTCCAAAGTCTCGACCAATCAAATTGCGTATCGCTCTGCTTACCCTGAGCAGAAAATGCTCATTATCGAACTTAGTCAAGGTATTACTGTAATGAAACTATACACCAAGTTTCATCACTCTCACTTAATTAGAACTAAAGTTATCGTGTCCCAAAGCATCAACCAATCAAATTGCTTATCTCTGCTTACCCTAAGCGGAAAATGCTCATCTTCGAACTCCATCAGGGCATTGACCTAATAAGCATATACACGGACGGACAGACAGACGGACAGACAGACAGACAGACAGACAGACGGACGAACCCATTTTAATAGTCCCCCAACTTTCTTCGAAAGGCAGGGGACAAAAAGAAATATATTGAAAATTTCAGGCAAATTACTTTATTCTGGACAAAGTTTTGAATGTTTGAAGCTTTGACAACATTGTATCACCAAATAACCCCCGAATCCTAGCTCATCAATATGTATGAAATTTTGCATATGTATCACCTGGGTGCATATTGAACACGTAGGTGATAATAGTCTCGATTGTCAAGTCCATTGCTACAATAATAAACAAAGTCTTGATTATCCATTTTAATGTTAAGTTATTATATCTAAGCCATCTGATAGTCTAGTTAGTTGATTTTTGTAACAAATTAATATAATATTAGAGGCCAGAAAAAAAGACCTGCATGAGGCATATTCAGCTCTTACATACTAGATTTTTTAACAAGAACATTTTACACTTGGAAGATTTTTTAATTTATTTTAAATTTTATAATGGATGATTAGAAAAATATTTTCTCTGTTGTGTTTATTTATTGTGCTCAATCGCTATATGCCACTCGAGGATTATACATGATATAAAGATATTAATGTCATATTCTTGACATATCCTCATCTTTTATTAAGAAGGAAAGTTGGTAAAGAATGTAACAAATGACATATTATCACAATTCAGAAGGTTGGAAAATGAGATGACGTGTGGTGTACTGTTCGTACAGAAATTCTTAACTATATAGTGTACTTTGTTGCTATCAATATTGATACAAGATTACAATTTGTCAATATTCAAATAATGTCCTGACCCTGTTAATACAACACAGACAATAAATAAACTATTAAAACATTCAAGTAGACCTTACATATAGAAAGAGTCCTTTCCTCAGAAAAAAGTATACAAGTACATATACAGGTCACAATTTTATGGAATACAATTACTGCTCATTACTGAGCGACGTTTCGACTAAGCTTCTCTAATCATTATCAAGCTCAGCAACAGCAGTAATAGCAATAATTGTTTTCCATAGAATTGTGAGCTGTATGTTCCAGTTCAATTACTAAATGCCATTGGAACAATTTATGAGTACAGGTTATGATTTTCTTAACGCTGATCATTTAATAGCATTGATTTTCCAATAGATATCATAGTTTTACAAAACATAGATCATAGCCGTTGTTAAAATTACTGAAAAATTAAAAACAAAATATATCTGTATAATGATTTGTTGGCATTCATTATTACCGGCCTTGTCATTAGAGTTTCAGACTGTTTACGTCTACATTTTGTTTGTTTTGTATAAAATCTGGTATCTGATGTGTGACATTTCTGTAACAGTCAATGTTGACATAAAATCTCAAAATACTTGCTGCAGTAGTATTAAGTAAAAATATTGGTGATAAACATAAAAATACTTGGTGCAGAACGAGCAAATCCAAATATTGATGATTAACATGAAAATACTCTCTCTTATTAAATGTTTATTTTCTAATTCCAAATCTCAACTGGCAAACATTAAATGGCATTTAGTAACCGAATAGAAATAAAGTATTATATGGAATACAAGTTACTTTAAAAGCTTATTTCTGGTGACATTTCCACCGGGGTTCACTTGTGGAAGTCTTAAGACGCGAGGACCGTTGTGGGTGGACAGTCACCAGAAATAAACTTTTAACCTAACTTGCATTCCCTATAATTGTCTCATGTCAATGAACTGTAAACATACATGCAACTGACAGTTTAATTTAAGTGTTAAGCATATATAAAATAGGGCATATATCTTCTACCTATTTATAGAATTATAAATTAATCAAAATATGGTACACTTACTATATATTGACATGAATTTCTGTAAAACTCTTAAATGTAATATATTTTGGCACCTTGTATTTTATGACTAAGAAAATGCATCTACATATGTATCATTTGATTTTAACAATAAAATATACATAATAGTAAATACATAATAGTTCAATCAAAATAATTTACTGTAGCAGTATGAATAGGAAATTTACTAAAACTTTAAATTTATACAATATATGTATATTATTATTACTAGTACTTATGTCTGTACTCTGTACCTGCTTATTTATTACTTAACAAAAAATAAAATTTTCGTAAAAATAATCGTATTCATAAGAAGCCAATAGCATTCTGTTAAGATTTCATAATGGGTATTAAAAGTCATTGAATGTGTTGAACTAAAAATGAACCACCGATTTTCAAAAAAATTGGATACAAATTTTTTTATACTAAAAAATCTTTGCCATTAGTAAACTTCTGAACATGTATGCAGGGTAGGCCTATAACAAGTCAATTCTGGCTTAAGATGCTTATTTAATGGCTTGAACTTAAGTGAAAATTGATTTTCAAATAAATTGTCATAAAAATATTTCTGTGCTATGGGTAATAAGAAACCAATAGCAAGCTGCTGAAGATATTATTAGAAATACAAGTCCAATTTAGGTTAGAAAGTCAGTACTTATACTAGTGGTAAATAATAGACTCAATAAAACTAGTTAATGTAAAGGGTATTTACTGAAAATTTCAGTCAAATCGAGCCACTCTGATCCAAGAAATTAATGGTTTAATTTTTGGTCTATCCTTGATCATTATTACTAAAGTTGAAACAATAAAAAACATAGTCTCAATTATCCATTTCATGATTAAATTATGAAAGCAAGTTGAGCAGAAAATCAGTTCCTAATACAGTCAATATTTCAGGCTGGCGATGACATCGCGAGTTGATTATGGTCTGGATAAGTTAATATTAATGACTAATTAATAATTTAGATAACAATTCAGGCCTAAAGAAAGGCAGATTTAGCACTTGCATAATGCATGGTTAGTTTTTATTTATAGCCTAAGCACATTTATTCATGTATTATAATTCCAAGTAAATATAGTTTTTGTTTTCTTACATATATAATTCATTGTATTATACAGTAAGAAATACTGTATCCATACAATTTCTAAAATAATCAACTGAAATAAAAGGAGGGTTGGGTTTTGTTTTTTTGCAACAATTGCAAACAATTCTGTTTAAAACTTGAATAGATAAGAATTATAATGTAAAAATGTTATCATAAATCAACCTAATTTTATACACATGGTGTATACTTTATATCTACATTTACTGTGACAGAATTATATAGAAATCGTGTGACAAAAAAAAAAGAGTGATATTTATATATTATTAAATGTCTTTAAATTAAATTTTCCTAAACACCATACAACAATTATGATATAGTACAGTCACTGTGTTTTTCTTCTCCTTCTAATTCTTGCTCTGATGAGGTTTCGTGATCCGATCGCATTGTCTGTATTACTGGGGATGAGTTTCCTTCCTCTGAACTAAATGTAGGAGAATCACATGTGGATACAGACAGATTAGTGTCATTGACCGACTGTTCGCTAATCTTAGCTAAAACCTGAATTTGAGTGCGTATCGAATGGAAGAAAGGTTTGTAACCCACACATTCTGTATCAGCCCACAGTTCTAAATACGACAAGCCTTCTCTCATTCTTCCCACCATGTCAATTTGTGTGTCGGTCAAACTAGCTGTATTTACAGTCCGAGACACACCTAAATTGTCCCTTAACACAATAGCGATCACAAGTGCCCACTCCAAACACCCAGCTTCTAAGAATATTTGTAATAAATATCGTAATTCAATCTCTGATTGCGGTGGTCCACGATTGGCCATCTCCTGGGTCATCATCTCAAGGTCATGAGTCTCCTGCTGTTCTGAACCTAAAGCAACATCCCCAACCATATCATATTCTCCAAGCAAAGAACTACTATCTGATATTTCCATGGTAGCCAAACTACTGTCTTCAGTTTTAGACATTTGGGGTCGAAGAATGACATCATCTGAGTTTGAATGAGACATGAACGATTCTGAAGGAGGATTATTAGATGACGTGATCGAGGCCATGGCAAAGCTACTTTCAACAGTTGTAACCTTATCTGAATCGTTCATAGGACTCAGAAGATCATCTTCTAGAAAAGATGAAGATGCTAAACTTGATACTGATATAGCCATGTCTTTTTTCATCTGATTGTAAGTCATATAGGATAATATTGGTAATGGCCATTCAAACTGTTGGTGGATGTCGCGCAATGCTGTCACAAAATCTTCTAATTTAGCTGCCCTAACTCTCTCTCGTCTTAACCATGACACCAGTTGGAAACCCTGCATGTTGGCAGAATAATATCCCAAGGTCCGTATTTGGTTTGAGCTGAGCAATTTCCGAGCATGACGACACAATATCATATCAATGTAAACCTTCTCGGCAGTGGGCTCCACCGATTTGGATTTTTGTAATGTTTTTTTGCCAGAAGGAACTTGTGAATCTGAGACAGTGTGTTTGAGCTTTTCTTTAGGACGCGGTATATCTCTCATACCAGAGTCTCCTGCGATACTTGCAGTTCGCACACGACCAATATTACTAACGTTACTGAAGGTAAAGCCACCGCTGTCTGTTGGGGTTATTGGAGGACTAGGATAACTTGTTGGATTGGGGTATCCGGATGAACTTGACATACGATTAAATGCTCCAGTATGTGGAGGATTGTCAACATCATTTGGATCTATTGCTTGAAGAAAACGAACTAAATCTCGACAAAGTTCCCAGCTATTTGACTCAAGGGAAGCTTCAAGAAGTTTTGAAGCATACTGTCGGCTAATTTTCGGACTTTCTAGATTTTGTAAAATAAGGAGGTAAGACGCAGCAGTTTCTAAATTCCCACCATCTTCTAAACATGCTTCAAATAAATCTCGAGGATTCCCTACAGTGGAGAATAAATAAGGCCACAAAGCAACTTCAGTTTTTCTGGCACAATGGACAACAGTTTGCAAGAATTCTGGAAATTCTTGAATGAACGCCACAACTCTTGGTAGTAACGGGTCAGGAATTGGGGCTTTAGATGTCGCCTCGGCTTCCAAAACACCATGAAGCAATAATTCCAGGACATGAGGAAAATATGGAAGCTCAGTGCAGCATCTTGCTAAATCTAATGCATGAAATCCTAAATTTCTTCTCAATAATTGTCGTAAGATGTGCTGAAGATATATCTGACTGGTTCGTTCCAATGTACAATATGGTAGATGTCCAATTCTTTCCCCTTCTGTAACAGCAGTTGTGGTCAAAGTACTTTCATAGAATACAGAATCTGATGCGGCACCAAGAATGACAGCATCTTCAAATAGTACCGCTAGCGGATAAATATCGACTTTAAAAGGGAGCATAATTCTCTTAGACATAAAATTATGAGGCTTACTGTCATTACGCGGATAGAGTGGTAACCATACTTTCATACCATGAGCGCCACATCCTAGCCATAAAGCTTCCATTAATTGCATTTTACCGGTATTAGCTTTTGATGTCGCCCAGATATTTTCTACAGATGTCGCTACAACGCTAGGAGAATAAAAGGGGAGGGGTCGAGGTTTACGCTCATCATTCTGTGGTGATTGTTGATTTGATCTGTCACGTTGGAACATTAGAAGTTTACCTGAAACATTTAGTAACATACTCTCTGCTTCCTTCGATGGATGATGATGAGTTTTAGCCACTGTTTCAGAAGCTAAAGAAGTCAGTGTCAACCCAGCAACACATAATGGATGAGGGATAAAATTATTGAGTGACACTTCTTGAGTTTTCTGTACTGTAACGGTAGCGTTAGGCTGAGTGTTTTTTCTCTCGATATTAAAGAGCATGACATGACTATCAGCACAGAATATAATTAACGTGTCACGGAAAGTATTTAACAATAAAACCTGGGATGGTACTTTCGTAACATGGGCAAAGTTATTGTCAAGCTTACTACCTCGTGGATAAAATCTAATCTCGTCTTGCTGGCCTGGTATATTGTAACAGGCTAAACATATAAAATCTTTCCACCAAGTTATACCACCTGACACGACCATGTCCCGTTCCTGAGTCTCATTACCGAACAGTTTCCATTTTCTATGAAATAAGGCATAATGGGCAAATCCGGTTTTTCCTGCTACAGCTAAACACTGGCCTGCACGATCAACAGCAGAGTATCTTATCGGCCAATTTGTAGCTAAATAGCTGTGTGATATGGGTATAACTTGCCATTGTTTGTTACCAATGTCAACATTTGAAGAGTTATCTCCTCTTGTGTGTGGAGAATGTCGTGAGACTGTGTCCCCAGTGCTCATGTAAAGTTTATCCTCCCCTTGGAGAAAAACATGTTCATGATTACTAACGCATGGATTTACGGATAATGCACTTTTAGCAAACTGAAACTGAATTAATTCGGAGCATTGAAAAGGGGTGGTTGAGTTTTCTGCTAAACCATTTGTTTGATGATTTTTTGGTGATTGAAATGTGTTACACACCATCCATAGATGATAACCCTCCAGTCCCCATTCTAAAGATCTAACAGGTGATGGATATAAAATAGAACTATCATCTTGAAAGATGTAATCACCGCCTAATGTACAAACTAGTAGCGCACCAAACACACTCCATAATGAAAATCCACCATTTTGCCATGTCAGTGCCAAGGCTGTGCCATCTGGGGTCCATTTCATACAACTGACAGGGCCTGCAACATTACTAACATCAGGGAATTCCTTACTAGATATGACAAGTTTATGAGATACTTCTAGTGCACCTACTGCTTCATCAATTGTATATACAACACCCTCCCCACTCCTACAGCCAAATGCAATCAGTCGATACCGATGATTGACAGCAACAGTGACAGCATCTGTCAAATCCTGGGCTCGTACAGCATGGGCTGTAGTTCTGTCCGCTCTTGTTGATGGAGGTATTAGAAAGAGAGCTTTACCACTTGATAAAACTAAACTATAACCACCTAAAGTTGGACTATATTCCATAATTACTGCATAACCTTCACTCTCACTTAATTTAGAGGCTCTGAATTGTTGTAAGTCAACAGAAACTGGGATGTCACTTAAATGCAAGGTTGCTTTTTCGTTCTTGTTTCCATTCCATTTTAATCTATTCAAATAGCCATTTTTTGTACTGACAACTATTTCATCCCGTACACATAGACAACATGAAATGTCTCCTGTCATACAAATGCTCGTTTCGTGAAAAAGTTTAATTGCCGGAACACTGTCACTGTCCATAATGCCATTGATATTAAAACGCGGATTTTGTGGCGTTTTACCTTCATGTTGAACATACAAACAGTGATGATTTGGTACCGATATATCTATTTCAACACGGAAAAATACCACATGACGTTTAGATGTGATGACAGCTAACATCGAGGAATCAGGTTTCCATTCCGCTGCCACGTACGTGCCAACTTGTTCCAAAGTACTGTCAGATTGGTAATGGCTGACTATTTGTACACACGGTTTCGAGTACCATAAAGTTATACTATCTTCGGCAACGACAGCAAACAACATACGATCACAGCTGCTAACGATATACTGGATAGGAGATGCAATGTTTTGATCTGGCCTCAGATATTTTGGCCACCCTACCGGAAAATACATCTTGATTATAGAGTTTCTCCCACTACACGATAACAAATAAATTAGTTATTTGATTAGTTCATTACTTCCGCCATCGATAATCAAAAATTAGAAAACATCAAACACAATAGAAGTACTGTTGTAGGGCATTTTTAAAATACATTTACGCCCTCAAAATAAACCAGCTTCCATGTCCACATATACGAATCCATTTTACGCATGCGCGAAGACATTGGGTCGTCTAAAACAAACAATCGGATCAAACCAGTTGTCAAAGTTGATTTAATTTTGACAGTTGCTCAGGCGCTTTGTTGGTGATTCGTAACCCACATAAACATATAATAGATCGGTTAATTGACCGTTTAATTAGTCAATAAAACTGAAGAGCTGCCCCATTGACTCTGTCGTAGATAGCAGATATGCTATGGCAATGGTTTAGTTAGTGAACCCATTATTATATAGACTTAATCATGACTTAATTGATCGACCCGCCCCGTTCCTTCTTATATTGGGCATTTTGTTGGGCTGGCCTGTTTTATTCTTTTATTACCAATAATGACAAAAACGAGAATCCACAATTATGGACTAGCATACATACACCCATTACGGATTGCTTTCTTCACTTCAAAAGTCTATAGTAGTCGACTGTAAACTTGATTTAATTTTAGATCGATTAACATTGACATTCCCAATTATAAACAATATTTACCCCGTACCGTACAGGCGTTAAGCCCTTTCACATCGGCATAATGTATGGAATTGGACGGGGGGTACCTAGTTTAATAGAGTGAAGCTCATAAATATTTTATTCTGGTTTAGCTTCACCGACTGCAATAGGCTATCCTCATACCCGCCTCTTTATCTGGTTATCTTCTTTTCTGAAAAGAAAAAGCCTACTAATAACTGCAAAGGGGGGGGGGGGGGGTAATATACCGAGTTCGTTTTCAGATTTTCAACCCGCCTAATTGTATATTGCCCCAAGGTTAACTTGATTTTATTGCATTGTCAGGAACGAAAAGGTTGACAAGGACAACGACGCTGCAACATCATTACGTTCGTTTTTGTTTGGGTTTTTTTTTTGGGGGGGGGGGGAGGTGTAGGGTAAAAAAAAAATGTATTTCTGATATTACGGAATCTTAAATGTCGGGTCGTTAGCCTAATCAAATAACTGATTGAATGTCTATACTAAGTATACAAAACATAGAATGATTAACAGTTCTTCAATACGATAGACAAACTCTACATTGTTCATCTGACAGATAATAATTTAGGATTCCGCTGATCTTCATTTGCATTTTCCGGAATATCTCATTTTTTACGGCTTACCAACACCAAAATTACTTTATAAATAATATTTATTTAAGAAAAGAAAATCAAAATATCAAAGGTGGCGCTGGCTTGTTTTCATCATACCCCCGTTTATTATTACTGGTACAGCGGATGTCAAACGTTGGCAAATTTAAACTTCATAACTTCGTCAACACCAAACGGAATTAAATCATTTTTGGGATGGTATCCTTTTTAGATTGGAGGGGTTGGGATGGCCAAGTGGTCTAGAGTGCCGCGCTTCGACCTCAAGCTGGCCGGTCACCTCTGGCTTGCAGCTGTGGTTTCGAGCCCTGGTGTGAACGTATGTGGCATGGAGATAGGGGCGCTTTCTCAACCTCGTGGGTTTCCTCTTAGCACTCCGGTTTTTTCCCACTGCTAAAGACCCCTACGCGCAAGCGAATTATTGAAAAAAAAATTGAAACCATAATATGTTAGTCCCAAAATGACCTAGTTTGTGTTGAGTGGACGTTAAACCCCATTTCTCTCTCTCCCCCTTTTTAGATTCAGTTCTGACACATGGGACTGAAAATCCCTCCTGCGTAAGAAAATTTAAGTGCCCCTATTTATCAACCTGTATTCATAGTAATAAAAACCAAACTAAACATAGACGAAATATGTACTAAAATCTGTCAAGAATGTCGACCAAAAGCCAATGGCACTTTTCATGATCAGGGATTGAGATGAATTGGTATCCAAGCTTGATTCATTTATGGTTTAATGTGGTTGAATTTACGCTGAATAATATTCTATTTTTGCAATCATTAACCTATAAAGTATTCACGCCCCATTGATTTACACACTATAAATAACACCACTGTACTAAAACTGGTGATGCGTGCAATTTCACGCTGTTGTACTCCAGCCCGGCTCAAACTTTACCAATTCGAACTACATGTATAAATATTCAATTTTCAACAAAATTATATGTTCAGCTAGTTTTCAGAAGCACAACCATTGCTTCCGGAATTTGTTATTCGGTGTACAGATTCGGTGTTGTTAAAATTTATAATCGATCAGATGAAAATTAATGATGGTAGAGCCGGGCAAAAAGCACAAATTAAGAATAATGGGCTATCACTCGTTAACTTAAATTCTTAATTGCTCAACAGTTGTTTAATTTAATCCAGCAAGTGGCCAAACATTCATACGCATAAGCGAAATCAAGTAATGAAATGAAATGAAGTTTAACATCTTACTATTCTGCTATGAGGGAAATTTTGCCCTGACTGCGGCACTACGGACTACTCTTATGTCGAATTTCAACTGTCAAGGGATCTTTTACGTACATGCCAATATGCACACGGGGTGCTGTTTCTCTTCCTATCCGAACGACTATATAGATAGCTGCCCTGGGGGGGGGCGGAAAATCGAGGTGATTTTTCTCGGTCAATGCAGGTGTTGAACATACGACCTCGAGGCAAGCGAGCCAGCGCCTTACTCACCATGACTCCCGAAATCAAGCAATAACCGTTTGGGGAAAAAAAGGGTGGTAATCCTTGAAAAATAATCTAAAATGTGAGCAGAAAGTCTATATTCTTTAAGACGCTTTTACATTTCAGCAACGTGATTCAAAAAGTCCATTTTGTTGCAAAACTTATCATGGAGTATTGACTCCGCCGTCCTCCAGTGCCTGTCATCTTCAGCCCTTCCATGCCGTACGTAGATTCCAAATTTTCTTGTTCTGATCATTTTTTATAATTTTTTAAAAATATCATTAAATCCCTATTTTAATTAAATTATGTCTAACCATTGTTATACAGATGAATCTGCGGCTACACTACTTTGAGGGTCCTCTTTCGCGGGGGAGGGGCGGCCTAGATTGATGATTATCATGCCAATTAATGACTGCATTCTCATTCAGTAGTGGATTCCACAGCAACAGAGTATAGAAAACGATTGACCCGGGCTCGGACTCAGGGGTCCTTTCCCTTGGTCAGAGGGGCCCTTTTGTCAGACGTGGGGCACTTCTGTTTGCCTTTAGGACCCTTCCTAACTAGGGTACATTTTCATTTTTCTCATCGGTTTTAGCATTTTTCTCCGGTGATGCTAAAAACCACTTCAGCCGAATGTACATACATGCACCATCGATCAATCCTCCATACGTGTTGCCTCGAAACGCTGCTGGAGGTCGACTGATTGTTGATGGTACCCAATTTCTTCTGATGCAACCATTAATCCCAATTCTGCGTTTAGCGCCATATTAAAATTGTCAGTGGCGGATTGTGTAGCTCTGGACTCTCGGACCATAGGGTTCTGTTCCATCACGGTTATGAATAAGTGACATGACGGGAAAGCAAAACTAGATTGATTCACTATACCTGCACCTCACTCAGATCATTTTTATACGCCCACATTTTGTTCGGATGGCCCGGTAATTTGTGGTAAACAGCAAAATCTTTTAGTTCCATATAGAACTCCATTTTAAGGCTCATGAAACTGCCACGGTATCACCCGTCCGGTCATTGTTCACATGTATATTGTATCATTGCATTCCCGTGTCCGTGGTAAAATGGCTCTATTCATACATTTTGACTTCACTGTTGAGTATTAATTGATGACCAAGATAGTCACAGAGAAAAACTCACCCGCCAAGAATGAACTTGAAGCACTGGCTAACTTTTAGTTAACAACATTTAAAATTGGCCCAATGGTGGATTGTGTTTGACTGTGAGGCATTTGTGTTCTTGTAAGGAGTAAGGTGTCTTCGAGGTAATTTAACTCTCATTCTGCAGTAATCTTACTATTTTCTTCTGCGGTTACCTAAACCCGTTTTCAAAATCTAGCTAATGTGTCGAATTTGGGCACCACACTGGCGTTTCGTTCATGGCACATTTCGACAGTCAGATTTACGAAAACTTATAGTTTGAAGTATTACACTACATCGTTATGTCTCGAAATATTGAGCTCAGCCTGGAGCATGTTTTATCCGAAGTAATTGACACCTATATTTCAATATATTTATCACACACCATTTAGGGAACTTTATTAGTTTCCGCCAAAATGTGCCCCTAGTTTGAATTTGGCCTCCTAGTGGAATTAGCGGTCACTTTGGGGGGGGGGGGTACAACCAAGCTCGTTGGATTCAGCGGGTCAAAGTCTTGTAGAAACCACCCTTAAACCTATATCCAAGAGAATCTGTCACAAATTTTACCTCAATAAATAACTCAAAACTGACCCTTTGCGGCCATCTTGAATAATTGAATTTCTCCCAGAATGCCAGGGTAGCATCATCCGTATTCTGGGTCTACACATATCGAAAAAAATATAATCACCTAAAGCTTATATTTTAATTCATTACACACCGTTTGAGGGCACATTATGAGTTTCCCGCCAAAATGAGCCCCCACCCCCCTTAGAGGAATTAGCCGACACCTTTAGGAGGATTATCCAAGCTCGTCGGATTCAGTGGGTCGAATTAAAATAGAACCCACCTTCAAACCGAAGTCCGAAGTATCTGTCACTAACTTTACCCAACTAAATATTCAGAAAATACCCCATGGCGGCCATCTTGAATATTTAAATTTCCCCACATGTGCTAGGGTGGCATCATCTGGATTCTGAATCTAAACATATTGAAGATATATAATCCACATAAAATCTATTTTTAATATATTACACACCTTTTTAGGATCAGCCTCCATTTTGAATTTGACCCCCTAGAGAAATAAGCCGTCACTTTTAGGAGAAATAAACAAGCTCACTTGATTCAGTGGGTCGATTTCTTCATCAAAAACATTAGGTGGACTATGTTTCAAGGTTTGTAGACACGATGCCGGACTATGAAGAAGACAATTGAATTTGAAATTTCCGATAATTAAATTATTGGACAGAACTCTCAATCAGAATTTAGTGTGTTGTAAATGTTTGTATTACTGACAAAAGGAAAAGTATGCCACAACCCTTGTGACTTAACTGGTGAGAGCGTATGTTTCGTTGCCTGACAACCTATCATTTAGCTAGGGTATGTTACCACAGTATTTGTTTCTGTGACGAAAGGCTACCCAACTGATTTCTGCTTGTAATATTATTTTTTTATTCATTTATAGAATATTGGCCCGGGCCGTAATCCCCGTCGCCCTTGGGTGAAATATCATCTTCGGAATTATTGGCACGAAATTTATCACGGCGAACTTTGGGGAGAAAGCGATTGGTGAGAGAACCTTCGCATGTCGAGGGCTACATTCGAGATAATTTGCAATTTGTTGAAACCTGCAGTCAAGACACAAGACCCCGACGGTTATTGCCTCACCACGAGCGACTGACTGTAACACCTTGGAAACCAGCAACAGTATAAGACTCTGGGACAGAAATTTGGACTTGGACGGTCAACACTTTGATCTGAATCAAGCGTGTCACACTCAAATCTTGACTGCGAATAACCCGATTCGGAATAATTATTGTTCCGGGTTGAATTCGAAAAATAATACGGATTTCTTAATTCAAATTCAGTTCGATTTTAATCGAATTTTTTTAGACATGAAATGTGTTATATGTATTGGATCTCTTCATCAATCTCTACACTTGTTTCAATATTCGGCCATTTTTTTTATATCAATATGGCCTCGCATATTTCTGCGTAATAAACACATTAAAGTAACAAATATATATTTGCCTAAAATGAACACAGGGCGACTAAAATAAATTTGGCTGTTTAAAGTAAAAAAAAGTTTGGAAGCCTATTGCGACATGAACCTTTTGCATGCTGACAAGCTGTAAGAACTTCTTTTCGAACGCCATTACGCCAACTCTGTCGATCTCTTAGTTTGTATTTAATTAATTCGATATCAGTAACCTGTACCTTGCACAGGCGAGTAAGCTTTATTAAAAGTTTAAATGTATATTTTACAATTGTAAAGTTATATAATATAAATATATTATTTTAAGCTACACCATCAGGGCCCTGACGTAAGAAAAATATTCATTTTTTTGTGGCCGAATTCCATAGTTTTAACACCTTCCTTCTGTTATACTCGATGGCTTTTTTGCAGCGATAAGTAATCGTATACATATAAAATCATTCCTAGTATAATCATGTTATATTATTCGTTTCAATTTATTAACCATAATTATGAAGAATCATATTTTGTAAAGTTTGGTATATTAATGGTCATGTCTATTGTATGCTATTGAAGCAAATACGACTGGGTGTATTGGGATTATTCGCGGGTAGCAAAAATGCGACTGGCTGATGCGCGCGCCCTAAAATTATTTTATAGGGAGTTCCGGGGGCATGCCACCCACCCCACCGAAAAAAGTTAAAATCTAGGGTCATATCCTGGACTTTGGGAGATTTTACAGAATTCTGATTGTCAGAAAACACTAATAGGTAACTCTAATCAGTAAAACACGTTTTAATTTCTACTTTGATGCAACAAATAAAAATTCTTTAGTTCAGACCGCTTTAACATTTCATATAAAGATATTTTTCTTACGTATTTCTGAAACAAACCCACGGTACCTTCTGTTTTACCAATTCAAAAGATAAAACTATGTGCGACTAATATTAGGCCTATTCCTGTGCCAATCAACGGTAGGTATATTTTGAAATATCAACATCGTCGTAACATGTTATCTCATGACAAGTTGACTGGGTTATTTTAAAATATACCGATGCAATTTAGATGCACTGATTCACACAAATATTAGGAATTTTTCTCTTCTATTTTGGCATTGTTTGTTTGTTTAGCTCATTAATTCATTTAGTCTGAAGTGAGACCGACTGCTGTGAGAACCTACTTTGAGACCGAATATTTTTTCCATTGGAGAAAAATATTTCTTAGACCAACAAAGCTTACTCATTAACATGCAGAATAAGAGTGAAAAACATTTTATCAAACATTATATTACGTTCACAAGGTTGTTTTATTATAGCCTCCAGTTGTACAGTTTTCCGCGGGCACAATACTGGATCTTCGACGTCGTGCTATTTATTTGGAGAACGCAGATTGTGGGTTAGGGTAAGGGCTAGGACCTGTAGATTTCGTCAAAGTCTCGAGATGTATACAGGGCTAGCCCTAATCCTGGACCAAGCCTAACCCTTACCCTAACCCACAAATAACCGTTGGTATCAAAATATTTAGCACGACGCCGAAGGTCTTGTGCTTTGCGCGGCGCGAGTAGCGTGACGTATGCAATTTAGGTGCACTGATTCACGACTTTTCCTATCTATTTTAGCATAATAATGCGGCATGGCATTGTAATGTTTCTTTACCTCAATAATTCATTTAGTCGCCGGCCAACTAGCTTTTATTTTGAATATACATTCCGTGTGGAATTTATTAATGTTTAGTTGTATATTTGTAAATAAATTTATATAATATGTATGTTGTTAGTCAGCTTGATGTCTTGGACCGTCGCCAAGATGTAGTGTCCAGTGTGCGGGCAAATTGTGTTCAGTGAGTTGTTTTAAAGGGTTTACCTCGCTTGCTGATCCTTGTTTAAAATTGCACTTCTGTCTTTACATGACAAATGACAAGACCTTCGTCGTGTTTTCTCCGGATTCAGGTATTTTATATTTGTTGTTTTTAATAATTTGACCAAGTGATATTTATCAGTATTAATCTTATAATTAGTACATATGTAACTTAAATAATAATTTTTATAATGTATAATTCGTATCTTGAGTTTTCCCGCCATTTTTACCTTTTTCACAGTGGTCCATATTAATTGTGATGTTTGTTTTATTCTAGATTTGTGGAATAGGCTCCTTCAAACTTTTTTTTGTATCCTACTTTTCTATTATGTAACGTATATTATATTAAGCCTATATGGCCTCACTTAAATTTTAGAAAAACGAAAAACTACAGTGGGGACATCTGTAATAACTTTTATGTTATTGCCATCACTAGACGATATCCATAGAGGGGTTGAAATAGTAATTTTACATAAAAATAAAATGATATTTAATGATTGAAATATTATTGAAAGAACAATTGTCTTTTCTTATTTCAACTTTATTCCTTGCAAATTATGCAGATAGTTGGAGTAAATATACTGGTATATGCCATGGGTATTTGATGATATTGGGTTATTTGTTACAGTAATTATAGGCCTACTGCAGCTATTTGATATTGGGTGATCATTTGATATTGGGTTACAATTTGATAAAACTGGGTAGAATTTGTTCTGATGCAAACATTTTAAATACTCTCTTCATTCAAATAATAGTCTGATTTAGCATCCTCATGGTCCGAATCAGCCAAGAATCTGGTCCCAGTCAGCCAAGACAGTGAGGCATCCTCTCTGTGATTTATCAAATATATGCAAACATAGGCCTATCTTAAATATTCTTGTCATTTAAATAATGGTCTGAATGAGTCTTGTCCTGGTCCGAATCAGCCAAAAATCAGGTCCCAATCAGCCACAAATTTGGTCCGAATCAGCCAAGTCCCAATCAGACCTGGTCCCAATCAGCCGATTACCAACTACACATACATTACCCTATTTTATTACAGACAGAGCATAAGGTTCTTCACCTTGCCCAAGAGTCTCTGGCTGGTTCATTAAAATATGTTTTTGGATAAGAATTTATTATAATTAAGCATGCATTTTGCAAGAGATAAATCTGCCTATTGCAGAGCTTTCTTTAGGCCTGAAATGTTATCTAAATTATTAATTAAGACATAAAATAACTTATCCAGACCATAATCAACTCTCGATGCCATCACTAGCCTGCGATCTTTAATAGATCATGATCCTATTTACTGCATAACTTTCCTGTACCAACTTTAGTAATGATAATCGAGGCTAGGCGGAAATTTCAATGGCCCAATTTCTAACAATTATAGTAAGAACTGCCAATTAACTCCTTATCTGATCTCCCATAATGTATGTTGGGATGGCCTAGTGGTCTAGAGTGCCGCACTTCGACCTCTACCTGGCAGGTCACCTCTGGCTTGCAGCTGTGGTTTCAAGCCCTGGTGTGAGCGTATGTGGCATGGAGATAGGGGCGCCTTCTCAACATCGTGGGTTTCCTCCGGGCACTCCGGTTTCCTCCCACTGCTAAAGACCCCTACGCGCAAGTGAATTGTTGAAATAAAATTAAACCACATATGTTAGTCCCGAAATGATCTTGTTTGTGTTGAGTGGACGTTAAACCTCATTTCTCTCTCTCATAATGTATCTTTAAGGTTGATAAGATTTTACCAATATATTTCATAACATGAGGTAGTTTCCCTTTTAACATATACACAATATGGATTAAGTATACATGTATTATATGATTTAAAATGATATTTAGAAGTTTTATTGTTTATTATGTGATATATTATTTTAATTCTACAAATGCATTGACTTTATACGTTTGTTTAATTATGTATGTTATCTATATTAAAATTGTATAATTTCAGGGGTTTTATTGAATAATAGTTTGTAAACCTGAACCCTAGTGTGGGTTAATATATCCATATTTTGAGTCCTACAACATACAGAACTGCTTAAGATCAGATTGCTTGACTTCTCTGTCCTAAGGATGCATCAGTAGGTATGTAAATATTCTTATTTTTTTAATGATCCGGCCAAAGTTCAAGAAGCTTACAGGGGTTTTCATCAATTGATATAGAAAATTATTTCCGATTCGACAGGATTTTATTCGAGTTGTGCATTTAGGGTTTTACACTTTGAAACCAATCAATCTACGAAAATGAAATGAAATGGGGTTTAACGTCTTACTGTTCTGCTCAGACTGGGCTAATGAAGGCAGCCATACGTCATGCATTTTGCCGGGAAAGCGGCACTAAGGCCTACTCTTCTATCAAATTCCACTGAACTGAACCTTGGATTCTTTTCAAATTTGTTGTGAATAATTGTAGTCATTACAGGATGACCATGGTGATGTATTTCGTTGTCGGTGACCCTCTACAGGTAACAATTTTTTTCAGAGTTTGACGAAACTTGAAATATAGGTTGATCTCCCAAAGATCTTGGTTCGATTTTAGCATGTATTGGATCATAACTTCATGGAGTATGGCCCCAATTGTACAAAAAACACTTTTAACTTGTGGACACTCTAGAGGTCACAGTTGTTTTCCGATTTTGCTGAAATTTGTTTTTTAACCCCAAAATCTTGGGTTACATTCGATATTCCCGCATAACACATTGTAACTTCCTGGATTATGGCCTATGATTGTAAAGAAAATGATGTTGAGCTTGTGGTCCCTCTAAATGTTACAATTTTTATCCCATTTAAAAAACTGTTTGAATATATCACTTACATCATAATGATGGTTGAGTTAAAAACTCATAATTTTGATTTGATTTTGATGTAACTTAAAATATATGTTTCAACCCTTCAGGGGTCACAATATCTATCCAGTTCTAAAAATTATTTAAATTTATCAATGTTACACTTTAATGATAGCCCCTGATTGTACGAAATAAATTGTGTTTTAGAATGTGGTCCCTTCAGAGGTCACACTTTCTATCTAATTGTAAATAAATCACCGTTACACTCTAATGTTTGAGTTTGAATTTCGTGAAAATCTTACCCAACTCCCTGACAAAATGACCACCCCTTTTTGATGATCGTGCATATTGGTTTGTAACTTCCTTGATTCCGGCCCCTGATTTTGCTTTTGGACTCTCTGGAGGTCACAATTTTTATCCTAATTTACAAAACGTTTAAATATATCTTGATGATCATTGAGTTCTAATTTTGTAAAAATCGGACTGAAACTGCCCAACAAAATGGTCACATCTTGAACGTAAACAGTGAAAAAATACCAAGGTTGTGGACCCTGTCCGTCCGTCCACAATTTGTTTGTGGAGTCTTCTACAGGTCACAATTCTTATCCGATTTTGAAATATAATTTGTTTGTGGACTCTCTACAGGTCACAATTCTTATCCAATTTTGACGAAACTTGAAATATAGGTTTATCCCCATAAGATCTCGGTTCCTTTCGATATTGGCATGTATCGGATCGGAACTTCATGGATTATGGCCCTTGATTGTACGAAATATCATGTTTTTAGCTTGTGGACCCTATAGAGGTCACAATTTTGAACCGATTGTGATGAAACTTGACATGCATGTTTATTACCCCAAAATCTTGGTTCCTTTCGATATTTGCGCCCATTCCTGAATCGTAAATTCCTGAATTATGACCCCTGATTGTCCGAAAAATCGCACTTTTTAGCTCGTGGTCCCTGTGGAGGTCAAAATTATTATCCGATTTAAAAAAACGTTTGATTATATCACTGTTGCATGGTTATGAAGGTTGAGGTTGAATTTCGTGAAAATCGGACCAAAATTGACTGAAAAAATGGCTGCCGCTCATACGTGAAGAGTGTAAAAATATGGTATATCAAGGTTGTGAACCCTGTAGAGGTCACAATCTTCATTCAATTTTGATGAAACTTGAAACACATGTTTACAACTTAACAATCTTAGTTCCTTTCGATATTTGTGAATATTGGATTGTAACTTCCTGAATTATGGCCCCTGAAATGACCTTTTTTTTAGCTTGTGGTCCCTCTGGGGTCAGAATTATTATCCCATTTAAAAAAACGTTTGATTATATCACCGTTACATCGTAATGAAGGTTGAGGTCGAATTTCGTGAAAATCGGACCAAAATTGACAGCTGTTTTTGTCAGGCCATCCATCCTTCATCACGAACAAGGGGAAACCATGCTAGAAAATCTAGATGAACTTTGTCACCTAATGCAGGGATCAAACACCCAACCTCAAGGCTACCGAGCCAGCATCTTACCCACTTAGCAACATGATCCCCAGTTGAATTTGAAGCCTACTGAAATGAACCTTTATAACCCAAAGATCTTAATTCATTTCTTTTAGCTTGTGGTCCCTCTGGAGGTCAAAATTATTATCTGTTAAAAAAAAACGTTTGATTATATCACCAATACATGGTAATGAAGTTTGAATTCAAATTTCGTGAACATCGGACCAAAATTGACAGACAAAATTGTCGCCGTTTGTATGTGAATAGTGTGAAAATATGTTATATGAAGGTTGTGGACCCTATAGAGGTGCCAATTATGATCCGATTTTGATTATCTTATGGTCTCTCTGGAGGTCTAAATTATTACCTGCTTTTAAAAAACGTTTTATTATATCATGGTTACAGGATAATCTAGGTTTAGTTGGAATTTCGTGTATATCGGACCAATATTGACAAACAAAATTGCCGTCGTTTATACACGAATAGTGTAAAAATATGGTATATCAAGGTTGTGATTGTGATGAAACTTGAAATACATGTTTATAACCTAAAGATCTTGGTTCCTGTCAGTCAATATTTGCGCATATCGAATTGTAACTTCCTGAATTATGGCCTCCACCTGGAGGTCACAATTATTACCTCATTTAAAAAAAACGTTTGTTAATATCACCGTTACACTGTAATGAATGTTTGATTCAAGTTTCATGAACATCGGACCAAAATTGCTGAACAAGATGGCCTCCACTTTTACGCGAATGGTGTAAAAAATATGGTATATCAAGGTTGTGGACCCTGTAGAGGTCACAATTTTAATCCGATTTTGATGAAATTTGAATTTTATAACCCAAAGATTGCGGTTCCTTTTGATATTCGGGTACTTGGAGCATAACTTCCTAATTTATGGCCCCAGATTGTACGAAAAATTATGTTTTTTTACCTTGTGGACCTTATGGAGGTCACAATTTTATTCCGAATTAAAAAAACTTTGACTATATCCCTGTTACACATTAATGATGGTTGAGTTTGAATTTCTTGAAACTCGATAATTGAACAGCTAAATCCATAATATAAAATGTTTCACATTCTAAACACTAGCATGGGGCAGAACTTTATAAAAACCAAACAAATCCTAATGATTTTCTGATAATTACTTAATATGCGACAACTCTTGTTGACTGCCCGGACGATTTGGCTACCGTGGGCGTATGTTTCGTTGCCTGGCAACCTATTTTTTAGCGTGCAGATTCTCTAGAAGGCACAATTTTTTTCCGATTTTAAAAAACCACCATAATGAAGGTTGAATTTGAATTTTGGGAAATTGACTTTGATGAAACTTGGTACGTTGCATATCTGATCGTAACTTCCTGAATTATGGCCCTTAATTGTACGAAAAATCATATTTTTAGCTTGTGCATTCTCTAGTCACAATTTTTTATCCGATTTTAAAAACCATTTAAATATATAGGAAAAATCGAAATGAAGGTGCAGAAATAAGTGGCTGCCATTTATGCAAAATGTGTAAAAGTATGTAATACGAAGATTGTGGACCCTCTAGAGAGCACAATTTCATCCAATTTTAATGAAACTTAAAATATATCTGTATGTCTCAAAGATGTCAGTCCCTGTTGATATTTGTGCATTTCAGATCATAATTTTTGGGGTTTTGGTCCTTGATTGTACGAAAAAAATCATTTTTATACACCCACATTGAAATATGGTCATATGTTGTCGTCGCCTCTGTCCACAACAGTTTGTGGACGCCCTGGAGGCTAAAGTTAATAATGATTGACTTTAAATTTATACACAGAGTTTAAGGTCATGATCACTTCAAAAAACCTTGTGGATGCTGTATAGGCAAAAGTTAACATCCTGAGTTTAAAGTTATACACATAGTTTAAGGTCATGAGACCAAGAACCCTACTGATTTTCAGTGATTTCTGATAATTACTGCCAAAGCTGTGGCCCTTGATCACTTGTGGACGTTCCATATGCTAAAGTTAATATCCGATCAACTTTATATTGATACACAGTGTTTAAAGTCGTAAGACGAAAGAGTCTATTGATTTTCATCAATTTCCAATAATTACTTCCAGAGTTATGGCCCTTAATCACTTCAAAAAATCTTGTGGACGCTCTAGTGGTGAAAGTTAATTATATCCGATTTTGTTCAAATTTATACACAGTGTTTAAGGTCATGAGACGAAGTAGCCTATTAATTTTCAGTGATTTTCGAT